>CM067359.1:171054760-171742260 GCA_034401795.1 Chaetoderma sp. LZ-2023a
GCCAGCCATCCATTCACCCACCCACTGACCAAGTCAGCCAGCCAGCCATCCATTCACCCACCCACTGACCAAGTCAGCCAGCCAGCCATCCATTCACCCACCCACTGACCAAGTCAGCCAGCCAGCCATCTATTCACCCACCCACTGACCAAGTCAGCCAGCCAGCCATCCATTCACCCACCCACTGACCAAGTCAGCCAGCCAGCCATCCATTCACCCACCCACTGACCAAGTCAGCCAGCCAGCCATCTATTCACCCACCCACTGACCAAGTCAGCCAGCCAGCCATCTATTCACCCACCCACTGACCAAGTCAGCCAGCCAGCCATCTATTCACCCACCCACTGACCAAGTCAGCCAGCCAGCCATCCATTCACCCACCCACTGACCAAGTCAGCCAGCCAGCCATCCATTCACCCACCCACTGACCAAGTCAGCCAGCCAGCCAGCCATCTATTCACCCACCCACTGACCAAGTCAGCCACCCACTGACCAAGTCAGCCAGCCAGCCATCTATACACCCACCCACTGACCAAGTCAGCCAGCCAGCCATCTATTCACCCACCCACTGACCAAGTCAGCCAGCCAGCCAGCCATCTATTCACCCACCCACTGACCAAGTCAGCCAGCCATCCATCCATTCACCCACCCACTGACCAAGTCAGCCAGCCAGCCATCTATACATCCAATCCACCACCTACCAATCAAACACTGATTATTCCATCCATCAGCAAAACAACCTATTCATCTAACTGATTCATGCGTCCATCCATACAATGGAACCAATCATTCCAATGATACATTTTCGAAAATAATCACTTGTTTTCCATGAGAAAATTCCAATTTTCTTGAACAAATTTGAGAATAAAAGGTTAATGAATACCCATTTGCAAGCCAAGAGAATAGGTTTTTCAAAATTTACACCAGGAATGAGTAACTCGGTTATGGAGCCAGTCATTCTGGTGCCAAATTCTAAAAAAAAGAGTTATCTCCTGACTTGCAAATGGGCATTGTTGGCCTCTAAAGGTGAGTTTTTAGTAAGTTTGAAAACTAAAGGGTTAATTTAGTTGCTGGCAAACAGGATCTAAAATACACAGGAGGAAATGGGTTAAACCGATTGTCTCTCTCTGAAATGGACATCACATGGAGACAGTAAAATCTGACTGCGCCAATGGTTTCATTAATAAAATTGACAACTCTGGTAAAGAACTCATGTTCGGAAACAAGATGGTGTCATTTTCTATTGATTTATCGTCAGTTTTAAACTGACATAGCTTATTTCTCAACTAAAAGCCGGCAAATTCAATAACATGAAAATTCATTACCACAGTGTATGCTGCGATCCTTGATTCAGTCGAGTCGTGTTGGACCTAATGGGTCTCCGCAGCTGAAGATGTTCGGGGTTAAAAGCGAAATGCGGGAGTCATTGCCGCGCGAACGCTGGCATCAATCATACACGATATTGAGAGCGTCTAGTCAATTTGAATTCACTCCATAACTAGTCAGGCCATCCTTATGAAAACATTCACATAATGATGCTCATAACGTGTTGATACAAAACAGCAATGACATGCCAATTTTCAACGTAAATTGATCACGAAATAGAACATTCAGCTCAGGCCTCTGCGCGCCTTTATTCAGGCGGGTAACTCTGACAGCTTTTGGCCCCAGAATCGAAGGCAGACGCGACCCATAAGTGTATTGAAGAGATATTGCATTCAATCACGCGGATGAAAAGTGTGAGAACAATAGAACTGAGAGTACCATCTACTGTTCAGCTCTATATGCCTGGCTGAACATCCTGCCCAGGCTATTGAAGGACAACGCTAAGACACAGCACGCATTTATCTGGCCATTAAGTTCTATCAGATTAGATTATTATGCGCAGAATAATAAAATATCGACAGCCATTTTCTGACATAAAAGCTCAACAAGATCATCTCTTTATTACAGACGAGGCGTTTTAAAAAGTACCGATAAATGGATCGAACAGCGGCATAGAAAAATTACATTGAACAGATCATCTTTTATTATGGCTTTTAAAAGCGCAATAAATGATTAGCGTGTGACGCCATTAACTGTCCTGCTGCTGCAAGCCACTAAACAGTCATTTCAGCGAGCAAAAACTCATGACTTGCTAAATATTTTGAAAGCAATTTGACTGAATTTTGTTGGTGGCTTATCCACCAGCAACTTTCAGTCAAATTGTTTTTAAAATATTTACCCGGTCCAGAGCGGTCTGCAAAAATATAGCGGTCAGACGGTTAAGTATCACTGAATATATTGATAATGAATAGATGTGCTTTTCATGCTTATTGCTGATCAATATAAGAAGATCAGATTGCTGAGTTATCGCTTTTTGTTCTTTACTCTGAGAAACCGGGTTTCAATTCAAACAAGAAGCATTCTGCATGTATTTTTTTTTAAGCTCTGACTGAAGATTATTAAGCAACCCAGACAACAATAACTTTTAGTCCCAATATTTTTAATGGAATGTTATCTTAGCTATAATGTGTAGTCAAAAATATATACATGGTATATTGGAAAAATTGGGTTAAAATTCACAATTTCCTCTCTTTGGCAGACTGCACTAAATGCCTACATAATGAAAACTATTCACTGAGCACTCTGAAAGCAGTAATTAATAGATCGAGGCGGGTCCATGGGTGATCGCGTATAGATGCGGTGCGGTGACGAGAATTGTGATGAAATTTGATGACATCTTGATGGTACACTCGAGTGATTGATAAGCGGATCCCCCATTGTGTAACATTTGCAGCAGAGTGCATGAGAATTTATTAACGGTGTGCCTGCTAAATTTCTGCAGACTACATTTCCCATAGGGCTTAGCTGTGGAAAAGCTGAATATTTTGAAAATAATTTGACTGAAAATTGTATGTGGCAAAGCCACCAACAACTTTCAGTTAGATTGTTTTCAAGATATTCAGTAGTCCCAGACTTCAATTGAATTTCCTGTCTGGTGACTTGCAGAAATCAGCCAGTTAAAGAAGGAGAGGATTTAAAGGTTAAGATTTAGAGTATATATTTAATGATGATTTTTCAATTTTCGTTTTCGAGGGAACTCAATATTAATGCTACTCAGAATAGAAGAACTGTGTAAAGAAATTGACAACTGAAAATATTGACAATAATTCACATCATAATCAGCGTGTAAGATGACATCATAATCATTACGTCATAAATGATTCTATATGGCCCATCTTTAACTCTTAATAGTCTGACACGTTGTATGAATTATATGTCGCTACTATTTAATAAACATGCTGTTGAATATTTTGAAACTAATTTGACTGGACGCTGGCAGCAACAGTGCCCAGTCAAATTAGCTCCAAAATATTCAATAACTTACCGGTATAGTTTTCTGGAAATTGATAGTCAGGGAGCTCAGAGATCGATCGATCCCAACAGGAGAGGTGTGGGTGGAGCTTAGCTAGAGATGGGCGGGGTATAGCTAAAAATGGAAAGGACTATTGATCTGACAGGTGTTAATGCTTTTAAGTCCAAAGGAACAGCTGAAGTTTCAGATATAGTTTTTAAAAGGATTTGGGAGTCACTGTCCACAAAATATTTGACAGTAAAACTGTCTACAAAACATTAAAAAGTCAAATTGGTTTCTAAACAATAAGCGCGATATTAATGAATATATTGCTGTAGCGACACAATAACAAATTTGGCCTGTTTGCAAATGGCACAGGACCATTTGTAAATGGTGCAGACCCATATGCCAATTTGTTATTGGCACATACATTTGTAAGCAGTGCATGGCCCATATTCCAATCAGCTATAACTAATGGCACATCCATTTGTAATCAGCGCATGGCCTTCAGTCAACAGTAATTCAGCAACATTCAGTCAGCGGCTGAGCAGAGTATTTTTTTTAAATTTCAATCCGTTATAATTGTGCGTCCATTTGTATAAGCACTGTGCATGGCCCATATACCAATAGACCTTTCCCACATTAGCATATTTTTGGAAAATACCTTCCCAAAATGCATCACACATACCACTTCCGGCTGGTAACCGTGATAGCTGACGCGCAAGCAGCATTACTTTACTATGGGAATCAGATGGAGTGCACTTTAGGCAGTGCATATGAAAAACTACGTTCACAATATTTTTGAAGTCATACGTCATTGGAAAGCTAAGCCAATTTTCTATACATTTCTGTATTTGTCTTTATACTTTTATAAAATTTAATACAGTTGATTGCAATTTTAAAATATTCCCTATTGTCCACTTGATTTAATGAATCTAAATTGAATGGTGTATTTTATATATACAAATAACTCAGTGAAAACGTTACAAAAATATAGAAAATAATGCATTAATGTTTCGGGAATTGAATGCGCTTTCCAATGATATATGATCTAAATAATATAATGATTTTAGTTTATCATAGGAACGGTTTAGATTGTGGTGTATTTTAGTGCAAAAGAAACTCAACACGAGTCAGCAGCTTGTTGGCGGTGGTACCAGCCAGCAGTTTTGCTCTGAAATTTGATTTCCCAGGCCAGAAAAAGCTTGGATATTCATGAATATCCAAGTTCTGTGGAGCTTGAATAAACCAGCTTATCCCAGCTAATCCAAGCTTTTAATTACTTGGAATAGCTTGGATTAGCTTGCTGGTATTGGCCACATAAAATTCAAGATAATTCAAGAAAATCCAAGAAAGGCCTAGCTAAAGTAAAATTCAAGAAAATTCAAGATAGCTTGAACATTCAGGAAAATCCGAGCTAACTTGAACATTCAAGAAAATCTGATCTAACTTGAACATTCAAGAAAATCCCAGCTAGTTTAAACATTCAAGCTAATCCAAGCTAGCTTGCCGGTATTGGCCACTTAAAATCCAAGAAAATTCCAGCTAGCTTGAACATTCAAGAAAATCCAAACTTGCTTGAACGTTCAAGAAAATCCAAGCTTGCTAGAATGTTCAAGAATATCCCACCTAGCTTGGATTTTATTCCAGAAAGTCCCAGCTATCTAGAACTTCAAGAAAATCCCAGGTAATCCTAGCTTTTGAAATAGGTTAGACATTAACATAAAATGCATGCACGTACACATAAATGCTGCCACACAGAGATTATATATAAATATATACCTGTATGCTTGAAAACCAAAATCACCTTCATGGTAGTTGAGTTACATGCAATACTCAATAACAAATACAAGTTCAGAAAGACATTAACAATGTATGAGTTTCTGACTGATTTGTCTGTTATTCTTATAGACAGAGATTGTTAATGTACCACATTATTTAGAAAGTCATGATCACTGCATTATTTCTATTGAACTGAAAAAGCTATACCAAAACTGGTAACTCTGAGTAAATCTATGGAAATCAATAGAATACATACCTCAAAATACAGTTCTGGTTCCATTTAAGATTACTGATGCTAAGCATTCTGTCTAGCAATACTGTCAGTGTTTCCAAACTATCATATTCTATATATCCATAGCTGGTAATGATCATTGCAATGAATGCACTGTTTGCTTTTTTACAAAGACTTTAAATTTCTCACCAATTTACCAGGTCACGGTCACCTCTACATGACTACAGAACCTGTTCCTGCCTTAGTGCAAGCTATTTCAAGATAATCCAAGGTAGCGTAAGTGAACCTACAATTCAAGGATATCCCAGTAGCTTGGATTCATTTATGTCTGACAAAACAAAGTTATAGAAAATCCAAGCTGGCTTGCATTCTGTCAAATCAGAAAAGTCCAAGCAAATCCAAGAAACTTTTCATGATGACATTCTAAGAGTCCTAGAAAATCCCAGCTAACTTGAATTCTGAGAGGTGGGATTTTCAAGATGTTCAACCCACTACATAAAGTCCAAGCTAATTCAAGGATATCCAAGCGGGTATGGGTTGAATAATTTTCCAATAGTTTGGATATTCAAGAAAATCCAAGCTAATCCAAGTTAACTTCCATTTTGTTTCACACAGGTTAGGAGAATCCCGGCGTAATGACGTCAAATATTGTGGGAAAGGTATATTGGCATGGATACGCCGTTTACAATCAGGTACAGCGATAACAAATTGACATATGAGTCTGCGCCATTTACAAGCGGGTGCGCTGATGAATTGATCTATGACCCTGCATCATTTACAAATTGGCAAAATTGGATATTGGCACATTACATCAGTATTACATACACAGATTATGTGTATTTGTTATAGATTATATATAGGTATACAAACGGGGTATGTGTATTTAGCATTACTAGATAGACTAACGAAATAGCCTTAGCATGATTATAAATCAAAATGGATGCGTTAACAATTTGACCCACAAATTTTTTCAAGAAAATTTACATTTTCTCATAGGAAACGTTCATTTGCCAACCAACAGAGTATTAAAAAAAATTTACCACCGGAATGACTAGGTTATCGAGTTGTCAGCGCATGTGGGAAAATTTAAAAAACAGTGTTCTCTTGCTCTGTAAATGAACATTTCTCAAGACAACTGCAGAAGCTCCAGAAGTGCTGCTTCATCACTGCTTACGGAATGCTTCTGCATAGCCACTGACTGAATGTTGCTAAATTGCTGTTGAATGAATGCCGCTGAAATTGTGGCGAAACGGCAGCATACATGTGACGTAACTGATTATATTGTCATATGCTTAATCGACAAATACGCTTCATCTATTTAGGTAATAGAAAATTGGAACAGCTGCTCTGCCACTGTTAATATAGCTTCAGGAATACATTGCCTATTATCCTATAGTATTAGTAACATTAAGCAGTCTATTTGTGGTCAAGTTGCACTGCCGATGCTTGGTCAACTAATTTGTTGCCTGGTGCCGTACGCCGCAATGGACCGTTCCATTTTCAGCTATGCCCCGCCCACCTCTAACTAAGCTCCACCCACACCTCGGTCATGTTGAGATCGATCAATCCTTGAACTACTTGACAATCAATTTACAGAAAACTGATACATGTAAGCTGTTAAACATTTTGAAACTATTTCCGAAAAAGTTGGTCCCGATCCCAGGACAATTCATAATAAGGAAAAATTAGTTACCTCTCTGGGACGTAGAAATTGTTTGTGCGACCATCTCGGTCACTTCTTTAGAACTAACTGACGGTCGCTGGCAACATCACTCTGTCCATGCTGTCACGTGACTCCACAAGAACTGACCAGAGTGACGTTGCCAGCAACCATCAGTTAGCGCTGAAGAAGTGATCAAGATGGTCACGAAAGCTACACTCAAACAATTTCTACATCCCGGAGAGGTAACTAATTTTTCCTTATTATATTTTGAAACTAATTTGACTGGGTGCTGTTGCTGCCTATATTGCACCCAGTCAAATTAATTTCAAAATATTCAACAGCATGTTTATTAAATAGAAAAGCCATACAATTCCTACATGTCGGACTATTAAGCATTAAAGACGGACTATTTTGAATCACTCATGACATCATGATTATGACATCATCATACACGTCACATAGTTAATTATGACATCATATGATGCGCCACCCACTTACAGCTAAGCTCTGCTCATGATTTGCATGTGTTGAGCGCGATTTATATACTTTCAACACTGTATTCCCAGAATGCCAATTTCATGGTAACTATATTACATACGATGCTTAAACTTGTTGAATATTTAGAAACTAATATCACTGGAGGTTGCAACAGCGTCCAGTTAAATTAGTGTCACAATATTCAAATGAATGCTTATTAACCCTTTAGTACTCATATCAGCTAAAAAATGGCCTCTGCAGTGGTCTTGGGAAATGTCCATTTGCAGACCAACAGATTATTTTTGAAAATTTACCACTGGAATGACTGGCTCGGTTATCGAGCCAGTCATTCCAGTAGTAAATCTCCAAAAATAGTCATCTCTTGGTATCCAAATGGCCATTTTCCATGAGAAAATTTAAATTTTCTTGAACAAATTCAAGGGTTGGGTTAAATGGTTCAATAGTAAAGACATTCAATTTGTACACTTAACAGACTATTAAGCATTCATGATAGACTTTAGATATGACAATCATTGCATATTTTAATTGTGATGTCATCCTATATATGACATAACTGATTATGATGTCAGATACTTGACTGACAGATCGGATTGATCCATTACTGTTATTTTTTAAGCCGAAACATGAGCCACCTTAGATGCTGATCCAGGAATTATGGAGAGAAGAGATACACAGACGCTTTCAAGAGAACAGCTAAGTATTATATCCACGTCAGGCGGGTATCCTTGTGTTCCACGCCAAAAAAATCTTTGAAAACTAGAGATTCTCTGGTACAATCTAAATGCCTTATTTCCAGAAAGCAGAAATTACACCAGCTACACATATTTTTAGATAGAAATAGATGGACCATGCATCCCACGTGTTGAGCCCTTTCGTTTTTCTGCATATTACATATTTATGTGTGGCAGTGCCTGGTTCAAAAAATTAATACTCCCTTGAGGAATCAAATGTATATTGAAAAACTCTAACATTATTCTAACTCTTGAAATGGAGACAAATAACACAGACTTAAATGTCCAAAACATGTAAATGTATGGGGGAAAAAATCTAAATTCATTTTAATTTAGCTGCAAACTGAATACAATGATGGCAAATCTGCAAAGTTTCGTTAGCATAAGATTATAAATCCCTTGGGAAATTAAATGACCATCGAAAGACTTTAACATTATAATTCTGGGCTTAAGCAGGAAATAAATTACATAAAATTAAACTAAATCCCAACCCAGTATAAATGTGGGGAAAAAAAATCAAAAAATCAAATCTATTATCATGTAGACTGCATGTACTGATGGTACAAAACAAAACTGCTTTAATGGGATCAGACAAGTCCTTGAGTGATTAAATGTCAACTGAAAAAAACCTTTTTAAATTCTATAATACAGAAATATCAGTTACCTCTCCAGAATGTAGAAATTGTTTGAGTGTAGCTTCCATGACCATCTCGGTCACTCCACAGCACTAACTGATGGTTGCTGGCAATGTGACTCTGGCCAGTTCTTGTGGAGTCACGAGATAGTATGAACTGGCAGACTGCTGGTATACGGTAGTCCTAGTCTTGGTTCATGGTTGGTTGATGTTTGTAGATTTCAATGGCCTCTTTAACCTTCTGTTTAAATAACTTGGTCTCAATGTTGATGACCGAGGCACTGCTGACAGGGATGACATGGCCAGTGGATTCTATGTGTTCTGCCATAGCTGAGTTGAAATCGATTTTAAGATGTTCCTTTACTCTGGTGCCGAGAGGCCTTTTGGTTTCTCCTATATATGTCCCCTCACATTGGTTACATTCGATCTTGTAGATGACTCCAGAGCATTCATCTGTGGTCAGTTTATCTTTGGGTCTTACTTATTGTGATCTTAAGGTGTTGACGGGCTCGTGGTAAGTTTTGATGTGGTGTTGTCTGAAGAGTCTGCCAAGGTGTTCTGATAGGCTTAAGCAGGATATATAATCACACAAAAGTATTTTAAGTTCAAACCGTGTAAAAGTATGGAAAAAGAATTGCAAATTACAATCATTATGATGCAGACTGGATGGCTGGATGCAATGATGACATAGCAGAAATCAGTACAGTTTTAACGACATCAGATAAGCACTTTGCTGAATTAAATGTCCATTGAAATACTTTAACTCTTACCTAATTCTTGGTGCAAAATATGCTTAAAGTCCTAACCCCCCCCCACCCCCCCCCCACCCCCCCCCCCCCCCGTAAAGATATGAAAAAATTTAAAAATCATTTTGATTATGATGGAGCCTGGATGCAATAATGGTATAGATCAAATCTGTAAAGTTTTATTAAGATCGGATAAGTCTTTGATAAATCAAATGTCCATTGAAAAACAGATGCCGGAAACCGAATGTCATCTGAATCTCTAATGTCGATATCCTCAGCTTCGCTATGGTGCGACACAAATTGGTACTCTATATCCAAGGATGGCGCTTAACACCACCTACCAGTCACCCAAATCTGTTCCTCAGTCAAACTTTACTTAGTATGGGTCAGAATTTATTTATTTGTAAATAACATTTACAACAAACAGATGAGATTAAATGGGAGACAACTTTGGCAAGGATAGCACAACGCAAGCGTTCATCTGTATTAGTTATCTTAAAGAGCAGCAGGGGAAGAAAGCAGACATATTTGAATCACTAGCACTGTCCACCTTAATGTGTTAACCCTTTCACCGACTAATCCCTGAAAGAGAATATTCTTTATGATATAAAACCTAATCTGTTGAATATTTTGAAATTAATTTGACTGGAAGCCCATGGTGCCTAAGGCAGCAATGGCTTCCAGTCAAATTAATTTCAAAATATTCAACACTTTTCCTGTATGGTTGCCTTGAAAATGAGATATAGGGAATTCATCCGTGGAAAGGATAATCCACAAATTTATTCACGGAAATTTCAACTTCCTCATAGAAAATGTTCATTTACAGACCAAAAGAAACCTATTTTTTTTAATTTATCACTGGAATGACTGGCACAGTTATCGAGCCAGTCATTCCAGTCATAAATTAAAAAAAATATCCTTTTCTTGGCCTGCAAATGGACATTCCTCAAGACCACTGCAGAAGCCGCTTTTGGTTGGTTATAGTTTTAAAGGGTTAAAGTCTGTCAGAGTGATTAACCCTTTCATCCGGAAATGCCTGAAAAGGTAGTTTCTTTATGATACAAAACTTATTCTGTTGAGTATTTTGAAAGTAATTTGACTGCAAGGTGTTGTTACCCGAGGGAATAACAGCAGCTCCAGTCAAATTAATTTCAAAATATTCAACAGGTTTTCTGTATGGTTTGCCTTGAAAATTAGATATGGGGAATTTATCAGTGAAAGGGTTAAAATGCAAAACAATATCCAGAAAACATGTTGGATATTTTGAAACTAATATGGCTGGAACCTGTTGCTGCCATGTGCAAGAATCACTCCCAGTCAAATTAGTTTCAAAAAATCCAACAGGATATTCCTTACATCATCATGAATCTGTAGTTGAGATCTGGTTGCTAAAGGGTTAAAAAGATGGCATCGTGACATGGACCTGGTTGATTTGAGTGTTGCTCTGTAGAAACCTGCAAAAAACTGGTGATAGAGTTACAGGGATTTACAGGGAATTTCCTATCAGTGATGACAGAAGACATAGACATGAAAAAATAACCCATTAAAATGCAAAATTTATTTTCTGTAGAAGCAGTTTACATTTTCTCACATAGATTGATGACACACGGCGGGGCATCTTCTGTCATAACCATCATTCTGTGATCATCCTGTATCACCAGCAACCACCCGGTCCCCTGGTGTGCTCATAGCTGAGCCACGATTCGCACATACTTCCCTCCCCCAAAACCCCCAAATCTACCCTGTCTCTCCCCACCTAGGCCAAAAAACTCAATCTTGTCAGTGAGAAAATGAGGAAAGATGACAACGCCCGTTAGCTCAATTAATTCTAGATGTTGTATATGACAAATACACTTATTTGTTAAAATTGTGATGCTTATTTTGAAAACATTATCATTGAAAGTCATTGCTGCTTCAGGTAGAAACTATTTTCATACAAACCATTTAAAAAATATTTTGAAATTTTCTTGAAACCAGCATCTTTGGAATATTTCAGAACAAAATTGGTTAAAATGTTTGAGACAGTTGCTCAGCAGATGGTTGTAGCGTCAGACTGGAAGAGGAAACATATCATTATCATATTGCTTATTTTTTTGCACGTCTTCCGAGTTCCATCAGCATCCGTGACTGTGGGAAAAAGATGGCTTTTGCTGGATGGTATGTGGTTTTCTGTTTTACAAAAAAAATTAGCGACGTGCAAATCTGGCCCATAAATGTGATACCCACCACTTGTGTCTCTTGTGAGCTGTAGATGTATATAAGTGGGAGCAGGTCATACAGGGTAGGTGGAAAATGACAAAAACTACACAAATATTGGTTTTAAACGTCTGTTTTAACGGCAGGATCACATAGCTATGCCACACCCATTTCTAGCTAAGCGCTTGAAACTTCGAAACCTGAATTCTGAAAATCAAAAATTCAAGGTAACTCAATATGGGTAAGCTGTTGAATATTTTGAAACTAATTTGACTAGGGGCTGTCTTTGCCTATGGCAACAACAGCTCCCAGTCAAATTAGTTTCAAAATATTCAACAGAATGTTTATTAAATTGTAAATTTATCAAAGACATAGACTTCGTATAATCTGGTGCCAGATCTTTCGATTTTCTTGTTGGAGCTCTATGTCATTATGATTGTGAAGTCAACTGACCTGAGTGACATAAATCATTATGATGTCAGATACTTGAGTGACAGATCAGATCTCTCCATGGTCCCACACATTGGCCTTCAGGGCCTTGATACTATGCTGACAGAGCACTTTAAGCCTACATTAATTGTACAACTTATTCAAGGGAATTTGGACATATTTCATCTAAAGAGCTCAAAATAATAAACTAGAGACCTGCGCATATTGTGATCCAGATTTTGAAAAACTAAGAGGATTCTAGCAATGGACCATTCCAGTTTATTCATCCATCATCTGACGTCATAATCAACCAAGTGACGTGTAGGATGACGTCATAATTGGCAGTGGCAACAGCACTCAGTCAAATTAGTTTCAAAATATTCAGCTTACCTATATAGTTTTCTGGAAATTGGTAGTCAGGGAGTTCAGGAATCGATCAACCCCAACACGAGCAATATGTAGGTGGAGCTTAGCTAGAGATGGGCAGGGCAGTGCTAAAACTGGAAAGGTCCATTCTCGGACACTGGATGTCAGGAAAAACACCAGACAGAATTCAGATCACTATAAGTCAAGCCATATCCGCCATGTTGTGTAGGTCTCCACATTAATAACAGGATCTGCAGGTGACTGACCCTCCATCCCACCAGATCGATGGCTGGCAGAAAGGACAGGACAAACAAAAATGGTTTGGGTGACAATGATTTATTTTTACAAAGCATAGATGAATCCTAAGTCCTAGCCTTATACACCTAAGACTTGATCTAAATCCACCCACAGACCACCCCTTGCGGGTTGGTCTGTTGTTTTATTAACCACTATAAAAACATACTTACCGTTCAATCACTACTTGCTAAATCAATTATCTGCCTTTAGCTACCAGAATAAGATTTTTATGCTAGCATACACACCTCCCCATGCCTATTCTTATTAATATGGACCCCCAACCAGGCCACTGGTTAGGTCCATCTCCAGTATATCAACTGATACAGACTGGCACCAGTCTGTACTCACTCCATAGTGACGCCTGTCACTAAGCGCGCTTGCGCATGCGCACTGGAGCCCAAATAGGAAACAGATTAACATTTCTGAATTTAAGTGCCAAATATTATAGACAAATTCTCAAATCAATTCCACGCGGGGTGGATGAGGCCGGGTCATAGTGATTGAATGGTAAGTATGTTTTTATAGTGGTTAATAAAACAACAGACCAACCCGCAAGGGGAGGACTGTGGGGGTTGTTATTACACCACAAAAACATCCATTACCATTCAATCACTACTTGCTAAACCTGTAGATTTGGTCAGTGCCCCACTTAAAACATCAGGTGCGAGGCGATTTGAGAATCAACAAACAAGGATAAAAATCACACCAATCTTATCCAAATGTTAATAACATAACATAATAGTGCATTTAAGTCAATCACACCATGATTATCATACAAGGAAAACTTGAACTTAAAGAGATAAATAAAAGCCAAAATAAACTCACACCATTTCTTACAGACTCACAGTCTTAACGAAAATGGTGGGATGTGTTTGGTAAATGGTCTTCGGCTTTTTTGGTTAAAATCGTAATATTATGAAAGAAGGAGGCTGCTGCACTCTGATCTTTCAGATAAAAGGCTGTAAAAGAGGATTCAGAATTCCATCCTGCAACCTGCATGACTTCATCTAAATATGAACCGGCAAAAAGCTCAAAAGAGGAAGCCATTCCTCTAACATCGTGAGCTTTAAAATGGAAGAAAATAATTTGTTCCGGAGAAGCAATCTCGTAACAAAGCTAAACCGTCTCCCAAATCCATCAGGATATCGAACACTTTGAGACTGGCTTAGCTAACTCTTCCGCATAAGAAAACCATAAAAAGGGACGGATCAAATCATTTGAAATCAGTTCGCTGTTTGAACATTCTTAATGCCCTAACAGGACACCAGAATATGCGGATGGCGAAAACGATGATAATGATTTTAAAATGATCGGACTATCAGGAAACTGGTTAGACTGAGTTTTAGATAAAAAATCCCTTCTGGGATATAAAACTAAAACGTTTCCTGAAACTATAAATCAGTCCCTTTCAACAGAAAAAGCAAGAATTCCTGAACGCCTTCTAGAAGAGGCCATTAAAACTAATAGATGAAAGATGTTCAACATGACGGCCTGCCAGCACTTGAAGAACCAAAGCCAAGTTCCATGAAGGTAAAGGCTAGCTATCGTAGGACGAATATAGCCTAGACCGCTAATAAAAACTATTAAAGGTCTTAGCATCCTTAATATCGGCATACAGAAGGCAAGGAAGAGAAGATGCCAGAGAAAATCTATATCCCCTAACCGTATTAGCTGATAAATGAAAGGCATCAAAAAGATATGTAAAAAAGGTGTAATACTTGGGGAATAGAAAAAGAATCGGGCACGAGACCTTGGTCTGAACACTCTCCAAAAATTTTAAGATGACACTTGTAAACTCTGCGGGTCGACTCTCATCTGGAAGAATCAATAAATACTGGATGTCTTGAAGAAACTTATTCTCGTAGACTTTAGTTTCGTTATTCTCCAAACACACAGACTGAAGATTTCTGGGTTTGGATGAAGACAAAAACCTCTTACTTGAGACATAACATCCTGGGAGAATGAAAGAAGACGAAGGAAGTCTACCAGGAGATCTAGAAGGTCTACAAACCAAATCCTCTTTGGCCAAAAAAGGAGCTATTAAAAGAATCTCACAGATTTGCTTCTTCAACACTAACGGAATCAAAATCATTGGAGGAACGGATAGGCGAACATTCCTGACCAGGACTGATACAAGGCATCCACCGCCAGGGCTTGACTGTCCGGAAAAGGAGACATGTAAGAGGAGATCTGGGCATTCCGAGATGACGCAAACAGATCTACCAGAGGACGATCCATAAGACTGAAAATCGCTTGGACAACCGACCTCTTTAACTGCCACTCTGTGTGGCCGAATTTGCTGGGACGTGACAGTTGATTCGCAAGAAAATTCAGACTGCCTGAGACATGAGAAGACACCAGAAGAATCTGATTCTTGCAACACTATAAGAGAAGGTACCATACTTCTAGACAAAGGAGGGATGACTTTCTACCACCCTGCCTGTTGATATAAGAGACCACTGTCGAAAAGTCCGACCAAATCAAGACTTTGAGACCTATCACAAGATCTGACCATGAAAGGAGATCCTTCTTGAGAGCACACAACTCCAGAATGTTGATATGAGCTGTCGACTCCTCCAGGGACCAAAGACCGGAAACCGACAGTGAATCCCAGACCGCTCCCCATCCCTCCTGAGAAGCGTCTGTGAAGATAATCGCCTGAGGGGAGGACTTTACCAGTGTAACACCCATCAGAAGCAGAGAACGATCTTTCCAAAAACCTAGATGAGGCATCAAGTGTTCTCTGATGGGAATCTGATTGTAAATAGACTGAACCGACTGCTTCAAAAGGGACATTAGATACATTTGGAGGGATCTTCTCATCAGTGCCACCCATGGAATAACATTCTCTACGCTGACCATCAAACTTATCACTCTCAGCAGAAATCTCGCTCTGACCTTGGGAGAAGAAGACAGGATTTCCATTGCCACTGATAAAGCCTCTAATCTTGGATCTGAGGGGGAGACTAGACCCTGGGCCAGATCGAAAGAAATGCTTATATGCGTGATGATTTGAGAGGGTCCTAGGCTTGATTTCTTTAGATTTAAAATCCACCCCAGACTGCACCTCTGGAAGAATTCCTGAGAAAAATGAGGAAGACTTTGCCTTTACTAACTAATCGTCTATATAACCATGTAGATGAATAGAACGACGATGTAAAATTCCTGACATGGCTGAGACTAGGCGAGCAAAAAGAAATGGAGCCATGGCCATACCCCAAAAAGTATGGCACGAAACTGCCAAACTCGATCTTTATAAGCAAATCTTAGGAATATTCAGAAGGAAGGGAGAATGAGAACATGAAAGAAGGCGTCCTTATGATCGATGGAAACGACCCCATACCCTGATCTAGACTGGAAATGATCTGGGAGATGGTCTCCATCTTGACTCGGGAGTATGAATCATGAAATTTAATAACTTCAAATTTATGAAAAGACGCCAACGTCCTGATTCCTTGAAAAGATGATATAATAGTTACCCGGGTCTATTCTCCAATGGGGAACATCATCTATTGCCCTCTTGACAATCATGGATTCCAACTCCTCTTCCAAGGCAACCAATTTTCCTGGATTGGATGGATTAGGTGTCCATTGGAAGCAAAGAGAGAAGAGGAGGATGACGGATCCAAAACGGTGCACAACTCCAATGTATCTGAGAAAACTAGCCAGGAGTCCTGAATGAGAGCCTGCCAATTCTCCCAAAACAGAGACAGGCGCCTCCCTACTGGCACGTTGGGTAAAATACACTAGACCGACTGATTCAAAGGCACAAGAAGAGGGGGAGGGTTGATTAAAGGAAGAAAGAAAATTGGACTTACCCGGGAATAGTCCACACCTTCAAAATCTCTTTCCTTGATAACCTCTAAAGGAATAACGACCTCTGGACCTGGAACTAGGACGATGAGAAAGGGACTAAACCCCTCTGGCCCAAGGAGAGAAAAAACGCCTCCCTTGGGATCTAGAATGGTGAGAGGATACGGAATCAAAATGATCCTCCTCCGTGATCTGTCTTGAAGATAGGAAGATGATCGATTAGACTTATTAATAATCTTAGATGGATAGGCCCCAAATTGGTCTGGATTGAGGCTCTTACGTCTAGAAGAATATGGGCTCTTCGCTGAAGAAACCTCTCTTGAGAAGAAGAATTGGTAAAGGAAATCTGAGCCTGAAGCTCACTAGAAACCTTCAGGCGCACAGATTCCGCACGAATAAGACTGGAAGCCGACTGTCCGAATATATCCTGACCAAAACAAAAAGGGGGGGGGGGGGGAGGGGGTGTCTGAAATAAGACTACCCTTCAATGAAAAAGAAATAGGAACTCAGAAACCTTCCCAAACCTTCTCTTAGAAGTAATGAGACCCAAAGATCTGCAGACTGAACTGAGAGCACCATGAGACAGACCAGCCAAGGAATGAAAGACTGTTAAAGGAAACTGAATACCACATTCTAGAGACTTAATAACAGCTACAGATAACAGAGCAAGGAAATTTGCTGACTTAATCAGGGATCTGCCAACTATCAACAATTTGAAATTCTAACTAGAGAGAAAAAACACCGGAAACAATCTAATCAAGATGATCAAAGGAAGGAGAAAGAGAAAAGGAAGGAGGAGGAAGAGAAGAAAAAGGAAGAACAAAGGGAGAAGAAAAATAAGGATCTAAGGACCCCTGAGAAGAATCAATAGATGAAGAAAGACGGGAGAATCCCGGAGGGGGAATAGACGATTTAAAGAGATGACGAAAAGACACATAACTGGATGAAAATCCTGGCTGAAAGTGAAGAAGAAATAGAATAAGAAGAAATAGATTTAAAATCTGGAGAATGAGAGGAGAAAGAGTAAAGAAGAAACCAAAAATGGAAGCGTAAAATGATGCTCGGATAAATTCTTAGTCTAGGCTAACCGACTATGAAGATCGCTATACTGGCAGTTACGTCCCAACCGGAAGCGGAAGTCGGAAGTCTATAGCCTATCCGGATCTAGACCACCCGGAAGTACACCCCTAGAACCGGAAGCGGAAGTGTACAGACCGGAATCCCAACTGGAAACTGAAGCGCTCTTACCGGAAAAGATAAAAATAAAAAGGGTCCAAAGACCCCGGATATCCAGTATGACCGGAACCACTGCTAAAACCAGAAACGGAAATAGGAACCGGATCATGAAGACCCGGATGTCCTGTAAAACCGGAAGTCAGACCGGATACGGAAAGAACGGACGTAGATCCGGAAAATGGAAGTAACCCCTGTCCTGAGGACCTGAATCCACTACAACTGATCTAAGACTTTGACATTGGCATATATGTTAAAGATGGGGGCTTCCGCCACCGCCACCACTGCTTGAAGGTCATACCTTTTCTTCTTATTTTCAACCTCAAGACTCACGTGGGTTCGAGATCACCTTCGAGAGCTTATTTGCTCTAATTATTTGCTCTTTGTTCTATATTCATCCACTATACCGGAAGTTACGTCCCAACCGGAAGCGGAAGTCAGAAGAGCTTATTAGATCAGAAGAGACGCAGATAACTCAAATCTTGCATACAAAACCAAACCGGTTACATTGGCATATATGATAAAGACGGGGGCTTCCGCTGCCACCACCACTGCTTGAGGGTCATGCCTTTTCTTCTTATTTTCAACCTCAAGACTCACGTGGGTTTGAGCGGGTGACCTGCTCGAGATCACCTTCGAGAGCTTATTTGCTCTAATTATTTGCTAGTTGTTCCTTTTTATCCACTATACCGGAAGATACATCCCAACTGGAAGCGGAAGTCAGAAAAGCTTATTTTCAGAATTCGCCGAAGAGGCACCCCCCCTCCATTGCTGATGGATTAGATACATTAGATTAACAAAAGGCACAGCTTTATGCCTAACAGCAACGGGGTGGGGGAAGAACGACCAGAGAGCAGTGCTGTTAGGACGAATAATCCTTAAAGAAAATTTAGATACGAATGCAGACCACCCTATGCAAAGCCCACACATCGATGTGGGGGTACACATAGTGCACTTTAAACAGACATGTCCTCCATACTCCACAGAGTGAACTCGGTCACAGATTGAGGATGTGCACTTGATTTATCGGTCATTTTAACAGACTCTTAAAAACGAAAAGGATACGAAAGAAGCATACAGCTTAGAATTTCGCTAAAAGGAGTCTAGAAATATGAAAACACCTTTCAAAGAAAGCCTGGAAAAGTTCAAATTCATAAATCCCTAACGACAAGAAAACAATCTTTCATAGGGAAATAAACATAATTCCTTGTAAAGCACTATTTTTTCTTTTAACTGAAAGTGAATAAGGGCTCACTGGAGTAATAGAGGGTTTTTATATGATGATGACTTAGGCATATTAAAGTTGTTACCATGAAAATGAAACCCCATGAAAACCGGTAACATTTATATACATAGTTATAAAGTTCAATATAACCATGAAATACTTCCAAAAACATAATTTTGGGAGGATAGACTTCATAGTAGGCATATCTTAGCGTGAGGAAGTCCTTCAATAGTAAGCTGACACAGCGCAAAGCCATAAAAACTTTCTGATAATATTTAAGCAGTTATTGGTGTCAGTCTGTATCAGTTGATAGACTGGAGATTAAACCTAACCTGTAGCCTGGTTGAGGGTCATTATTAATAGGAATAGGCATGGGGAGGAGTGTATGGAAGCATAAAAATCTTATTCTGGTAGCTCAATGCAGATAATTGATTTAGCAAGTAGTGATTGAACGGTAATGGATGTTTTTGTGGTGTAATAACAACTGTGGTTCTCCAGATACATAAGTAAATTCTATGAAATAATACAAACTGTACAAAGACATTGATTAAATTTAGCTGAGCAATAGATGTAGAGCAGCGAAGAAACATGGTAGGTAATAACAAGAGGCCTTAGGGCCTGTGGCGCTCACCTGGACCATTGGCATTTAAACCATTTGCATTTAAATAGACATTTCGGAAAATCCAAGATGACCACCGAAAAATTGCCGAATCAAGACTCTCGGTTAATATGTTGAAGCCTACTTCCAACCAAGTTTTGATGAAATCAGGTTATTTGATTGAAGGAAGGAGTACCGTTTTTAAATGGTTCCAGAAAACTTTCAGAAAAGCAGAGATTTCTGCCAAAACATTGACCTCTCGAAATTTCAAATATAATTTTTAGAGGCTATGACAATAGGATCCTTCCAGCCAAAATTAGTTGAAATTGCCCAAGCGGTTAATGAGGAGTAGCATTTTATATGAATATCGGAAAACCCAAGATGGCCACCATCAAAATCAAGCTGTAACAAGTTCTGAAGCATACGGGCCTAGGGTTCTTCCACCAAATTTGTTGAAAAATAAATACCAGTTCATCTTTTACTTTAATTTGAAGATTAAAATTTTTGACATTAGAGTGGTAAGGGTTAACTGCCTTTTAACTGATTTCCCAAAATATTCAGAAAATCCAAAATAGCCACTGGAAAAATTTACCAATCAAAATTCTATATGCAACTTCTAAGCCTACCGCCCTTGGCTCATTCCAGCCAGTCTGGTTGAAATCAGCCAAGAAGTTATGAGTAGACGATTTTCAGCCATTTTCTCGGAAAATTCAAGATGGCTACCGAATAAATTGACCAATCAAAATTCTATATACAAGCTCTGAAGCATAGCACTTTAGGGGTCGAGTTTGCTTGAACTCGTTCAAGCGGTTAATGCGGAGTAGCCTTTTAACTGATTTCCCAAAATTTTAAGAAAATCCAACATGGCCACTGGAACAATGGACCAATCAAAATTCTGTATACAAGTTCTGAAATCTACCAGGCTAGTATCCTTCCGGCAAAGTCTGGTTGAAATTGCTCAAGCAGTTAATTAGGAGTAGCGTTTTAAACAATTTCCCGCCATTTTTCAGAAAATCCAAGATGGTTGCCGGAAAAATTGACCAATCAAAATTCTGTATACAAGTTCCGAAGCATACCAGCCTGTGTATCCTTCCAGCCAAGTCTGGTTGAAATTGCTCAAGCAGTTAATGAGGAGTAACATTTAAAATAATTTCTCATCATTTTTTGGAAGATTGAAGCTGGTGGGCGAAAAAATTGACCAATCAAAATTCTGTACACATGTTTTGAAGCCTACCCCATAGGGTCCTTCCAGCTAAATTAGGTTGAAATCCGCCAAGTGGTTAATGAGGAGTAGCGTTTTTAAGCACAAGTTGATGGACAGATGGATGCCGGACGAATGGACAGACGGATGGTCGCCATGCTATAAGCTGACTTGGCCATTCTAGCATGGCCAGGTGAGCTAATAACCAAGGGAGGTAATAAAGAACAAGATAGGTAATAAGCAGACGACGAGTCAGAAAGGTTACCCACCTAGACCAGAGAGGGAATGAGGGGAATGATATATTTTCATTAGCAAAAAGGCCAGAGGTTTGTGAATATGAGATCTGTGCCAAAACAGCTTATTTTAAGAGAGGAAATGAAGCGTAGACATTGGCTGGCTATTCCAACTGACCGATGATGAGCTGGACACATGCATCCTGGGCATGGCCAACCTGCTCTGGGCATTCGGACAGACTGACCACTGACCAATACGAGTGCTATGTGATCCTGGCCATCATGACATCAAGCTTGTGTGGCGAGAATGGAAATATTCCTCCTGACAGCCGAGTGTTTTTTACAGCTGTCCTGTGAAGACAAAGGTCTGGATGGACAATTACTGTCTCACTTATGTGACCGGTCTCAAGTAACAGCTGGAGATAGTGAGATAAGGGCACCCCTGCCCCTGCCATTAATAACTCATTAACAATATTAAGGTTTCCATTAATAACAGGAGCTGGCGGTTACCGACCTTCCATCCCACCTGATTAATGGCTGGCAGAAAGGAGAGGACAAACATGTATGGTTTGGGTGACAATGAAGATCCATACTTTATTTTTGCAAATTGTAGATGGACCATTAAGTCCCAGCCATATACAATGGAGGCGTCATCTAAGCCTAGAGAGAAGTATCTTTGATGCCTTAACACTGGGATGACTGACTCACAACCAATCCAACCATTCCACTGGTAAGTCCTTAAAAAACTCCTCTTCCAGTCCGCAGCAGACTTCAACTCCAAATCCAGACCCCAAAGGGGGAAATAGCCTGTGGTTAAAGCAAGAAATATGAGTGCACTGTGCGAGTCTCTGATTTAATGTACTTTCCCCACTGTATTAATATCAATAATTTGTATTACAATCACTGAGGAGTCATGTGTCTGCCCAATTAATGGTCCAGCTGCAACAAAATTAGGTTCCTGTAGTGGATGCCCAATGCGGCAGAGTGAGAGGCGTCTTGGGAGCCTTAACACCTTTATGACCAGTCCTGCAGCCAAGCTCATCATCCAGTGGTAAATCTCCAAAATACTCCTCTTTCCCTCTGCAAGCCGCTTATATGTTCAAGGAACCACTAATTTGGCCATTAAAGAGGGCAATAACTGTGATTACAGTAAAGGAGGATTGTGAGTCTCTGAAAATATATTCCCCAATGTATTTATATGTCAATAAAACATTTTTCTTATCACTAAAAGTCATGTATCTCTGTTCGATCATGATAGCTATTTTTTTATGAGCATGAGTCTCTGGCTATCAGAGTTCATTGGCAACCTGAGTGGCCATAACCATATTGAGTGTACAATAAATAAGGTGTCAATATTACAAATGTATTTGCCCATGCCAGTCTACAATTAACAGGCAGTTTAGTGCATTATATGTCCAAATGCCAAGAGATTTCACGATTGCAGATCTGGTTATGTGTCCCTAATCAATAAGGTGAACTGATGTCAATAAGCTACATGTAGATATTATAGTTACTCTATATAATGTACATTTGTGACACAACTCTCTGAGCGTGCCTCACTTACCATGAGTGTGGAGAGTATGAGTCAATGATGGAGCGCTCTCTGTCCCGCGTGTATGAACGATTCCTCTCTGTCATTACAAAACAAATTTTCCATCTTGACGACTTTATCATCCTAATCACTGGATGTCCACCATGATTCTCCCTGCATGGCTGTCAGTCACAACCCAATCAACCTCACCTTGGATTCCCCACCCCCAACTCCAGGCTGTAAGACCATATTGCTTACACTGCCAAGGGCTGATAGGTAATTAGTTTCTGAAGGGCAGTAAAGCTAATGAAGCAACACATGTCGCTGAGAGGAATCCTATTTGAAGAATAACAGCAGCAACCTACAAGATTAGACCAGATTGTATGAAAAAGAAAAACCGGTTCCAGTAAGTCAGAAAAGAATGAGGAAAACAATAAATACTCTAGAACCAGGAGACTATTCACAAAGTAGCTTTGGTTGTGAATAATTGGAAGGAACCAGAGCTAATTATCTGGTGATCACATCATTCAGACAGTTTGCCATCCATGAGTGAAACTACAACAGAGATCTGGAATTTGAAATATCGATTGAACATGTAGAAAATTCTGCAAACATTATTAGAAATCACCATAACTCATTCCAATCAAGAGAACTGTACAGCATGGATTTGTCTTTTATCATGGCCAGTCACAGGTTCAGACGCGATCTCTCCGAAAATCCACGAAAGATTTGTGTCCCTTTTAGTGAGAAACTGGACAAATCTGCAGCATCAATGAGCTTAACAGAGAAAGTCTACAAAATGCATGCGTAGAGCAGACTTGTAAATTAGTATTTACAGACAGGCAGAATAAAGTTTTACAACTAGAATGACACATCAGATGAAGAAAAGTCTGAACCGCCTAGGAAAAGAACCAATACAATGTGTGACTCAGAAAAGTTATCAATATTATTTTCTTCAGACATCTTTCATATTTGGAGTGTTGTGACATCGACGACCACATCTCAGGCGAAGCTCTGCCATCACAAGCTCTGTCCCAAGTTTACCGTGCTCTGGGCATCCTAAGGAGATCTATACATTTTAGCATCAACAAGGCTCAGTACTATCAGGCAATCAGTAATTTTGTTTGTAATTTGATATTGTTTCAAGTCAGCACAAATATAGCAAATAATATTGGTCTCCTGCACCACTGACCAACAGGCACACCAATACCGAATTAGTTACTGGTTCCCTGCACTGTTTACAAATGGGAACGCCAATATTGAATTTGATATTAGTACACTCCACTGTTGGTCAATGGGTGTGCCGATATCAAATTCAATATTGGTCCCTGCACCGTAGACCAAATTAGGTGTGTCAATATCAAGTTTGAAATTGGTCCCTCTGCCATTTACTAATGGGTGTACCAATATCAAATTCAATATTGCTACCTGTGCTGTTGACCCACAAGCGTGCCAATATCGAATTAGATATTGCTCCCCGGACTGTTGGTCAATGGTGCAAACTTGATATTGGTGTATTATACAGCACCATTGTAATTGACAATTAGATGAGGGACAACATATACATTATCATTTTTTAAGTCCACCAACCCAATAAAACGAACAAAAACAATCAGTAAAATTTGGTTCAGAAAGAATCATGGTGCCCTAGCTGCTACACAGGTGATCCATTGATCCAGTATGGGAACAGCTACGGTCATGAAGAAAGATATTTATACATATAAAATAGTTGTATCAATTTCAAATATATTTGAACCACCCAATACAGAGAAAGGATAAATAAAAAATAAGCGATGCCACAAGTGGCTCTTCACCCTGGGTGTATAGCATCACTGTTATGAACCATCAGCTTAATCATATCCTGTCGCTGGCAGGGTAAGGGTGTGGGGAATGAAAAAATCTACAATAATTTGACTCTCTCTAGGTGCGATAACTGTGGAATCTTTCCCACACAGAGACAACACATTATCGCTTTAAGCCTGAAAATTCCAGTGTCTCCATTTCAGGACAAGTACAATACAGCTCATAAATAAGACAACAGGTTTCCAAAATAAAAACAGAAACACATTAGTTAGTAACAAATGTACTGTTGAATGTTTTGAACGTAATTTGATTGGAAGACTTTCCTGCCTTAGACAGCAGTCTTCCAATCCAACTATGTTCAAAATATTCAACAGTACATTTTATTTTATTTAGGAAACGTCATATGTTATTTCTGAACTGTACTGTATACAGGAAAACCGTAAAATATTTTAAAACTAATTTGACTGGAATCTCTTGGTGATATAGGCAGCAACATGTCCATATAGTTTCAAAATATTCATCAGAATATTTCTTTCATGATAAAGAATTTGCCGTTTCAGATCTGTAAATGTTAAAACACAATTCATTCTATATATATATATATATATATATATATATATATATATATATATATATATATATATATATATATATATATATATATATATATATTGGATTCCAAGCATAGATACAAGAAAAACTATTTTGAAAATAAGTTCACTGAAAGATGTTGTTGCAATTATCACAGTTCAGTCAAACTGTTCTAAAAAATATGCAGCATTTAGTTTTTTAAATTTTTTTAGCAGTTTTTTAAACTGACTTATAGAAATAAATTAACATTTGAAAATTTACCGCTAGAATGACTGGCTCGGTCATCGAGCCAATCATTCCAGTGGTAAGGTTTCAAAAATAGTATTGGTCTGCAAATGGTAATTTCTCAAGACCACTGCAAAACCAATTTTGTCCGGTTTGAGTGTTGAAGGGTTAATATCCCAAAACATACCAGCATCATCTTCAAACAAAGTCTCTTAAATGCATAGCGGAATTCATCTACCATCCCGGAACAAATTATCTGCTAATACAAGAATTTTTAGGATGAAGATTCCTGGAGACCCAATGTCTGCAATAGAGTCTAAGAAGCTGGAATGTCACCTGTTATCTGGTTTGTTTAGACTGACTCTGAGGAGGATGCCAGATTGTGGATGGTTGGGTGGGTGGGATAGAGTCATGGGGGTGGGGGGTGGAAGTAGAACTATTATTGAAGTCTCCATGGAAGATGGTTCTGAAAAGAATTTAAAATCATATTAAGTCTTTATATATTAACCTTCTTAGTGAGGAAAATTTAAATTTGTTTACGAAAAATATCACTTTGTAGACCAAGATTGTTTAAAAAATTTACCACTGGAATGAATGTTTTAATAAAATTTCAAAAAATGGGAATATCGTAAGACCACTGCATAGACTATTTTTGGGGATGGCTAGCCAACTAAAGTGTTAATTGTCACGGGTTAATGGTCAAGACTATTACTTTTGACTACTTCCACAATGATCTTGAGAAATGTCCATCTGCATGGCAAGAGAAGACTATTTTTGAAAATTTACCACTTGAATTACTGTGCCAGTCATTCCATTGGTAAATTTTCAAAAATAGTCTTCTCTTGGCATGTAAATGGACTATAACTGACCAATCTTGACCCTTAATGAACTAAGAATGCACTGGATTACCTACCAGAGGCAAGAACTTGAGATAGTGTCATTTAACCCTTTCACTGACAAATCACTGAAAAAGTACATCCTTTAGACAACGTTCTGTTGAGATATTTTTGAAATTAATTTCAGTATTTTTTTATGATATAGAACCTATTCTGCTGTATATTTTGAAATTAATTTGACTGGATGCCATAGGCATCAACGTCTTCCAGTCAAATTAATTTCAAAATATTCACGTTTTCCTGTATGGTTGCCTTGAAAATGACATATGGGGGATTTATCGCTGAAAGGATTGAAACTGTTATAAATAATGACAAGCAATAGAGTCTTGATGACAGCGCACCAAGTCACCGCAGCCCTTTATAAACCCTTAACACTCCCATGTTAAAATTAAAAATTTTTTAATTAAATTAAAAGATGAACCAGTGTTCATTTTTCAATAAATTTGCTAGAAGATGGTGCTGTTGTGGCAGCAACATCATCCACAAAATGGTTAAGAATCATATGCACCAATTACTTCGCTATTGACAAAGTTTGAAAATGGTCCATGGGAGTGGAATGGGGAAAGCTGTTATCTGACACCATAGACAACCAGAAATTAAAAGATAGAATATTGACATCAGTGGTAGGGTTAAGAGAACATGACATTTCAGTGTACTGGTGGTGATTTGGGTGGGGTGAGGTGTAGGTGGGGAGGGGGCTGATGAAAGTCACATTTCACAAAAAACATCTCAAATTTCCAGACACACCTGAGCAACCACACCCATCACAAATCCGCTTTCCACCTTAGTACCACCCCATCCAAACTGATAAAAATTAACCATTTCTAATCAAATAGATTGGTTTGTAGTCACACTGAGGTCAGACACACACAAATTCGAGAATATTTTGAAACATTCTGATTGGAATATCCCTATGATGTATAACAACGACTTCCAGTCAGCACATTTTCAAATTAATTTAAACATCTATGTATACATTCTGGATGCAATCAGATAATTTCTAATGCACCATAACAATCCAGATTCTTGTCCCTCAAAGTCACGGGTCTAATTCTTTGGCCTCATGATAAATCCGTTATCTGACACCATAGACAACTTTTAGTCCTTTGAACCCAAGAGGTAGAATTCGTAAAAATAGTAATTTACATAATTTACTTAATATTCTGTTGAATATTTTGAAACTAATTCAAATAGGGGCTGTTGCTGCCTAAGGCAGCAACAGCTCCCAGTCAAATTAATTTCAAAATATTCAATGGCTTACCTGTCACCTTAAAATTGAGATTCTGTAAAGTTAGGGTTTATAGGGGTAACTTGTTTTGACTACGGACAATAATCTCAATGGGTAATAACTCTGGATATGCTGAATATTTTGAAAACAGTTTGACTGAAAGTTGTTGGTGGCTTAGCAACCAACAATTTTCAGTCAAATTGTATTCAAAATATTTAGCATATCCAGAGTTAAACTCCATTGAAAATGTAGTCTCCAGAAATTCAGCAGCCAGACGGTTACACCAGTATCTGTCTCAGAAAGATACTACCTGTCTCCTCTTACAGCTCAGCAAAGATGTCTCTTATCACCAACACAACCACTAGACAGTTTTAGAGCCCATAACTCCATCCCTCCTGCCATAAAAGTGAGATTTTACAAGAACAGCCTGTTGCTGTTCCCACACTGGACTTATTAATAGCTATAGACAAATAATAGTCACTTGGGAGAGATATTCCCATATGGTGCGCTAATAACGAAATTGTCTCTATTTTCCCACAATTCAGAATCGTAGTTGTCTCGTAGCAGTGGTTGTCGTTAAGGTGCAATATCTTAACTAACTAACGAAAATAATATAGATCAACCTCGCATAATATTCCGGTAAAGCGATAAATGATAGCGAGAATCGTATAAATCTCTTCCAAAATGCAGATCAAAAGCACCTATTTTAAGTGTATCTAAATCGTTCTCAAGCCCTGCAACTTTTCCTAAGCGGAATATCAAGAGAAAAGCCATGAAGGCACTAAAGATATGCTACATTCCCACCAACCCAAGATATGAGAATCTTAATTTATCAAAATTTAGTTAACTTTATATATTGTTTAGATAAAATTATGTAGCATAATTCGAAAATTATTTGATTGAAAGTTATTGGCGAAGAAAAAACTTCCAGTCAAATAATTTTCAAAATAGCATACAGTTTTCTTATCCTGTGTCCTCAAAAGTGACCACTCCAATTATTTTGGGTATGTATGTGGTTAAAGAAGGTATGTTAATTGCAGAGATCAGAGGACAGAATAGTGTAGTTGTCTGGCTATCCGCTGATGATTTGTTAATTGCTCAGAGGCAGTTGAAATATTTGCACCAATTGTGAAGGCAAAGCAAGTGTCTTCCCTCTGAAGAATATTATATTCAAAGCTACATGAATCCTGTTCAAAAATTTCGCTTCAACCTTAAGAAAGTTTAAATCTATATTTTGATGAAGTCAAATTTGTATAAAATCTGTTGATTACCTTGATAAAAATGTCACTGAAAGTTGTTGCTGCCAGAGGCGGCAACAACTTTCAGTGAAATTGTTGTAAAAATATTCAACAGGCATTTGACAAAAGCATGAAATAAATATCACCATGATGTTAGTAGAATGAAAGTTAATTAATCTCATCTGTCCCCAGCTTTTCATCTGCTTGTAATTTTAAGTGTCAAGTTGTATTCAAGAGATGGTTCCATACCATACAGTACAGTTCATAAATAAGTTGACAAGCTTCAAAGTCAAAAACAGAATCATCTTAGTAGGAAATGTTCTGTTGCATATTTTGAACATAATTGCATTGGAAGACATTGCTGCCTTAGGCAGCAATGCCTTCCAATTCAATTATGTTCAAAATATTCAACAATACCTCTACGTTTTATTTTGTTTTGGAAACATTTTAAGTTATTTCTGAACAGTACTGTACCAGTGAGTTATCTGAGGCCATAGGCCACAAGACCAAATTAGTTTCAAATTGTTCCTCTAGGGGATCCATTCCCAGCTCTGTTTACTTAGATGGGGGATGAAACTGAAACAGTGTCTAGGGTTTCCCTAGTTATGTACACACCCACTGGACATGGGGTAAACACAAAAGTTTACAAAGAACTGCCTTGGGAGATATACCCATGTACCAGTACTACTACTATATGTGTAATAAGATTTGAGGATCTTTTTTAAGATTCTTGAATATTTCAAATTTAACTCAATTTGCTACCTGCTTCCGAGGGTAAACCTCGAATTTATTCAAGAAAATTGTAATTTTCTCATAGAAAATGTCTATTTGCAGACCAAGAGAAGATTATTTTGGAGAAGCCGTTTTTGGCTGATATGAGTGTTACGGGTTAAGTATGAAGACATACAATATTTTAAAACAATTTTCATTAAAATCTTTTTCACAGACGATGCCTACGTGAACAGTAACCCTTTAACACTCGCTAAAAAGGCTTCTGTAGTGATGTTCTCAAATGCCCATTTGTAGGCAAAGAGAAGACTATTTTTGAAAATTTAATACTGAAATGACTAGCCCAATAATCGAATCAGTCATTCCTGTGGTAAATTTAAACTAAAAATAGTATTCTCTTGGCCTACAAAGCAAATATTTTCTTAATCAAATTTGGGAATTCTTCTGGATAATTTTTAATTAATTTAACTGAAATTAACTGCTGATATATAACTTTCAGGTTATGCTATGGTCAAAATACACAGTATATATCAGATCTTTATTTCCACATTATCAATGTTCTGATGTAGACTTTCTGTAATTTCATTATTCTTCAGTATCTAATACTCGAGACACCTGGAACATTGGCAGTCCTTTCAAGTTTTTGCCAGAATTCTTACAAGAAATCCAGAAATTGGCATGTTCTAAAAACACAAATTATAAAATTGTATTCTGCAAACTGCAGTCGTAGGAAGCTTGAGTTTTAAACAATTTTCTAGATATTTTCAGAAATCCAGTATGGCCTACAAAAAAAATTTACCAATCAAATTTCTGTATCTTTTAAGGGGCTAATTGGAATTAATCACTTAAAACTTTTCCTGGGAAATTAAAAAAAAAAACAATCAAAAAGTTTATTTATGAAATTTATCAAAGGTGATAATGCAGGACATGGTGGTGGTGGTGGTGGTGGTGGTGGTGGTGGTGGTGGTGGTGGTGGTGGATATATTTACTCAAGTTTATCAATACATTATTAGTTTAATTACCCCTTTAACACTCATATAAACGAAAAACAGCTTCTGGAGGGGTCTTGAGAAATGCCCATTTGCAGAGCAAAATAAGACTATTTTTTTAAATTGACGACTGGAATGACTGGCTCGATAACTGAGCCAGTCATTCAAGTGGTAAATTGTAAACAAGAGACCTGGAGGGGGGCCTGTATCGCTCACCTGGACCATAGGCATCTCAACTAGAATGGTCATTAACAATAAGTAAAACTCTAATGAGTTGAGCAGACTTGTAACAAGAAAACAGAGGCCATGTTTCTTTACGTATCAACTTCTCTTGAACAAACTTTAATGGCCATTAGTCATCAATATCATATCTCTAAAATTTTGGCCCAATCTGTTCAGTGGCTCTGGAGATGAAGTTGCTTTCATGAAAACCAGGACATCCATTTGGGAAATCAAGTTCCCTTGAACAAACTTGGTTCAGCTCATACCCTAAATGATATTTTATGACTTTTGAAGCAATCGATCAGTTTGGGCGAAGATTTTTAAAGCCATTTCTAACAAGATACCCAAGTAGCCTGTGTCGCTCACCTGGAGCATTATGCATTTTTGTCACAATTGTTGGTGGGTGGTTTAGGAGTAGTCTTCTAAATGAGTTTGTGGACATTTTTGCAAGTCCAATATAGCCGCCAAACACGCTACATTTTGATTGGTCCACCACAGCCATCTTTCTGACATATCGCCTTCCTTTGAAAAAACTTTAATGGCACTCAGTGCCTAACCATATTTCCCATATTTCGGCCCAATCCACTCAGTGGTTCTGGAGTCATTTTGACAAAAATTAGGTTATCCAAGATGGCCATCAAACCATTTGGCCAATCAAGTTCCCTTGAAACAAACTTGGTGCAGCTCCTGCCCTAGATGATATTTCATGCGTGTTGAATTGATCACCTAAGTGGTTTTGGAGGAGATTTTTAAAGACATTTTAGAGTGGCCAGTTTTTTTGACGAATCAACTTCTCTTGAACAAACTTTAATGGCCCTTAGTCCTTAATCATATATCACAAATTTTGGCCTGATCGCTTCTGCGGTTCTGGGGAAGAAGTCTTTTTTGCGAAAAATCAAGTTCCCTTGAACAAACTTCGGTCAGCTCTTACCATAGATCATATTTCATGAGGTCTGAATTGATCCCTTAAACGGTTTTGGAGAAGATCTTTCAATGACATTTCTAAAAATCAGCTGAAATCCAAGATGGGCACTGGCCAAATTGGTCGATCGGCTTCATTTAAACAAAATGGAATCTCTATGCCTTAAGGCTGCTTCCTGCCAAATATAATTGGCCAAGCAGTTCTCGAGAAGAAGACAATAAATATTTTCCATTGCTTTAGTATGGGAGCTTTAGGCGGGAAAATGATCCAAGATGGCCCCCAAACCATTTATCCGACAATTTCGAAAATTGCAAATTTGAGATCAGAATACCAAAAAACCTATATAAAACCAATTTCGGCATCAAAATCCATCAAATAAAAAAATCCAAAAGGGCCACCAAACATGCTATATTTTGATTGACCCTTTTGAACAAACATTAAAGGCCCTTAGTCCCTAATCATATATCACAAATTTGGGCCTGATCGCTTCCGCAGTTCTGGAGAAGAAGTTATTTTCGCTAACCCTAGGTCAACCAAGATGGCCGCCAACCTATTTGACCAATTAAGTTCGCTTGAACAAATTTGGTTGAGCTCTTGCCCTAGATCATATTTCATGAGGTTTCCTTCAATCTCTCAAGCGGTTTCGGAGAAGAAGATTGAAACATCAAGGAAGCCAAAACTGGCCTCTGCAGTGGTTTTGAGGAATGTCCATTTGCACGCAGGCCTAGAGATCCTGTTTCTGAAAATATTATACTGGAATTCCTACGATCGAGCCAGTCATTCCCATGATAAAGAAATAGTCTTCTCTTCACCTGAAAATGGACATCCATAGTGCAATAATCTTTAAAGGGTTAATGAAAAGATATTTAATGATGCTTTTCTTTCTAAGGTCACCCCCCCCCCTAACCACCACCCTACTCATACCACCAATCCACCCCACCCAACCCAAAACCCCTCAATGCACTCCAACCCACCCACCCACCAACCCGTGCCTATAATAGTGTTGAGATGATTTAACAACTTTCAAACAAATGAATTTGTTTGAAAACTAAATTATTCAAATCCTTAAGAAGATGAAATTTGTATAGAAGCATGATATTTTGAAAAACAGCAGTCAAGTTTGTTTTACTACAATAATCCTGTGTCATAAATAATAACACCAACGTAGATGCATTCACTTGAGAATTAAACATCTGCTGCAGGTGCCCGTGAGACAAATCACTCACTACAAAACTTTCCCATGCAGTCAAAGACACTGAGAAAAAAGATCACCCTTCCGAAAAAACATCATCCAACTTCATCATAATTCCACCCGCATCCCTCCCATCTCCACCCATGTTTCGCCTACCAGTGTGTGTACATATACATAGATACTAAAAACTTTGTTTAGACAGCACATATTCCATCAGTGTACATAGACATCATAAGGCTGTTTAGATAGTCAGGAATTCTCAAGAGATAATTGCATACAGGCGACAACTAAATGCCCTATGGTAGAAATATATTTACCATGGCCAACAGGGTGGGCCTGTACACCGCTGCTCTGGCGGCACTGTGAGAAGGAACGCAGTTGTGGTTCCCCTGAAGCCTCGGAGAACATTTGGCAAACAGACATCGGGGAAGACTTCAAATAGTCAACATCTACGTGTGGCTGTGGTGTGTAAGGTGGTTTTTATCTGGTACCATTTCAGCAATAAATGGAATGAATGGATGGATATAGATGGATGGTTGGTTGGTTGGATGGATGGATGGATGGATGGATGGATGGATGGATGGATGGATGGATGGTTGGTTGGTTGGTTGGTTGGTTGGTTGGTTAGGTTGGTGGGTTGGTTGGCTAGTTGATTGGTTTGTTTATCGATCAATTGTTTGATTGATTGCCGGACGGATGGACATACAGGGTCAGACAGATGGATGGAGAATAAATGTAACGGTGACTGGACTGAAGGATAGATATGTGGATAACACAGCAGAGATTGGATTGGTAGTGGGTTGATCAGTAAGTGGATGGATGGATGTATGGGATGGGGCGGGGTGAGACGGGATGGGACAAGATGGGATGGGACTGGATGGGATAGGACTGGATGGGATGGGGTGGGACTGGATGGGATTGGATGGGATGGGACTGGATGGATGGATGGATGGATGGATGGATGGATAACTATTACATTCAGCAATGATTCTTCTGAATCTGACCCAGGAATTAATTGTTAACTATTCCTCAGATCTTTATCTTCAGCTCCCCTCTAAATACAGTTAAAAGGGTTTAATCATCAATTAAGTGTGACAAGCAGAAATCTCTCTTAAAAGGGGTGTCATATGATGCACCAATGTTAATGGCGTAGAAAAGACAAAAAATGCCAAACATCCGAGCCAGTGGTTGATGTAAAACTCACAAATTGGCAACAGCCTGTCTGTGACCTGGGAAAGTCCTCAGACATGTACAGGGAAAGAATTTGGAGATGGGATTCTGGTTAGGGAAGTGATACTGTTTGTGAATTATGAGACACCATGCTGATTAGCCATTTAACCATCAAATTTGTTCAAGAAAATTTTAATTTTCTCATAGAAAATGTTAATTTGCAGACCAAGGGAATACAATTTTTTGAAAATTTACCACTAGAATGACTGGGTCAGTTATCGCGTCAGTTATCCAGTTGTAACTTTAAAAAAATAATATTTCCTTGTTCTGCAAATGAAAATTTCATAATAAGACTGCACAAGCAACTTTTGGTCAACTTGAGTCTTAGGGTTAAAGTAAGGATTCCTGAGTCCCAAACCCCCAATGCATACTAGACAACCATGTCACTTCACCACATACCTCCCCACCCACCAACCACACTAGAGATGTCTGCATCTTGATATAATTGTGGTTCAAGCTCCCACCCAACTCCCTACAATTACAGGTATTCTCAAAGTCACTGTTAGAAATTCCACAAAAATATTGATTGTATTTCAATGTAATAAAATATTCACAATTTTGTGGAAGCAGCAACCGTTTTCAGTCAAAGTCTTCTGAGATTATTCAAGTTTTCGTTTCGGGATGTCGTCACATTCAGATACTTTTATTTCGGCTGTAATGGGGTTAAGTATTCAGATGATATTCCAGAGCAATTTCTGACAGATTCCTATCTATTTGACTAAAGAGTTGGGCGATAATTGATGCTGGACCACAAAAAAGACAGGGAATCGTACGTCTTCTCTCTCATCTGAAAGTACGGTCCACCCACTGTCCCACCCATATACACCACACCCATTGACGGTACTACCACCACCACCACCACCACCACCACCACCACCACCGTACTCACAACCACCACCACCGTACTCACCACAATAAACAATACATACAAAACAAACATGCTATTGTTATAATTCTGATAGTTATTCTGAAAACAATTTGATTGAAACTGGTTGCTGACTATGGTAGCTATGACTTTCAATCAAATTGGTTTCGGTAATATCCAAGTTACCTTCCATGTGGAGACAAGTTATTTTAAAGTGATATATTCAGGAGGAAAAGGGTTACATATCCTGGACACATCCCTGACAGATTACCCGGAATTCTACTTTCCCACGACAGTATGTTTTGCAGTTTTTGCAATGCAGAGTTTCAGAAATCAGTTCCTTATTGATATACCATAGATATATACTCCCTGACACTGACTTCCCATCAGTGGCCTCCCCCTTCACCTCCTACCCTGCCACCATAACTATCTTCTCACATGTGCAGTACCACACCCCACCCTCCCTACCCAACTGACATTCTTCGATACTACTACCACCCTCCCCTTGTCTCCGTAACCTGAATACTGTCTCTCTGGCAACAAATTGCTTCCAAGCTGAGAATCATGAGATAATATTTGGTTTCATAAGATATGTCATCTTTTTTCCTCCCAAACCCAAACCAGCAAATACTGCGCAGGCTATGGACATCTGCAAGGTGGGGGCACAAGCTGTCACTTGCCACTTTTTTCTACATTCAATTTACGTAGATGCGGAGCCGTTTTCATAGCTAAGCTAGGATCCATATTTTCAGATATTTACCTCCAGAAATACAGATGTTCTCAGAGCATCTTTAGATTTAAATAAATGGCCAAGGGCCATAGTACTCACCTAGCTGATGAGTAAAAGTGTGGTTGAAATCGGCTCAATGGTTAATGAGGAGAGTCTTTCAAACAATTTCCTGGACATTATTGGAAATACAAGATTGGTGCCAACAAGATGGACAAATTAAATTTCTGTATAAGTCTTCTGAAGGTTACCAGCCAAGGTCGGTTGAAATTAGCACAATGGTTAATGAGGCATATTTGTTTATCCGATTTCCTAGATATATTAAGTAATCCAAGATGGCCACCTGAAAGATTGATCAATCAAATTTCTGTATACGTTTTCTAAATCCTAACACCATAGGGTTGTTCCAGACATGTTTGGTTGAAATCGACTGAACAATTAATGAGTAGTCTTAACTAATTTACTGGGCAGTTTTGAAAATCCAAGATGGTCACCAGTAAAATTGAATAAATATCCCAAGGGCCATAGTGCTTGCCTAGTTGATGAGGAGCTGTAAACATGTTTAGATTAATTAATGCACAACAAGCATTATTGGTCAATCGGGCAACCATAAATGTTCCCATAGAGAGATGGCAATGGTCCTTATCATTATTGACCAATCAGACAGACAAATTGCGATTGTATAAGCTCACCTAGGTGAGCTAAAAATTTGCTGGGCAAAGACCCACAGACCCCTCCCCCACACCCAACACCCTCCCCCCCCCACCCCATGATGAACACATATAGCATCTACTTTTTTCAGAGAGTCTGTAGTTAGATGCAAACTAAATCACAAAGGGGGACATTATGGACATTCCTAGTTTATCCATCCATCATATGACATCATAATCAACTATGTGACGTGTAGGATGGCGTTATAATCATGACGTCATGAGTGATTTGATATAGTCCGTTTTTAACACTTAATAGTCTGACACGTATGAATTGTATATCTTTGCTATTTAATAGGCAGCAACAGCACCCAGTCAAATTAGTTTCAAAATTTTCAACAGCCTACCTGCATAATTTTCTGGAAATTGATAGTCAAGGAGTTCAGAGATCGATCGATCTCAACATGGGCAAAGTGTAGGTAGAGCTTAGCTAGAGATGGCCGGAGCATAGCTAAAACAAACAGCTTTTTGCAGTGGTCTTGAGAAATGTCCATTTGCAGACCAAGAACACTATTTTTGAAGATTTACCACTGAAATGTCTGGCTCGATAACCACTCCCGTCATTCCAGTGGTAAATCTTCAAAATTAGTCTTCTCTTGGCCTTCAAATAGACCTTTTCTATGAGAATTTTTTTTTTAAAACAAATTTGAGCGTTAAATGGCTAAGAAACAAGAAATTAGAGATATCAGAAAGGCAGCATCTCCCTTAAGGTTATCTTGCTGCAATAAATAGACTGAATTTTAAATGATATGATTATGTTGTTTTAAGACAACTGTTAATATCAATGTGTTACTAATCCTGTGGTGATATACCATTATGCTAATTCCGCGGCAAGAAGCTGGCTACGGTTTCATAGTCAACCATGGTTAAACCATGATCAACCTGGAAATATGACGGGTCTATGACCATGGTAATTGTTGACCATGGTAAACTTTTTCTGACTGTGTTGACCATGTAAACATCCAATGACCATGGGTTTGACAATAGTCAATCTTGATTTGAGAAAATTTATTTGACTTTGGTCCACAGACAGAAGCAACTTCCAGTCAAATTAGTTTCAAAATATTCACTGAGCTGAGTGCTACATAATAAAGAACCTCATTCATTGGTACGTACATGGCATCAAACACTATCGCTTGAGAAGACAAAATGGTGGCGATCGCTGTTCAACATTTACGCGATATTACAAAACAGATAGTTGAGTCACAAAAATGGGAATATGACAGCTAGGATATGAATGAAATGGAATCTATAAAGCATAATCTATGCAGTATAACATTTGAGATCAGATTAGCATCCCTTTAAATCTTATTCCCACTTTAAGAGCTTAATACCAAACTTGTGTAATAAATTTGCTATGAACTGTCAACTTTATTAGGATCCTCTACATAGTTTTTGAGGACAGAATTTCAATACAGAGTACATACTGTGACAAGTGAAAGGTGCTAACCATATATTTTTAAGACTTTGACTGAATGTTTTTGCTGTCATTCAGTCAAGATGATCTCAATATATTCAGGCAATACAGATACTTAATAATGAATCCTTTATATTATGCCTGGTTACGGAACCGTAACCCTATAATGACTAAATTTTGTCAAAAAATTCAAATAATTGCTTATTCAATGTACATTTACAGGCCAAGTGAAGGCTATTTTTGAAAATTGACCACTGGAATGACTGGCTCGGTTACAGAGCCAGTCATTCCAGTGGTCAATTTTCAAAAATAGTCTTCACTTGTCATACAAATGGATAATCTTCAAGACCACCGCAGAGGCCAGTTTTGGCCGGCTTTGTCATGAAAGGGTTAACCATGCAGTAAAAAATGATTATTTGGCGGCCAAGAGAAGTTTAGGTTTTGAAAATCAACGATTGAAATGAAGCTAAAATTGTTTGACTTATAGCCTTTTCACTGACAATTCCCTGAAAAAGTAAATTCTTTACGATGTATAGAATATTCTGTTTTTGAACAGAAATAATTTTCTATATGACTGGAAATCTCTGTTGCTGAGATATGAGGAATACATTGATGAAAGGGTTATAACATCTAGCTATCATATGCAGAAATTTTGAACTTAAGTCAAATTGTTTTCAAAATAATCAGGATTTTATCTATTTCATATATAACATATATTATACATCTTTATAATGAACAAAATGGGTTTATTTAAAAGTAATTTTTAAAATTTGAAATTGAAAATACCCTAAATATTTAATAAAACATTTGAACTATGCTTTTATCAATAATTATTCTTATTTCAAGAATTATATGAGTATTTTAATTTCTTTAATATTTATGGTAAACATTAAATTTAAATCAGCTAAAGAAGAAGACGTAATACAGACAACAAAAGCTTATTTAAAATCAAATTTAACATTTAATGATTGAAAATTGTCATATTCTATAGTAACACATTTTAAAAAGTGTTTTATTTAAAATGATAACTCAAGTACCGACATTGAATTGAGTATTTACACACAATACTGACTGAAGCTGGGATGCTATTGCGCGTTTTTGACGCACACGTTTCACAGAGACAATAGCACAAGAGCCAAACTCTAAAACCATTGAAAAAACACACGGCATCTCTATGGAAATACCGGGAAGTAACCGCAAGATCTTGAAACGTGAACTAACCAATGCCAACAGTTGGCGTCAGTAGTCATACTAACAATACACCAAGAGAGAATTATGGAAGCTTTAGCTGTGACGTTAGACAATAAGCGATTTATGATTTTCTCCAGAGCTGGACTTAACGGTCTGCCTGCTGAGTTTCTGCAGACTACATATTCCATGGGGTTTAACTCTGGAGATGATGAATATTTTGAAAACAATTTGACTGAAAGTTGTTGGTGGCTAAGCCACCCTCAACTTTCAATCAAATTGTTTTCAAAATATTCAGCAGGTCCAGAGTTATTGCCCATCAAAATTATTGTCTGGTGACTTACAGCAGTCAGTTAATCAAAGTGCATGCTTACAGCATGGTCATAGTTTCGGCAGCTGGTGCTGCGCGCTTGAAGACGCTGACGCTATTCCGCCATTGTTCCGTTTCCACATAATGATCTAACACGCGCGTGAGACGGACAATCACTGGAGCTTCAAAAAATCTCTTGAGGCAAAAAACAGACTAATTATGGGTTAATCTGTGCGAGGGAAACAGATAAAAATTGTGAATAAAAACAGAGACCGCACTATTGTAGTGTTTTGTCATTTCTAAACAATCGCGGCACAAGCAAGCGATTAGAACGTGACTGAATGATTAATAATATGCATTTGATTAGCTACTTAATGGCTAGTTATTCTAGCCGTGAAAAATTCTGGTGACGTTTTACATAGTTTTTATGTGTGAATATGCATGCAGGCTCGTGCGGGATGTTTATCTAAAGACTAAATTAATTCTTTTGATTTAGTAACTTGAATATTTAAAAAAATAAACATTAAAACGCAACATTTGTTTATTTATTTGGTTTTATTTATTTATTTATTTATTTATTTATTTAACTATTTATCTATTTATTTCTTTATATATATATATATATATATATATATATATATATATATATATATATATATATATATATATATATATTCTTTAAATATTTATTTATTTTAATTTGTTTGAATATAAATATGTAGATATAATTGTATATATTTGGAGGATAAGAAAACAGTGAGAAGGCACAGTGGTCACTACGTAAAAGCCGCAGAATAATAGTCATCATATATATAATTTTAATTTTAATTTACTTAATTAGTTTAGCATATTTATTCATCAATTTCATTTAACCTTATAGATTCCATTAAACTTCAGATGTTATAATTACAATATATAAAACTGAAATTAACCCTTTCTTCCCTGAAATAACAGTATTTAAATTTCAAGATATGCATGCAGCTAAAAATGGTGAATATTTTTAAATGAATTTTAATTTACAATGATGATGCCTAGGACAACAAAAATATTCAGTCAAGTTAATTACAAAATCTTAAGAATGCTTTTTAAATTGTTCAGAATTTGCCACATCCAGTCTGTTATACAATGCAACAAAATTTGAATGAAACGAAAAAGTGATACAAAATTATACCTTTCCTAAAATATGACAAACCAAACAGTAAAGCTGTTGAATATTTTGGGCAGCTTCGAAATGGCTTCAAGTTATATTAATTTGAAAATATGTAACAGAATGTGCTATAAACCGTAAAGAATTTACTTTTCCAGGGATTTGTCATTGAAAAAGTTAAATAAACTAAAAAGAACTATAAATGGTCACGATAACTGAAACTAACTAACAAAAAAATATCTCGCAACACCTCAGTCAAATTACTTTCAAAAATCTTTTCTTAGATGAAAAACTTGTTTATGCGATTGCAGGAGTTAAACCTCTTAATGGCAAATCCAAGACAAATTTGATTCTTTACAATGCATAGCATATATTGATATTTTGAAATTAATATGACTGCCTTAGGCAGCAACGGTTTCCAGTCATATTATTTTCAAAATATTCAACATCTTTCCAGTTTGTTTGCCCAGAGATTGAGATACAGAGAATTTATTGGTGAAAGGGATAAAGAGGTTCCGATTATGAAAGTGTGTCATGAAATATGAACAATAAACAACTAAATAAATAAACTCAGAGTGGCAAATGGAGTGGGTGTGGTTAGGGGTGGGGTGGCTCTCATGAAACCCGTAACCCTGAAATTTGTTTAAGAAAATTTCAATTTTCTCATAGAAAAGTCCATTTGTATACCACGAGAAGACTATTTTTGAAAATTGACCACTAGAATGACTGGCTCAGTCATCGCGCCAGTCATTCCAGTGGTAAATTTAAAAAAATAATCTTCTCTGGGTCTGCAAATGAACATTTCTTAAGACCACTGCAGAAGCTGTTTTTGGCTGACATGAGTGTTAAATTGTATGTTGATTTAAATGTTAATGGCACATTATTTTGAAAAACTTATGACACATATGGCTGGCTCGCGCATACTGTTGTCATAGTAGTGGTATGTTTTAAAATATAATAATCTTAAGCTTTCAGATGACATTTTCTTTCATTAAAGGAGATATCTCCCTTCCACAGATCTTCTCAGATAAAGAGTTAACGAAATGTGTCAAGCATGTTTCCTAAAAAACTAATTTAAATCTGCATTTTTAAGAATAAAGGGACATGTGATCCCAATTTCTGCACTCCAACCCCAATGAGACACACTAATGTCCTTTAACTACTGTTGCATATTGTCAAATAAAAAGGTGGGTGTTTGCCGCACCCCACCCATTTTCCAACCCCACGCACACGACGCCCTCATGTCACAGTTAGTTAATGCACTTTGACCTCTCAGTTGACTCGTATGATTGCAGCTGCCCCGGTCGATTCCATCATAAAGGTGACTTCAAGGACCGAAAGGAAAATTAATGCGCTAATTTTCACGACTGAAAAACATTACGAGTTACCGAAAATATCTCCAACTGCAACTGTGAATAAATTACGAATTAATCAAGTCTGTATTGGATAATTATTGCTAAATATTAAACTATGATTTGTCAACAGATTAGCACAATATTCATATCGTAGAAGGTGATTTCTGAAGACTTAAAATTAAATTTTTGGCATTTATTGTTTTGATAACAATATTATGAGAACATGTTCATTACATAAAGCAATATTACAAATTTATTCTAACGTTAACCCCTTAGTGGACAACATTTATAAAGAAAATTAAAACTCTTGCTTTAACGAATGTCCATTTGCAGACCAGAAAAGAGGACTATTTTTGAAAATTTACCACTGGAATGACTAGATTAATAATTGAGTTAGTCACTCTAGTGATAAATTTCCAAACATAGTCTTGTCTTGGCCTGCAAATGGACATGTATCATGATCATGCATACACTGCAGAAGCTGGTATTGGCTAGTTTGACCAGATAACGTATGATAAGAGTTAAAGCCAATTTAACAAACTCAATTTTGTACAGATAGTTGAATTTAACACTTCAATGGTCAGGCCAGCCAAAACTGCCCTCTGTAATCATCCTGAGAAATGTCCCATTTTGCAGACAAAAAGAATATTTTTTATAATTTTACCACGGGAATGACTGTCTCAGTAACCAAACTAGTCATAACAGTGGTAAATTTCCACAGTCATTTCTTGGCCTGCAAATGGGCATTACACACGGTAAGCAAAAACAATTTTGAATTTTCTTGACCAATCAAGTAATAATAAATATGTTTACCCAACATTAACTTTTTAATGGTTATGCCAGCTGAAATCGACCTCTGTTATGGTCTTGCGGAATGTCCATTTACAGGCTGAGAGAATACAATTTTTGAAAATTTACCACTGAAATGACTGGCTCGGTAACCGAGCCAGTCATTCCAGTGATAAATCTTCAAAAATTATATTCTCTCGGCCCTGTAAATTGACATTCCATAGGCAGATATTCAAATTTTCCTGATCAAATTTGACCCTTAAAAAGATAAAGCAAACAATTGCTTTGTTCAATGTATGAACTTCATCTTAATCCTCATCTCTGTGTTAAAAGGGATATCTGTCAATATATTGTTTTACCCCTCACAAGTTATAAACGACAAATTCTTTCTGACGCAGGGAATATTCTGTTGAATATTTTGAAACTAATTTGACTGCTGCCAGGTCCCAGTCAAATTGGTCTAAAAATAGTCAACAGCTTTCCTAAGTCCTAACTTGTCTTGAAATTGAGACTCTGGCATTTCAAAGGTCACAAGTTTACGGGCATTTGACACCCTGCATGTCACCCGTGGCTAGGGCCAGTCCTCCTTGTTTACCAGAAACACTGTTTTGAGGTTAAATTTCCAAACATAGTCTGTCTTGGCCTGGTTTTACAATAATGACTTTTAGTTAAATCAGATCAATAATTGTTTCCAAGATATTCATAGATCAAGAAAATTGATCTGATTCGGATCTGGGTGTTTAAACTAGAGGCCCAAGGGGCCTGTATCGCTCACTTGGACCATAGGCCAAATATAATTGAAATCGGCCTAGTGGTCCTGGAGAAGTCGTTTAAAAAAAAAGTTGATGGACGGATGGACGGACGGACGCCGGACAGACGATCGCCATGGCATAAGCTCACTTGGCCATTCTGACTATGTGAGCCAATAAATACAGATCATAACCAAAATGTGCAAGTCCCAAATTTACAATAACAACTTTTGTTGTATTAAATTTAACACAAATCGGATCAGCAGTTTTTAAAATACAACTGCGAACAGACACACATACACGGACATACACAGGCACACACACACAACTGGTTGCAATATGATCTTCTCCTTAAATGGCGAGGGTATAATAAATCAGAGAAAGACAAAATTCTCAAAAATCTGAAAGAACTCGACACAATATTGTACGGTAATGGCGTCCTGACTGTCATAAATACACAGGTGATAAATTTCCTTATCTCCGATTATTAATAATTAATCCTGGCACTCTTCATTCGATATCAGAATCACAAAAGCCTCTCCTAACATCTGACTGACTTTTTATTTGTGCCGGAATCGCAACTAAGTCAATACCTTTATCTGCGTGCATTGTTTGCGAAGCTATCGTGTACTATCATTGAGAGCGATGAATTCGCGTAGTGATAGCATCGCACGCTGGTATTTTCTCATCATCCAAATCACAATTAATATCATTCATACATCTCGGAATAATTTATACAACTGTTATGTTTTTGTTCTTTTTTATTATTTTGATCCAGAGATAAAGGCAGTGTTAGCTTAGTGTTGATATCATATTTCAAGACAGAAATGTTTCAACCATTTACATGTCCTGAGAAATGGAGAGAACTGCTGGCCACCGAGAATAATGGACCTTTCCAGTTTCAGCTATGCCCCGCCCATCACTAGCTAAGCTCCACCCATACTTCACCATGTTGGGATTGATTGATCCCTGAATCCCCTAACTATCGATTTCCTGAAAACTATACAGATAATTTGTTGAATATTTTGTAACTAATTTGACTGGGCGCTTAACGCATAGTTCGTTTTCAAATATGCATTCATGGCGTACTTATCTACGTCATTCATGACGTCATTCATTACGATGTCATTCTACACGTCACATACATGTAGTTGATTATGATGTCATATGAGTGAGTGAGGAAATGGATTCATGACTTACCTTACTCGTGGCAATAAATATATTAGATATTTTTCACGACTATATCAATCAATCTTCATGGTTCTTTAGCCATTACAGATATGGCAAATTCATTATATAAGTAATATTTTGAAACTAATTTGACTGGGAGCTGTTGCTGTCTACATAAACCTCCCAAACAAATTAGTTTTAACATATCCAGCAGATTTTCTGTATAATGGACCCTTCCTGTTTTAGCTATGCCCCGCCTATCTTTAGCTAAACTCCACCTACACTTCGCCGTGTTGGGATTGATCGATCCCTGAACTGCCTGACTTAATTTCCAGAAAACTATACAAGTACGCTGCTAAATATTTTGAAACTGATTTGACTGGGTGCAACACGTCAAATTAGTTTCAATTAATATTCAACAGCAGACACACAATTTGTAAAACAGTGCTTATATAGTCCATTATCAATTAAGCATACCTGACAAACGTATCATTATGTCATTCATGTCGTAATTTATTATGACATAACTGACATTTGCATAGTTGATTATGATGTCATATGATTGATGGATAAACTGGAAAGGTCCATTATCTAGAATTTGAAACGCCAGTATTTTCACAGTTAGAGGGGTAAATCTCTTAAGTCTTTAACCATCAAATTCGTTTAAGAAAATTTCAATTTTCTCATACAAAATCTCCATTTGTAGACCAAAAGAGGACTATTTTTGAAAATTTACCACTGGAATGACTGGCTCCGTTATCGAGCCAGTCATTCCAGTGGTGAATTTTTTTAAATTATCTTCTCTTGGTCTGCAAATGGACATTTCTCAAGACCATTGCAGAAGCCGTTTTTGGCTGATATGAGTGTTAAAGGGTTAATGATCAACACATAGTCAGGAAAGTTTTAGTTTTTTTCCTGTTAATTAATTCCCATTTAATTTAAGAAGACGTTTTAAATTTATCGCTGGACTGGCTTGCTCAGTTATCGAACCAGTCACTTCAGTAGTACATCTTCAAAATTAGCTTTCTCAATCTTGGCCTGAAAATTGACATTTCTCAAGACACTGTCATTATGGAAGCCAGTACAGGGATCGATGTTTATCTATGCCCTGCCAATTTCTAGCTATTTAGATTTGCCCACATTTTAATCAATTTTAAGATTTTGAACACTAAATTCCCAAAATCTCCATTTCACGGTAAGCTGTTGAATATCTTGAAACTAATTTGACTGGGAACTGCTGCTGCTCCCAAACAAATTAGTTTCAAATTATAAACTGTAAATTCACCAAAGACATATAATTCAGCATCGTACTAACATCATTACGCCGTTCGAGCACGTACTTGCAGACCATTGATATCTTGCTATCTGAAGTAACATTACACTGGTGGGTTGGCGGCAGCCAATCAAAGTTTTGCCTACTTCAATGTAGCTATCAATCTAAAAATAGAGGCGTGGCATGAATGTCAAGCGATGTGATTGGCCGTATATTAGTAGGATGATAATAACAGGGAAATTTTATTGGTCGGTAGTTGACCGACCTCATTTATGAAGCTTCGTGAACTTAGTGCAGACATCAAAAGCGTGAAAGCATAAGACTCAATATGAGAGCATTAGTGGGAGAACGAGACCGTCCGATAGGACGATGACAATTCAGAAACTTACTGTCAGATGTAAATTTTCCTCTTTCATGACGGACAAATGATTTCATTGCGGTGTCAATTAACAAGTTATATATTTTAATTATGATATCAGATACTTGAGTGACAGATCAGATCCCTCTATTTTGGCCAATTGTACGAGTAAAGGTTATTTAAAGGAATACTTAACTCATCTTAAATGTGTTATTTTACTGACATATGATCATATCAATAGAGGAATCCATTTCCAGCTATCCACCCATTTCTACCCCAGCACCGCCCACATTTTAAAACCTTTATTTCCAGAATCTAAATTTCAAGCTAACTTATAAATGTAAGCAGGTGAATATTTTGAAAGTAATTTGACTGGAACTATGACTGGACTATGGCAGCAACAGGTCGCAGTCAAATTACTTTCAAAATATTCAACCGTGTTTATTATATTGTAAATTCATCAAATATATACAATTTGTACACTTTCCTGACAGACTTTGATTTTCGTACATGAGCTACGTCATTTTGATTGTGATGTCAGCTAACGTGTGACATAATTATTTGATCATGACATCTGAACCTTCAGAGTCACATATTTGATCCCTCAATACACCACCAATTCTTTTTGATGTGGCATAAAAATTAGAAAAAAATTCTGTCTATAAATGCTAAAATCTAAGATAAAATGCTTAAATTAATATTGATGATTCAGTAGGAGGAGTAAATCTGTGGAAGATGTAGATAATACATTGCGGCAGTTTGTCAATAAACCCGCTAATGTATCTGACAGCTTCCTGATGAGTCCTCGCTCGATCAAATTGGATCCATCGAGTGATTCAAAAGAGACGAATGTGGAATTTATCACCAGCTTCACTTGCTGACAGGAACATCAGCACAACTCATAACCAATTATCTATAAGATGGATGTGCTGAGGAATGGCATGATGAAACAACGATTGTTTCCGAATTACGATAAATTATACGGATGTGCGACAAACTCTGGTTAAACAGCAGCGATGCTACCACGTCGAGTGCTGAAACGCAGCAACCCCCTGCCGCATCTCTCCACGCTCTGAGACTCTTGGACGTGTCAATTTCCGCGGGATGATTAGCAGATGAGAATTAATTTTACGGAGTATCCTCGGTATTAATGTCAAGTTTCTATCCGAATTAATCTCGCTGTCTGGCATTACACGCTACTCCAAACTTTCAATATTCGACAGACGACAGACGCCCTCTACACTGCCTCCTTCAGGTAGTGTAATATATTGATAAATTGATGGCCGACTCTTTCATTTGGACTCGCGTAAGTCAACAAACCAGCTGTGATGGGCAATGGTTGTCCTATCGTCAACATCAGCAGCGCTACCTGACAGGAATTCTGCTATTTACAAGGGGGAAATTACGTGGAGAAAATGTCCGTATTAATAGCATGTAATTAGACAACAGATGTTCGCGATATGCCCGCTTCCCGGCGTGTCAATACTCTGCGGAGAATGTGTGATGTCGCATTGGAGATAAAACTATCTCCAGGAACACAAATGAGATTGCCAGCTCGTTAGCAAAGGACGCTGACTTCCACGAAAAAACATCCAGGAATCAATAAAAGTTGTGACAGCAAAGCCCTGCAAGCTGCTCTTTTTACTAGCAAAAACGATTTTGTTTTAAATGGCTATGAAATGAACACTTAACGTTTTCACTTCTAAACATTGCATATCACAAACTACAGTAGCCCTGGAGCATTTTAAAACTTGGTGAATATGTATAACATTTGATTGAAAGTTGTTACTGGCTTATAGGGTCGCTCATTTATGGATTCATTTGGTGGACAGTGTATAAATGGTAAAAGTGGATCAATGAACCGCAAGATGAATATCTCTCTTCAGTGTTCCCTCCCTCAGAATGCACCAACACCACAAAAAAGATTGTTTCGACTTTGTATGTATTCTCTATATATTCCTGTTTCTATATACTAGGGCAGTGATAATATTATACATCACACCTGTCAAACGATCGCAATATACAATGTCATGTCTGAAATTGTATTTAGGTTGGTTGTACTGTTTTTTTATGTAGGGACCCACATTAATTATCGTTTAACCCTAGAATTTGTTCAAGAAAATTTGAATTTTCTCATAGAAAATGTCCATTTGCAGGCCAGGAGATCATTTTTGAAAATTTACCACTGGAACAACTGGCTCGGTTACCGAGCCAGTTATTCCAGTGGTAAATTTTTTTAATTAGTCTTCTCTTGGTCTGCAAACAGACATTTCTCAAGACCACTGCAGAAGTCATTTTTTTGTTTGCTGATATGAGAGTTAAAAGTGTTAGTATATATGAGAATCAGAGATTGTAAAAATCTATGTCCCTCGATACCCCATCCATACCTTCCAACAACACAATCTCCTTGACTGGGTCATCGTGATGACATTTGAACTTTGGATGCCTTAATCACTATGGCTCTATGGACGCCCAAGGAGAATATATATATATATATATATATATATATATACAGAGACCCAGTTTGTTTCATCAATAGACAATCAATTCACCTTTCCAGAGTATCCATCTAATCATCTGACATCATATGACGTCATAATCAGCTAAGCGGCGTGTAGGATGATGTCATAAATGAATCTATTTGGTCCGTCTTTAATTATTAATAGTGTGACATTATACGAATTGTATGTCTCTATCATTTAATAAACATTATGTTGCATATTTTGAAACCAATTTGACCGGGAGCTGTTGCTTCCATAGGCAGCAACAGCACGCAGTGAAATTAGTGAAATTAGTTTCAAAATATTCAACAGCTTACCTGTATAGTTTTCTGAAAATTGATAGTCAGGAAGTTCGATCAATCCCAACACGAACGAGGTGTGGGTGGAGCTTAGATAGAGATGAGCAGGGCATAGTTAAGACTGGAAAAGTTAATTAGCATTACATTACCTAACTAGCATGATGTACTAGTTATTAATCATCTTTTCCTACGCTAATTAGCATTGTGTAAAAAATTTTAATTACGTAGAAGTTATTGGTTTGATTGGCGTCTATCGAGTCCTTGATTCCAGGTCCCATTCACGCCATATCTAGGCTGGTTTTATTTTAGGCTGTTATAGGTAACTCTCCCAACTTTACACAAGTACCCATTAACACTCCTGGGTGGAGAGAGGCAATGAGGAGTGAAGGAGATTGCTTAAGTTTACAGCGATTGTCAGTTGGCCAAACAATTAGGTCACCATGACCTTGACCTTTAAGCTTTTTACCTCGTAATCAATATGCTTCGATGGGAGTGCAATGTTAACCTTCTATCTATGGTTAATGAGGATTCTTTCATTAGAAATTTAAAGTTATCATGAAGCAATGTAAAATGCCATAACCTTATCCTAAAACAAAAGGGTTTTTCTGCCTGAATACTCAACTTTGGAAGTTGGTGAAGAACCATTCAGTTGATCTCCGCCAACTTTTTTACACATGTTGAAATCAATTTTTAATCATGAATTCCCGGAATCTCAGTAATTGTACAGGTAAGCCGTTGAATATTTTGAAACTAGTTTGGCTAGGGGCTATTGCTGCTGATGGCAGCATAGCTCCACGTCAAATTAGATCCCAAATATTTAACCAAATGTTTATTAAATTTTAAATTCATCAACAATATACAATTTGTATACTTTATGACAGAGTTTCAGATATTCATGAGTCATACGTTATAATATTTGTGAAGTCAGCCCACTAGTGACATAATTGATTATGATGTCAGATACTTGAGTGGCAGGTCGGATCCCTCCATTGAGTAACAATAACTGATAATAACCTATTTTCTCCAAAATCAAGAGGGCTCTTCCAACTACCGAGGACAACCTTCAACCAAGGTTTCCTGGTCAAGGTTTCCTGGTCAAGCTGGCCAAAACTGGCCTCTGCAGTGATCGTGAGGGATGTCCATTTGTAGACCAAGTGAAGACTATTTTTGAAAATTTACCACTTGAATGACTGGCCCAATTATCTTCCTATCCCAGGGTTCAGAGTGTTAAAATCTATTCAGTTGAGCATATCCCATTAGTTTCAAAACATTCAACAGAATATTTAATGATTTGTAAATTCACCAAAGACCTATAATTCCGAAACTTTTGTGACAGACGTTTGTGATGACTTATGTCATTTTAACTGTGATGTCAGCTTAAACAAGTCACCTATTTGATCATGAAACCAGCCACCTGAGTGACAGACTACATCCGTCCATTGGTCATGGCTACAAAGACTGGTTGGCCATATTATAATATATGTACAGCACAGCTCATAAATAACTTAGAATGTTTCCAATACAAAAACAGATACATGTTAGTTAGTACAATTTTGAACACGAATGTCCTGTTAATATTTTTAACGTCATTGGATTGTAAGACATTACTGCCTTAGCTTCTGAATATTTTGAGAATACATTGTCTAGAGCCAACAGCTTTCAGTAAAATTTGTTTCAAAATATCCAACAGAATATTCGTTACATCATAAAGAATTTGTTTCCGCTCTTTAAAGTTTAACCTGTTAAAGGGTTAATATAATTGCCTTTATTCTCATTTATTTACCAAACCGTCAAAACAAAACAAAAGAAAATACAAACTTTCTCAACGGAAAGCAGTGAATGTTTTTCGTGCCAACATATATATCATGCAATATTGCCGGATGAAATAAAATCATTTGGATTAAATCCTACTGCACCCATCCTGTGCTAAAAAACAGCAAAATTCAAAGTTCATGAGGAAGTCGTAACAGACTACAATTCAGCGGCTTCGTCAACATTGTTGTCGTGCTCATGCGCCGTGTTTTGTTCATCCACAAAACATCTACCTGACTTTTCAGTGTCTTTAAGCTTCGGATGACATGTTTATTTGTCAGGGAATTAAACAGTTTGTAACACAGTCTCAATAAGTGTCCCTTAACGGGCCTCTAAACGCCTAACAAATGCGAGAAATGCCAGCACACAACACAGGCACGTCAAACGTCGCGGACTCGGGTAGAAAATGTGCACCACGACAAATTTGTCTATTTACCTGTTTTCATTGGGAAAACATGGTGAGAATTGGAGAAAACTGATCAAAATAGCCAGAGAGGACACATACTGTAAACAGCTAAGATATGGACACAGCTACTCCTCTGACAATAACATCTCCGGCAAATAGGCCTCCGCTAATTTGTTCGTATTCATGGAGTCCCAATATTCCGCAGCTTATGCGAAAGAATGCGAAAAGACGCACCCATGTAATTAGCGGCCGCCTCGAAACACTGAACCCTGAAGTAGCTTTTTCTCATGATCGTGAGCGGAAAAGACGTGTCATTGCTGATAATGACCTTTCTCGTGTGTTTGGGAGAAATAGGGGTAAGCATTAAACGCAAATGTTCTTGTCAAAGTGACGAGCTTTTATTTAATTAATCCAGCTGACTCTGCTGAAAAGCACACAAATTCATCAGAAAGAATCGACAAAGACAACGGGGAGATATGAGGAATGAAATGACAAACCAACATGAGCTTCATTTGACCTGTTGATTTAACAGAGCTTCGCCAGATGGGCAGGTAAACTTGTAATCGATTACTCCTCAGCCATGACGAAGTTAAATTTATTTATGAATACTAAATTCCACCCAATAGATATGATAGGACACATTTGCTACATGCATTAAAACATATTTTCATGAATATTTTTAAATTAATTTGACTGGGACAATTGCTTCCCATTAAATTTATTTAAAATAATTAATAACTTTCACAAGTATGGCTAATTAACACGTTAATGGTCAAGCCGATCATTAATGGATTAATTGTATCCGTCTGTGGTTCAGTCAGCTTGATTTCAAAATAATCAATACGTTTCATACTTAGAATGCTTGAATGTAAATTCCAATGTTTTTTGAAGATGAAAATTACACTAAAAGTAAATAACTGTTTGTCTGCTGATTTTCTTCAGATTACATTTCCCCAGGGTTTAATTAACTCTGGATATGCTGAATATTTTGAAAACAATTTGACTGAAAGTTGTTGGTGGCTAAGCCACCAACAACTTTCAGTCAAATTGTTTTCAAAATATTATCTCCAGAGTTATTCCCCATTGAAATTATTGTCTCGTGGCTTTCAGTAGTCACACAGTTAATCCCCAAAATGGCCAGAAAGTTGGATAGCTGCAAAGAATAAAGCAATATCTAAGTAGCTTCTTATGTCAAAGTGGAATACCTATACCTAAATCCACATAGTCTGTCATTTCTTTATTTGAATCCATCATGCCACACCAAGTCTGGATTTCAAATGGCCACATTCCAACTGGCCATTACCCAATTCATTCAGTTTGTCTACAGAAGGTAGCAAATCCTCAATGTTATCTAACAAAGACAAAAAACATGACTTTCTCATAAGTAAATAACACATTTCCCGCTAAAATCTACACATTACAGACAATAGGTTTTGCAGCATAGCTAAAATCATGATGATTAATTTGAGAATAATTTGACTGAAAACAATTGCTGGCATAGGCAGAAATAACATTCAGTCAAATAATTCTAAATATATTTAACAGATTCCATACATTACTTGATTAGTATGAGCCCCTGTGGGATTACTGTCAGACAAAATGTGTTAAAAGCATACCTATGATCTATTTGGTCATTTATCAAACCTGCCTATTCATCTGACTAAGTATGCTTTTATCTGCATATATTTACCTATTATTCAAAACTAATCCTCAGAATTGGAATGGACTCTCAGCAAAGGCTCACACTTTCCAAAGAATCTATTCATCTTGTCTTCAGTTTGTAAAAATGTACCAATAAAACGTCTAAATAAGGGATTAACTGTGACCTATGATTTCCCTCTTAATCTTCCAGGTCTCCGCCAGAGGGATCACTTTTGGATCACATACACGCATGTATATTCACCGTTATGATTCAATATAATAAATCTCAAATCTACACAAAATGCCAACAAATTTTAGGGATTAATTCAATAATCTGTATATTATCGATATAGTTAATAACCCATTGGTGTCTTGAAGACCCCCCAAAAATGTTTAGTATAATTATTAAGTTTTACCAATTTCAAATTCGAGTTTCTCAGTTTTAGGACAGCAAAGCTGCTGAATATTTTGACACTAATTTGCAACAGCTTCCAGTCAACAACTTTCTGCTAAAATAATCAGCATAAATTTTGCAGACGTACCTGTTTATAATGGACACTTGCCTTTTTGGGTCAAATGAGGGTGCTTCATAAAGGCAGGTGGTTGTAAGATGACATGTCTTATTGAACCCACCATCTTTTGACCAAAACCGATAAATATGATAGCAATGGCATTGTATTAATAGACCACCTGTGTAGTGCAAACATCTTAAATGGACCATGCAGTGGTCACTATAGACAGGTGTTAATATGGTTTATAATCTGGCATGGATACAGTTCAATTATTAGGTTAAGATTAGATCAGCATTAGATATTAAGCATATATATATATATATATGACCTGACTAAGACCTCTCTGATCTACCCTCCAAATTAAGCTATTAATAGACTAGTATGTCATAAGTTCTATGTCCTAGCTCTTATCTATTTACTCAGCCATCCATCCATTCATCTACCCATCCATTGGTTTGTCCATCTGTCCATCCATCCATATCATAGCCAAGATATACATGAAACATGATGACACTCATCGTATATGGTTAAAAGAAGTTAGGGCACCATTTCTACTTCTCTGAAGTCCAAAGGATGTCCATAACACCCAAATAATTATGATTCTTCAAGCAGACAAGCTTCAATCATTATAGCAATGTTGGTAGAAATCGCTTTGGCAGTACCCGAGTTATTCTCGAACTAGACGGGCTGAAGCTCATGTGTCAAGCCCTTTTGGTTTGCAAGCGCATCACATATTATATGTGAATATGTCGCGAAATAAGGATCTTTACTGTATGGTATTGTGTAGGTCATGCTATGGCATGCTAACACATACTGGGGCTGGACATTTTATTGCGAGTGTATAAGCCATTGGTGATTTAAATCTCCAGTGAAAAACTGGAATATTCTTCTAAGTGTTGGTGCACACATAAATGAACTAAGTCTCAACAATGTAAAATATTGAAACAAATTTGAAACTCATTTTGATTATGATGCAGACTGAATAAAATGATGGTGATGTGTCTATCTTGAAGTAAATGACCACTGAACAACATTAACATTCATCCAAATTCTTGGTCCATTAAACCATGTATAAACAAGAGGCCCAAGGGGCCTGTGTCACTGACCTGGAACATCATCAATTTTTGTCAAAATTGTTGGTGGGTGGTTTAGTAGTCCTTTAAATGAGTTTGTGGACATTTTTGCAAGTGCAATATGGATGCCAAACACACTACACTTTGATTGGCCCACAACGCCAATATTTTTTGACAGATCAACTTCCCTTGAACAAACTTTAATGGCCCTTAGTCCTTAATCATACCGCCCAAATTTCAGCCTGATCCCTTTAGCGGTACTGGAAAAGAAGTAATAATTGGGAAAATTAGGTCATCCAAGATGGTCACCGAACCATTTGGTCAATCAAGTCCTCTTGAACAAACTTGGCTTACCTCTTGGCCTAGATGAAGATTCCCCAAGTGGTTTAGCAGAAGATTTTTAAAGAGGTTTCCTAAAATCGGCCGAAGTCCAAAATGGCTGCTGGGCAAATTGGTCGATCGGGTTCATTTGAACAAACTTGGATCCTATGCCCTAAGGATACTTCTTGCCAAATATAATTGAAATTGGCCTAGCAGTTATCGAGAAGACATTTTATATTTCCCATTGCTTTAGCATGGGAGCTTTTGATGAGAAAAGATGGCCGCCAAACTGTTTATCCGACAGTTTTTAAAATTGCAAATTTGAGCTCAGAATACCCTAAAGCATCTATAGAACCAATTTTGGCTTCAAAATCCATCAAATACATAAATCCAATATGGCTGCCAAACATGCTACATTTTGATTGGCCCACGGCGGCCATGTTTTTTGATGGATCAACTTCCCTTGAACAAACTTTAATGGCCCTTAGTCCCTAATCTTATCTCCCAAATTTTGGCCTGATCCCTTCAGTGGTTTTGGAGAAGTTGTCGTTTTCGGGAAAACTAGGGTCATCCAAGATGGCCGCCAAACCATTCAGTCAATCAAGTCATCTTGAACAAACTTGGTTTACGTCTTTCCCTAGATGAGGTTTCATAAGCTTTGACTCAATTCCCCGAGCTGTTTCGGAGAAGATTTTTAAAGACATTTCCTAAAATCGGCTGAAATCCAAGATGGCCGCTGGCCAAATTAGCCGATTGGCTTCATTTGAACAAACTTATATCCTTATGCCGTAAGGATGCTTCCTATCAAATGTAATTGAAATCGGCCTAGTAGTTCTCCAGAAGAAGATATTTTAAATTTCCCATTGCTTTAGTATGGGGCGCCTTTGCCGGGAAAATAGAGGCAACCAAACCGTTTATCTGACAGTTTTAAAAATGGCCAATTTGAGCTCAGAATACCAAAAAACACATATAGAACCAATTTCAGCCTCAAAATCCATCAAATACATAAATCCAATATGACTGCCAAACATGCTACATTTTGATTGGACCATGCCAGCCATGTTTTTTCATGGATCAACTTCCCTTGTACAACCTTTAATGGCCCTTAGTCCCTTATCATATCGGCCAAATTTTGGCCCGATCCATTCAGTGGTTCTGGAGAAGTAATTTTCGATAAAACTAGGTCAACCAAGATGGCCACCGAACCATTTGACCAATCAAGTTCCCTTGAACATACTTGGTTCAGCTCTTGCCCTAGATCATATTTCATGAGGGTTGCATCAATCCCCCAAAATTGGCCAAAATCCAAGATGGCCACCAGCCAAATTGGCCGATCGACTTCGGTTGATCAAACTTGAATCTCTACGCCCTAAGGATGCCTCCTGCCAAATATAATTGAAATCGGCCCAGATGTTCTCAAGAAGATATTTTTAATTTCCCATTGCTTTAGTATGGGAGCTTTTGGCGGGAAAATTATCCAAGATGGCCGCCAAACAGTTTATCTGACAGTTTCAAAAATTGCAAATTTGAGATCAGAAAATCCAAAAACATATATAAAACCAATTTCAGCCTCTAAATCGATCAAATAAAAAAGTCCAATATGGCCGCCAAATACGCTATATTTTGATTGGCCCATGGCGGCCAGGTTTTTGTACGGATCAACCTCGCTTGAACAAAGTTTAATGGCCCTTAATCCGTAACCATATCTGCCAAATTTCGGCCCGATCCCATCAGCGGTTCTGGAGAAGTTGTTTTCGCTAAAAGTAGTTCAACCAAGATGGCCGCCAAACAATTTGACCAAACAAACTTGTTTTAACTCTTGCTCTAGATCATATTTCATGAGGTTTGCATTGATCCCCTAAGCGGTTTCGGAGAAAATTTTTAAAGACGTTTCTAAAAATTGGCCAAATTGGCTGATCGACTTCATTTGAACAAACTTGGAACCCTGTGCCCTAAGGATGCTTTGTGCCAAATATAATTGAAATCATCCCAGCGGTTCTTTTAGAAGTCGTTTAAAGAAAAAGTTGACGGACAGACTAAGGACGGATGGATGGTCGCCATGGCATGAGCACACTTTCAGGCCAGGTGAGCTGGATGCAATTATGGGATAGATCCAATCTGTATGATTGTATTAACCCTTTAACCCTCAAATTTGTTCAAGAAAATTTCAATATTCTCATAGAAAATGTCCATTTGCAGACCAAAAGAAGACTATTTTTTTTAATTTACCACTGGAATGACCGGCTCGATTATCGAGCCAGTCATTACAGTGATAAAGTTTTAAAAATATTCTTATCTTGGTCTGCAAATTGGCATTTCTCAAGACCACTGCAGAAGTCGTTTTTGGTTGATATGAGTGGGAAAGGGTTAAGATCTGATCTAATAGTTCTTGATAAATTAAATGTTCTTTTAACAACTTTAACGTTTATCTCATTCTGGGGGTAAGTATGCCACACACCATTTTGATCCCTATAGCAAGCCATCCTCCACTTCACGTATAGCTCAACAAAAAAACATGCCAATGGACCTTCCAGTTTATCCATCCATCATATGACATCATAATCAACTATGTGACGCGTAGGCTCACATCATAATCATTACGTCATGAATAACTCAATTTAGTGCATCTTATATGCTTAATAGTCCCACATGTTGTATGATTTGTATGTCTTTACTATTTAATAAACATTCTGTTGAATATTTTGAAACTAATTTGACTGGGCGCTGTTGCTGCCATAGGCACCCAGTCAAATTAGTCCCCAGTCAAATTAGTTACAAAATATTCAACAACTTATCAGTATAGTTTTCTGGAAATTGATAGTCAGGGAGTTCAGAGATCGATTGATCCCATCACAGGCGAAGTGTGGGTGGAGCTTAGCTAGAGATGGGCGGGGCATAGCTAAAACTTGAAAGGTCCATTACACAAGAATTGGATTTTAGAAATTAGCCAGATCTAAAATATAAAGATTTGGAAATCATTAAAGTTTGGTTGAAATCAGCGCAGCGGCTCAGAAAGAGTAAGCGCATAGTCTTTGAAAAGATATAACTGCAAATTTATAAAAATTCAAAATTAGGAAAATATGGCCAATTTATTGACCAATCATATTTCTGTATACAAGTTTTGAAAAGGTATACATACTGTTTTAATTATAATAGTCAATCCTGCCATGGCTGGTTGAAATCATCCCAGTAATTTAAGAGCAGTATATAGTAGTTTAACCCTTATAATCATCATATTTGTTAACGAAAACTTCATTTGTATCATAGAAAATGTGCAATTGCGGACCAAGAAGATCATTCTTGAAATATTATGACTGGAATGGCTGGCTCTCAGTTATCAAATCAGTAATTTCAGTGGTAAATTCTCTAATTCCCAAGACCACTGCAGAAGCCATCTTTGGCCAGCTTGAGTATAAACCCATTCACCGATGAATTCCTGATTTCTCACTTTCAAGGCAACCATACCGGAAAACTCTTGAATATTTTGAACTTAATTTGGCTGGAAGCCATTGCTGCCTTAGGCAGCAATGCCTTCCCGCCAAATTAAGTTCAAAATATTCAACAGAATAAGTTTTATATCATAAAGTAATTACTTTTCCAGGTATTTGTCAGTGAAAGGGTTAAAGGTTATAGACAGGATGACAGACATACGAAGCCTTTTGACTCCACCCTCTTCAGGTTATCAGCGGAATGTCCAGGTGATTGACATTGGTCAAGATCAGTGTCTTATAGTAGAGTAAGCAACCAGGAACTAGGAACTAGGAACTGAACTATCTAGTACAGGATTTGATGCATACATCGAGCCATTAGATGGTTGAATTCTGTGCATCATTAGAGGAGTTACCTGTCCTTGATTGGCATGATTATCTTTGCACAATGAATGTACAGAATGGCTCATTAAGCGCATCAGACCATCGGTTATAAACAGCCATGGATTACGAGCCAAGATAATGAAGAGAAACGTAATCCTTTCAAAGCTTAGAATAATCAGTTTAAGTGAACACCCTCCTGTCCTGTGGTATAATTTGAGTCAAATCACGTGAATAGTTTCCTCGAAACCACCAAACAAACAGACAAGAATGACAAAAAGAGATTTGTGAGATTTATGCGAAGCTGAGCTACAACCCACAACAAACATGTTCACAGCTTGGTGTTCAAGATGGCTGCATGGTGGCCATATTGGATTTTGCTTCAGGAACAATTCTGATAGGAATCCTCCCCACCCACACAACCTCCATCCCCCACCCCCAACAACTGCCTTTGCAGTGGTGTTGTGGAATGTCCATTTACAGACCAAGTGAATCCTATTACAGAAATTGCCGAGAAAATGACTGGTGCTGGTGCACCTATCCAGATTATATAATGGTGCATGAACCAATAGCTAACGGTGCAAGGCACAATAGAAACGATAATTCATATAATAAACCACATTACTTGTTAGCTAACGTCACATCAAATTGGCATAGCTCATCATCAACTAGAAGTCTATCAAATGCAAGAACATCTTTGTGTCAAATTAATTTCAAACTAGATTGGATGGTCGATGGCGCACCATCATGGATCATCGCTTTGACCTTTTTAACTAGTTTGCTATTCAGCTGTGCACCGCTGACAAGCCATCTTACCATTGACCAATAAGCATATCAGTAGGCAAATGGTTACTGGCTTTGCGCCTTTGACAAAGAGACTTGTTGATGCACAATTAGTTAATGTTCCTTCACCATTTAACAATGTGACTAATTGGCTATTGGCAAGTTAAATGCACACTCATGCAGGTTACACATTTTTAAACAAACAGTCAAAGAAAGATAGGTACCGAAAGTTAGTGATTGAAAAACTATTACCAAGATGGAGTGGACACCCATGGAATCAAGAGAAGCTTAACAAGGACAAATTTGTCGAATACCTGCACCATTGATACATTTTTCAACTTGACTGCCGTGAGATCAAGTGTCTATTTTGGAAACAATGTTGGCGAAAGCTGTTGCTGGTGCTATGTAGCTCAGGGCTCCACAATTGGAACTCCACGGACATACATCCACACAAGTTTAGAGAAGATCAATCCAGTAGAACCAGTGTTATTGAAAAGAATATGCCAAAAGTGCCAACTCTGAAACCAATGACATCTTCTTGATGTCGCAGGCGAGCTTCTATCCACATTTGGAGATGATCCCTTCAGTATAACCAGAGTTATCAAAAGATGTCTGAAGAACAATAAGGACAAGAAACAGCACCCGGGCATGCTCGCAGTATTTTTCCCTTGCGACTAGGTATTTGCCACATCGCAGTGCATTGATTAACAAAGCTTTGCACTGATCAGTCAAAGCAATTAATGGAAACTAATTGCCTGGAAACTGTGTGGATGTACAAAGCTTAAACACTATTCTATATCCTCCTTCTTCCAGATCCTGGGATATCATAGACAGTGGTGTAATCTTAGATAATTTGAAAATTTACTAACCACCTATTAGTGTCCGCTATATCCATGATTAACACCGTAATCTCCACATCAGCCCAGACCAGACACTGCAATCGATGTGAGAAATGTCCATTTGCACTGCAAGTGAGGCTATATATTTTGATAAATTAGAATTGAAATGCATGAGCCAGTCATTCCAATGGAAAAGTTAAAAAAACCACTTTTTCTTAGCATGCAAATGGACACGCAATCGCTAACCAGAAATTTTGATATTCTTGGAAACCCAGCACTGCCTTGTCAATTAACCATTTAGCCTTTAAACTTTCAGTGTTTCGATTATAAATAACTATACATGCAGTTAAGATGGTGAATATTTTGAAAATAACTTGCCTGCCCAGTCAAATTTTTTTCAAAATATTCACAAGAATATTCCTTACATCATAGATAATTTGTCATTTCTAATCTGTAAATTGGTAAGGCTTAACAGTCACAGAGATGGATAATGATGAATGATTAATATACCAGATACCTGCTTTAGCATCTAATGGGCAATTCAAAACAACCCGTTTACCTCTGAATTCGCAGATTCTACATTCGCAAATTATTGTTTTGGCAAATGTTGTATTAAATGTTATATGGAATTAAATTGAATCATTATTAACCCTTTACTGGTCAAATTTGGTCAAGAAAATAAAAATATTTCCTTATTGAATGTCCATCTGTAGATAAAGCGAAGAGTATTTTTGAAAATTTACCAATGGAATGGCTGGCTCGGGTATCTAGCCAGTCATTCCAGTGGTAAATTTTCAAAAATATTCTTCAGAAGATAATCTTCAGGAAATTTGCTGCATAGGCTGGTTTTAGGCGGCATGACCAATAAAGAGTTAGGAGACTGTAGCGCTTGTCTGAAAGATTAGTAGCAGGAATTATTGATCACTGTACTTCCAATCAGCCATCCACTAGCAATCTCAACTCACTCAATCAACCACCCACCACCCCACCAAGCCTCATAATCAGGATCATTGTCACTAAGGTAAACAGAGACAAGCATACATGCAACATCAGGAGACTAGCTCCTGGTCAGTTGTGGTCATTTACACATCATGATGTAATCATCTAACTGACTGCCTCAAAGGCTCAATTTAACAAAACACTCTCAACACTAGGCTACTGAATTGTAAGGACTTTGTACACATGAATGGTTAATTCATTCTGGATGTATCATTGTCATAGATGAAGAGTGAGTGACATCTCTTTAAACTTACGCTAAATATCTTGAAAACAATTGGGCTGAAAATTGTTGCTGTACACAGCAACAACTTTTAGTTGAATTGCTTACAAAATATTAATCAAGTTTCATATTTAGATTTGAAGGAAAGGGCCTTGGTCACTTTAGAATGAAGTGTATAAACAATTGTGGGAGGGTGCTGTGAGATTGGTGGGTGTCTTGGCGTCCCACTCTCACTGTCTAACCACTGAGTTTTTGCAGACGACAACACTAGGGTTTCATCTCTAAACCTGCAGAATATTTTGAAAACAATTTCACCGAAAGTTGTTGGTGGCTAAGCCACTAACAACTTTCAGTGAAATTGTTTTAAAAATATTCAGCAAGTCAAGAGTGTTTGCTCATTGAAAGTATTGTCTGATGGCTTGCAGCAGTGAAACAGTTAATAGAGTCAGGATCCCCCTGTAAAAGCTCTTCTCCCTCTCAAAATCTCCCAGCCTTTGCACAAGGAGATGATGATTATAATAGCTCACATAATTCAGGTATTCAAATGAACAATCGGCAGGATAATATGGTATTAAGAGTAACACTATATAATCACAGACAACTGGATCTGGCTTAAATAATCTCCCCTATTTCACTAACTGTTCAGTCATTGCGTGTAGATCAAGGCTATATCTTCGATTGAGGATTTAAGCCTTTCTGTAACTAATTGATTTGGCATGTTTGTCTAATGTATGTATGTATCTGTGTAGTTGTAGTGACAGTTGTGAGGCCAGGAAGTGAAAGCATTAACTCCTGTATTGCTGAATGGCTCCCACGAGTGTTGCTGAAAGCTGTTACCATATTTCTAAAATAGGAACAGTTTTTGACAGAACAGTTCTCAGCAACATTGATCCCAAACATGGGTTGGTGGGTTGGTGAGTGAGTGAGTGAGTGAGTGAGTGAGTGAGTGAGTGAGTGAGTGAGTGAGTGAGTGAGTGAGTGAGTGAGTGAGTGAGTGAGTGGACGGATGGATGGGTTGGTGGGTGGATGGATGGATGGATGGATGGATGGATGGATGGATAGATAGGTGGGTTGGTAGTGGATGGGTAGGTGGGTGAGGGGGTGAGTGGATATGTGGATGGATAGGTGGGTGGCTGAAGCGATGGCGGCAAGGAGGGAAATTTATAATGGTTGTGTATGTGCGTGCGTGTGTGCATGCGTGTGTGTGTGTGTGTGTGTGGGGGGGGGAAATATGGATGGATGGATGGATGGATGGATGAGGGATGGCGCGAGGGAGGGAAGGTATGGGGCATGTGTGCGAGGGAGGGAGAGGGGGATGTGTAGGATGGAAGGAGGAAACAAACAGGTGAAACAGAGAGATGAATAGATAGAAGACTCCCTGACAATGGAGAAAGAAACCCCAAATAATATCTTCTTTGTTTAAATCATGTGTAAAAGAAACAAAACTAGTCAATTCAAAACTTACCAAGTGCAAATTAACATGCTTTTAAAAATGTACCAATCAGTCATTGAACCCCAGTAAATAACTTTACTAGTAATAACTTATTGACTGGACTGTTTATCAAACTGACATATCACAGCTTCTATCACCCCCAAACACACCCAAAACCATGTCATCCCCTAACGCAACAATGAAGTCTCTCTAAATGAAGAAAATAGAAAACTACTTCATTTAATTTCTGCCATTGCTAATGCTTTTAGCGGCTTACCCATGTTTGTGCAGCAATCAGGCCACTCTACCTATGACACTGTTATTGCAAGAAAAACATCACACCATCTATTACTATTGTTAACTGTTTGACTGCTTAAGCCGCAAGACACTAATTTCAATGGGCAATAACTCAAAACCTACTTACTATTTTGGAAACAATTTGACTGAAAGTTGTTGGTGGCTTAGCCACCAACAACTTCCAGTCAAATTGCTTTCAAAATATTCAGCATATCCAGGTCTAAATGCCATGGAAAATGTAGTCTGCAGAAATTTAGCAAGCAGACGTTTAAGTGGAATGTATGCTGACAATGGCTTGTTGGTAGCTAGAGAAATGGCTGTTTGATACTAAATGGCTTGCCTTCCTATTAACCCTTACGTGGCCAAATTTGGTCGAGAAAATCAAAAGATATTTGTTTATTGGATGTCCCTCTGCATGCCAAGAGAACCTATCTCAGGAAATTCATAACTGGAATGACTGGCTCGGTTACCGAATCAGTTATTTCAGTGATAAATTTCCAAAACATAGTCCTCTCTTGACCTGCAAATGGACATTCCTCAATACCACTGCAGTCCAGGGTGGTTTCGGCCGGCTTGACCATTGAAGGGTTAAAATTCTTCACAAAACAGTTGCTAAAACAGTGTTTCCTAGTCAGAATACTTTCAGATATGCTGGTTAACCATTTCTGTTGTAGTTCTAGTGTCTTGATTTCAAGACAACTTTCTAGGAAAGCTGTTGAATATCTTGAATCCCAAATTTATCTGGGAATCGTTACTGCCATATGCAGCATCATGCAGCATCATGCAGCCCCCAGTCAAATTAATTTCAAAATATTCAACAGCATATTCGCTACATCATAATTTTTGTTGTTGTTTTGACCTGTAAAGATTAAACGGCTAACTTAAAAGAAATTTGACTGGAAGTTGGTGCTGTCAATTGGACAACAACAACAACAACAACAACAACAACAACAACAACCACAACAACAACAACAACAATAAGTCAGTCAGACTGCACTCCTAATACAGCTCAGGGTACGATTACTAGATTATGTAACATTAGCCCTTTAAACCAGAAATTAGTTTTAAAAAATTCAAATTTCTCAAAGAAAATGTCCATTTGCAGAACAAGAGAAGCCTATTTTTGAAAATTTACCACTGTAATGACGGGCTCGGTTATCGAGCCAGGCATTCCAGTAGTAAATTTTCAAAAAGAGTCTTCTCAGAGTCTGCAAATAGATATTTCTCAAGACCACTGCAGAACCTGTTTTTGGCTGATATGAGTGTTAAAGGGTTAAAATCATATACCACATTTACAGTTAAATAGGTACATTTTTTCCTCAGAGGGCGATATTTTCCGATACAAAATTTAGTTCAGACCTGAAATTATAAAGCATTTAGAAACAGGTCAAATAAATTGACAATGAATAGGAGGTATAATTAAATTTAGGACTCCAAGATTTGTGTTGTTTTAGTCCATTTGACATTGTTGAAGCATGTACAATTTGTCTCTATTTAATATACATAGTTTTAACATGGCGTTTTATTTTAATTGGAATTTAAAAAAACCAAAAACCTATTTCATTTATTTTTATTTTAACTTTAAAATATATACCATGTATTCCAAGAAAACTGATATAAGAATTTAATAATTACTGACTATAGAAACAACAAATTTGATATAGCGTTGAGAATATTCAGGTGAATATTTTAAAAATAATTTGACTGGGAGCTGTTGCTGTCTATGGGATAAATAGGTCTCAGTCAAATTAGTTTCAAAATATTCAACAGCTTTTCTGTATATCTGTCTTGAAATTGAGGCACTGGAATTTCAAGTGTTAAAAAGTTAAGGTCTAAATAAGAAGTCGAACAAATATTTTTAAATAGTTTAACCCTTTCATCTTCCAGGCTGAATTAATTTCAAATTATTCAACAGTTTTCCTGACTATTTTAAAATAGTTTAACTGTCTCTGCAAGCCACCAGACAATAATTTCAATGAGAAATATCTCTGCACCTACTGAATATTCTGAAAACAATTTGACTGAAAGTTGTTGGTGGCTTAGCCACCAATAACTTTCAGTCAAATTGTTTTCAAACTATTCAGCATATCCAGAGTTAAAACCTGTGGAAAATGTAGTCTGCATGAAGTCAGCAACAGACAGTTAAATTTATTGATGCCAGCAAGTTCTTCTTAACAGGTTCTATTAACCCTCAGATTTGTTCAAAATATTTAAATTTTTTCATTAAAAATTGACATTTGCAGACCAAGAAGGAATGACTGGGTCGGTTATTGAGCCAGCTATTTCAATGGGAAATTTTCAAAATTAGTCTTCTCTTGCTCAGCAAATGGACATTTCTCAAGACCACTGCTAAAGTCATTTTTGGCTGATATGATATGAGTGTTACGGGGCTAACATCAAGCCACAGAATGAAACCGATAGGTTTATTTTGTTGGCAAATATAAAATTTTATTTTTCAAATAAATTACTTTATATATACTTAACTACTACTTAAATTTGATTTGCATTTCATTGATTTCAGAACATATTTTCTACTACAAAATAACATTATCTAGATAAAACATGCTGAATATTTTGTAAACAATTTCATTGAAAGCTGTTGTTACCTTAGGCAGCTTTCAGATAAACTGTTTATAAAATATTCAGCTGCATTCATGTTTTTCAGCGATAGAAAACTAATTGAAACTACTATGATTTTTAGTGCAGCCAAGCCGACATTAATTTCAGCAAACTTATTCTAAAAATATCTAGTTGGTTTTCCATTTAGTTCAGGGGTAAAAAGATTTTTATATGAATTTGGAATGAGAATGGTTAAACAACCCGACACCCTCACCTCCACCCTCACCTCCACCCTCACCCCCCCCCCCAAAAAAAAGAAACTTCTGCAAGCCATCCCAATAATACCATCCAAGCCATCCTAGCAACATCTGATCATATTCCACAGCATACTAAGCTAGCGTCTCTATACACAAGCGCAAGCCGCAGAGACACATGGGCAGGAGTTGATAGGCCTCTGAATAGCTGAATAAACTCACTGATTGGCTACTGTGTCCTGTGAAGAATTGGCCAATCATGAGGCTCTATTATTCACAGGACAGTATTCACAGGCCACTAAGCTAGCTCTATTGTGGCGGGATGTGGCGTGTGTATTATAGAGTTGTAATAAACAGCATCAGAGCAGTGGTTGTTTTTTAAAATTCTATATGAATTATTTAGTGAGCCTAAATATCCTCTGATGGTATTCCGGGAAGGAATCTATAGAATCACGGATGAGGAACAGGAGGTCATCAGTCGACTGGAAGTAGTGACAGTTGCAGGATATAACTGCTAATGAAGGAGAAAATAATAAGACATTAAAGTCGCGTTCAACATTAATAACTCTAAATAAAAGTTTTGTAAGTAATGTGGAAAAAGTTTTTAAGAATAAACAATATTACTTACATGCTTACAAATTAATAAGTTTCATGAAATTTAATTGTTTCTTTAAGAATCATCCACTATTATGGAATAAATAATTAATTAATGAGCTTGTACAGCGAGTAATAGTACTGAGAGATGTTTCGCGCCTAATCAACATCTTCATCTTGCATGGCTTTATCATTGGATGCCCAACAGGTAAGTTAATTAAAACTTATCCTGGCCGACTTAATTAATTACTTTTTACGGAATACAATGCAACAATATTTAATTTAATTAAGCTTTTTCATTTTGAATTCCCATGTTGGGAATTCAAAATGAAAAAGGTTAATTAAAGTTAGGTTACTTCAAAACATAATCCTTTAACCCTTAAATTTTTTCCAAGAAAATTTAAATGTTCTCAGAGAAAATATCCATATGCAGACCAAGAGATTATTTTTGAAAATTTATCACTGGAATGACTGGCTGTTTTTGGCTGATATGAGGGTTCATGGGCTAATAGTATAACCGTTGACTATTTTGAAAACAATCTGATTTAAATTATGCCATTAAATCCTAAGAGAACAGTGAAGCAACAGAAGAATAGATTTCAAATTAAAACTCTGAACCTGTCTGGAAGTCTGAAGCTTACACATACCACCTGAATAATGGGGGATTCTAGGTCATCCATCAATAATATGATGTCATAATCAACTACACGACTTGTAGGCTGACGTCATAATCAATTGCATCATGAAGGATGTAGCTAACATTGTGAATGCCTAATTGATGACGGACTAAGTAAGCACTGCTGTACGAATTGTATGTCTTACTATTTAATAAACATGCTGTTGAATGTTTTGAAACTAATTTGACTGCGCCTGCTGCTGCCACCGGCCACCTATGTTGTTTCATGGAAATTGATAGTCAGAGTGTTCAGAGATCAATAGATCCCAACATGAGCGAGGTGTGTGTGGAACTTAGCTAGAGATGGGCGGGACATGGCTAAAACTGGATTCCTCTATTAATACCAGATATTTTGCTAATCCATTAATGGTCAATAAATTAAATTGTTGTGGTTAGTGAATGCCCATGTTGCACGCCAAGACAAAATCGGTTATTGAGCCAGGCATTCCAGAGAACAATTTTCAAAAATAGTCTTCTATTGGTCTGTAAATGGATATTTTTTATAGCACCACAGAGGTCTGTTTTTGGCTGGCTTGACCTTTTAAAGTGTTGAATGATTTGAAATTAATCTGAGTGGAAGCTGTTGCTGTGTTAAGTTACCACCAGATTACAAGCAGGTTTGTTTTAAAATATTCAACAGCTTGCATTGTCTAAGCATATTAATTAACCTTTTAATAGTAAGATTTGTTCAAGAAAATTAAAATTTTGAAATTTGGAAAAATTCAGTGACAAATTTTCAAAAATAGTTTTCTCATGGTCTGCAAATGGATATTTCTCTAGAGCGGTTGTTGGATGGCTAATATTGGTGTTAACCCTTGCCAGTCAGATGTTAACATTCTATCTTTTACTGAAACTGGTGTACATTTTTCAACAATATTGGTGGACGATGTTGCTGTCATAGACAGCAACATCTTACACCAAATTTGTTGAAAAAAGACTTAGTTCATCTTTTAATTTAATTTAAAAATTAAAAATTTTGACATCAGAGTCAAGTCATACGTGTTAAAGGATTAAACTATTAATATTTTTCTAATTGTTCTATAACCAGAATAAAATTAAGATAACTGTGCCAGTCATTCCAGTGGTACATTTTCAAAAATATAATTTTCTTGACATGCAAATGGGCACTCACTAAGCAAGTATTTTTAATTCTTTTAATCAATCGTGACCAGCAAATAAGTTAACCAGTTAACACTCAAATTTGTCCATTTATAGATCAAGAGGAGACTATTTTTTTTAAATTTATCAATGAAATGACTGACTCAGTTATTGAGGCAGTCATTCCTGGTGTAAATTGTTAAAAACACCCTTGTCTTGGTCTGCAAATGGACATTTCCCAAGTCCACTACAAAAGCCATTTTGACTGGCATGAGTGTTAAAAGGTTAATTATTGAAATTTTCAGTTGCTTAGGCAGCAACAGCTACCTAAGCAACAGCTATAAGTTAAATCACTTTCAAAAATATTAAACAGAATTTAATTCTTTACATTGTAATGAATTTGTCATTTCCGTTAACATTCCTAATATGTTTAGTTTACGATATTACTGGTGGCTATTTTTAAAAGTCTACCACTTGAATGGCTGACTACTGGCCATTGAACCACTCACTCCAGTGATAAATTTAAAAAAAATTTCTCTGTCTGCAAACGTAAATTCAAGACAACTACGATGGATGGTTTTGGTCCGCTTGACTAATAAACGGATATAATTTGCCTAGAACATTAACATTTTCTGGTGAAAATTGCCCATTTGGAGGCCAAGAAAATATCCTTCCAAAATTTACTACTGGAATGACTTTCAAGTTGGAATGTTTTCAAAAATATTATTTTCTTGGCCATGCAAGAGGTGGTGATCGGTTGACTGGCCATTAAATCTTTAAACATGCACAAACAGAATACATAAGTGTAACCTTTTATGATGAAGCCGGCCAGAACCGGCCTCTGCAATGGCCTTGAGGAATGTCCATGGCCAGGTCAAGAAAGGGTGGATAACCGAGCCACCTTTAACACTAATTTTTTCAAGAAAATTTCATTCTTTTCACAGAAAATGCCCATTTACAGACCAACAGAAGACTATTTTAGAAAATTTACCAGTGGAGTCACTGGCTCGGTTATTGAGCCAGTCATTCCATTGGCAAATTAAAAAAAATATTCTCTTCGTTTGCAAATGTTCATTTCTCAAGACCGCTGCAGAAGCTGTCTTTTTCTCGACTTGAGGTTTGAAAGGTTAGATAACTAAAACATTCAGGACAAGAAGTGTTAAAGTCAACTGACCACTCATCTATATCTGGTCATGTGATGATCATCCCAGACAACCACATGTGAGGTAATAAAGTCAACTAACCACTCATCTATATCTGGTCAAGTGATGATCATCCCAGACAACCACATGTGAGGTAATAAAGTCAACTGACCACTCATCTATATCTGGTCATGTGATGATCATCTCAGACAACCACATGAGGTAATAATGGACATAATGACTGAATCAATGAATTCAACAACAATGGATGACCAAACTGCCCAGTGTCCTAGTTTCTATCTGCTGTCACCACACACAACCGCATCCCCTGACATATACCTATAAACAATGCGATGGCTATATATACAAGCGCTAGTTAGTAATTGTTCATTATGTAATTACAATAGGCATCATTACCGGTCATGTCAATAATAGCTTACTAAATGTAGCAGTCAGTCTTTGAACAGATGGATGTTGTATTGATATGTCCAGTGTCCACTGAGAGTCAATGATAAAATGACAAAGACAGGCTCTCTGTAAATGCTTCAACTGTCTGATTACTGCAAGCCACCTGACAATAATTTCAATGGACAATAACTATGGACATGATGAACATTTTGAAAACAATTTGACTGAAAGTTGTTGGTGGCTTAGCCACCAACAACTTTCAGACAAATTGTTTTCAAAATATTCATCATATCCAGAGCTAAACCCAATGGAAAATGTAATTAAAGATTAAAACTCAAAAACCTTTGCCTGATGCTTTCTTTGTTTAAGAAGAGTCTGGATGCCAATGTGTGTGTTGTGTTGTGTTGTGTTGTGTTGTGTTGTGTTGTGTTGTGTTGTGTTGTGTTGTGTTGTGTTGTGTTGTGTTGTGTTGTGTGTGTTGTAATATTTAAGGCGTTTATATGCTAGTTCCCAATGCTAGGGTCTAGACTCACGCCTGGCCTTTATGGTTTCTGTTGAATTCTTGTGAATTCTTCTGACGTCGGTTTGTGCATTAGCTTGTGTCTCTCTGTGTGTGTGTGTTGATCATTGTCTCTTGATTTTGCCTCATGTTGCTGTTCTTGTCCATGGCTTTTCTGTTGCTCCTCATGCTTGGGCGTGGGGGATGGGGAGGGCCTAACCTGGACCTAACGGTTTTTAATTCTTAAGTAAAAAATTTTTTAAAATTAAATTCAAATTCTCCTTATAGTGTGTGTGTGTGTGTGTGTGTGTGTGTGTGTGTGTGTGTGTGTGTGTGTGTGTGTGTGCGCGCATGCGCGCATCCCGCACACACGTCCCCACATCCGCACTTGTAGTTAGTGCGTTAATTACACTTTCATCCATCACACGTGCGTGATGGCATGCGTGGGTGCGTGCGTGTGTGTGTGCTGTTTAAGAGGTCATAGATTGCAAGTATTGCATATCTATAGAAATGGCATGAGTGAGGATGTTTCCATCACCTCCCAGTGATCCAGACTCATACCGTTTCGTACCTAGTTTAGGTTACTCATCAGAGGACTTCTGAAACCTTAGTTTAGGGTCACTGTATGTTATGGCTTAATATGTCAAGTTTTGTTCAGATATACCATGGAAAATGTAGTCTGCAGAAATGAAGCAGACAGGCAGTTAAAGCCAGTCAGTTATGGCTATATAGCAGTCCATCACATTTAACCTCTAACCCTTTTAATATCAAAATGTCTTCAGGAAAATTTCAATTTCACAAATAATTTCTATTTGCAGACAGATTATTTTTGAAAATATACCACTGGAATGACAAAGGTCGATTATCGAGCCAGTCATTTCTTGTTCTGAAAATAATCTTCATTTAGTCGATCTGCACTAAGAACATTTTTCATAGATAATATTATTAATTTTTAAACCTTAACACGGTAATGACTGTCATCCTGGTGGCAAATAAAAAAAATAGTATTCTCTTGGTCTGCAAGAGGAGATTTTTACAGACCACTGTAAATGCTGGTGTTGACTGGCTTGACCATTAAAGGGTTAACGTTCAAATCAGCCACACCTGTCCCCAGCAATGTGGAGAAATGTCATGTATAGGTTAAGCCTAGAGAAAACTATTTTTTGAAAATGTACCCCTGGCTGTCCCATCACATTTCAAACAGGCCTATATCATTTAGTCAAACACCCCCCCCCCCCAACCCCCTACAAATGTCTGTCAACAGATTACGCATTTACAATCATAGGAGCGTGTGCCTCTTCTATCGACCCGCCACTCCAAAATATGTCTTCCTTTCGTTTGTCAATATTATTTAATTCAGAATTATAGCTAATAAATGTTCTGAGTATTCAAGTCAAATAAACACCCTTTATAGGCTAGAGATTATATTTTGTTAGGTATCATTAAAAATTCAACTAATTTAGAATGTTTAGAAAATGATTTGACTGAAAGTTATTGCAGTTAATAATTTGACTAGCAATTTCAGTAAAATAATTTTCAAGTAATCATAGCTTTGATTGATAACTCGTGAAATAATCAGACAAAAAACCCAGGAATTTAGCCGGAACTGAAGATAATAAAACATATTGCACAAAAGGAACATATTTTGTGAGGTTTCCTTTTTCAGGCCTAAGTATACATAACAAGTCTCTCATCTCCCAAACAACAGGCTAACATTACCTGTAGTGGAATTGTCCTCATGGCTTTCCTAAAACTTGCAGCAAACAGAAAGGTAGACGCACTTATACCTTGTGTGAGCGGGGAGCTATGTAAATAATCATGAGATAATTGTGAGTCGCGCGAGACAACTTTCTCACCATCGGCGCAGTGTCGATAACTAAATATCAACCGCAAACAGTGCTGTGTTCAGTGTTCGCTACCCATTGTCACGACCCACCCCACTGGTATGGGGGTGAAGCAGTGGTAAGAAAATGGAAAAACGTATAGCACCCCTGTGCATTTAACCGTCACTTTGTTAGTGTAGTCCATTGTATGCCACTGAGCAAATACTGAGATCAGTGGGGCCCAATTAACCAATTTAAACTGGTTTGTCACTGATTATATGCGCTAGCATATAAATTAGTCATGCTTAATATTTTGAGAACAATTTGACTGAAAGTCATTGCTGCCTATGGCAGCATTGACTTTTATTCAAATTGTTCTCAAAATATTTATCCAGTTTTCTATACATACTCACTTCTGTGAAACTGATATTTTGAAATCAAGCACCTCAGGGGCATATAACCTCAGCACAGCATATGGCACAGTCATGGTCTATACATATGCAATCGAAAGACGGAGATGTTTTAGTCCAAATATAATAATACCCGAATAATAAGGGATATTTGTAAATTAATGCAGAAAGCCAGGTGTAGCATATTATTTAGTAGCTATTCACGGATATTAGAATTCAAACTTAGCCTAATTGATTCAATGTTGGTATGGACAGATTTCACTTAAACTAGATAACACAGATAACATTTATATTTTTTTAATCTTTCCACATTTTTCTGTTGTTGTTATTATCAAAGTTTATTTAGTTACAAATTCCAGTGCAAGAATTGGTTAACTATTAATTGCATGTATACAATCATCCCTACCAGCCAGCTTCATATAGCATCCACAGAGCGTGATACAGAGGTGGCTAGCTAATTATAAACCCTTCCACCAAGGAATTCCCCGTATCTCATTTTTACGGCACCGTACAGGAAAATTGTTGACTAATTAAAAATTTATTTCACTTTTGTTTCACAAAACAATAGATTAATCAGAGTCTTGAATCAATTCAATTGTCCCACACATGCTGATGTATACACAACTTTATATGTGCTAATTTTTTTTGGCTATGTATGCAGAATCATTGACTAACCGACTGAAGGAATGAGTCAATGAAGGAACAGAAGGATGGATGAACAGACAGATAAATAAGCAATAAACACACGTATAAAAGAACGCACACATATATATATATGGGCAGATGCATCTGAATAAATGAATGGATCGCTGAAATGATCAGCAACACAGACTTACTGAAATGATGGATGTATTGCATATTGGGGCAAGTTTGATATTGGCATACAGGAAGTGTGCCGTTTACAAACGGGTGTACTGATAACCAATTGTCAAAATTCCTGTGCCATTTACAAATGTGCGTGCAGATAATCAATTTGCATATGGGCCTGCATCGCTTACAAATGCGTGCACCAATAACCAATTGGCATATGGACCATGCACCATTTACAAACGAGCACAGTTTACAAATGTTCCTGCGCCGTATATAAACAGGTTGAATGGACCTTTCCGGTTTTAGCTATGCCCCGTCCATCTCTATCTAAGCTCCACCCACACCTCACTCGTGTTGGGATCGATCGATCGATGAACACCATGACCATCAATTTCCAAAAAACTACACAGGTAAGCTGTTGAATATTTTGAAACCAATTTGACTGGGTGCTGTTGCTGCCTAAGGCAGCAACAGCGCCCAGTCAAATTAGGTTCAAAATATTCAACAGCATGTTTATTAAATAGCAAAGAATTACAAAGACATACAATTCATACAACGCGTCGGACCATTTGAGATTTGATGACCATCTATATGGAAGCCTTTGTGATGTAATGATTATGACATCATACGAGGTCTAATGATGGATGGAGTGGAAAGATGAATTGGTTATTGTGTCACTACATCATCATAATGAAACAGAAATACACCCTTAGATATAGCTCATGTTAAAATGAACGTAAGTTTTAACCCTATAAGCCTTTAATTTGTTCAAGAAAATTTCAATTTTCTCATAGAAAACTATTTTTGGAAATTTACCACTGGAATGACTGGCTCGGTTATCGAGCCAGTCATTCCAGTGGTAAATTTTCAAAAAAGTCTTCTCTTGGTCTGCAAATTGGACATTTCTCAAGACCACTGCGGAAGCCTTTTTTCTGGCTGATATGTGTTAAAGGGTTAACACTTAATTTTTTTTCAACAAATTTCAATTTTCTCATAGAAAATGTCCATGAGTAGATCGAGAGAAGACTATTTTAAAAATGGAATGACTGGTTCTTGGTCTACAAATGGACATTTTCCAAGACCACTGCTGAAGCATTTTTTACTGGATTAAGTACAAAAGGGTTAATTTATCTGAGTTTGGACATACATCATTAACCTTTCAAATAAATCCCATATAATTGAAAATCTATATTATCTAAATTCCTTTTTTCCATTCACAAAACAGCTATCAGAAGATTTGAAAGAGGGCCTTTCAATAAAATTGAATAGTGGAAAAAGGTATTGATTAGGTCAAAATCAAGAATAAACTTGCTTAGCAGAACCATTTTCATGCTAATGTTTGCACAATTCATTGTTTCAATATAAGTAAATTATTGCATATTTCTTAAAACAATATGATTGAATGGCATAAGGCAGCACCAATTTTCAGTCAAATTGTTTTTAAAATGTCATGCCGCTTTCACACAGTCTTAGATAATTCCTCCAGCACTTATCAGTTCATAATGGTGGAATGGGGAGGGGGCAGGGGTAGAAATAAGAATTTTGTTCTACATGCACAGAGTGCATCTAACATTTGCATTTTGCCTGCACAGCAATAAATCTACATGTACATAAATTAGCCCTTTCACAAATGAATTCCCTATGGCTCAGTTTCAACACAACCATACAGGAAAACTCTTGAATATTTTGAAATTAATTTGACTAGAAGCCGTTGCTGCCTTAGGCAGCAACGTCATCCAGTCAAATTAATTTCAAAATATTCAACAGAATAAGTTTTATATCGTAAAGAATTTCCTTTTTTCAGGGATTTGTCGGTGAGAGGGTTAACATTATATTATATCACATTATATAAGCCTGAAATGTGCATGCACCCTGTGTACCCAGTATTACAGATTTACCTGCATCAGTCACTTTTTACCTGCATTGCGCGTGTAAAAGGCCTTGTTTCGACCCCAGGGAGGGGGGAACACCATATGTGATGCCACCCGACCCCCACCCCCATGCTAATAAATAGTATTGAGTTTGTTGCTGCTTAACTCTTTAATAGTCAAATTAGGTGAAGAAAATTTAAATATCTTCCTATTTAATGTCCATTTACAGGTCAAGAGAATGCATTTTTTTAAACATTAATCATGGTCATTCCACTGGTAAATTAAAAAAAATTGTATTCTCTTGGCCTGTAACCGGACATTGCACAAGACCATAACAGAGGGCAGTTTTGGCTGGTATGACCATTAAAGGGTTAAACTGCTTGATATTATCTTCTCAATGAGTCAAAATTTCAAAATCTTCCAACAGCCCCTGTGTATTAGCCTCCCCCCTCCTCCTCCACCTGCCAGTTTCACACCACTAGCACCCAAACCCATTATTCAACTACCCTTCAGTCAGTTATATTTTATAGTTTTCAAAACTACATACTTTTCTTCAAATATTAAGCTACCCTATGAGTTGGTGGGAGGGTGGGTGGGCAACGGTCGGTTGTCGATGAATCAGGCATCGTCAGTCAGCATATGTATTACAGATTAGCTGTCTGACTGCTGCAAGTCAACAGGCAATAATTTCAATGGGTAATAACCTTGGACATGTTGAATATTTTGAAAACAATTTCCAACAACCTTCAGTCAAATTGTCTTCAAACGATTCAGCAGGTTCAGAGTTAAACCCCATGGAAAATGCAGTCTGCAGAAATTCAGCGGGGGGGGGGGGGGGCAGGGCCAATTAAGCGCTAAATTCCAACAGACACCATTTAAATTAAATTCAACTAACCTGAGGGCCAACAGTTCACAATTCAATATGTAGCCCATCACCACCCACCCATCACAAAGACAATCACCCACCCCCAACTATCTCTCAAAGCACCAGACCTAACTAAACCAAATGCAAAAGCTTTTAATGGACGCAATTAGCACTCAATTGTCAAGCCACTGGCTAATGTTAGGCCTCACTGACTCTGCCTTACATCACTTTAACCAACATTACATCTGCTACTAGCCTGTGGTCAGTCAAGCGTGAATGTGGCTTATTGGGTATAATACCCTTCATGAAGGGGTTTTATTTGTGATCCTCAACCCCCTGCTGGGTACCATATGGAAGGATATAGTATCTTGTCATGTGGTCTCTGTCAGCTCACTTTTATGACTCTTGTCAGGGCATCTGAGGACACGTTTCTTTACAATTTATCTTTAAGTGTTTGAAAATGAAGTTTTGAGGAAGATATGAGAAATACATAGTAACAGAGATAATCTAATGAATTATAGTAATTCATACGTTTTCTAGTTAAATTTGGGCTGATTATTTTGAGAACAATTTTACTGAATGTTGTTGCTGCCTAAGGCAGTAACAACTTTCAGTCAATTTGTTCTCAAAATATCCAGAACAGATTATACCTCAAACTGATACATATCCAGTGACATGAACATGAAAAGTGTCACATTAATATCGCTTGACTGATATTATGTTTAATTATTAACCAATTTAAATCACTTATGGTTTAGCTTTAGCTGGGGCGTGGGGTGCTGCTGAGCTATTCTGGGGGTGATGGGTGAATGGAATGGATAGTTAACCCATTAAAGACTAAATTTGTTCAACAAATCAAAAATATTTGCTTATTGAATATCCATTTGCAGGTGAAGAAGAGTATTTTTGAAAATTTACCACTTGAATGACTGGCTCGGTTATCGACCCAGTTATTCTACTGATAAATTTTCAAAAATACTCTACTCTTTGCCTGCAAGTGGGCATTCCTTGAGACAACTGTAGTGGCCGGTTTTGGCACCTGTCACATAACTTCCTAGACAGAATGACTGACAAAGTTAGTGGGTGGGTAAGTAGATGGGTGGAACTCAGCAGGGATGAGTAGATAGATGAAGGAGAGCCATTGTCAATGATGATAAATCATATACAGATGTAATGCACCCGGGTGGTGGATGGATGGATGGATGGGATGGGCAGATGGATGGACAGATGGATAGGCGGAGGGATGGATGGATGGATGGAGAAGCAAAGAATTAAACGATTGTCAAAGATGATAAGATTACATAAACAGGTGACAAAGAATCTGTTGACACGAGCACAAAGCAAACGTGAAACTATACACACCTTTTGTCACAAATATTAATTATTATGCTGGCGCTTGGAGCGGTGGATGGAGAACTGGCCTAGGCAATATGAAAGTTATGTTGCATGATGAAGCTATTGTGTTTAAATCTACAGTTCAGTTCAGAAATAACTAATGTGTCCAACACAAAGTAAAATGCATTGTTGAATATTTTGAAGGTAATTTGATTGGAAGACATTGCTGCCTAACGTCGCATTAATAAGTACTAATGAAATTAAATCCAAAATATTCAACATAACATTTCTTGCATCGTGTTTAAAATTGTCCTAACCAACATGTTTCTGTTTTTGTTAATTTAGAAACATTTTAACTTGTTCACTGTTAGCTGTACTGTAAGACATAAAAAGATCATTCAAGATGACACACTGGATATAATAACCGTACAACTTTAACACTCATATCCGCCAATAACAGCTTCTGCAGTCGTTTTGAGATATGTCCATTTGCAGACCAAGAGGAGAGTATTTTTTGAAAATTTATCAGTGAAATGACTGGCTCGAGCTAAGATTGAAGTAGTCCTTAAAATATTGTGAAATAATTTGCCAGTGAGTTGTTGCTGCCACAGGTACCACCTTCAAATCATATTAGTTTTAAAATATTCAACAATTTTTTAGAGGGTTGATTATCCAAATCCACAAGCCTAACAACTCTGGATTCCATTCTAAAAAATTCCATAAACATATTGCTGTCACCAACCCAGGACAGATGGAGAAATATCCAAAAGGCATATGCAATGCAAAGCATCCCTATTATCAGGCACTCGAAGCGGCTCTTGAAGATGGCAAACGTCTGCGGACACTGAGATGACGCTAAAGTCTCGTCACGTAGAGACAATGAGAACAGCTAGCTCTTGTGTCAAACACTGATTAATGGGACTCCCTGACATCCTTAATTAGTCAGTAATTGTTGAAATGTATGAACGTGGAAATGGCGTGCATTGGAAGCCATATTTGCGATTCTCACAGGCGGGAATTAAAAAAAACAATCTAGTACAGTCACACTGATATTGTCAGATTGGATGAGGTGGATGGATGGATGGATGGGTGGGTGGGTGGGTGGGTGGGTGGGTGGGTGGGTGGGTGGGTGGGTGGGTGAGTGGGTGAGTGGGTGGGTGGGTGGGTGGGTGGGTGGGTGGGTGGGTGGGTGGGTGGGTGGGTGGGTGAATGAAAGGTGGGATGGTTGGGTGGGAGGGAGGGAGGGAGGGAGGGAGGGAGGGAGGGAGGGAGGGAGGGTGGGTAGGTGGGTGGGTGGGTGGGTGGGTGGGTGGGTGGGTGGGTGGGTAGGTAGGGAGGGAGGGAGGGAGGGAGGGAGGGAGGGAGGGAGGGAGGGATGAATGAATGGATGGATGGGTTGAAACAATGTTTAAACATTCATTGATTGATTTCAAGAAACATATTTAACCTTTTACCTACAAATCCTTGAAACAGTATATTCTTTATGATATATAAAACTTATTCTGTTGAGCATTTTGAAATTAATTTGACTGGTACGCGTTGATGCCTAAGTTTTCCTGTATGGTTGCCTTGAAGATAAGATATTTGGAATTCATCTATTAACCCTTAAATTTGTTCAAGAAAATTTCAATTTTCTCAAAGAAAATGTCCTTTTGCAGACCATGAGAAGACTGTTTTTGAAAATGTACCACTATAACCACCGTTAATGGCTGATGTCAGTGTTAAGGTGTTAAAGGGTTAATAAACTCACCTGTATACAATTCATTATCATTTCAACACAAAATATAAAAACAACATTTACCTTTAATTACCTCTTACCTGAGAAGCTATCAATTACAAAATAAGCTATGATACCTGTTAATCCCATCTTCAAAGACATGCTTATAAGATCAAAGACAATCATGGGACAAAAATCCAGGAGTTATCTTATCTTTGGCGAGTAACCAAACATGGCGGACATGGATTCCGCTTTTCCAAGTAACTAAGGTAACAATGGCTGGATATAACCCATGACATACCATGTTTCTTAAGCAATATCTACAACTTGCTATGGTTAGGATTTTCCTAAATATCTTAAAAACAATTTGACTGGGAGTTGGTGCTGCCTTAGGCAGCACCAACTTCCAGTCAAATATCTTTCAAAAGAGTCAAGAACGTTTATGAATTTTTTAAAGATCCATTGGATGAGGAGAATGAATACGGTTGGTATAATATAATGTTTGAGAAATTTATTTACAAACTTAGTAGATTACTTACAAAATCTTTATTTTAATCCCCATATCTAACAAGATAAAGATGGTGTGATACGAGACTTTATTCAACAATTAAACCTGCAAGAAAGGCCCCCCCACCCCCACCCCCCAGGCATTTGTCTTTGTAAATAAGAGGTTTATGCAACAATTTTCAACATATATTAATGATATTGGGGTTTTTCAAAATTTGGCAAAATCAAGAAAACTTGATCTAAAGAATGACTTTCTTTTAAAATGAATATTAACCCTTTAATGGTCCAATTTGGTCAAGAAAATCACAATATTTGCTTCTTTTAACCCTCATATCAGCCAAAAACAGCTTCTGCATTGGTCTTGGGAAATGTCCATTTGCACACCAAGAGAAGAGTATTTTTGAAAAAATTGACATTCCCCGAGACCACTACAGAGGCCAATTTGACCGGCTTGACCATTAAAGAGTTAACCCTTTAATGGCTAAATTTTCTCAAGAAAATCTAAATATCTGCTTAGTAATTATCCATTTGCAGACAGAGAAATGACTAATTTTGAAAACTGATTACCGGAATGACTGACTGGGTTACAGAGCCAGTCATTGCAGTGGTAGATTCTTTAAAACCACAGCCACAGCAGAAGCTGGTTTTGGCCGGCTTGACAGCATAATATGTTTCCAAAAAAAAGATACTTTAAAAATGATTTTAAAACAATTGATGAAAAATATTAAAATTTATTTAATGTATATTAAGAAAAATAACTATAAATAACTCCTAAGACAAATAAATAAATTACCCATTAAAATCTTGGAAAATTATATTATTTGGTCTAGAAAAGCATTAATTAAATCAAAGACGATAAATTTACATAGGTAAACAAGAAAGCAAATCTGTTAAAGTGATCATTATTAGCCAGTTAACTATTTAGAAATTAAAAAAGGTTAAGACAGATATTACAACTAAATCAAAGTAATGGGTGATTTTAAAATCAGTCATTTGTAAAAAATAAATATTATTATTCCTATTATCATTATCCGCCCTGGGATAATGTGTGAAATGTATGTAGTAAATGACAACAAAATAACCAAAAGCAGACATGAAAATCTACAGATACCATTATCTTTTTCCCTTGAAAAAAATTTATGGCTAGTAGCGTCAAAGCTACACAAACATGCATGCATGCTTGCAAGCACACGCCTCTCCTGGTCTTCAACACCTGCTCAGTTGTCTGATAAGGCATAAAGCACTTCAAAGCTATATGCCTTTTTTTTAGGGCAAACAATAAGAATCACTGATTCATCCATAGATTAACCATTTCAATGCAATACCCCTGACAAATTTGCTGTGATGACAAGTAGATATATGGCTGAATATTTTTGACCTAATTTAACTGGAAGATGTCGCTGCCATAGGCAGAACCATCTTCCAGTCAAATTAGTTCAAAAATATTCAACATCCTACCTGAGTTTTGAAATAAAGCTTCTGGGATTTTAGTTTTGAAATAATTGAATTTGAATCATAGATAATATCTGTGCAGATTCATAACAAAACACATTTAATTCAAAACATCGGAAAAAATGGTTTCAAATTTGCTTAACATGAAATATTCAGAATATATTTCCAAATGATTTGACTGAAAAGTTGTTGTATGTCAGCATTGAGGTTTAGTAAACTTGTAAAAATAATCAGCAAAATCTGCCATATTAAATTTAATCAATAAATGTCAATCATCTAGAATATGCGTTCAGAATGAAAAACTGTCCTTAGCTCAAGACACACAGCTTTGAGTTCAATCAAGCGGACAAATACAATTAGTGGGGGTAGGATACATTTGTGCAGGGCAGGGTGGGGTTGGGGCATGTCTCATCCAGGTAGTAGATTCTCCTGTCAATATCAAAGACACCCTGCCCACAACTGTCACCTAACACCTGAGCTCACAGTGACTTCTGTTAAAATGCACTCTCTTGTCAATCTAGGACAGGGGAGCTTCGTGATTGGTCAGCTCATGAGATCAAAGGCTTGGCTTGCACAGGTAGAAGATAAGAGTTTAAAAAAGCACACCTTACTGGCAGAAACAACTTTTGTTCAGAGTACTCAGTCAGGTTTAAGCTAACAGATAATAATTGTTGTATAACAAGTAATTAAGAGATGATATATAGTTAAAATGTAACACGCATTTCTGAGTGCTATATAGAGTTTATATATTATAACATTTTTTATGCTTTATTTATCAATTATTTATTTATTAATATTAAGACGGATATTTACACAACAGCATTAAAAGGTATTTATTTATTTAAATTATTTTTATTATTTATTTAGATTTATTTATTTATCTAATTTTTAATTATATTATTTTTAGCTCACCTGGCCTGCCTGAAATCATTTGAAAAACAATAACCAAACTGTCTGATTATTTTGAGAATAATTTGACTGAAATAATAATAATAATAATAATAATAATAATAATAATAATAATCTTTATTTAACGAGGGTAAATCATCAACACCTTTCAGTCATAAAAATTATTATAAACTTATTATTATTATTATTATTATTATTATTATTGTGTTTTTAAATTTAGATAAAATTAAAAGAAAATTAAATTCTGCTTTCTTTCAGTTGTTGTACTGTCAGTTAAGGGACAACATGCTGGTATACGACAAAGAGTCGCTCTATTACAATGGGAACATGGACAATAATGTGCAAAATGACAAAGAAGAGGACGGTTAGTTGTTATCTTTAAAAAAATATTCATGTTTTATTGGAACTGAATGTTAACCAGTCATTCAATTTGTACACTTTCAAAAATGGTTTTCACTTGGCATGTAAACAGACACATTTCTTGACCACTCATGATTATCAAGGGCTAAAGAAACCAAACTCTGTTGACAACATCATGTTACTGTTGTTTATCTTACCTTCAAGCAGGCCAAAAATGGCTTCTATAGTACTCTTAAGAAATGTCCATTTGCAGACCAAGAGAAGACTATTTTTGAAAATTTACAACTGGAATGACTGGCTCGGTTATCGAGCCAGTCATTTCAGTGGTAACTTTTCAAAAATAGTATTCTCTTGGTCTGCAAATGGATATTTTCTATGAGAAGATTCATATTTTCTTTACGACTGGAACCTGTCGTTGCTACCACCTTGATAACCAAAAACTCCCAGACAAATTAATATTAATTTCAAAATTTTCAACAGAACACCCCTTTACATTAAGAAGTTGTAGTTTCTTTTCTGTAAGCGTTAAATTTGTCTAACATAATTTTTTACCCTTTTAAATCATACATCAGGGAACATGACATGAATAGGGTTAATTTTGTCATAGTGTAGCTTACTATATATCGACTTAGTGCATTCTATTCAAGATATAATTCATTATCATGTGATATATGTCTGTACATGTAGACACTTCAGCACCCATTGTGTAAGGTACAAAAGCTTAACCTATCAGTAATACCCTACATAAACTCACAGTCCCCACCCAGCCACCAGTAGTGATTGAATTCTCTTGCTAATCATTTATGGCTAGTTACAATACAGCTCAAAAAATCACTTATAATCTTTCCCCAAAATAACCCCATAATGTTAAATTTTTTGAACATAATTGGATTGAATGACAATTAATGTTTTCCATTTCAATTTATGCTCAAAATATTCAACAGAAGATTTGTTATTAACTAACATGTTTTTGTTTTGAAAACATTTAACCTTATTTGTGAGCGGTCCTGTAGGGGGTCTGTAGGCTAAAACCAGGCTCACTCATGGTCTTTCTAAATGTCTATTTGCAGGCAAAGAGAATACTGCTTTTTTCAAATTTACCACTGGAATGACAGTAGCCAGTTATTCCAGAGGGTAAATTTAAAAAAATAGTCTTGGCCTTAAAATGGACATTCAATAAGTATATTTTCATTTTACCTAAGAATCTTAACCATTACATGGCATACACGTAATATATCCACCACTACCCTGGTTACCACAGTTCATAATAGACAATTACTTAACTGTCTGCCTGCTGAATATCTCCAGGCTACATTTTCCATGGGGTTTAACTCTGTACTTGCTGAATATTTTGAAAACAATTTGACTGAAGGTTGTTGGTGGCTAAGCCACCAACAACTTTCAGTCAAATTGTTTTCAAAATATTCAGCAAGTACAGAGTTATCGGTCATTGAAATTAGTGTCTGGCAGCTTGAAGCAGTGAGAGTTAATATAATCTCTCTATTATTCTCCCATTCCACACACCATAAACAAACCATTTAGGAATGTTTTTAGAGAGGGAAAACAGTGAAAGATTTGCTAACCTCACCTAAAAGTGGACTTGGCCTGTGACTGGACATTACCTGGACACTAACTTTTAAGATTTTAGATTTTCTTGACCCTCTGAGGCAGCGTTCTCACTAGAGACTCAATCAGGAATAACTCCATACTGAAGTATGACGTTATTCCTGATTAAGTCTCTAGTGAGAACACTGCCAAGATTAACTCTTAGCACACTGATGTCACTATTCTATCTTCTATGGTGTCAATAGTAAAGAAACTAGTGAACATTTTTCAAAAAGTTTGGTGGAATGTCTAACGCCAGCAACATCTTCCACAAAATTTATTGAAAAATAAACCCGTTCATCTATTACTTTCATTTGAAAATTAAAAATTTGACATCTGAATCGTAAGGGTTATCACTTAGGCTGGTCAAAAATGGCTTCCGCACAGTGTTAGGAAATATCCATTTGCAACCCAAGAGATTACTCTTGAATATATACTACTGGAATGACTGGCTCCATAAACGAGTCAATCATTCCTGTGGTAAATTAAAAAGTTTTCTCAAATAAATTTGTGGGTTTCAGCGACAAATCTCGGGAGAAAGTATATACGTTACGATATATCAAACTTAATCTGTTGAATGTTTTGAAATTAATCTGACTGGAAGGCAGCAACGGCTTCCAGTCAAATTAATTTCAAAAATATTCAACAGTTTTCCTGTAGGGTTGCCTTGAAAATGAGATCGGTGAAAGGGTTAGTATAAACCTGAGATTATGACATGATCAATCCATGTAGGCAAGGTTTTCATCTCTATATTTGATGTTTCCCTGCACTGGATTTCCCTCATGCTCATAATAAGCTATGCACATTAATAATATAAAGTATCAATTTCTATAATTTAAGCAATTATTTAATGTGAAGAACTATACATAACTTGATAAATATATTCTTAACTTTTATACAATTTGCTCAATATTTTGAGAAAATATTTCACTGAAATTTGATGTTCCCTAATGCAGCATCAATTTTCAGTCAAACTGTTTTCAAAATACTGATTAGAATAACGAATATTGAAAATATTTTGTCTGAATATCAGATGTAAATGTGTTTTGAAAGATATTAGCAGGGTTTATTCTGAACAAGTAATCCAAGAGAATTGACAGTAATTTGATGAATGTGCAATCAGTTTAATTTTTAATAACACCGAAAACCAAGGCGTTAAAATACGAAAGCTGCTAAATAATTTTAAAGTAATTTGACTGAAAATTGTTGCTTGTTCAGACACCAATAACTTTCAGTGAAATTATTTGTGTAATATTCATCCGTAGTTGAGCTATTGGGCACAGGAAATACAATCTCTTCATAGTTGCTGAATGAAATGGGTTGAACCCCATTGGGTTAACTGTCTTGCTGCTGAAAATTAAGCCACCAGACAATAATTTCAATGAGCAAAAACCCTTGACTTGCTGAATATTTTGAAAACAATTTGACTGAAAGTTGTTGGTGGCTTAGCCACCCACAACTTTCATTCAAATTGTTTTCAAAAGATTTAGCACATCCATGAGATATAATCCATAGAATATGTCGTCTGCAAAATCTCAACAATCAGGTGGTTAAAACAAGGTTGCATAACTTGAACCAAGTATACCATGCTTCAGGTGAAAGTGAAATTAAAATGACATACTCTAGTGACAGTAAAAAATGCTCATACAATCCCTCTGTCCAAGTTCATTAAACATAGACTAGAAATGTGAGCAGAGATCAAGCAATATCCACACCCCATATAACACTCTTATTACTGCCTGCCCGCTGAGGTTCCGAAAACTACATTTTCCGTGGGGTTTAACTCTGGATATGCTGAATATATAGAAAACAATTTGACTGAAAGTTGTTGGTGGTTAAGCCACCAACAACATTCAGTCAAATTGTTTTCAAAATATTCAGCAAGTCCAGCGTTATAGACCATTGAATTTGTCTGATGGCTTGCAGATATGTATTCGCCACTAAATACCTCTGCTTATTCAGTAAATTAATTTCACGAAAAGTCATTGCTAATCGAGTGAACATGGTGGTTAAAGAACACATGAATTTTCTGTAAAAAATTATTAAATTCATGATGATGAAATGGAGTAAGACAGATCTCGTGTCCTAATCTGTCATTGTGGATGTAATAATGTTTTCAATTAGACTAATTTTAAATTAATCATTTTAATACCGAAACCAGACGGTTTCTGCAGTGGTCTTGATAAATGTCCATTTGCTGGCCAAATGAAAACTACTTTTACAAATGTTCCATGTTACACTGGAATAATTGACTAATTGATAGTCAAGCCAGTCATTCCTGTGGAAAAATTTCAAAAATAGTCTTCTTTTGGTCAGAAAATGACCTTACATACGCATATGCACACTAAGCAAACATATAGATATTCGAACAGTCAAATTAGATTCAAAATATTCAGCAGCTGCATGACCAGTGTGGGCAATACCTCTGAAATGAAGATCCTCAGGGGTATACATGATTAATAGTCTGACTGCTGTCAGCCACCAGACTATAACTTCAATAGGCAATAACTATGGACATGCTGAATATTTAGAAAACAATTTGACTGAAAGTTGTAGGTGGCCAAGCCACCAGCAACTTTCAGTCAAATCGCATTCAAGATACTCTGTCTATCCAGAGTTCAAACCCAGGGGAAATGTAATGAGCAGAAATTCAGCCGGCAGACAGTTTTAAAATGGTTAACATAATAAGCTAAGTCAAAAAATATATTGTATAAATTTGATAACCTATTATCTAAGTGATTAAGCTCAAAATTCCCAGAAACCAGGATGTGTAAGTTTGGAGGCGATGCATGACAGTCCTAAATATTAACCATTGACTCCTTAATGGTCATACCAGCCAAAAACTGGCCTGTTCTATGGTCCTGTAGAATGTCCATTTACAGGCCGAGAGAGAGCCAGTCATTCCAGTGCTAAATTTTCAAAAATTATATTCTCTGCCTGCATGTAAATAGACAGTCAATAAGGAAATATTTAAATTTTTTGGGACCAAATTTTACCATTAAAAGGATAATAGTCATATTTGGACAAGATAATTAAAAAATTTCAAAGAACAGGACCAGGAGGACTATTTTTGAAAATTTACCACTGGAATGGCTGGCTCAGTTATCAAAATAGTCTTCTCTTGGTCTGTAAATGGACATTTCCTTAACAGAAGCCGATTTTGGCCGACTTGAGTTAATCATCATTTGTACAAAAAAATTAAATTTTAAAATGTCAATTTGCAGACAATTTTTTAAGACGCTTACCACGTATCAAGCCAGTTATTCCAGTGACATATTTTCAAAAAGAGTCTATGCATGTAAATTTCTCAAGAATACACCAGTGGTTATTTTTAGCTGGGTTGACCATGAACCTAATATACAAGCTTGGCTAATGAAAACAGATTCTGCAGTGGTCTTGAAAAAGTCCCTTTGCAGAACAAGAGAAGACCATTTTTGAAATTTTTTGACTGGAATACTTGGCTTGATAACCAAGCCGGTCACTAGAATAATTTTTTGAGTGCTAAAGGATTAAACATTTCTCATACTGAATAAGTCAAAACAAAATTTGACTGGAAGTTTAAATCCTGCCTAAGTTAGCAACAGCTTCAAATCAAATTAATTTTAAACATATACTTCCTTTTAAAATTGAGATGCTAGGATTTCAAAACTAAAATAATTTTCATTTAACAAGTATTAAATTATTCTAATAGTGCAATAAACGTTTTATTGCAAATTCATATTTAATGAAATTTAAGTTATTTGTGCCACACTGCTCTGACCCACCGAATAAAAAAATTCACAGACCTATGTGTAAAACAATTTGATCGAGTTCTATTCCTCAAACTAAAAACATTTGTCTGGCAAAGAATTAAAATGATCTTATAACATATAGGCTGAAATTGAGTCAAACTCATATTTATTTTAACAATAATTATAAGCAAATAAAATTAAAATAACACAGAACAAATCTGACAAAATGTTTTCTTAAAAAAATCTGCATTCCCATCAAATTGTTCAACATTGAGAGCAATTTGCCATCACAAACAATATCAGCCAGCTTAAAATAGCACATTCCATTCTGATTTATTCCTAATAGAGATAACTATAGATAAATGCGGAATATATTAGAGACAATTTGACTGAAATATGGTAGCAACAGCCTTCAGTTAAATTGTTCTTAAAATAATCAATAGGCGATTAACTATAGCAAATAATTATAGTCTGTAATGTGTTGATGCAGGTAATAAATATCTGATACAGGAATATACAGAATGAAATGTGTGCAATGAATTTAGCTAGTCCTCTAATTAATGAGTAACCAAATTTCACATTCTCAGATTCACGCGCCAAACATCGCTTGCCTGCCTGCCTCTCATCCAAACTCCTCCCAACCCCTAACCCAGCCCTCCACCACCCTCGCCCAGCAGGACCCAGATTGCTATTCACGGTACTAAATCATCTGCCACAATAATATGCAACAGTTGGTGAAGAGCGAGAGGCATGTCCTTATTATTTGAAAAAATTTTAAAGAGTGAAAAAATAAAAAATTTGCCTGCTATTCATGCGTGTATCTTTTGTGCGTCTCTGTTTGGCTCTTATTGAGATTTTTCACAACAGTCTATAGCGTCCCCGCGTCATTGTCTTGCAGAATCGGTAATAAATTGATAAAGATGCCGTCGGATCTTTGTAGTTTATTTTTCGTCGGCTTTTGTTCTATGTCTCTGTATGCAATCATTACATCTGATCTGCTGAAGATAAAAACGGACGGCCCCCTTTTTTCTATTCGAGTGGCGGACCAAAAAGCCTCAATGCAATCTTGCTGAACTCTGACAATGTATGCGTTTTTGAAAGAGAAAAAAGTGCATCTGGGTTTTTTTCCGAGACTGTCTATGCAAAGCTGTTATTAGTTGACAATAGCTGTGTGCAGCTGCTGGGGGGTGCCCTTGCATTGGCCACCTGTCTAAATGCGAGGCCGCCGTTCTTGCAGTGGCGCGCTAAAATTATGAAGAAATTTGATTTTCATAATAATTGTGAAGTTAATATCTGCTGTTGAATGGCTAAAGTCAGAATTTTAGATAACTATAGACATTCTTTATAAATATGCCAAACTTAGCAAGGATTCTCTCGGAACATTTATTACTCCTAGATGCTTCTAATTTTCATGTTTTAGAATGAGAACCTAAAATAAGTTTCTATACATGCCGTAATTGAATATAATTAATGAGATTTGCTTGAAATAAATTTGAACAATTAATATGGTTATGGCTGAGTTAGTATGATTTTAAGATCAATAATTTAAGTCAGAAATTTTCACAAATTCAAATGGCTAGAAATATTTCGTTTTATGTATCAAGAAAACTAGTTAAAAGCAAACTATAGAATAATGTAAAAAATATCCATTTCAATCAAACTTACTAAACCTCCAGTCCCTCCCCCCTCCCCCTCCCAGCCCCACAGATCACCCCAGCCCCTCCAGCAAAATTCAATCATTACATATATAGACTATCATGTTCCAACAGTCCGATATGGGAAAGTAGCAGAGAATGAGATAAGAAAGACAATTAATTTCATCCGTATCACCAACAAAGTTCATGTAGTCAAACTTAATATATATCACTGCTCACTAAAACACATTTAACTCCATATACACTTTGATGAGAACCAGGCTACAATATTACCGTAATCCTACCGAGTATTTTGAAAATGATATGACTGAAAGTCATTTCTGCCTTAGTCAACTACAACTTTCAATCAATTTATTTTCAAAATATCCAGCCAATTTGAAAATAAAATTACTCATGGTATCTGTGAATTCAGTTACCACACCTGTACTCCAGTAACAGAAGAGCGATTGTGACGAGGGATTCTGATCTGTTAAGGGGCAGGTAATCAAGACATTTGTATTCACGTTCACGAAATTAACAACGGTCTACTGTCAGTCGACCATTAACCTAATCATTCGATGCAAATCTTCTGAAATCAATTTCAAAATTAGCTTGCATTCAACTTGATCATTATAGCTTCTAAAACTCCTACCATTTTGAATGTAATTATAACACATTACCTCCTGTATCTCACAAGCAGCATTAACCTTTTAACGCTCACATCAGCCAAAAACTACTTTTGCAGTGGTCCTGAGAAATGTCCATTTACAGACCAAGATGTGGAGAAAATTATATTCATGCGGGGATTGAAATCATAACCCTCAAATTTATTTTTTTAATTTTGATTTTCTCATAGAAAATGTCCATTTGCAGACCAAGAGAAGACTACTTTTGAAAAATTACCACTGGAATGACTGGCTCGGTTATCGAGCCAGTCATTCCAGTGGTAAATTTTCAAAAATAGTCTTCTCTTGGTCTGCAAATGGACCTTTCTCAAGACTACTGCAGAAGCGGCTTCTGACTGATATAAGTGTTAAACGGTTATGCCTCAATTTTAACAATTTTATTTTCAAGCAGTCTGCTGTGAATATGCAACTTTAACGTATCTGATCAGCCTAAACTCAAATCATATCACCCCGTCCCCCAACACACCTTATGTCACAATGTGCTAATATTTATTTATTCAATTTAAAAATGTATAATTTGAAGAAGATTGTAATACCCTTTAACGAGGAAGGCGTGTAGGATATCTATCCATTGTATAGACTCATGTGACTATAGCATAAGAATCATAGAGCACTATTTTGTCCCGCACAATACCGCAAATACACAGGAGATGAGGGCCCCATGCTGGGAGCAATTCATCCTCTTAAGTATCCCCCAATTGAAAAATGATAGAGATTTTTATTGAATCTCGTGTCATCTCACTGATATCCCGCATTATGTGTGGAGATAGTCGTATTTGTGATCATTCTCATCCAGTTCTTTGCACAAACTTATTTCACGCTTCGACAGTTATACAAGAGCTGTCCACAGCATCTTGACAGTGACGTTATCATTGGAGGAAATTTTAATTTAAACCAGGAGCGTTATATTAGTCAGATGGAAGCTCTGATTTTGTCATACATGCATCAAACCATGCAGTAGAACTGTTGTATGGTGTTACTGGTTTACCTAAATAACAATTGAAAACAATTTGACTGAAACTTGTTGGTGGCTAAACCACCAACAACTTTCAGTCAAATTGTTTTCAAAATACTCAACAATTCCAGAGTTATTGTCCATCGAAATTATTTTCTGGTGCCTTGTAGCAGACAGACAGTTAATAAGATCAATAATTCATCATTAACAATTTAATCCTAAAATGTGTTCAGATTTTTCTTTATGTTTCTCATAGAACATGTTCATTTGCAGAGCAAGAGATTATTTTTGAAAATTTATCACAGGAATGACTGGCTGTTTTATCTATAGTCTTCGATAAGTATTCTGTTCTGCAAATGAACATTTTCTATGAGTAACTTGAAACATTCTTGATGAACCTTGATGATCAACAAGTTAATATTTCATTATTCACCGTAAGAGGTTCAAATTAAGACTTGGGGTAAAAATAAATGTACAATTTATAATTTACCTGCGTCTTATATGTATGGTCGTGTGAGAGTAGATGATTTCATATCTGAAACAAAGAAATAAGATTTGCAAGACAGTAAAAGAAGACCTTTTTGAAAAATTGGAACCGTAACCATTGGAATGATTGGCGCTCTGGGTGCGATGAATTTTCAAGTCTTCTAATGACCCACAAATGGGTATTTCCCAATACCACTGCAGAGTCTATTTTTGACCCGTTTGACAATTAACGGTTTAACCCTTCTACTTTCTTCTAAAATTAAAAACTGGAATCACTGGCTCTACATATTTTTAAAAAAAAATTGACTGTAAAAACTTTCAGTCAAATTATTTTCAAAATATACAACAAGTTGAGTTTTTGCTTATTGAAATTATTGTCTGGTGTCTTGCAGCAGTGAGACAGTTTTAAAGGGTTAAAAGTCTATGACAGACCCATGGATCAGATATTAGAAATTCCTTTAATATTTTAACGGGATGAAGTTAGCAAAAATTGCGGATGCAGTTACCTTGAAAAACTGCGAGCCAAGGGTAGAATATTTCAAGAGGATTACCATTGAAATGACTGGCTTGCTTACCCAACATTCCAATTAAATTTTTTTCGCTCAGTAAATGGACCTCTTTAAAAAATCTTCCATTTTAATAACAAATTTTAACTGTGATTTCATAAGGTTAAATTAAAGTTAAAAATTAAAATTGAAAATTAAATTTCAGTGAACAGTTGCAAAAATACACTCTAATTCCATTGTTTCGCATTTCTTATTTTACAGTACCTGATCAAGAGTTAGTTCCCTTAATAAACGTAGGTGACTGATAACACAAGGGGACTATTTCTAGCATATAATATATATAGACAGCAACAATTTCAATATGTATTATTAGAGACACTTATGCAATGGTAGATCTATCATACAGACAAGACAATCATAAATTACAATTGATGACACTTGACTGTCCCTACCCATGATAACGCAGTATACTTTTATGACCCTATCTCACATTTTCAGAGACCATTTTAAACATGATTTACATAACATGTCTAAATGTAGAGTGTCAAAGAAGAAGTGGAACATAGCAATGTATGAGAAACAACTGACTACAGATACATAACTGTGTGGTAATTTATTGTGTCTAAGATTATGGGATTCTGTTTGGAATTTCATATTATCCGACTGTTGCAAGCTGTTACTAGGCAATACATTTCAGTGGGCAATAACTCTGGACCTGCCGAATATTTTGAAAACAATTTGACTGAAAGTTGTTGGTGGCTTAGCCACCAACAACTTTCAGTCAAATTTTTTTCAAAATATTTATCTAAACCACTGGAATATGTCCTCTGCAAAAACTCAGCAGTAAAACGGTTAAGCGCCTCTTCATGACAAGGCAATAAGACGGATAAATACCAAAAGTTCTATCTTCTTCTGTGAATATGACATCAGTGAAGAATATTTATGGCCCGTAATTCTCCCATTATACAGCACTTAGTCATTATTAAAATATGTAGAATAAACAATAAGAGCATGCGTTCTGCCCTTTGTTATCATGATGCTCCAGTTTAATATCCAGTTAACCATTTAATGGCTAAAGTTTGTCCACAAAATCTAAATATTTGCTTAGTTAATGCCCATTTGCAGGGCAAGAGTAGACTATTTCTGAAAATATACCACTGGAATGACTGACTCCTTTATCGAGCCAGTCATTACAGTGGTAAGTTTCCATAAGCAGTCTTCTCTTGGTGTGCTAATGTCATTTCCTCAAAGCCTCTGCAGAGGCGGTTTTGCCATGAATGGGTTAAACTTGCTAAAGAGACCGCCTGACGTTTATAGCCAAAATATGGAGGTTCCATATGACATGTGATCAAAATCTTGGTAAAAAGTCAAAACTTCTAACCATTTAATGAATAGATTTGGTCAAGAAAATTTAAATATCTGCCTATTGAATGTCTATTTACAGGCCAAGAGAATATAATTTTTGAAAATTTATCACTGGAATGACTGGTCCCCTTATCGAGCCAGCCATTCGTCGTAAATTTAAAAAATTTGTATTCTCTAATTGGACCGTAAATGGATATTTGACAAGACCATAACAGAGGCCGGTTTTGGACGGCGTGAAGACGGTTAATTTTTAGTGAATGTCAATTTGCAGGCGAAGACAAGACTATCTAGTTTTAAAATTTTACAAATGTATATGAGTAGCTCTGTTATCGAGCCAGTCATTTCCATGGAAAAGTATCAAAAATAGTCTTCCTTCTTTTGGCCTGTAAATGATATACAAAGATAACCGCAGAAGCTGTTCTTGTCCAGCTTGACCATCATAAAAGGTTACTGGTCAAGATTGATTAATTTCAATTTTGCTTAGTGAATATTCACTTGCACACACCACCAGAATACTATTTTTTTTAAATTTTAAATCTTAATTATTGAGCCAGTCATTCCAGTTATAAATATAATCTTTTCTCTTGGTCTGCAAATACATTCCACAAAACCACTGCAGTAGCCATCTATGCCTGGTTTGACTGTAAACTCATTGCTTGTGACATAAAAGGATTTATTAAATTCTTGGTGCTGATACGATATCAAACACTTTTAAAAGTTTTAATCAACAGTTCTGTTAATATTTTCAGATGATGGTGTATATACGTGTCCGCAGTGTCGCCAAGGATACACACTAGCCGAAGATCTCCATCAACATCTTATCGATGGCTGCACACCCCTAGATAACACACCCAACTATGTTCACAATGACAACAGTGACCGTAGCAACAATAACCATAGCAATGGCGATGATGACAACTGCAAGAGGTAAGTTGGCAAGAAAGAGAAACTCTTACAAGAAACAGACATTTAAAAAAACAATCGGCAACAGCAGCTTTGAGCAATGTAATTTGCTAAATTAAAACCAGTTAGAAATATGACATTCGCAAGCAGTGGACAATTACAAATATCACATCAAACCCTTATCGGATAAGTCAGTACAGCCCAAAACCAAAATTCAGCAATGTCTGTTTGCAAGGCAAGAGATCATGTTTGAAAATTTAAAATTGGCAAATTTTTTAAAACTGTCATCCTGGCCTGCAACTAGACATTTTTTACATGGCAGATTAAAATTTATTAGACCTGCAATTTTCTGATTTTATCTCAATTCATGCGTTATCTTTCAGTGGTGATGAGGTTTCTTCCGATGCTGGTGATGATGGGGAGTACAAGTGTGATAAATGTATCATGACATTCAAATGGAAGGACGACCTTGACCGACATGAGGTTAGTATTATAAGCAACTCTTCTACCACTAACTCTGTAATTATCAAGATTGATAAAGATAACTGGTCTCTGCAGCAGTAGTGGGCAATGTCCATTTTCAGATCAAGAAAATGTTTGAAAATTTATCACTGGAATGACCACAGTCGTTCTAGTGGTAGAATTTAAAAAATACCTTTCTCTTGGTCTGCAAATGGACACGGCCTAAGGTCAATGAAAATGCCTGCCTTGGCTGGTGTGACAATTAAAGGGTTAATTGGAATGTGAAATTGTTATAGGTTGAGCAGTTAAACCTTTTTTAACCCTTTAACCCTCAAATTCATTCAAGAAAATTTAAATTTTCTCTTGGTCAATGTACATTGGCGGACCACAAAAAGACTAGTTTTGACTATTTACCACTGGACTGACTGGCTCAGTTATTGAGCCAGTCATTTCAGCGGTATATTTTCAAAAATAGTCTTCTTTTGCTCAGCAAATGGTAATTTCTCTTGACCACTACAGAAGCCAGTTTTGGCTGAAATGTTCAGATGATTATCATCGAAAATTTGCAGATTTGTATCTGGATTTTATTTAGGATCAAGATCCAATTTTTGCAACCTCTTATAGTGCTCAGTTTAGTTAGTTTCTCAGATATTCAAAGATCCCTAATTTGATCCAATCCTAATCCAGGTTCCTAAATCTGGATCAAGTTTTAAAATTCTAATCGACCTCGCTTGTCGAGATTTGAGCTAGTGGCTCAGTAGGCTTTCAGATATACATCTCAATGCAGAGAGATTCACACATGCACCGCACACACATGACACACAAGCATACATGCACATATATACGCATGCATGCACACACTCACACACTATATTGCAGATATTATTAGGCTATGTTCCATTTCCGAGTCCATCTGTATAAAACACACTGCCTGCGATGTCTCATCCAATACTGATTCTTATATCAGTGTAATGTGGCAATGTAAATTATGCACTTTTGACCACTATGGGCACGCTGATATCGAGTTCAATATTTGTCCCTGTGCTATTGACCAATGGCTGCGCCAGTCAATGCTGAATTCAACATAGGTCCCGGCACAAATGGCCAATCGGCATATCAATATGGAATTCAATATTAGAATGGTCACTGAGTAGTCGACCAACAAGTGCACTGATATCGAATTCAATATTTGTGTATTAGAGCTGCAGTCATCTTGAGGAATGTTCATTTGCAAGCCAAGAAAGACCATGTTTTAAAATTTCACACAGTGATTTCCCCGTTAAATTTTTAAAGTCTCCTTGGCCTGTAAATGGACATTCAATAAGCAGAAATTGATATTCAATATGACCATTAATAAAGTGTTAGTGCTTTAAACCCTCAAGCTGACCAAAATCGACTTCTGCAATGGTCTTAAGAAATGTCCATCTACTAAACCATGCAAAAACTATTTTAAAAAGTTTCCACTGGAATAACTGGCTCGCTAACCTAGCTATTCATTCCAGCGATGAATTTTAGCCTTTTAATGACTAAATTTGTTCAAAAAATTTAAATATTTACCTATTGAATGTCAATTTGCAAGCCAAGAGAAGAATATTTTTGAAAATTTACTACTGGAATGACTGGCTCGGTTATCGAGCCAGTCATTCCAGTGGTGAATTTTCAAAAATAGTCTTCTTTTTGCCTGCAAATGGACATTCTCCATGACAACTACAGAGGCTGGATTTAACCGGTTTCGTCATAAAAGGGTTAACAAATACTCTTCTGGGTTTGCGAATGGACATTTTCTTTGAGCAAATTTGAGGGTTAAAGGCTTAAATTTTTATCAAAAATTATTTTTTAATAAAGATATTATCAGCAATCAGTATCAATATTTTTATTATGACCAAATTAACGATTTCAAACCCTGAAATTTGCTAAATATTTTGAAATTAATTTGCCTATCTCCAATTTGAGCATTGAAGCTTTCAAAGCTAAGCCGGCTAAAAGCTGCCTCTGCAGTGCTCTTGGGCAGTGTCCATTTGCAGGCCAAGAAAAGATTATTTTAGAAAATTCATTGCCAGAATGAATAGCTAGGTTCTCAAGCCAGTTATTCCAGTGGTAAACTTTCAAAAATACTTTTAGCATGGTCTGCAGATGGACATATCTTAACGATTACCACTCTGATGTCAATATTCTATCTCTTATCCTGTCAATAGCAAAGGAAATGGTGTACATTTTTCAACAATTTTGGTGGACGATGCTGCTGTCCTCAACAGCACCATCTTCAACCTAATTTGTTGAAAAATGTACACCAGTTCATCTTTTAATTTAATTAGACAATTTTAAATTCTGACATCAGAGTGGTAAGAGTTAAGACCACTGCACAAGTAATTTTTTGGCCAGCTTGACCTTGTCCCTCTGCAGTGTTCTTGTGCAGTGTCCATTTGCAGGCCAAGAAAAGATTATTTTATAAAATTTACAGCTAAAATAGTCTTCTCTTGGCCTGCTAATGAGCATTCAATAAGCAAATAGTTAGATTTTCTTGACCAAATTTAGCCAGGTGTTGAATATACTGTTGCCTCCAAGTATCTTTCTATTATCAATTCATTTGGAAACTTTATTGTTGAGAGGTGTTGCTGTTATAGGCAACAATAAGTTACAGCAGCACTTTTCAAAATGAGCACATAAGCTATCTTACAAATCAAATTGATGATTTCGCATTGTCATGACAAAATTGTCGTTTTGTTTGTTTAATGTAAATCCTTTACATATACTTTCAGATGCTACATGAGTCTCAGAGCCACTTCCCGTGCGAACACTGCGACAAGATGTTTACAGACCCGAGTAACTTGCAACGTCACATACGATCTCAGCATGTCGGTGCACGATGCCACGCCTGCAAAGAGTGTGGGAAAACATTTGCGACATCAAGCGGTCTGAAACAGCATCAACATATACATAGTAGTGTAAAGCCATTCCAGTGTGAAGTCTGTCTCAAAGCGTACACCCAGTTTTCAAACCTGTGCCGTCACAAACGAATGCACGCAGATTGTCGTCAGCAAATCAAGTGTAAAGATTGTGGTCAGGCCTTCTCCACAGTTACATCTCTAAGTAAACATAAGCGATTTTGCGAGGGAGTTGTCAGGGGTGCTATTCGCTCCGGCACGGGACTTCCAATGGACAAAGTGAGTTCAATAGGGTTACCAAGTATGCCACAACCATCACCTCTCACGGCAGCGTCATATATGGGGCTCTACGGACCACGTCCCCCATATCCATTTTATCCCCCACTAGGTACACCAGCATATCCTATGTTTCCAGGACATCCATTGCCTCCTGCTGCTAGCCCTATGTCACCACGAGACATTGGAATATCGCCAGAAGCCAAGCTGAATCACCTTGCCATGCAACACATGCTACATCAGCAGCATATCCACAGACCAGAACAACTTGAGAAAACTAAATTTCGAAAAGGATCTGAAGGTTCCGATGGTAGTGAGATTTCTGATGTAACTAGTGGGAGTGATGTTGATGGTGGCTCTGGTTCTGAAGGAGAAAATGACAACAGTTTACTCAGAAAGCATAGTATACTACCATTACCACACCGACCACAGCCAATCAAGCCACAGGTTCCAAATAGCCATAGGCCTTACCTAAGTCACGCTCACACACACACTGTGCCATTTAACAGATTTCATTCAGCAACACTCACTCGACACAGTTCATCTCCAGTTGAAATGGACAAGCCATTTGATTTGTCAAAAGCAAAGAAGCGAAGACATGAAAATTCTAGCAATGTTTCCACGGGCGAGTCGCCGCTTGATCTGACTAAGAAGCGCGCTGATGAAGCTCCAAGAAAAACTCATATCTTTGGTGAACGTCAAGTTTCAGCACCACCTTCTCCAGTACTGCCACCACCAATTCCTATGGAAATCAAACTGCCACTAGCTGCATATCCACCAATGATGAACCCAACAATGCTGGAATCTGCGTTTCATGGAATGGACAGAGATAAGCTCCAGACAATCATGGATGCACCAAAATATATGGCTGCATTGAATTTTGCTGCTCGATTTCCAGTTGGCATTCCACCATTTCCGGGAATGCATCCAATGGGTTTAATGCCCATGCACTCACCACATTCTCCACAAAAGTCTCCATCTGTTGTGGCAATGACATCACCAATGATGAAGATGGATGCACTCAGCAAGGTTACCGCGACTCCTGAACAATATCGTGGCTTTAATGGCAATTTCTCACCACTGACAGCTAACAAGATCAAAGAACGGTATGCATGCAAGTTCTGTGGAAAAGTGTTTCCACGTTCTGCGAATCTCACACGTCACTTGCGCACCCACACAGGAGAACAACCATACAAGTGTAAATACTGTGAGCGATCATTTAGCATCTCATCAAATCTTCAACGTCATGTTCGCAACATCCACAACAAAGAGCGACCATTCCGATGCCCATTATGCGAACGATGCTTTGGGCAACAAACCAATCTAGACCGGCATTTGAAAAAGCATGAATCTGAGGGGCCAAACGTTGTCGATTCGCCTCCACATGACCAATACACTGATTTAAGTGATGAACGAGAAATCAAGCGCACCGATAATACATATTTCCGTGGTTATCCTGAAATGATGCATCCTATATATCCTGACATCAACCGATCAAGTGTAAAAGAGGAGGAAGATCATCACAATAAGTCCAGGGAAGGAGGAGGAGGAGATGAACACGAATATGATTCACACCTTAACATGGACATTGAATCTGATGAAACAAATGATGACGAAGATGATCTCATCAATGATGATGATGAAGGCGATGAAAGTATGTTACAAATCGATGAAGAATCACCAAATCCCAAACAGCTTAACCTAGTAGACAATGCTGTCAATATAAATAACAATGAACCCATCAAAGACAATATGCGATTAACAAATCATGTGTATAGTTCAGGTGAACGCGGACTCTCGCCAGATGCCGGGTGTATTCAAAATCTGTGTCAACAACAGTATCCAGTGAAGAATGCATTTACGCCTTTAGCGTGTTCATCGTGAATACTGACTTCACGAAGCAGATTACTACCAAACTAACATTAACCAACATTTTGATTCAGAATTCTTAGAAGCCTGTTTTAAGGACACTTAGTTAGGTACCGGTAACTATGAAACAAGTAACATTTTGATTAATGCAACAACATTGTCTAATTTGCATTCTAAAGTTTTAAATATGCAGTTTTGAGGTGTGTGATGAATGGGTTCACTGCCGCCAAACATGGCATGAGACAGAATATTCTATAAAAGATCAAAAGATCATGAACTCAGAGCAACTACTGTTGAAAATTGCTGTTGGAGAATATTACATTTTTGATATATTCAAGTACTTGATATATTCATATATCAATTCAAATCTGATTTGGAGTGAACTTTATCTGCAGGAATTTTATTTTGAGTTATTTTGTTTTTTGTATTTATTTTTAATTTTTAAGAATTCATATTTTATCTCTATTATATATAATCATAATATTAATAGAATTAAGTACTCATTAATATTATGGTTATATTCATATACATATATATTCCTTATATATTTATTGTTTATCTCTAAATTAATTAATTATTTACTTAATTAATTTGTCTATCTGTCTCACTAACTTAAAACCCAAAACATGAGAATTTTAATGATAATTTTCATTATCTGGTCATGCAATACTGGTCAAGAATCTGCAGTCTTTTCAGCTAGATTTATTATTATAACTAGTCATATGCCAATTACCAAAAAAGCCAACTCACTTATTTAACTAATTAATTTATTTAGCGTAGAATATAGGATAATAGTTTAGATTTATGCTTCACTTATTTTCATCAGTAATCTATTAGTAGTCTATAAAATCAACATCGCCCAAAAGCATTAAAACTAAATGGATTTAATTTATTAATATATTACGAATCATATTTATAACTTAAATGTTTAACAATTTATATCTCTGAAATTTCAGCTGGTATTTGAAAATTAGTAGAATTTGTCAGTTTAAGGCTTTCCTGGTATAGTATCTGCTGCAGCTAATTATATATTATAGATAAATTAGTTATAATTAACTTAATTGAGGAATACAGTTTCTCAGTCAATGATATAAAATCATAATCATGTAGGCTGACTTCATAATAAATTACGACATGAATGACATGATTTAGTCCATCATAAATGCTTAATAGTCTGTCAAGTTGTACGAATTGTATGTCTTTACTATTTAATAAACATTCTGCTGAATACTTTGAAACTAATTTGACTGGGCGCTGTTGGTGCAATCAGTCAAATTACGTTCAAAATATTCAACAGCTTAACTGGATAGTTTTCTGGAAATTGAGATTCAGAGAGTGCAGGGATCGATTGATCGCAACACGTAGGCAAAGCATGGGTAGAGCATAGCTAGAGATGGGCAGGGCATAGCTAAAACTGGATTCCTCCATTGAGATTAGTTATTAAGTCTACCACTAGGGGAAAGTAGTTCTATAATAATATCATTTAATATATAATGAACATAGGAATTAAATTTTGCTACATGTTATGTAGCGTGATGTAAAATTTAATTCAAATTTAACTCAATATCGTTAAATGTGTTTATTGCCATAAAATAAAGTCATTGAATATTCAGCATCTGGTTAAATGTAAATAAGCTGCATGTATGTACATTATGCCTAAAATATTCCAATGTAATTAACCATTTAATGGTCATGATCGCTCAAGAAAACCTAAATGTTTGCTTAACAAATGGCCATTTGCAAGCTACTAAGAGAAGACTATGAAAATTTATCTCTGAAATAAAAGGCTTGTCAATGGAGGCAGCCATTACAGTAGTAAATTTTCATCAATTATCTGCTCTTGGCCTGCAAATGAACATTTCTCAAGACCGGTGGAAGACATTTTTTTGGCGAAGCTTGATAATTAAAGGGTTAAGCGCTAACCCTTTCAGCTCTGAAATACCAGTTTTCTCAGTTTTCAAGGAAACCATCCAGAACATAAGTTTATATATTTAGAAAATAATTGGACTGGAAGTTGTTGCTGCCTTAGGCAGCAACAGCTTCCATTCAAATTAATTTTAAAATAAAAAGCTATCTTGCATCGTGAATGATTTACTGTGTATCTGGTCTGAAAGTTGAAAAGGGATATGTAGCATTTGTTAATTTTGTTAACTAATTGTTTTGCGTGATTCTGGTTGGAATCGCTTTAGCTGCAGGGGACCAATTAAAAGCATTTGCTGTAAATAAAATGGTTATTATTATTATTACTAATTGATTATAGCTAATTATTAAATATAAATAATGTTAACTAATTAATTACCCATGTATGTACTGCTGCGGATGTGCTGTTAAATTGAGTTTGATTACGCGTTATTTAATGACTGCTGATTTAAAAATGGTTGTGCTATGTAATATATGTTACATTATATTCCTCAGCCAGTTACATATTAATTAAGTTAGCAAAAATGCGAAATTTTTTTGTAAATTGTTATTCTGTGGGTAATTCATCAATATTGATTCATTACAATTATTTTTATTAATTACAGTTCAAGTTATTTGTGTACTTATTGATAAAATTATAACAAATTAAAAAACTATTTTTTTAATGAAAACAAACTATTGTCACCATATATGTTTGATGATAATATGATGCCTGCGACAACAATGATTTTTCCCATAACATTAGAAGAGAAAGGGGGGGGGGGGTGGCATATGGTTGGCAAAAGAAAATGGGATTGATGAAAATGTTCTATAATTTCAACCTGGTCAAGTTGGCCAAGAACTGCTTCTTGTATTTTTTAAAAAAGAAATGTCCATTTGCAGACACAGTCTACTACTCAAATGCCTGGTCCAGTGTAACTGAGCCAGTTAGTCCTGTGGTTAGTTTTCTAAAATATTGTCTTGGCCTACAAGAGAAATTTCCAATTACTTCAACAACTTTAGGGCATTAACACGCTAACTGTCTGCCTGCTGAAGTTCTGCAGACTACATTTTCCACGGGGTTTAACTTTGGATATGATAATTTGAAAACAATTTGACTGAAAGTTGTTGGTGGCTAAACCACCAACAACTTTCAGTCAAATTGTTTTCAATATTTTTAGTAAGTCTAGTGTTTGTTCATTGAATTCATTGTCTGGTGGCAAATATGTGTCTGCCAAATTCATATAACAAATGACCATACACAAATCATGGCATACTCAACCATTTAATTGTCTGGTCAAACAAAACTCACGCAGTCCTCACCAGTGATCTTACGGAGTTTTTATTTACAGGTCAAGAGAAAACTATTTTTGAAAATTTTATACTAAAATGTCTGATTCGATAACAGCCAGTCAGTCACTTTGACACTGGAATGGCTGGCTTTAAAATTGGCCTAATTATTTGTCATAAATTTTCAAAAATATTCTCTTTGTCCACAAATAAACATTCCTCAAGATCAGCTTAGTGTGTACATATGAAATGCATCCAAATAACCATTTTGACTGTTAGTAAAAAGAACATGACCATCGGTCAATGATACAGAACCAGTAACCAACTCACTCAACAGCACAATGCCCAATATCCAATTGGTTATTGGTACACAACCAATGGACATTTCCAGTTATAGCCATGCTTCGTCCACCTCTAGCTAAGCTCCACCCACACCAATCTCTGAACTCCTTGACTATTAATTTCCAGACAACTATGCAGGTTATCTGTTGACTATTTTGAAACCAACAGCGCCCAGTGAAATTAGTTTCAAAATATTCAACAGCATGTTTATTAAATAGCAAAGACATACAATTCGTACATGTCGGACTATTAAGCGTTAAAGATGGGCTATATCGAATCATTCATGATGTCATTATTATGTCGTCAACCTACACGTGACTTAATTGATTATGACATCATGTGATGGATGGATAAACTGGACAGGCGAATTGGTCAATGGCGCAGGCCCCAATAGCCAATATGGGAATTGTGGAAAGAGGTAATAATCTCAAGTCTCTAAAAACGGCAGCGCAAAATACAAGAAATGATACTTCGGCTTCTATTAGAGTACAAAGACAGTTTACATTTTACAAAGCATAGTATCCTGTTTTTCACTAGTGCAGTACAAACATATTGCCTTATTTACAGACATTAAAATTTAACAGAATATTTCTGACATAATTAATGTAAAGACTACCTTTTGACCGAAGCAACCATTCCGAGAATGCATGGCCAGTTGAACACTACTGGAAAATGTGTCATGGTTTTCTGGTTAATACTGATTTGACATTATGTACATTGGCTATTGGCTGGTGAGTATTACTGACAAATGAGTGTGCCAATAGCTAATGGAGGAATCCAGTATTTTATCTATCATATGATGTCATAATCAACAATGTCACATGTGACGTTGTCACATGTGGGCTGATGTCATAATCAATTATGCAGTCACAGGTAGCAACAGCCCCCTGGTGAAATTAGTTTCAAAATATTCAACAGCTTGACTCAATAGTTTTCTTGAAATTGAGATTCAGAGTGTACAGGGATGGATTGATCACAACATGGACAAAGCATGGGTGGAGCTTAGCTAGAGATGGGCAGGGTATAGCCAAAACTGGATTCATCCATTGACCAAAGGGTGAAATTGTTTATTCTTATAACAACATTAACATCCCTTCCGAGGCCAATGGTGGACAATTTTTCAAAATTTCTGAATTGAATAGCTGGTTGGATAACAGAGCCAGTAACTCCAGTGGTAAAATAGTCTGCTCTTGATCTGCAAATGGATGTTTTCTTTGGTGAAAATTGAATTTAACAATAGAAATTGGAGTAGACTATTTTTCAAAATTTACCACCAGAATAATTATGATGCCATTCCTCAAGAGCACTGTTAGGGCCAGTTTTGCCTATCCTGACCCTTAGTGGCTTTACAAACAATCCTTATTTAGCAACCACGTACATAGTAATGAAATCCAAAATACATGTATGTAGCAGTCAAGCTACCTAAGTAACAAATTCTAGTCAGAATTTAAATTTAATCTGTGAATGAGAAATAATTAAGTGCCAAAACCAGAAGCATTTAATCAAACTAAATATTTAAATTATATATAATTAAACAATTATTTATTGAAATCATTTTAATTTCACATCATCTTATTAAATTGTCAATAGTCATCATTGTTAACAGTAGCAATGAGTAACACTTCGAATCTGAGAGATTAGAAAAATGAAAAATCAGTATAAGAAAGATTTTGGCGCATATTTTGAAACTAATCTAACTAAAAACGTCTCCAGTCATATTAGTTTGAAAATATTCATCAGCATTCATGCAATGATTAACCCTTTAATTAACACTTAAGCCTCTGCAGTGATCTTGAGAAAATGTCCACTTGCAGACTAAGAAGTCTATTTTTGACAATTTACCAGCGGAGCCATGCAATCATTCCAGTGATAAATCTTTAAAAATATTGTAATTGGTCTGCAAACGGACATTTTCTATGAGAAAACATAAATTTTCATGAACAAATTCGAGGATTAGAGGGTTAATCGATGTTCAAGATTTGCTCATTGATAATTATGCATGCCATGTTGACAAGTCTCTCTACATGAGAAGTTTTTACTCTTTAAATAGTACTAAGAGTTATTTAACTGGTCATCTACCAGGAACCAGTCGTGAAGACGTCCGTCTCGTTTGACTACACACTCTGGGTAATATCATGTGGTACAAATTTGACTAGCATACCCCTGCCCTATGGAGGAGGAGGAGGAGGAAGATGAGTATTATAAAGGTTCACATGCACAGTAACTGATCACTTAAACCCTTTAACAATCAAATTTGTTCAAGAAAATTTCAGTTTGCTCATAAAAAATGTCCATTTGCAGACGGAGCGGACTATTTTTTTTAAGTTACCACTGGAATGACTGGCTCGGTTATCGAGCCAGTCATTCCTGTGGTAAATTAAAAAAAAATAGTCTTCTCTTGGTCTGCAAATGGACATTTCTCAGGACCACTGCAGAAGCCGTTTTTGGCTGATATAAGGATTAAAGGGTTAATTTAAGTAAATAATTTAATATAGTAATCCATTTCTAGCTATGCCCCACCAATTTCTAGCTATGCCCCACCAATTTATAGCTATGTCCCACCAATTTCTAGCTATGCCCCACCAATTTCTAGCTATGCCCCACCAATTTCTACCGAAGCTCCACCCACTTTATGCATGTTGTAATCGATTCAAAATTTTGAAATCTGAATTCCCAGATTTTAAATTTCAAGATAACTCTACAGGTAATTGTAAATTTATCAAATACACAATTCATACATTAGTCGCAGATTTTTTTATTTTTGACTGAGCTGTCAGCTAACGAGGAACCCAATAGATGCATCCAATCTGTCACTCAAGTATATATGACATCATAACGAATTACATCACATGTAGGCTGATGTCACAATCATGATTGACAGAAAATACTGTCATGAAGCTGGAATAGTCCATCAACTTCAAGTGTACGAATTGTGCAATTCTTTGATGGATTTACTATTTAACTGTCTGTTGATTATTTTGAAACTAATTTGACTGACCACTGCTGCTGTTAGACAGCAACAGCACCAAGGTCAATTTGTTTCAAAATATTCAACAGATTACCTCTCGTTACCTTGAAATTTTGATTGTATGGATTCAGGACTCAAAGTATATATATACTAAAACATGCAAAGCATAAGCGAAGCCTAGCTGGAAATGGGCGGATCATAGTTAGAAATGGATCCTTCTATTGATCAACACATCTCAGGAAATTGAGATACATGAGTGTCAGACTGCATCCCTCCATTCTCTATAACCAAACTTGGTCATATTGTACAGAAACAACTGAAGCCAAGCATCTGGATCAAATGGGAACCAATACCACTTATAGTGCACTAATTAAATTCAGTATTGCGAAGAACTCAGCTTAAGTATTTAGATGCAGTTCACTTGAGTACTAGGAACCAATCAACTCAAGTACTGGGAATCAATCAACAATTAATAATAAAAATTAATCATGTCATAAATGCATTTCACATTATCCATTATCATCACTATGTAATTCTGCTTGCATACAGTATATGACCATTGAAACATAGAATATAACCTTTGACCCTGTCTCTTACATGAGACAAGTTTTATTTTTCTTAACTTATACAACAAGCATATAACATTTTCTAATGTACTGAATGATGCCATCTTTGCAAAGGTGTACTGAGAACCATTATGTAATTATTGTTTTTATTAATATATTTTCACTTATATTTGTTCATTACCTTTAACCCTCGAATTTGTTCAAGAAAATTTAATTTTTCTCATAGAAAATGTCCATTTGCAGACCAAAAGACTATTTTTTTGAAAATTTACCACTGAAATGACTGGCTCGATTATCGAGCCAGTCACTCCAGTGGTAAATTTCCTAAAATAATCATCTCTTGGTCTGCAAATAGACATTTCTCAAGACCACTGCAGAAGCCATTTTTGGCTGATGAGTATTAAAGGGTTAAATGCTATTTTGTGTTCAATTCTGGATATCATGAATTCCATTATTGGGACCAATAAACACATTGCCTAAATTCCGCCATTATCATCATCTAACAACAGGAAATATATTTTTTGCCAAATTATAAAACTCCATGTGTAATATTTTCATGTCATAAGTTTCACCTATTATACAATTCAGTTTATAGTCGAACGGGGTTACAAACGTGGACCAAACTTAAAGAATTCCTATATTATATGATATTATTATAATCTTTACTTGATGTTTATTTTGTGAGATTTTTTTCTCAAATCAGTACATTAAAGCTATTTTCTATTTGAAATACTGTATTATCTATACATTTATTTCTAACGCATTTTAAACCTAGCTTTTTTTTCTACGATTAAATTAAATTTTAATGGCAACTAGTTCTCATCCGTTATAAAGCTGTTGATCGTGATCAGTTTAATATTTTGAAAATATTCTGACATGTTCTCGCTGCTGACACAATAGCGGACAAAATTTCTTCAAGGCTCAAGTCAGCCAAATGGCTTCTGCAGTGGTCTTGGAAAATGTCCATTTGCAGACTAAGAGAAGACTTTGAAAACCGAGCCAGTCATTCCAGTGGTAAATTTTCAAAAATCTCTTGGTCTGCCTTTTCTAAGAGACATGAATACTTCTTGAAAAATTTCAGCGTTAAAGGAGCATGCGTAATTAATTAATGATCTCAATTTGTTTAACCTTTTAACCTGAAAAGACAAAAATTGACACATTATCTATGACAAAAGGACTATTCTGTTAAATATTTTGAAATTAATTTGACTTGGGGCCTATGGCAGCAACAGGTCTATTAATTTATTTATCCATTAAATAAGTTAAATTAGTTTCAAAATATTCAATAGTTTTTCGTGCAAATTGCAGTCATCTTAAAATTGAGACATTGAAATTTCAATGATTACATGGTTAAGATCGGATGTCACTTAAAGGGGGAATTCATCAATCATGACATCATAATCAACTATGTGATGTGTAGGGTGATGTCATAATCAATTACGTCATCAATTATGTAGCTATGTTCGTCAGGAATGCTTAATTGAAGACGGACTAAGCATTATTGTACCAATTGTACTTCTATACTATTTAATAAACATTCTGTTGAATATTTTGAACTAATTTGATTGGGCGCTGTTCCGGCCATAGGCAGCAACAGCACCCAGTCAAATTAGGTTAAAAATATTACAGCTTACCTGTATAGTTCTCTGGAAATTGAGATTCAGACAGTGCAGGGATTGATCGATCCCCACACGATGGAGCTTAGCTAGAGATGAGCAGGCAATAGCTAGAATTGGATTCCTTCATTCATCTAGACTACAGTACAGCTCTGAAATAACTATCTTTTCAAAATAAAATGTACTGTTCAATATCTTGAATATAAATGGATTGGAAGCCATTGATGCCTAATGTCTTCCAATCCAATTATGTTCACAAAGTTCAGCAGAACATTTCTTACATTGTGTTCACAATTGTACTAACTTCTGGGTTGTTTTGAAACACTTATGAGCCGTATTGTACCTAAATTCAACTCTAAAATAAAACATGACAGTATTTTAGACCGATTCTAGTAAATAATCGCAATATATATTTGGCAATAAAACATTTTAATCATCGTTAATATACAAAACTATTTATCACGTGACGTAGTACCTTTAAATTCCCGGTACTTATCTATTAAATTAGACAATTTACTACAGGTTTACTTTAAAACATTAATAAACCGTATACATATTACCGACGATTTACCGTTCCATAAAACGGTTATAAATTTACCGGAACATATATAATGTTTGCAATACTGTATAACCAAAATCTTTAAATGATATGTTTAATCATACTTAATATATATGTTATAATAACCACAATTTAATACAGTAATGGCCGAGTCGGCCAAACCTCGCCATCTACAGTGGTCTTGAGGAATGTCCATTTTCACACGAAGTGAAGACTATTTTAAAAAGCTTAACACTGGAATTACTGGTTTGATAACCGAGCCACTCATTTCAGCGGTAGATTTAAAAGAATAGTTTTCTCTTGGCCTGCAAATAGACATTAACCCGTACCAATCTGATGTCAATATTGTATCTTTTACCGCATCAATATCAAAGAAACTGGTGTACATTTTTCAGCAACTTTAGTGGAAGATGTTGCTGTCTACGACAGCACCATCTCCCACCAAATTTGTTGAAAAATGAACACCAGTCAGGGCAGCTCATAAATAAGTTAACATGTTCTCAAAACAAAAACAGGAACATGTGGGTTAGTACAATCTTGAACACGATGTAAGAAATGTTATCTTGATAATTTTTTGACTTAATTTGATTGGAAGCCATTGCTGTTTTAGGCCTCTCTCTCTCTGTCTTATCCAGCAATGGCCTCCGATCAAATTAAGTCTAAAGTATTCAACAGTATGTTTTATTTTGTTTGGAAATGTCTTATTTCTGAGCCATAATGTATTATTAAAGACGAATATATTTCTAACAGATTTTCAACAAGCATTCCTGATAATCATCAGTCTCGCCAACCCACCCAGTTTAGCTGGCCTTTACCGTTGATCTCTTGACATTAAAGTCCATACAATTCTTCGGGCAAACACCCACCAACGTTTGGATATGAGCAAGAGTTATCATTTTAACTTTTAACAAAAGCAATACATTTCTCTGGGACCCAAACGCCACCTCTCATCCGAAGATCCCTTCAGTAGAATATCCATGCACACATCTGCACTTATGCATGCACACGCATGCACGCACACACAATATGGCAGTTGTAATAAAATATGATTGAAAATTTGAAAAAAATAGATTTTCTGTTTCCAATAGTTGGATGTAGCACTTTATCATAACTTCCAATTTGCATCGAGCTCAAAAGTCAAATTTAGAATAATTAATTTAACACTTTGACATTCATCAGTCCAAAATGGCTTCTGCAGTGGTCTTGAGAAGAAATGTCCATTTGCAGATCAAGAAAAGACTTTTTATTAATTTACCACTAGAATGACTGGCTCGACAAACGCGCCTAGTCAATGGAGAGGTAAATTAAGGTCTATTTTTGCCTGCAAATGGACATTTTCTATCTTCCCGAGTCAAAGAGTTAAAAAGGCTGGGTTTGCCCATAATTTTGCAGGTTTAAAGTACACACAAGCCAACAAATATACCATATCCCATGTACGAATATACCATTCTGAGAATTTATTAACCCATAATACTTTAACCCCTTCATGGCGAAGTCGAGCAAAACCAGCCTCTACTGTGGTATGGAGGAATGTCCATTTCTAGGCCAAGAGAAGCCTATTCTTTTAATTTTATCACTGTCTTGACTGACTCGATAACCGAGTCAGTCATTCCAGGGGTAAATTCACAAAAATAGTCTTCTCTTGGCCGCCAAAGGGACTTCATCAGCACATTTATATTTTCTTGACCAAATTTGTTCATTAAAGGGTTGATAGAATATTAATATTTAAGCATTGAAGCCTCTGTTAACACGTTATAATATTACATGTAATTATTATTATTACTATAATATTCAATGGCACAGAAGAATTGTACATAATTTATTATCATTATTATTATTATTGAATGAAGAGCTGAAAGTTCTATATAAAGTTTATTCGAAAATAAATGTGTGAAATTCAAAACATGTTTGTTTATGTTGTTTAATTATGCTATGGTGAGTGGAGTAAAGATTGTGATTTTAACCCTTTAATTGTCATGCTGGCAAGAACCAGCCTGTTATAACTTTTGAAAATTTACGAGTGGAATGACTAGCTCGACAAACGAGCCAGTTATTCCAGTGATAAATATTCAAAAATTGTATTCTATTGGCCTGTAAATGGCCATTCTACAAGACCATACCCGAGGGTGGTATTTAAATTTTTGCGACCAAATTTGATCATTAAAGGGTTAGATACACATGACGTGTTGACTGTCTACACCCCTCCACCCACCCACCTCTCCCTGTCTATCAGCCTTCCTCTCTATCCGTCTGCCTTACTCTGTCTGTCTGTCTCCCTAGATCTGCCTTCCTCTCTATCCATCTGCCTCCCTCTCTCTCATTGTTAGCCTCCCTCTGACTGGCTGACTGACACCATAGCTAAAGTTCCTTCCGGGGTATCTTTGTCAAACTTCAACCAGATTTCTTTTGGGACCAGGTTCAAAAGGTCAAGATGTCAAGAAAAAGGGTGGCACGCTATTTGCGGAATACATGTTTCCATATGAAACCGGTTAATACTCAGTGGGATCAATTTGACTGAATTTATTTTCAGTCAAATTAACCCTTTAGTAGTCACAATTGGAATAGACAATCAGAATGAGGTTGTTGAATGTCCATTTACATGGAAATGATCCTCTGAACGCCTGCAAATTGACGTTCCTCAAAACCAATGCTTTAAGCCCTTAACACCAGATCTCATCTAGTTATCACTATTAATTAACCTCTTAGTGGTCAAGTCAGCCAAAAAATGGCTTCTGTAGTGGTCTTGAGAAATGTCCTTTTGCATAGCAAGAGAACTATTTTTGAAAATTTCCCACTGGAATGACTGGCTCAATAACCATTTCATGAACTTTTGACCCAATCCCCCAACCCTGGGGGCGGGGCCAAATGAAAAATGTGCTCACACACTCCACATTGATATGGGTAACTCACATACCAAATTTGGTTGAATTCCGTCCATTGGTTTCGCAGAAGATGCGTTACAATCAATTTCTGCAGGTTAAAATTTGACCTTTTGACCCCTCCCCCTGGGGGCGGAGCCAAATCTAAATGGCCTCTTGCACTCCGCGATCATATGGGTAACTCAGATATCAAATTTAGTTGAGTCCCGTCCAATCATTTCAGAGGAGTTGCGTTACAACTGATTTGACCTTTGACCCCTGCCACGCCTCCCTGGAGGTGGAGCCAAATTTAAATATCATCTTGCAAAGCGGAATCATATGGGTAACCCAGATACCAAATTTGATTTAATTCCACCCAATGGTTTGGGAGGAGATAGCGTGACGGATGGATGGAGAGATGGGCAGACGGACAGAAGCGATTACAATATCCCCGACATTTTTTTTAAATGTGGGGATAATTAGTCGCTATTAATACGATAAAGATAAATAGATAACTTGGGAGATCAACAACCAATATGGTAGATACCTAGTAAATTGTGGATTTATAAAAAAAGATTTCGTAAATTCATTTGAAACCAGATGTGGTAGATCTAATGATCTACCACATCTGGTTTCAAATGAATTTACGAAATCTTTAATTTCGGTCGATGATAATTTAAGTAACAGAATTTGGTAGATTAACAACCAGACTTGGTAGATTAGTAACTAAACTTAGTCGATTGATGAGAATGGTCCTTTCCAGTTCATCCATCCATCATCTGACGTCATAATCAACTCCGTGACATGTAGGATGACGTGATAATTTATTATGGCATGAATGACTCGCGGTAGTCCATCTTTAACTCTTAATAGTCTGACACGTTGTATGAAATGTAGGTCTTTACTATTTAACTCTTTAACACTCAAACAGGCAAAAAACGGCTTCTGTAGTGGTTTAGAGAAGTGCCAATTTGCAGATCAAGAGATTATCTTTGAAAATTTACAACTGGAATGACTGGCTCGATAACCGAGCCAGTCATTACAGTGGTAAATTTTCAAAAAGTTTTCTTTTGGTCTGCAAATTGACATCTTTTTGAGAAAATTTAAATTTTCTTGAACAAATTAAAGTCTTAAAGGGTTAATAAATACTCCGTTGAATGTTTTTAAATGAATTTGACTCAGCGCTGTTGCTGCCCTAGGCAGAAACAGAACACAGTCAAATTAGTTTCAAAATATTTAACAGCTATCTTGTATAGTTTTCTGGAAATTTATAGTCAGGGATCGATCGAGGTATGGGTGGAGCTTAGCTAGAGATGGGCAGGGCATAGCTAAAACTGCAAGGGTCCATTGGGAGATATACTTTGGAGATCAATCCGCATCAAATCCTTTTATATCTTCTATGCATCTCCATATATATAAACTGATGAGATATTCTGCGGAAATGAATTACCTCCCTTGGACAATTTACACGAAGGAAGGCTTAATTGTTGATATTGCCTTCCATCACTGCATGTATTCATTAAAAATTCTATACATGAAAACAGACGATGAATATCGTTGAATAGCGCAGAACCCTATATGCATTGAGTATTAGAGAATGTGTGTCGCATCGAGAAAGCAATCACATCACACCGTTGTCAGTTAATCAGAGATATTACAGCGCAATGAACATGCTCTAAATAACTCGTTTCTCCTGCGGTCCATCGCTAGATTAATCGTGAGCGCACATAAACACGAAATTACACCTTTTTATTCACTTAGAAAATTACCTCTTTGACTCCAATCGTGAATTGTCTGCTGGATGAATACCGGGAGCCTGTCGACTTCCGCCGCGTCAGTATTTTGCTGCGATTTTATTTCCATCATGATGAGAGCGTGGGGAAATCTCGAGTGAATGATAGCATCGTCTGACAATGTAAATTGCCACAGCGAATGGCGCAAATCGCGTTAACAGCAACACAGATTATTGACAGGCATTGTCGCGGAGATCGTGAGCTGCTTTTCGTGAATTGATCTTATCTGCATAATAATTAGGCCCGTCACCAGATTGTGAAATCTTTCATTCAGTTTGATCAGCGCAATTGTCAGAATTTTCTCAATCAAACCAGAGATGAAATTACACCTGAGAAGTTACTAATTATTAATTGATTTCATCTTAGATAGGTAGATAATGGCAAAGCAATTCTGGGTGATTTACATGGTGAATAAAATCTTAGTGAAAGTTGTTGTTGTTAATAACAGCAACAACTTTCAGTCGAATCTATCATAAGAATATCCATCAGAATTCACACCTAGTTCCCCTGACATCAGGCTATATTTGCTAACCAGAATGAAAGGTGAAATATATAAGATCAAAGGCTTGGTATGACAGATAAACATTCATTCCTGACACTTTAACCCTTGAAATTCCAGCATTTCATTTCATAACAACTATACAGGCAAGCGGTAGAACATTTTGAAACTAATTTAACTGGGAAATGTTGCTGCCTATGGCAGCAACAGTTCCCAGTCAATTTAGTTTCAAAAAATTCAATAAGATATTCCATAAAATAATTATGTTCAAATGATACCTGTAATTTCAGTTTTATTTTAAAGATTTATTGTTAATCCTTTAACACTCATGCTTTACAAAATACGGCTTGAGAAATGTCCATTTGCAGCCAAGGAGAGGACCATTTTGGAAAATTTACAACAGGAATGCCTGGCTCAATAGCCGAGAACTCGACCAAACATAGCCCTGGATGATGTTTCATACGTTTCAAGTCAATCCCCCAAACAGTTTCGGAGATGAGATTTATCGATGGTTGTAAAAATTGGGCAAAATCTGAGATGGGCGCCCATCAAATTTGAATAAACTTTATCTCAGAATGCCCTATGAATATGCTTGCTGCTGAATATATATTGAAATTGGCCCAGTAGTTCTTGAGAAGTGTGAGATAATAATAAAGGCATCTGATCTGTCACTCACGTATCTGATATCATAATAAAATATGTCACATGTTAGCTGACATCACAAACAAAATAACATCCAGTTTAGACATAAAAGGGTACAAATTGAATGTCTTTGATGAAATTACAATTTACTAGAAAGATTCTGTTCAATATTTTGAGATTAATTTGCCTAGCTGTTGATGCCACAGGCAGCAACAGCCTCCCGCTAAAATAGTTTCAAAATAGTGAAGACCCCTGCAAAATATTGACCCTGATATTATTGTCAACCATAGTCACCCATGGTTTGACCATCGACCACGGTCAACCTTGAAAATTGTTAAAATCTGACGGTGGTAAATGTTGACCATGGTCGACTCTGTTTTGAGCATGGTGCTGACTGATAATACGCATCGACCATGGTTGACCTTGTATTGACCATGGTCAAATGATAAAAAATGTAAAATCTCTGACCATGGTTAAAATTTTGAAACCTGTGTATGACCATAGTACACCATGTTTTGACCATGGTCACAAAATTTGAGAAAAATTATTTGACCTTGGTCAACCATGGTTGACATAATTTAACAAGCGGCCCAAGGGCCTGTGGCGCTCACCTGGACCATTGGCATTTAAACCATTTGCATTTAAATAGACATGATGGATGAGTTTCGGAAAATCCAAGATGACCACCAAAAAATTGCCCAATCAAGACTCTCGTTTAATATGTTGAAGCCTACCATCATAGGATCGTTCCACCCAAGTTTTGTTGAAATCGGGTTATTGATTCAAGGAAGGAGTACCGTTTTTAAATGGTTCCGATTGACCTATCGAAATTCCAAATAGAATTTCTAGAGGCTATGACAATAGGATCCTTCCAGACAAAATTGGTTGAAATTGCCCAAGCAATTAATGAGTAGCATTTTATATAAATTCCCATTTATCGGAAAACCCAAGATGGCCACCATCAAAATCAAGCCGTCAAAATTCTGTATACAAGTTCTGAAGCGTATATGGGCATAGGGTTCTTCCAGCTGAATTTGGTTGAAATTGGCCAAACAGTTAATGAGTAGACTTTTAACTGATTTCCGAAAATATTCAGAAAATCCAAAATGGCTGCGGGAAAAATTGACCAATCAAAATTCTATATACATCTTCTAAAGCCTACCACCCTAGGCTAAGTCTGGTAAAATCGCTCAAGTAGTTAATGAGTAGACGATTTTCAGCCATTTTCCCAGAAAATTCAAGATGGCCACCGAATAAATTGACCTATTAAAATTCTATATACATGCTCTGAAGCATAGGACTTTAGGGGCCTTCCAGACGAGTTTGCTTGAACTCGTTCAAGCGGTTAATGAGGAGTAGCCTTTTAACTGATCTAAAATCTTCTGAAAATCCAAGATGGTCACCGGAACAATGGACCAATCAAAATTCTGTATACAAGTTCTGAAATCTACCAGGCTAGCATCCTTCCGGGCAAGTCTGGTTGACTCTTTACTGAAGAAACATCTCTTTTAGAAGGATTAGAAAAGGAAATCTGAGCCTGAAGCTCCCTAAAGGCCTTCAGGTGCTCAGATTCTGCACGAATAAGACTGGAAGCTTACTGTCCGAATATATCCTGACCAAAGGGGGGGGGGTTAAAATAAGATTATTCTTCAAAGTATTAGAAATTTGAACCTCAGAGAGCTTCCTAGACCTTCTCTTAGAAGTAATGAATCCCAAAGATCTGCAGACTGAAATGAGAGAACCACGAGACAGATCCGCCAAGGAACGAGACTGATAAAGGAACCTGATCACCACGTGCTTGAGCCTTAAGAACAGCTTCAGATAACAGACCAAAGAAATTGGCCGACTTAAGCTGGGATCTGCATACAGACTTCCATTTAAAAAGATCAGTGGAATGCTCAATCTTGGAAGACTCCTTTAAATGTGAGGAAAGAACATCCCAGGAGGGGCCAGAAAGAGACTGAGGAGTAGCGACCTTCAAATAATCTTCTTTGGGAACCTGAACAGGCGCATCGAATTTAGAAGAAAGGGAAAACTCCTTACAGTTTACATCGTTAACGAAGAAATCCAGCATATCTACGACTAAGTTATCAATAGGGAGAACTTGAGGAGAAGAAGAAGAAGAATCAGATGTAGAAAGAGCAGACCCAAAAGAAGGAGGGTCAATAGAAAATTCCTCCTTAAGAGGAAGGGAAAGAGTAGAGGCGATCTACCTGTGAGCCATGGACCCGTCTTCCGAAGAGGCTCTGACCGGGCAAAACCTCTTCAGATCCCTGCCCTGACTGACTTGGGAACTGAGGGAAGAGAAGAAGGATTAGGAGAGGAAGAAGAGATGAGAAGTGAGGAATCACCTGAGATTAAAGATTCAGCAGCTCTAGAGGAAATAGGAGAACAGGGTCTTCCAGAAGACTCAGGAAAGGATGAAATTTGATCGGAAGGATAAGAATCCATACCATGATCCTAACTAGAAGACAAGGAAGGATGGACAAGAGAACTGGCAGAAAACCTTGAGAGGATCGAAAAACGAGCCGAAACAAAAGAACGATCGAGAGAAGGATCCCTAACCACAGAAAACAGAGAGAAATCTAAACTCGAATCAACAATTTGAAATTCTAACTCGGGAGAAAGAACAACGGAAACAATCAGATCAAGATGTTCAAAGGAAGGAGAGGCAGAAGAGGAAGGAGGAAGAGAAGAAATTGGATGAACAGAGGGAGAAGAAGGAGAAGTATCTAAGGATCCCTGAGAAGAATCAATACATGAAGAAAGACAGGAAAATCCCGGAAGAGGAGGAACAGATGATTGAAAAAGAGATGACGAATTAGACACATGACTGGATGAAAAATCCTTAGCTGAAAGAGAAGAAGCAGAAGAGGAAGAAGGAATAGAATTAAAACCTGGATGATGAGAGGAGGAAGAGAAAGAAAGAGGCGGTGAGGGAGAGGAACTCAAGACAGCATCACGAAAAGAAGGAGCAGAAGGAGAAGACAAATCAACATCAACTACCTGAGATGAAAGGGAAGAACCATAATTAGAAACTAAAGAATCCTGAGAAAAAAGACTATGAGAAAATTCAGAACCAGAGCCTACAAAATTCCGATCATCAAACTCATTACACCTATCCACTGAAAAATTCTTCGCATCTAAAGAAGAAACTGAAAATGGAAGCGTAAGTTGACGCTCGGATAAATTCTTAGTCGAGGCTAACCGACTATGACTGTTCGCTATACCGGAAGTTACATCCCAACCAGAAGCGGAAGTCGGAAGTCTATCCGGATCTAAGCAACCCGGAAGTACACCCCTAGAACCGGAGGCGGAAGTGTACAGACCGGAATCCAAACTGGAAACGGAAACGGTAAAATAATAAGGGTCCAAAGACCCCGGATATCCGGTATGACCTGAAGTGCTGCTAAGACAGGAAGTGGAAATAGGAACCGGATCTTGAAGACCCGGATGTCCTGTAAAACCGGAAGTCAGACCGGATACGAAAGGAACGGAAGTAGATCTGGAAAACGGAAGTAAACCCGTGTCCTGAGGACCCGAATCCACTCCAAGACCTTTGGCTATAAGCGATCTATGTACATTTTTGACGACCGGAATGACTGAAACTTTGACATTAGCATAAGGCTTTTAGACGGGGGCTTCCGCCGCCACCACCACTGCTTGAGGGTCATGCCTTTCACCCTCAAGACTAATGTGGGTTTGACCCGGTGACCTGCTCGAGTTCACCTTCGAGAGCTTTTTCGGTCTAATTTTTTGTTTTGGAGACCTGATTTCTTGTCTGGACGTAAGAGGAATCGGTTTTCCCCATTTGCGGGCGTGCCCTCAGGCTATCATCTGATTCTGAAGAAACTTCCTGTTTCTTGGCCTCCTGGATGGCAGAAGAAATTCTTTCGTCTAGCGATTTCGTCAATACAGCAGCAAAGGATTCGAACCTAACAAACAAAGCCAAAACAGCTTCAGAATTCGCCGAAGAGGTCCACCCCCTCCGTTGCTGATGGATTAGAACCATTAGTTTTTGCAAAAGACACAGGTTTTGTCTTTACAGCAATGGGGGTAGGGGAAGATTGATCAGAGGGCAGCAGTTGTTTAGAGGGCAAATCCTTAAAAAAGGACTTAGATACCGACACAGACCACATTTGCATATCCCGCACAACATTTTGGGGGTACACGAGGTGCATTTAGAACAGACATGTCCTCCATACTCCGCAGAGTGAAGGTGATCACACTTGGAGGACGTGCATTTGATCTTATCAGTCAATTTAACAGACTCCTAAAAATGATAAACGGTTACAATGAAGCTTAGAGCTTGGTATTTCGTTAGAAAGAGTCTAGAAACATGTAAACGCATTTCTAAGAAAGGCGGGAAAGTTCAAATTAAAAAAATTCCTAACGACAAGAAAACAATCTTTCATAGGGAATAAATGTAAATCCTTATAATGCACTAAACTGAAAAGTGAGAAAGGGCTCTTGGAGTACACTAGAGAATTAAGATGATGATGATATAGGAATATTAAGATTGTTACCACGAAAACGTTAACTACAGCACAAAAACCAGTAACATTTATATACATAGTTATAAATTTCAATATAACCACAAAATATTTCCTAAACGTAACTTAGGGAGGATAGACTTCATAGCAGGCATTATAGCAAAAGGAAGTCCTTTCAAAAGTATAACTGACACAACGCAAAGCTATAAAAACTCTCTAGTAATATTTGAGCAGTTATTCTGCTTGCAGAATAATTGAAAAGTGAATCTGTTTCCTATTTGGGCTCCAGTGCGCATGCGCAAGCGCGCTTAGTGACAGGCGTCACTATGGAGTGAGTACAGACTGGTGCCAGTCTATATCAGTCAATATACTGGAGATGGACCTAACCAGTAGCCTGGTTGAGGGTCCATATTAATAGGAATAGGCATGGGGAGGAATGTGTGCAAACATAAAAATCTTATTCTGGTAGCTAAATGCAGATAATTGAGTTAGCAAGTAGTGATTGAAGGTAATGGATGTTTTTGTGGTGTAATAACAACTGGGACTTGGAATTTCTAGAAAAAGTTGAAATAAATGACACAAAAATACCACAAAATTAGAACACAATTTCATGCGACAAATTCTGACCATCCTACGTCGATGCTTAATGTGTACCTTATATCCATTATCACGTGAGTGAAATTTTTAATTGGGACTGCCTAAATATTGCTCACATTTTAATAAAACATCGTTTCTTTCATCAAAATTTGACATAAAATGTCTTCGAGTAACAATATAAATCCCGCTTCCGCTTATAGCCTCCCTTTGTAGGACGAGTTTAGGTTATTACGCAAGTAGCGCGAAGACACTAATATTAGTACCCGGGGAGAAACTGTGCAATCCATATACATAGGACGGTAGCTTTGAGTATCTACGATAGCAATGGCGTACTCATCCTATACTGCAGTTTATAGTTGCTTTCAGATTGTACGATTTACATTTAAGAGTAATCAACAGAACGCACAGTTCAAAATACAACAATCTGGAATGCTGTTGCGTTATTTTCTTTAATTAGGCATGACAACCGAATCAAAAAGGAATATGAGTACATCGCCTGAAATTGCTAAAAGAATTAAAAATAATTTTGTTCAGTGATTATTGCCTAACACTCTGCAACTAAGTATATACTTGGTATTTCACAACAGACTCAGGGTCTGCAGCGAAAGAAAAAATATTATATGGCGGATTGATGGAGTAACTTGCAGGTTTTCTCAATGACAAAGGTGTTACCTCGCTATTGTTAGCTGGTTATCCATAGAGCTTTGTGTTTTGATTAGGACTTAGGGAACACATGTGCGAAGCGATCAAGAAAAAACACAATGGATACATACGCGAATGGATTATAACTGTATTCTTTTACTGCTGAATGATGAGTTTTAAAATCTTATAGTCTGCTCAACTTTTTCACAATTTTTTTCAATTACATCGTAGAAAATAGCGATTTTTTTCAAAATCGAGATTTTCGATTAAATTGCGAAATCGTGCAAGCCTAAGATGGCCAACGGAAAAATTGACCAATCAAAATTCTGTATACATGTTTTGAAACACCCCCCCCCCCCACGCCTGTGTATCCTTCCAGCCAAGTCTGGTTGAAACTGCAAACTGCTCAAGTAGTTAATGAGGAGTAACATTTTAAACGATTTCCCGCCATTTTTGTGAAAATTCAAGATGGTCGCGGGGAAAATGGACCAATTAAAATTCTGTACATAAGTTCTGAAGGATACCCTGCTAGGGTTCTTTCACCCAAAGTTGATTGAAATCGGCCCAGTGGTTAATGAGAAGTAGGCTTTTAAGTGATTTGCAGAAATTTTCAGAAAATCCAAGATGGCTGCCGAAAAAATTGACCAACAAAATTTCTGTATACAAGTTCTGAAGCCTACCCCATAAGGTCCTTCCAGCCAAATTAGGTTGAAATCTACCAAATGGTTAATGAGGAGTAGCGTTTTTAAGCAAAAGTTGACAGACGGACGCCGGATAACGGACAGACGGATGGTCGCCATGCCATAAGACCACTTGGCCATTCTGGCCAAGTGAGCTAATAAGGGAGGCAACTCCTTAATTATAAACCTATGTACTTTTGCATTTAAAAAGTCACAAATTCAATGACCGATATACATAAATTATGTAATCATCATTAGTAATGACATTTGAATAGTAAATGTCATATACATAAAAACGTAATAACATAAACACTGAATGTATAAATTTTATCTCAAACAATGCCAACCATTGCAACATTTTCAGTCTTTCATATACAGAAATCTTGATCATTAATATATATCTTGTAGACTATTATCTTAGCTCGCGACAGGTGCTTACAATATTGTAATCTCAACCTGGCACACATTCCCTCTGTTACAAATGTGGACTTGGATTGCTAGGTTAACGGCATGTGGACATCTGCTGCCATTAAATACATATTTACACATTAAATACACTATTCCAAACCACGAGCTATAGACAGACCAGGGTTTGACCGTGGTCAGCCATGGTCAAAGCTATTAAGTTTTGAGCATTTTCAAATCATTGATGACCATGGTCAAAGCTGCTTAACGATTGTTGACCATGCTCATACCATGGTGAGCCTGCGATCTCTAACAATTTTTTGCATCATGATTGACCATGATGCGATTTACCACCCATGGTCGACCATGATGCGATTTACCACCCATGGTCGACCATGATCAAACCATGGATGACCATGGTCCAAACCAATGGTTTAATCATGTTTTAACAATGGTGATTTAATAGGAGAACAGCATAATAGCTTAACATGTTCACCGCCTGACTGCTCACTTTTTGCAGACGACATATTCCAAGTGTGATCTATGGACCTGCCAAATATTTTCAAAAGAATTTGACTTAATAAGCCATCAAAAACTTTAAGTCAAATCATTTTCAAAATATTTAACAAGTCAAGAGATTTTATACCTCGCCATAAAATTGGCGGGGTATTATGTGATGGCACCATCCGGGCAGGTGTGCGGGTGGCAGTGGTTTCAGGATGATAACTCTGTTACAGTCTATCGGATCCCTTTGAAACTTCATAAGGTTGTTAGTCTAGGTCCAGAGAAGAACCCTATCGAAAATGATGATGATCCGAAATCCAAGATGGCCCCCACTATGTTACAATTTATCGGATCGCCTTGGAACTCCACGGGTGGTTGGACTAGGTCTGGGAAAGGAATCTATGGAAATTGACGATCATCCTTAATCCAAGATGGCCTCCAGCCAAGGGAAGCCATCTTGAAAATTACTTTCGGGATGATAGGTCCATTACCATTTATCACTTTGACAAAGCCTATCGAAATCGACAATGATCCTAAATCCAAGATGACCACCCATCAGTGGCAGCCATCTTGAATATTGGGTTCCGTTCGATAACTCCATTTCCGTTTAGCGGATCGCTTCAAACCTTCATAGGATGACTGGGCTAGCTCTGAGGAACAAACTTATCAAAATTTAGATGATCAGAAATCCAATATGGCCACCATCCACCAGCAGAAATTTTGAAAATTGGTTTCTAGATGATGACTATTTAGTGGATCGCTTTGAAACTAATAGGATGACTGGTCCAGGTCTCTGGAGGAAATCGCTATTTTCTGATAGCTCGCATTCACCGGTTTATCATCATGGCGGGGTTTATGGAACTATTGTTGTTCATTGAAATTATTGTCAAGATTGGTAAAAAAAATTGAAAATTTTACTTATTGAATATCCATCTGCAGATCACGATTTTTGCTAAGCTTACCACTGGAATGATGGGCTCTATAACTGAATCAGTCATTATAGTCATATACTGTCAAAGCATAGTCTTGTCTCTTCACCTAGCAATGGACGACGAGATTAAGCTTCAGGCAGTCCTCACCATTAAAGGATTAACAAGAACTCCGCAGAATCAAATGTCTCACCTGTCTCCTGTTTGCTACAGTGGCATTGACCTTTGACTTTGTGACCTCCGTGTCATGACGCTGATTCCTAACATTATAGGTAACCATGTATTCATGTTTAGTTCCAATAGGATTAACCAATCCTGAATTATAAGCTGAAAAGTTTTGCTAAACGCCAAATCTTAATGTTGAAAAGCCGAGCTCTGTATCAAGGTCACAGTGACCTTGACCTTTGACCTTGTGACCCCAACATCATCATGCTGCTTCCTAAGATTAATGGTAACCATGTATCCAAGATTAGTTGCAATAGGCTTATCCAATCCTGAAACATAAGCTGAGAAGTTTTTCTAAACGCAGAACCTTAATGTTGCCGGTGCCGGCGTCACCGTCGGAAAAGTGATACCTATGTCTCCCTTTCTGCTTCGCAGGCGAGACAAAAAACACATTCGATTTCAAAAGGTGGAGGCCTCTATTGAAGTTTTTCTGTGTTGGGATACATTTGAAATTATAACCTGAATTCGTAGAATCTAAATTACAGGTAAGCTATTGAATATTTTGAATTTTAGTTGACTGGGAGCAACAGCTCCAAGTCAAATTAGTTTCAAAATATTTAACAGAACGTTTATCAAATGAGGAATATTATCCATGAGGAGTGAGTGGAGTGGAGGGATCTGATCAGGGAAAAGGCTGTCACGAACGTGTCTGATATTGTATAGCTTCGATGAATTTGCAATTACATGTATCATCAATTCTAATAGGCTATTTTCTGCAGACGTAGTCCAACCACCCTATGATGTTTCAAAATGGTAATGGGGGCTATCATCCAGAAAGTAATCTTCAAGATGGCTGCCCTTGGCTGGAGGTCATCTTGGGCTAATCCTTTAACCCTTGAATTTATTCAAGAAAATTTCAATTGTCTCATAAAAAATGTTAATTTGCAGAACAAGAGATGACTATTTTTGAAAATTTACCACTGGAATGACTCGCTCGTTTATCGAGCCAGTCATTCCAGTGGTTAATTTTTCAAAAGCAGTCCTCTTTGACCACTGAGGAAGCTGTTTTGGCCTGATATACGTGTTAAAGGGTTAAGGATGATCGTCGATTTTGATAGGCTTCTTGCTCAGACCTCGTCCAACTACCAGATGAAGTTCCAAGGCAATCCAATAAACGGTAACATAGTTATCATCCTGTAACCAATATTCAAGATGGTGGCTGATGGCCATCTTGGATATCAGATCATCATTACTTTCAAAAGTGTTCTTCCCCAGACATAGTCTAACAACCCTATAAAGTTTCAAAGCGATCCGATAAATGGTAACATAGTTATCATCCTGTAACCAATTTTCAAGATGGCCATCTTGGATTTCGGATCATCTTCATTTTCGAAAGGCTTCTTCCTTAGATCTATTCCAACCACCCCATGAAGTTTCAAAGTGATCAGATAAACGATAACAGATGGGTTTTGACCATGGTCATCCATGGTTTGATCATGGTCGACCATGGGAGGTAAATGGCATCATGGCCAATCATGATACAAAAATTGTTGGAGATCGTAGGCTCACCATGGTATGAGCATGGTCAACAATCGTCAAGCAGCTTTGACCATGGTCATCAATGTGTATTGGTCCTGTGCTACCGACAAATGGTAAAAATGTGATAATAGCACTTTACAAAATCGCATGTGTTTCTCCCAGAATGCGACAGGTCTATATGATTTCCTTATCTGGCAGCAACAGCCATGATTACTAAGCTTGTAAATGTCAGAGATGACTACTAACTCATCTGCTCGTAATTAATGGCCAATAAATAGTTACAGATTCACAATCGCTTGTGTTTGTCTCAATTTACCAAATTATACATCTGCCCTTTCAGTACAAATGACAGTAGATACTAGACCATTTCATCAGGATGATATACGGCCGATTATGGTGCATCAAACAAAATCGTAGCAACGTTTATCCCTTTTTGTCCCGGAAGTACAAGTACAAGTAGGCGATTCTCATCAGAACAGAATGGTAAATCTGCTGAATAGTTTAAAAACTATTTGACTGGAAGCAATTCCTTCCTTCGGCCACAATGACTTCAGTCAAATTATTATCAAAATATTCATCAAATCTCCATTTCGCAACTATTATTTATGACAAACTGACAAACTGTATTAATATAGATGTGAGATGATATAGATTCTCGATAATGACGGAGATGAGCGGGTGACATTTGCCATAATTACCGTAATGATGATCATCAACGACTGATTCAAACATTTTCCCATCAGTCTGCATGCAGCAGAATCAAATAAACTATCACTGAGAGGATCACAAATTATGCGAGGGGACATATAGGGTAACACGTAATGTTCAATGAAAGAATTGTTTTTTAAATCTAGGGGGAAAAAATTAAATATTCAAATGAGAAAAATTGTTATTAAACCTTTAATGGTCAAGCCGGCCAAGACCGGCCTCTGCAAAGGTCTTGAGGAATGTCCATTTGCAGGCCAAGACCAGCCTCTGCAAAGGTCTTGAGGAATGTCCATTTGCAGGCCAAGACCGGCCTCTGCAAAGGTCTTGAGGAATGTCTATTTGCAGGCCAAGACCGGCCTCTGCAAAGGTCTTGAGGAATGTCCATTTGCAGGCCAAGACCGGCCTCTGCAAAGGTCTTGAGGAATGTCCATTTGCAGGCCAAGACCAGCCTCTGCAAAGGTATTGAGGAATGTCTATTTGCAGGCCAAGACCGGCCTCTGCAAAGGTCTTGAGAAATGTCCATTTGCAGGCCAAGACCAGCCTCTGCAAAGGTCTTGAGGAATGTCCTTTTGCAGGCCAAGACCGGCCTCTGTAAAGGTCTTGAGGAATGTCCATTTGCAGGCCAAGACCGGCCTCTGCAAAGGTCTTGACGAATGTCCATTTGCAGGCCAAGACCGGCCTCTGCAAAGGTCTTGAGGAATGCCCATTTGCAGGCCAAGACCGGCCTCTGCAAAGGTCTTGAGGAATGTCCATTTGCAGGCCAAGACTGGCCTCTGCAAAGGTCTTGAGGAATGTCCATTTGCAGGCCAAGACCGGCCTCTGCAAAGGTCTTGAGGAATGTCTATTTGCAGGCCAAGACAGGCCTCTGCAAAGGTCTTGAGGAATGTATATTTGCAGGTCAAGACCAGCCTCTGCAAAGGTCTTGAGGAATGTCCATTTGCAGGCCAAGACCGGCCTCTGCAAAGGTCTTGAGGAATGTCTATTTGCAGGCCAAGACCGGCCTCTGCAAAGGTCCTGAGGAATGTCCATTTGCAGGCCAAGACCGGCCTCTGCAAAGGTCTTGAGGAATGTCCATTTGCAGGCCAAGACCGGCCTCTGCAAAGGTCTTGAGGAATGTCCATTTGCAGGCCAAGACCGGCCTCTGCAAAGGTCTTGACCAATGTCCATTTGCAGGCCAAGACCGGGCTCTGCAAAGGTCTTGAGGAATGTCCATTTGCAGGCCAAGACCGGGCTCTGCAAAGGTCTTGAGGAATGTCTATTTGCAGGCCAAGACCGGCCTCTGCAAAGGTCTTGAGGAATGTCCATTTGCAGGCCAAGACCGGCCTCTGCAAAGGTCTTGAGGAATGTCCATTTGCAGGCCAAGACCGGCCTCTGCAAAGGTCTTGAGGAATGTCCATTTGCAGGCCAAGACCGGGCTCTGAAAAGGTCTTGAGGAATGTCCATTTGCAGGCCAAGACCGGCCTCTGCAAAGGTCTTGAGGAATGTCCATTTGCAGGCCAAGACCGGCCTCTGCAAAGGTCTTGACCAATGTCCATTTGCAGGCCAAGACCGGCCTCTGCAAAGGTCTTGAGGAATGTCCATTTGCAGGCCAAGAGACGACAATTTCTGAAAATTTACCACTGGAATGACAGGCTCGATAACCGAGCCAGTCATTGCAGTGGTAAATTTTCCACAATAGTCTTCTGTTGGCCTGCAAATAGGCATTCAATAAGTAAATATTTAAATTTTTTTAAATTAATTTATTCATTATATGGTTAAAAACACAGTTAAAGTGAAATGTTCAAATGAGAATTCATCTTTAGCTCTTTAATGGTCAAATTTACTCGAACAAATTTTAATATTTTCTTATTGAATGTCCATTTACAGGCCAACAGAATAGACTTATATTGAAAATTTATCACTGGAATGATTGGCTCGGTTTATTGAGCCAGTCATTCCAATGGTAAATTTTCAAAAGTTGTATTCTCTTGCCCTGAAAATACATTCCACAAGACCGTAGCAGAGGCCGCTTTTGACCGGTACGACCATTAACGGGTTAAGCTACATGAATTATGGGGTACAGTGTGACGGGTGGGTGGGGTGAGGTAAAATGAAACCATCAAGTCAGACAATACGACATCATATACAATACAGCTCATAAATAAGCTAGCATGTTTCCAAAAAAACCCAGAAAATATGTTAGTTAGTAAAATTTTGAACAGAATGTAAGAAATGTTCTGTTGAATATTTGGAACATGTAATTTGATTGGAAGATATTGCTAATTAGGGCATTACTTCACAAAGCTATTTTGTTTATTTGTCTTGTTTTCCGGTTAATGGCAATTAAAAAATATGTCTTATTGTCCGTTTGATTTACTAAATATAGCTACAATGGTATATTTTATAAATGCAAATGTCACTAAGTAGAAATTTGATAAAAATATTAAAAATAATACATTCTTTGATTTATAAGTGACATTTAATGAATTAATATTGATTCATTAAACTTCATGAAAAATCCTTCAAATTATTGATGATCAATTCCTGAACATTTAATGAATTACATTTTTTCACGAAAACTTGATGATATTTTTTATCATTTTGTCATCGCCATCAAAGTTCATGAAATAATTCCATGAAAATTTCCTGAACTTTTGTTGATGAATCTGTTGACAGACTCTGTGGCATCGATAAGTGAAGAGGTTATGAATTTGTTTAATAACTCATTGAAGTTCATCAACTCATGAACTATATTTCTACAGGGATTCTACTGAAATCAAATTTGTAGATGACAGCAATATTGGATTTCACATGAGGACCAACCGTGATAAGGGCTCCTCCCCGTGACACACCCAATAGTTTTCCAAAGCTTTAGCATCAATGGACCTTTCTGGTTTTAGCTATGCCCCGCCCATCTCTGGCTAATCTCCACCCACACCTCGCTCGTGTTGGGATCGATCGATCTCTGAACACCCTGACTATCAATTTCCAAAAAAAAACTACACATGTAAGCTGTTGAATATTTTGAAACTAATTTGACTGGGTCAAATTAGTTTCAAAATATTCAACAGAATATTTATTAAATAGTAAAAGCAAACAATTTGTACAACAACGCATAGACCGTCTTCAAATATGCGTTCGTGACGTACTTATCGACGTCATTCATTATGATGTCATTGTACACATCACGCAGTTCATTATGATGTCATATGATGGGTGGGTACTCTGGAAAGGTGACTTGGACAAATAAAAGGAACAGAATTACGTTAAAGAAACTGGTTTTCAAAATGGCTGCATTTCCAATTTGAAAATATGCATAAAATCATGTCTGATGAGGGTGAGCCTGTGGGGCTGGGAGGACATGTGAGGTGGGGTAGGTGGGGTAGGTGGGGTGGGGGTCATAATTTGATGCTCATTGAAAGAATGATGTCCTCATTACATTAGCTAGCTTCCTGCCAGCATGGACACTATGATTTCTCATGGCCCCCTATAAGTGATAATACGATTATCAATACAGGGTCAACGGCATATCGCAAGTGCATCGTTTTATATTTCAGAGTTGAGTTCGTACACCCCTTTCCGCACCGCAGAATGGTGACAATATATCTGGGGTAATATAAGACATACTTTTGGATATTTTGAATCTAATTTGACTGAAAACTGTTGCTATGAAAGGAAGCAATAGCTTCAGTCAAATCTGATTTAAATTATTCAACAAATTATGATCGGGTTGAATATGACTATAATAAACACAATTGCATGATCCGCTAATATATGTCATATATTGTTGGGTACTTATATTGAGAAATTTCATTCATGTGAAATTAGTAATTAGTAATTATTTATCTAGTATTTTAGTTCTGAATTATCATCATTCATTCACTCAATATATAGAGAAACATGAACCCTTTTATAGTCAAACTTTGGTACAAAAATCTAAAAATGTTTTTACTGAATGTCCATTTGTAGGACAAGAGAAGACTATTAAAAAGAATTTACCACTGAAATGGCTGTCTCGGTCATCGAGCCAGTCATTCCAGTTGTAAAATTTCAAAAAGTCTTCTCTTGGCCTGGAAACATGAACATTCCACGAGACCACTGCAAAGACTGGTTTTGGCCAGCTTGACAATGGACCTTTTCAGGTTAGCTATTCCCCACTCACCTCTAGCTAAGCTCCACCCATGATTCACCCGTGTTTGGATCAATTGATCCCTGAACTCCCTATCAATTTCCAGAAAATTATACAGGTACGCTGTTGAATATTTTGAAACTAATTTGACTCAATTGATTGTGTGCTGTTGCTGCCTATGGCAACAGTGCCCAGTCAAATTAGTTTCAAAATATTCAAAAGCATCATTATTAAATAGCAATTTGTACAATGTGTCAGACTATTAAGTCTAAGAGGGACTAAATCGAGCCAATCATGCTGTAATTGATTATGATGTCATTCTACACATCACTTAGTTGATTATGACATCATATGATGGATGGATAAACTGGACAGGTCCATTAAAGGGTTAACCCCTTGATTAATAATGTGACAATAATTTCACTTGCAACATATAGAGAATGGCAGTCAAGTTGTTCTCAAAATAATTAAATGGTGCTTTTTTATTAACTATGGTCTCAATGTGTTTACAGAAAGGAATGGGTCAATAATTATAATGATGCTTTTGAAAACTTGATCTTACCCACTTGTATGGCTGAAATCCAAGTGTTTCAAAAGATTTTGAAACTAGTTTGACTGGAAGCTATAATTCATGTGACAGGCATCAATGAAATTCAGTCAAATTATATGCATAATCATCTATCAGAATATTGCTGAACTCTCTAACCCTCAAAATGGGCAAAAACATGGCTTCTGAGTGTAATAAAGAAAATACGTAGTGGTCTTGGGAAGACTTAATTTGCAGACCAAGAGGAGTATTTTTGAAAATTTACCACTGGAATGCCTGCCTCACTAATCGAGCCAGTCATTCCAGTGGTAAATTTAAAAAAAATAATCTCTTGGTCTGCAGATGGACAGTTTCTGTGAGGAAATTAAAATTTTCTTGAACAAATTCGAGGCTATGAGGGATAATAGTCGAGATTTATCAGGAAAAGTGAAATTTCAACTAATTGCATATCGATTTGCAGACCAAGAGAATATTTTTGAAAACATACCATTGGATTGTCTGGCTTTGTTATTGAACCAGTCATTCCAGTCAAAAAGTTTTTAAAATATTCTCTTCGCGTGCAGATGGACATTCCTTAAGACCACTATGGCCAGCTTGACCAGTAGCCCTTTAACCCTTGAATTTTCAATTTTCTCATGGAAAATATCCATTTGCAAATGGCTTCTGCAGTGGTCTTGGGAAATGTCCATTTGCAGACCAAGAGAAGACTATTTTTGAAAATTTACCACTGGAATGACTGGCTCGATAACCGAGCCAGTCATTCCAGTGGTAAATTTTCAAATATAGTCTTCTCTTGGTCTGAAAATGGACATTTCTCAAGACCAGTGCAGAAGCCCTTTTTGGCTGATATGAGTGTTAAAGGGTTAAAGAGAATTTGTTTAATTTGTTCTCTCAACATGAAAGGGTTATAATTTTCCTGTATGAGTGGGTGTTTTAATGGGGCGAGGGTCTAAGAGGTTGAGGAAAATTCACTTGATTTCCAGAAACACTTATAATACACTTAAGTATTACAGTTTGTAATTGGGGAAGGTTGATCATCAGCACAAATTGCTGGTTCAGTTATTGAGTTCAGATATAAGGCTAGTCATTCCAGTGGTAAATTTTCAAAAATAGTGTTATCTTAATCTGCAAATGGCCACCTGTGAAAACCATAGCAGAAGCCATTTTTTGGTTGACTTGACCACTAAGAGGTTAATTAATAGTGATAACTAGATGAGATCCCCACTGACCCCGCAATGGCAGCCATCGTAGTCGGATGATATAATCCCATTGGTTTGAATATAGATGTGTGGATGCACAGGGACGAAATGGGGATAATTATTATTATTATGAATGACAATTATAACTGAAGACAGCCTTCCCATACAGTTTACTATCAAGATACTCCAAGCAAAAGTAAGCTAACAAATGAAAAACAAAAATTTGCATACATGGAGAGACGGACACATGGTCAGAAAGACAGAGGTATGGATAGATGGATGGATGGATGGATTGACCCACAAAATAACCTGCATTTCCCTAGCCTAATATCCAACCTTCCCATGAAGTTTCATCATGATATTCCAAGCAACAGTAAAGTTATTGAATGAAAATTCAAAATCTGCATGATGGATACATGGTCAGAAAGACGGCTGGATGGATGGATGAACAGACTGAAACCCAAAATAACCTGTATTTTCCCTAGCGCCATAGCCAACCTTTCCAACCCAAAATAACCTGTATTTTCCCTAGCGCCATAGCCACCCTTTCCATGAATTGTTTAGTGACATGCCCATCTCCAGGCCAAGAGAAGACTATTTCTGAAATCTACCACTGGAATGACTGGAAAAGTTATCGAGTTTCCAGGCCTGCAAATGGACATTTCTAAAGTATCGTATTGGCTGACGTGGCCATTAAACGGTTAAGTGATTAACCCTTTAATGGTAAAGATTTGTTCAGAAAATATAAATTCTTACTTAGTAAATGTCTATTTGCAGGCCAATAAAGTACTTTTTTTTTTAAATTTAACGCTGGCTAAATTATTGAGCCGGTAATTCTATTAAAATTTCAAAAATATCCTTCACTAATGGCCTGCAAATGGACATTCTTCAAGACGACTGCAGATATTGGTTTTGGCTGGCCTGACAATTAACCCTTTTACCAACAAATCCCTGAAAAAGTATAATCGTTACGAAATACAGCTTAATCTGTTGAATATTTTGAAATTAATTTGACTGGTGCCTTAAGGCAGCAATGGTTTCCATCTTTTGAAATTAATTTTACTGGAAGCCATTGCTGCCTAAGGCAGCAATAGCTTCCAGTCAAATTAATTTCAAAATATTCACCAGTTTTTCTGTACTGTTGCCTTGAAAATGATCATTCTCAGAGTGAGTCAATGGAGAAATCATTTGGATTAGACAACATAGAACACCTACCGGATCCACCGCTAGACCATCCTCTGATGATATACTTAGAATTTAATTTTTATTAAGTATTGAGAGGTTCAATAAATGTGTATGTTTTGAAATTCAATGATTTATTGCTTACAAATGATTCAAATTCATATTAACCCTTATCTCTCTGATGTCAATATTCTGTGTTTTTGAACTGTGCCAATAACACAGAAACTGGTGTACAGCTTTCCACAATTTTGGTGGACGATGTTGCTGCCTTTGACAGCAACATCTCCCACCAAAAATGTGGTAAAATTAACGAAAGTTCATCTTGTAATTTATTTTGAAAATTAAACATTTTGACATTAGAGTTGCAAGGGTTAGCACTTTAATGGTCATAAAGGCAGAGATTGAAATCTGTATTGGTCATGAGAAGTGTCAGTTTGCAGGTGAATATAAGAGCTTAAATATCAGACTACCGGTATGTCAAATATCCGAGACAGACATTCTAGTTGTAAATTTTTTTGGAATACTCTTCTCTTAACTGGCAGATGGTCATTTAGATTTTCTCGACCATTGTCTTGACCATTAAAGGGTTAACATTATCTAAGTGGGTGGGACTTTGATTGTGTTGGGATCGATCGATCCCTGAACTCTCTGACTATCACTTTCCAGAAAACTATACAGGTAGGCTGTTGAATATTTTGAAACTAATTTGACTAGGTGCTGTTGCTGCCTATGGCAGCAACAGCGCCCAGACAAATTAATTTCAAAACATTCAACAAAATAGATATACAATTCATACAACCACGCTTAGGCCATCATCAAGTAAGCATTCGTGACGAACTTAGGTACGTCATTCATGACGTAATTGATTATGACATCATCCTACATGTGATGTAGTTGATTATGACATCATATGATTGATGGAGAAACTGGAATCATCAATTGGATCCGAATATTTTCACAACAAAAGGTGGGCTTTGATGCAGATTTGATTGAAGTACCAGATGTAAAAAGAGATTTTTTTTATTTTATTGTTGTCCAACTGATCATTTAAGAAATGGTTTTGCAATATATTATCACAAAATAATCAATAACGTCTTTTCTGAAAAAAACAAGGTGCCAAAAAGCATTTGAATTAATTTAATAAAACAGCGATCTATCACAATAACTTATACTTTCAACGATGGAAGTTTTTATAAATTGCCTCAATATTCCAATTCATCTTCTCGGATAAAAAGTTTGGAAGTGAAAAGGCAAACGACGAAGAATTAAGATGCAAGGTGGAGTGGCGGGCAGAAGGTGGCAATCTATCACAGCTGACAGTGAGATTTCTTGTCTTGGCACTCAGCCGTAAGAGGAAGCGCAGAGAATTTTTCAGGCGTAAACTTTTACTGGAGCAGAGCGAAAAATCCCATCCTCAGCATCTTCCGTGCTGAGCGTCTTTCATGCCATGGATCCTTCCTCCCACTTTTGTTGGCTTTTCTCTGGTGCTATTGATTGTCCAATCATGTGGCACGAAGCACTGAGATATATCTGTCACGAAGAGCGCATTCGCACAATTGCGCTGTTCACTTGTATTACAAGTACTCAGCCGTCTTAGGGGCCGGGCGGACATATTGTTTCCTGCGTTGGCTACATTCTGATGGGGAATGGCGGAAGGAGTGACTGGCCATCAAATACAATGTCCTAGCTCCCCTACCGCTAACGATATTAGCCCATCAGTGTGCTGCTATTAATCACCTTGCATCAATCACATCATCCCACTCTCTGTGTCTCGAGGGAAATGTCCTAAATGCCTCGCATCAGACGCTAGCCTTTTAATATCAGACAATCGCGAGAAATGTGCGCTATCAAAAGTGATGTCAATGACAGCGATGGCGAAGTACGACGATGAAAATGTGCGCAATTGATCATCAATCGCGACAGACAATCGTACATTTACATTTCTCGTGAAGCCAATTGAGGAAGTAAGAGCTTATGTTGAGTTATAAAGTGAGAACGGAGTGAATTTTCTAAATTTCCTCGGCGCCCCGCTGAGACCCATTCGCGTTTCCTGACAATCAATTCCTGTGTCATGTCCATCTTGAAAACAAGCTCTGTGGTTAGTTTGTTGAAGAGATGACAATTTGAATGAGATTAAACAGCGCTACCAATGAAGACATTAAACAGCATTCAGCCCGTTTTTGTCTCAAGAAAAGAGGCATAATAACTTCGTAATCTAGTTTATAGATTAACACTTTAAATGATAAAGAAGGTTAAAAATGGACATTACACTAGTTTAGAGGAATAACCATTTGCAGGCTAAGAGATCGAATTAAAGCTATTCTTTGAAATTTTACCACTGAAATGACTGGCTCGTTACCAGAAAATAAAAATATTTGCTCACTGAATGTCTATTTGCAGGCGAAGAGAGGACTATTTTTGAAAATTTACCACTGGAATGACTTGCTCAGTTATCAAGACCACTGTAGAGACGGGTTTTGGTCGGATGGATCATTAACATGTTAAGACAATTGACCGACACTAAAAGACCATCTGTCTGTAGTAACCATTGTTTAGTGTGACTAACTTAACTACATTATCTGATAACACAGAATACTGGACCAATACCGGACCAGTTAAGCCCCAGTATTGGTCCAATACCCACCCCACCCACCGCTTTCACCCTCAGTAAGTTGTTATCATGGCAGTTGGTCAAGAGAGATTTGCTACAAAATAGATGGATTGACAGATGGATATGATTTATCAGAAATATTTATGCCAAATATGAGTACAGTTGTGTAAATGATAAACCAGTCTCATGTTTACCTGCCTAAGCAAAAAAACATGCAGTCAGGTAACATACTTTTAAGCTGATAATCAAGAACACCAGGTATCAAAAAATCTATATCCAGTGTTTGTGAAGCGGTCACTGTCCATAATCAGAAATCAGTAGAGAATCAATTATTCTAGCCACGACATGCTGCCTTATTGCATTCTACGTAAAAAATTTAAATCTTTTTCAGCGTAATCAAAGAGAGATTAGTGTCCACTTGTGTCATATGTCTTTTTCGACATAGATAATTAAATTCATGAGAGACCTTTCGAACAAGATATGATAGATGTGCGGGGCGTTGCGCTCTCTCCAAACGAGTCTTCCATCTGTTACTATTGACATTCGCTCGCAACAAAGGATTACCTTGTGTTTGCTGATAGGGATTCGCCTTGCTCATAAAGCCTAATCTACGCTATTCGATTCCCACTGTCGAGTGTCTGTTAAACAAACGTTTATTACTGATCAGGGCGGATGTGTTATATGAATCTTTATGAAGAAAATAGATCTGTATTTACAGTAGGAAGAGGTCGGTAATAGGAGCTGTGATTGGGTTCCTAGGATTAGAACAATGATGTCTGGCAGTGAATATCAAGTCACCCGACAAAACATAAACACCTGAAAATTATTCAGAATTTATAAAACTGCTCTAACTACAGTACGGCTCAGAGGTCCGTTCAATATTTTGAACATAAATGGATTAGAAGTTCCGATCCAATTCACCTTTCCCGAGTATCCATCCATCATCTGACCTCGTATGACATCATAATCAGCTCAGCGTGTGTATGATGATGTCACAAGCATTACGTCACAAAGGGTTCCGTATAGACCGTCATCAAAACTCAGAGTCTGGCACATTGTATAAATTGTGTCTTTGTAATTCTTTGCTATTTAATAAACATACTGTTGAATATTTTGAAACTAATTTGACTGGACGCTGTTGCTGCAACCAGTTAAATTAGTTTCGAAATATTCAACAGCTTACCTGTGTAGTTTTTTCAAAATTGATAGTCAGGGTGCTCAGAGATCAATTGATCCCAACATGAGCGAGGTGTTGGTGGAGCTTAGCTAGAGATGGGTGGGGCATAGTAAAAACCGGAAAGGTCCATAACACTCAACAAAACATTTCTTACTAACTAACGTTTCTGTTTTTGTTTTGAAAACTTAAATTTAACTTACTTCTGAGCTGTACTGTAGACACTGGACAGCAAAGTTGGAATGGCAGTGCTGGGATTCAATCCATCACCTGTCAATCTAATATCTGGCGTCATAAACAAAATATGTCACTTATTTGTATCTGACATCACAATCAAATGTCAATGTCGGTCCATCAGTAAATATCAGACAGCAAATGTTTGAATTTTATGTCTTAAGAATTTAAAATTTAAAAAGATTCTGTTGATTATTTTGAAACTAATTTGACTGTATGTAAACTTAGTTGCATGTTGCCTTAAGCATTTCGGCAACAATGTCTATGAATAACACTATTATTTAAAAGAATATATATATATATCATGCAGTCTTCATCCATATATTTTTTAAAACGTCTTGAGTTCAATGCCATAATGCTTAGCGCTTTAAACTTAAATAAATCTGGACAAGAAAATTTAAACTTTCCAACAGAAAATATCCATTTGCAGACCAACAGCAGACTACTTTTGAAAATTTGGATCGGTTATCGAGCCAGTCATTCCAGTGGTAAATTTTCAACAAATCCTCTCTTGGTTTGCAAATGGACATAGTCCAGAACACTGCAGATGCTGTTTTGACCAGCTTGAGTGCTAAAGGACTAACAGTCAGGCCATGCAAACTTGCCCTTTGCAGTGGTCTTCAGAAATGTACATTTGTAGGCAAAGGTAATACTATTTATTTTAAATTTATAACTCCAATGCGTGGCTCAACAAGATGGCCATAAAACAAAATTGACCAATCAAATCCCCATTTGTTTTCTTGAAGCTTATCGTCATAGGACCATTCCATCAGTTTGGTTGAAATTGAGCGATTGATTAAGTAGTCGTAGTAGTAGTAGTAGTAGTAGGTAGGTAGGTAGGTAGGTAGGTAGGTAGGTAGTAGTAGTAGTAGTAGTAGTAGTAGTAGTAGTAGTAGTAGTAGTAGTACAAAGTGATTTAAAGACTTCTAGAAATCATTTGGAAAATACAAGATGACCATCGAAAAAAATTCTCATTAGACCTTTTGAGGTCTACCACCATAAGATCATTCCACACAAGTTTTGTTGAAATTGGGCCATTGATGAAGGGTAGTTTTTAAAGGATTTCTGGAAAATCTAAGATGGACACCAGAAAATTTGACCAATCAAAATTCTGTAAACAAGATCTGAAGCCTACCTGCCTAGGGTCATTCCAGCTGGGTTTGTTTAAAATCGGCCCAGCACTTAATGAGTAGGCTTTTAACTGATTTACACAATTTTCTGAAAATCCAAGATGGTTGCGGGAAAAATTTACCAAATCAAAATTCTGGTTTAAATTTCCCAAGCAGTTAATTATAAGTAGCATCTTAGACGATTTCCTGTCCTTTTTTGAAAATTCAAGATGGCTGCCAAACAAATTGACCAATAAAAATTCTGCATATATGTTCTGAAGCCTATTCCCATAAGGTCGTTCAAGCCAAATTAGGTTGAAATCTGCCCAGCAGTTAAGGAGTAGCGTTTTGACAATTTCCGGTACATTTTTCATAAAATCTCAGATTTTCACCCAAAAATTTAAACAATCAAAATTCTGTATATACGATTTAAAGCCTATCCCACTAGGGTCCTTCCAGCCAAATTAGGTTTAATCCGCCCAGTGGTTAATGAGTAGCATTTTGACTATTTCCGGTAAATTTTTCATAAAATCTAAGATTTTCACCCAAAAAGTTGAGCAATCAAAATTGTGTATACATGTTCTGAAGCCTAGACCCATAGCGTTCTTCGCCAAATTAGGTTGAAATCTGCCCAGCGATTAATGATAAGCATTTTGAAATTTTTCAGTAGATTTTTCATAAAATCTAAGATTTTCACCCCAAAAATTTAACAATCAAAATTCTGTATACAAATTCTGAAGCCTACCCCAATAAGGTCCTTCCGGCCAAATTTATTATGTTGAAATCCGCTAAGTGGTTAATGAGGAGTAGCATTTTTAAGTAAATACTGATGGACGCCGGACGGACTGACATTCTGGCCAGGTGAGCTAATAATTGACCATTTCAAGTTTATCCATCCATCATATGATGTCATAATCAACAATGTGATGTGAATGAAGATGTCATAATCATGACATCATGAATGACTCGATGTAGTCCGTCTTTAACGTTTAATAGTCTGACACGTACGAATTATATGTCGTTACTATTTAATAAACATTCTCTTGAATATTTTGAAACTAATTTGACTGCGGCAACAACACCCAGTCAAATTAGTTTCAAAACATTTAACAGCTTACCTGTATAGTTGTCTGGAAATTGAGTCAGGGAGCTCAGGGATCGATTAATCCCAAACATGTGCACGGTGTGGTGGAGCTTAGCTAGTGATGGGCTTTGGAAACCTTAAAAACAAGTCTACTCCTAGATTGATGGACATTTATGAGGCACAAATTTGACCAATCTTGACCATTACAGGGTTAATATTCTGTAAATAATGTGTTTTAAAAATTTAACAAATTTAAATAACAGAATTTGAGATTTTATTATTTATTTTTAAACAAGGGAAATGAAACTCCACAAAAGTGACATTGAATTACAGGAATACATTATTTATTGATATTTGAAATGTTTTGTCATTAAAGTACAGTAACACAATATTATTTGTATTTGAACTGCTTTGTCATAGAGGCTATCATAACCTCATGAAATATGCCCGAGAGAGGCAGCTGCTTGCGGATTACACTAATTAATTTAACAGTTAATTCCTCTTTTAAATTCAAAAAAAATTCCTATCCCTTTTTTTAAAGCTTATCGTGTCTGTATTTCATTCTGCCATTTCTCATCTTTGATCTATTGTCCAATTCCCTATCAGATATCTTTTTTCCCATTCATCGCATAGAGGCAGCTGTAAATCTTTTTACCTCAAAGAAAAATAATTCGTGGAAAAATCACAAATCGTTATTCAGTGTAGTAGATCATTATGTCCTCCCAATTTGTCATGACCGTTACCTCTTGTTTAGCTAGTTGCTTAAATTCATGTTCCGTCAACATGAACCGATTATCAGTACAAATAAACAGATTTCTCAACACTAGGAGACAATTCTATTGTTCACAGCTGAGTGTCATCTGCCTGAGCGGCTTAACGCTTGATGCTGGAAGCTATTGTGACCACTCTACTCAATCATCACACAGCTTAACACATTCACTGTCATAAGCCACAGATCAAAAACTGGTGCTACCATTTTTAATCTCTGCTCAATACAGTATTTTGAAAACAATTTGACTGAAAGGTGTTGCTGCTAAAAGAAGCCACAAGTTTCAGTCAAATAGTTTTCTGCGAACTTAGCCAATTTTATTTTACTGGTGAATTAGTAGAGGACAGGAAGTCATAGGGTGTGATGACAATGGCCTCACCCCACCTGAGGTCATGACCTTATTGTTCTCGGGTCACATACAATGACCTGTGAAGAGACTGCCAGGGGAATAGATGATTATCAGTCTATGAAATTTCAAAGAAGTTTTAATTTTTTGGCTTTTGAATACCCATGTCCGCCTGCCGCCTCTTCCGTTTTTCAATTGTGTCCTTCATGAAGACGGACAGTTGGCTCTCAAAAATGGAAGAACATTTGGTATGATAATAACTGACTATTGAAGAGAAATTCTGAAGAAAAGATAAAGAAAAGCAGCCCACTATTGTTTAACAAATACCAAAATATCACAAAAGCTTCTTTTTTTATGTGAAAGATTCCAATTTTTCAAGTCTGTTTTTCCGATACAAGAAGAAAGAATTTAAGCGCAATTCCTCCAGAAAAAAGGCAAAAAAAGGGAATCTTAATAATAATATTTTCCGTTTCATTTAGCGGGATCTAGAGAGGGCAGATGCTAACAGTAGGAGCACTAGCTAAATTTGTTACTTTTTATTGAAAGCTAGAATCTTCACTGTGATGGAATGAAGAAGGCACAAAAGGCATGGACAGTTCATCTTTATCCCCTGATTATGATCAAACATAGACACCGCATTGAAGTGATTCTTTTGCAGATGTTACTTTTGTTGAAACCTAACAATATCTGACAGCATTCAATCTTCTGTAATTTATAAAAATGATACAATTTTATTTTAAATATTTTAAATTGATGAGAAGTGTTGGACGCCTTTTTACCGGAATATGACTAGGACAATTTTAGTAGTTAAGAAGTACTTTAATACCGTTAGAGTTGACATTAGAGAATTTGTGATTACAGGAAGTAACAGATTCAATACATTTAATGGTGAATTGCAAACATCGGTCTATGAGGAGGTTAAAATAAGAAATCAGCTGAATATTTTCAAACCAATTTTCAGTCAAATTGTTTTCAAAATAATCAGAATAACTTTAATTATAATGTACAGTTAATATCATTAATGAAATGAAAAGGGTTAAGCAGATTTATTCTTAAATTTAGTAGAATTTGCACATATTTTAGATAGAGATATTTTGATGTTTTATTTAAAGAAAATCCATTAAGTTTTAATGTAAAAATATAATTCCAAGGTCATGAAATTGTGCAAAATTTCACAGATAAATAATCAAAATCAATTGACTGAATAAATTTATTTGAAAATAATCATTCTACAATTTTTTTTAACCTACCACATTTATTGATTCATTAAAACTCCAAATGGCATACACATTCAAAATTTTGATTAAGAAACTTAAACTATACATGTAGTTCTGTAATGAAAATTTTAACAGTGACCTTGACATTTGCCTTACTGAGATAAAACTCAACAAATGTTTTACATTGAATGTAGGCCATGTTATGAGTTTGGTCGAGATTGGTGAAGCACAAATAACTAACTAGACATCCTCACAAAATCCTACTCCCCAAGCCATCACTGAACCTCATCCTCACATGGATAGCCAAAATACAGAGGGATGTGTCCAAACAGTTTCGTCCTATCCCCTTGACCTTTACCTACACATGGAGTTTCATGAATATACTACAAATATAAGCTAAGTACACCCACACCCACATTGTTGTCATAACAATTGCATACTGACAATTGCATATACACTCAGATGAATGAATGGAGCCACAAATATAATAGGCCTCTTCCTGAGCCCCATGACTTAAGCCAACACATGAACTTCCATAGAATTGATGTACTTCAAGAAGTGAAGTTATTGAATATAAAAAAATCTACACACACACCTACCCTTGCATGCACACGTGCCACACACACGCACACACACACACACACACACACACACACACACACACACGCACACACGCGCGCATGGACACACGAAAACACACATGCACATGAAAACACACACACACACACGCATGCACGCACTCATCTGCGCATGCACACACACACAGCGCGCAGTCAAAAGATTCAATTAAGTTCATTGAAATGTAGCGCTTTCTTTCAAGTGATAAATTTTAATACTATATATATATGTAGATGGCAGGCTAGCGTTCAATTCCGTCTGGCTTAAAATTTATCAATTCAACTAAAACTTTATCAACTCCAATTCCAATTTCATGGCTTTGGGATTCATCAATTCCAATTCAGGAATTAAATTTGAAATGACCAGTCAATTCCAATCACAATTCTTACCCAGTCTTCTAACTGTGATAAGTTGATTTCGATGATCTTGAATCTTTTGATTGCAAAATTGAGAGGCTTCTTCAATACCACAAAGATATTTGGTGATGAACTTGGGTTACAGTGGCATACAGTTTTGATGATATTGACCGTTACACTTTTGTACCTAAATATCACGATGGTTCTTCATAAACACTGTGGTAACCTCCCACCCAAGCTTGATATAATGTGCCTGCACATATACAGAGACGCAAATGTAAGCACACACACTTACGAACACACACACACATGGCTGCCCACGCACAGCAGACACACATGCACACACATACAAAGGACACACATGTACGTATGCATGCGCACACACGCAGACATGTACCATATGCATGCACACGCGCCACATTGCATGCACACACACACACACACACACACACAACACACACACACACACACACACACACACACACACACACACACACACACACATCCATGCAATGCATCACCTTCTATTAAAATAACCCTTTAACACTCAACGGGGACAAAAACATCTTCGGTAGTCTTGAGAAATGTTCTTTTGCAGGACAAGAAAAGGCTAATTTTAGAAGTTAATTAATAACAACATACTGGGCGTGTCCACCTGTGGTGGGCGTTGGTCCAGGGAAGAGGCGTCCCTTATCATGCTAGGCTTATGCCTATAGGCTCCATTGTGTGGAGCTGATGTATCCAATGACATTCTTTATTTTCTTCATGGGGGTGGCGTTTTCATCTTCCGGGTCTGATGAGAGTACCTGGATAATTCTGGACTGCATGTCAGTTCTAGAATGTCCATGTTTATTGAAAGGTCTGGATACGGGTGTGTCGTATCATTCATTGCTATGGCAGTTTGATATCGATCTCAGATGTTCTTTGATTGTGATTTTGAAGGTGTGTAGAGTTTTTCCTGCATACTGTTTTTTACATTTGTTGCAAGTTAGTGCGTCTTTATTTTATCCATTTTTTTTTTTTCAAAACAAATTTTGAAACACAAAGAAATTTCCATAACTTCAATATCTAAGCCGTTTTAATTTTGACTTTGTGTAACCGTGATACATATTTATTTCACCGTTGAATACAAACCATTTAGACTAGCCAAGTATGTCCTACACACACCTTGTCTATCAATCCAAGCACCAACACCACAGCTGTCATATCAGAAAAAAGTGGAGCCCAAAAATGCCCTGATGACTCTGATGAGTTCCGCTCAAGGAATGAAACGCCATTAAGTCTGAATCAAAAACAGTGATGCCGACACATGATCATTACCCATACAAACAGCCAAAAAATCTCCACTAAAGGAGCAATACCTCTACAAACTTGACCTACACAAACCCTTTTAAATTCTTCACCAAAATGACCTACAACCGGTAAAAAAACTAAACCGCCAAAAAAGTCTTTCTAACTGCCAAAATGGACACAACCGGTGAAAAATTCACAACCGGTAAAAATTACCACAACTGCCAAAAATGTTGCCCAACCGCCAAAAATGGCAGAACCTGCTAACAACTTACAACCTGCAAAAAATATCACAACCACCAAAAATTGGTCACAACCACCAAAAAAGGCACAGCCGGTAAAATAGTCACAACTGGTAAACTTGACCCCAACCGGTAAAACACAGGTCAACTGGTAAAAGGGTTGACCATACCACCAAACCTCCAAAAATTTCAAATGGGGGAACTGTCAATCTTGTTCTTTTCTGCCTATATATAGTCAAGATCGACTCAATCCACAGGCTCGCCAAGGAAGGGTATAAAAGAGACGGAAATTCCAGTCCAGATTATTCAGACTTTTGGTCTCACATCGCAACCAAGCGTCAGGCTAAATAACCTTCTACAAGTAGCTCATATTACTGACTACGTTGTTATTCACTAATTTTAAACGTTTACCACTGAAATGACTGGCTCAATACCGAGAGCCAACCATTTCCAGTGATAAATTTTCATAAATAATCTTCTCTTGGTCTGCAAATTGCCATTTTCTAGGAGAAAATTTAAATATTATTGAAGAAATATGAGGATTAAATGATTAAAGACAGGTGATTCTCTTCAAACAAATTTCAGCAGGTACCTCAGTGACAAAGGACTATACAAAGAGTGCATGGAGCATGCATGGATTCCTAGTGCCGCTGGTCATCACAATGTGCTTTATTTAACCCTTTAAGACTATTTTTGGAAATTTACCACTGGAATTACCGGCTCGATAATTGAGCCAGTCATTCCAGTGGTAAATTTAAAAAAACCAGTTTTCTCTTGGTCTGCAAATGGACATTTTCTATGAGAAATTTGAAATTTTCATGAACAAATTTGAGAGTTAAAGGGTTAAGTAGAGGGGGTGGGGGTGGGGGGGGGGGGTAGATGAGAGCTATAGCAGAGTGTCAATCAATTCCTTGCTTTGTCTCTCTCATTTGCTTCAAAAAGTTAAATCAGAAAATATTGATAGCAAAATGAGAAAATTTGAGCAGTGCTTTAATGTGTGTAATTTTCAGCCCATTATAATGTCCTGACAGGCACCATCCTCCAATTACTCCATTGTTCATGTCAGGAGATGCTTTCTGTAGCTTCTTTCAAACTGACCAGTGGGCAAATGGCTTTGCACATCCTCCAGGTAGCATGTCTGACCTCTCCTGACCCTGTCTGGATTCTATGAGTGACCTCTGAGGAAGAACCATGGACAACAATGGGCACAGATGGATCTTTTTTAGTGCAAACAAAAGCCATGTTTCCTGTTTTCACCATCCAAGGCACAGTGACTTTTTCAAATAATTGTCTGCTTTTTGTCTGCGAGGACAATTTAACCCATATCATTCCCAAACCACAAAGAAGTTGCTTTCAAATGAAAATAACATTGCAGCGACAAGCTAATAATTTTAATTAGCAAAAACTCTTGACTTGCAGAATATTTTGCAAACAATTTGACTGAAAGTTGTTGGTGGCTTAGCCACCAACAACTTTCAGTCAAATTGTTTTCAAAATATTTAGTAGGTCCAGAGATATAACCCCTGGAATATGTCGACTGTAAAACTACAGCAGTCAGACGGGTAAACGGAGAAATAACTGTCTATTCAGAAAACAAATTTGACTGAAAATTGTTGCTGCCTTGGGCCACAACAATTTTCAGTCAAATTGATTTTAAAATAATCAGTATAATTTTATAGAGTATGCAGTTACCTTCAGAACACTAACCCTTTTATTCTTAAAAAAATATCAATGTCATTGTTTCAAGACAATACAGGTAAGCCACTGAATATTTTCAGAATAATTTTACTGGAAATTGTTCCGCAATGTCTTCCCGTTACAATGTATATTAACCTATTAATAGTGAAGAAAATTGAAATTGTCCCGCTTAGTGAATGTCCATTAACAGGTCAAGAATAGGTTTTTTTCAAAGTTTACAAACGAAATAGCTGGGTTGAGCTCGAGTTATTCCGCAGGTAAAATTCCAAAATAGTCCTTTCTTGGCCTGCTAATGAATATGTAACCCTTTAACACTCATATCAGCCAAGAACAGCTTCTGAAGTGGTCTTGAGAAATGTCCATTTGCAGACCAAAAGAAGACCATTTTCGCAAATTTACTGAGCCAGTCACTCCAGTGGTAAATTTTCAAAAATTTCTCTTTGTCTGCAAATGGATATTTCTTATGAGAAAATTTAAATTTTCTTGAACAAATACAAGGGTTAAAGGGCTAATTCTCGAGACAAATAAATAGGTAAATAGGCTTTTTTCTAAAAGTTTTAAAGAATTATTGCTTTGTAAGTCCACTAAGCTTATGACGCCTTAACACTTCTCCTGTCCCACCACTCCTCCATCAGTGTCTCAATTTCAAAACAAATATACATGAAAGTAGTTGAATATTTTGAAACTAATGTGACTTGGAGCTGTTGCTGCCTATGGCAGAATATTTCACAATATCCAAATGAATTTGGTGCATCTGGATATACAATAAAAATGTATTTAACCCTTTCACCGATAAATCCCTAAAAAGGCAATTCATTATGATATAAATCTTATTCTGTCAAATATTTTGAAATTAATTTGGCTGGAAGCTGTTGCTGCCTAATTTACCACTGGAATGACTGGCTCGGTTAACCGAGCCAGTCATTCCAGTGGTACATTTAGGCAGAAACAGCTCCTAGTCAAATTTATTTCAAAATATTCAACAGTTTTCCTGTATGGTTGCGTTGAAAATGAGATATGGGGAATTCATAGGTGAACGAGTTAAGACAATAAAGGACTGATAATCTTATCCATTGTCCAAAAATACATTTCAACTGACATCTAAAGATATCAACTGACGTTTAAAGATGTCACTTGTCAATTGACGCTGCAATTAAAATATGTCGCTCTGATTCAAAGGCTGACAAATAGTCTGATTGAATTGTCGATCTCCACATAATATGACGTTAATAATAAATGTAATTTTTAATGGACAATCAAAATCTATTAAATTATTTATTATTTATATTTTATTGATGATAAATTTTAATCATGAAGAAATTTCTATTAATGTCAATTATTAACCGCTTAACCCCTGATTTTGTTTAAAGAGTTTCATTACCATCATACAAAATGTAAGAGCGGACCAAGATTATTTAATCCACCTCTGAGATGACTGACTGGCTTATTTATCTAACCTGCTTTTCTAGTGATAAATTTTAGGAAATTGTCTTGAATTTCATGGCTTGCAAATCGACATTTTGGAAGAACAATGCAGAAGTCATTTTGGCCGGTTTAAAACGTTTAACCTTTAAAAGCGATTTAACCCTTTAACACTCATATCAGCCAAAAACGGCTTCAGGAGTGGTCTTGAGAAATGTCCATTTGCAAACCAAGAGAAGACTATTTTTGAAAATTTACCACTGGAATGCCTGGCTCGATAACCGAGCCAGTCATTCCAGTGGTAAATTGTCAAAAGCAGTCTTCTCTTGGTCTGCAAATGGACATTTTCTATAATAAAAAAATTAGATTTTCTTGAAAAAATTTAAGGGTTAAAATGCATCTATAAATAATATTTGATTAATTTTTTATATTTTTATCACATCTACAAATTTGGATATATTAGTACTAGATTTGTCTTTCCTGCCTTTATCTCAAATTTGACATCTTAGCTTGTCATGTTTAAGCTATTGTTACATCTGCTCCCATGGTCCTTGACCTTTCCACACCATTTGTGACCTCGTACAATTAGCGAAAAGAGTCAAAGCGTCTGTCAGGGTTGCTGAAAAATCTGGGGACTGTTTTCTGAGCATAAGATTTGTTCCTTCTACATGGCTGGCTGCTTTAGTGCTCTGTAATGCTGATGATGGCTTGACTGAAATCATCTGCTGTTTTCCCCTGCATGTATTTTCATTCCTGTACTTCCTGTTACTATTCGCTAATGTCTCCTGTCAAATAATTTGCCATTTTTTAATCCTGACCCCTAACCTCATCTAAAAACGTGTTCGCTTCATCCTATACATCATTGACCATTTTGCTACCTCATATTATTATCTAAGTACTGAAAAGTATTTTGAAAAAGATTTGACTGAAACACATTTAAGTCAGTAATAAAATTCAGTAAAATTGTTTTCAAAATCTTTAGTCGGTTTCAAAAATACTTCTGTTGAAACTATATGTGTGCGAATCTTAGATGTAACATCTATGAATTTAACCAGTGTTATTGATAAATGTCCATTTATATGACATTTTTGAAAACCTAGCACTGAATTTATTAATGATGCCTGGCTTGGTAAATTTTCAAAAATAGCTTATCTTAGCCGGGAAATATCTTCATAAGTGAACTTGTTTGACCTTCTTGCCCAATCTTGACCATTAACCCTTTAACACTTACATCGGCCAAATACGGCTTCTGCAGTAGTCTTGAGAAATGTCCATTTGCAGACCAAAAGAAAACTATTTTTGAAAATTTACCACTGGAATGACTGGCTCGATTATCGAGCCAGTCATTAAAGTCGTAAATTTTCTAAAATAGTCGTCTTTTAACCTGCAGATGGACATTTTCTATGAAAATTTAAATTTTCTTGAATAAATTCGAGGGTTAAAGGACTAACCCTTTAATTCTCAAATTTATTGAAGAAAATTTAAAATTTAAATTTTCCCATATCAAATGTCCATTTAGAGCTAGAGAAGAGTATTTTCAAAAATTTACCACTGACATGATTGGCTCAGTTCTAGACTCAGTCATTGCAGTGGTAAATTTTCAAAAATATTCTTTTGGTCTGCAAATGGACATTTCTCAAGACAACTGCAGAAGCTGATTGTGGTCGGCTTGAGAGTTAATATTTAGAATAATATCCATAAACTGCTATAAACATAAACTAGAGGATCAATAATAGACACAAGTTTGACCATCATTGCTTATATATGTGCTGTCACTCAATATCAGACAAAAGATACAAACTTAATGAATTTCACAAATATTACAAGAATTCTACAAAATTAAATTTATCACATGAATTTTTGCAAAACACAAAACCGTACCAATTTGTCATTGGAAAAGTGATACCTGTTTCACCTTCGCCTTCCGGACAAACAAGTCTGACGAGCTATTGTTGTGACTTAGGCAGCTTTGCCAGAAATGTTAAAAATTTGAGACAAACCGATCCACTGACCGACCAACTAATGGACTGACTGACTGACAATCAGACAAACCAACTTACATTTGTTGAGAAAGTACCTAAAAATATAACCAGAAATTTGACATGTATTTACTATTTCCTACCAGGAATGTTGATGAGCGCTGAACATAAAAAGCTGAGAACAATTTTGAAGTGTGTAATAGTCACAATTGTGGAATAGCAAAAAGTAGGCAAGGAGGAAACAGTGGCCACCATGGATGGAGGAGCGGTCAAGACTGGGAATGGTAAGGAATTCTAGAAAATTTAGGACAGTCAACAGGGGTCAGCGAAATGCCCAAAACCTTGTTGTGAGGATTGGGGGGGGGGGGGGGATGATGTAGATATTAACACATGGCAATGGTTGTACAATCTATACACATATGTATGCAATATGTCCTTGTCAGTTATCTGCAATGAATCTAGTTACTAACACCATGAAAATGATTCAACATTTGGATATATTTCATTTCCAAATATCATTTTCTTTAAATAATAAATTAGGCCATAATATAAAAAAAGATTAGAAGATGCTTCATGAATATTTCTATCTATAATTTTGCACAGTTTGAAACCTAAAATGATTCACATTACATCTCAGTTTATCTTCCGTGATGACCACCCACATTTTGAAAATCAGTTTGAGTTTCCTTCAATAGTGTTTGGTCATTGAAATTATCCTACTTTAGTGTCATTCTCCACGATTGATTTCTTTAAAAATTACTCTGATAAAAAGATGGAAATTCCTTCAAAAACTTCCTAAAAACTATTGCAAATACGGGCTGTCAGATATTGTTATACTCAAACAAATGTAACATCTGCAGTCGCATCGCATCATTATAGTGTCCGTACTTGAGCAGTCTCAAGCGATCATAAAGCCGCAAACTCAAGAAGTTTTGTCCGATGTTCGTGCCACCACTGAGAGGGTTCGTGATTTCAATAAAAACTAACAGATTCATTGCCGGTACTCCTACTGTTAGCATCTGCCCAAGATGGATCCAGCTAAATGATACGGAAACAATTTTTAAATTCATATCTTTTCATAAAAATTACATTTTTATATTTTGTTACTGGAGATAACCGTGATTTATACGTCGTTTTCTAATTCATTAATTATATCTGTTAATTCATCTGTATAATAATATATTACAGAGATGATACTAACTTACAGAAAGACGCACACACACATATGCACACACACACACACACACACACACACACACACACACACACACACACACACACACACACACACACACTCGCATAGGTTAGGGGATAATTTTGCTTGTATCTAAGACTGATATTATTCAATAACAGATTCACTGGCTTCAGGTTTTATATCTGTTACGCAAGTATCTGACATCATAATCAACTATGTCACAATTAAGTTAGCTGACATTTAGAATCTTAATGACATTATCTAAGCTTCATTATAAACACCGAAAAGTTTGTCAAATGTATGACATGTATGTCTTTGATTGGTTTACGATTTACTCAACTTTAAGTTGAATATTTTGAAACTGATTTGGCTTGGACCACGCACGCACACAGACACACATACACAGACTATGGGATAATTTTGCATGTAACGAAGAGTGATATTATTCAATAACAGCTTCAGGTTTCAGGGTTTATAATAACAGGGTTCGATCTGTCACTCAAGTATCTGACATCATAATCAATTACGTCCCAAGTTAGGTGACGCTACACATTATCTAAGCTCCATCATAGACATTGAAGTTTGTCAAATGTATGAAATATAATTCACCTTTACAGAGTATCCATTGATGATCTGACATCATATGATGTCATATTCAGCTAAGCGGTGTGTAGGATGACATCATAATCATTACGTCATAAATGATTCTATTAGGCCTGTCTTTAACTCTTAATAGTCCAACACACTGTACGAATTGTATGTCTCTACTATTTAATAAACATGCTGTTGAATATTTTGAAACTAATTTGACTTGGCGCTATTAGTTTCAAAATATTCAACAGCTTACGTGTACAGTTTTCTGGAAATTGATAGTCAGGTAGTTGAGAGATCGATCGATCCCAACACGAGCGAGGTGTGGACATGGGCGGGGCATAGCTAAAGCTAAAACTGGAAAGGTCCATTCTTAGTTTGAAAATATTCAACAATGTTTAATAAATTATAAACCCATCAGGGTTTATGATTTAATAAACAGTGAACAATAAACATCAGGGTTTATGATTTAATAAACAGTGAACAATAAACATCAGGGTTTATGATTTAATAAACAGTGAACAATAAACATCAGGGTTTATGATTTAATAAACAGTGAACAATAAACATCAGGGTTTATGATTTAATAAACAGTGAACAATAAACATCAGGGTTTATGATTTAATAAACAGTGAACAATAAACATCAGGGTTTATGATTTAATAAACAGTGAACAATAAACATCAGGGTTTGTGATTTAATAAACAGTGAACAATAAACATCAGGGTTTATGATTTAATAAACAGTGAACAATAAACATCAGGGTTTATGATTTAATAAACAGTGAACAATAAACATCAGGGTTTATGATTTAATAAACAGTGAACAATAAATATCAGGGTTTATGATTTAATAAACAGTGAACAATAAACATCAGGGTTTATGATTTAATAAACAGTGAACAATAAACATCAGGGTTTATGATTTAATAAACAGTGAACAATGAACATCAGGGTTTATGATTTAATAAACAGTGAACAATAAACATCAGGGTTTATGATTTAATAAACAGTGAACAATAAACATCAGGGTTTATGATTTAATAAACAGTACACAATAAACATCAGGGTTTATGATTTAATAAACAGTGAACAATAAACATCAGGGTTTATGATTTAATAAACAGTGAACAATAAACATCAGAGTTTATGATTTAATAAACAGTGAACAATAAACATCAGGGTTTATGATTTAATAAACAGTGAACAATAAACATCAGGGTTTATGATTTAATAAACAGTGAACAATAAACATCAGGGTTTATGATTTAATAAACAGTGAACAATAAACATCAGGGTTTATGATTTAATAAACAGTAAACAATAAACATCAGGGTTTATGATTTAATAAACAGTGAACAATAAACATCAGGGTTTATGATTTAATAAACAGTGAACAATAAACATCAGGGTTTATGATTTAATAAACAGTGAACAATAAACATCAGGGTTTATGATTTAATAAACAGTGAACAATAAACATCAGGGTTTATGATTTAATAAACAGTGAACAATAAACATCAGGGTTTATGATTTAATAAACAGTGAACAATAAACATCAGGGTTTATGATTTAATAAACAGTGAACAATAAACATCAGGGTTTATGATTTAATAAACAGTGAACAATAAACATCAGGGTTTATGATTTAATAAACAGTGAACAATAAACATCAGGGTTTATGATTTAATAAACAGTGAACAATAAACATCAGGGTTTATGATTTAATAAACAGTGAACAATAAACATCAGGGTTTATGATTTAATAAACAGTGAACAATAAACATCAGGGTTTATGATTTAATAAACAGTGAACAATAAACATCAGGGTTTATGATTTAATAAACAGTGAACAATAAACATCAGGATCAGGGTTTATGATTTAATAAACAGTGAACAATAAACATCAGGGTTTATGATTTAATAAACAGTACACAATAAACATCAGGGTTTATGATTTAATAAACAGTGAACAATAAACATCAGGGTTTATGATTTAATAAACAGTGAACAATAAACATCAGAGTTTATGATTTAATAAACACAGTGAACAATAAACATCAGGGTTTATGATTTAATAAACAGTGAACAATAAACATCAGGGTTTATGATTTAATAAACAGTGAACAATAAACATCAGGGTTTATGATTTAATAAACAGTGAACAATAAACATCAGGGTTTATGATTTAATAAACAGTGAACAATAAACATCAGGGTTTATGATTTAATAAACAGTGAACAATAAACATCAGGGTTTATGATTTAATAAACAGTGAACAATAAACATCAGGGTTTATGATTTAATAAACAGTGAACAATAAACATCAGGGTTTATGATTTAATAAACAGTGAACAATAAACATCAGGGTTTATGATTTAATAAACAGTGAACAATAAACATCAGGGTTTATGATTTAATAAACAGTGAACAATAAACATCAGGGTTTATGATTTAATAAACAGTAAACAATAAACATCAGGGTTTATGATTTAATAAACATTGTTGAATATTTTCAAACTAATTTGACTGGGAGCTGTTGCTGCCTATACAAGCAGTGATTGATCCCAACCTGGGAAAAGCATAGGTGGAACACGGCTAGAGATGAGTGGGGCATAGCTAAAACCGGATTTCACCATTCTGACAGCGCAAATTACATATTAAGGGAGATAACAATATGTTTTCTATAAATACATATTTATGGAAGGTCACTACTTTATCAGTGACAAGTTAATATTCAACGTAATTTATTTTCATATAAATAAGTGATTCTATATTTCAATACAGGCATTTTCAAAAATAGCTTATCTTAGCCCGGAAATATATTCATAAGTGAAAATTTGGGATTTTCTTTACCAATCTTGGCCATTAAGAACTAACCCTTTAATCCTCAAATTTCTTGAAGAAATTTTAAAATTTCCCATATCAGATGTCCATTTGTAGACCTAGAAAAGAGTATTTTCAAAAATTTACCACTAAAATGATTGGCTCAGTTCTAGACTCAGTCATTGTAACAGTAAATTTTCAAAAATATTCTCTTGGTCTGCAAATGGACATTTCCCAATAGCACTGCAGGAGCTGATTGTGGCCGGCTTGAGAGCTAAAGAGTTAATATGTAGAATAATATGCCAGGGACTGGTCAAGAAAATCTAAATTATTGCACAGTGAATGTTTATTTGCCAGTTGACAGGAGACTATTTTTTAAATCTTCCCATTGGAATGACCGGCTTCGTTATTGAGCAACCATTTCCAGTTGCACATTTTCAAAAATATCCTTCTCCTGCACACAGCAGAAACCCCTTACCTCTTTATCCCATGAATTATTTTTAAAATATTTATTTTTTGAAAATCTACCACTGGAATTATCGAGCCAGTCATTCCAGTGGTAAATTTTCAAAAATTGTCTTCTGTTGGTTTGCAAATCGACATTTCCCAAGACCACTGCAGAAGCTAGTTTGGGCCCATATAAGTGTTAAAAGGTTAACCCTCAAATCCTTTCGAGAAAATTTAAACTTTCTCATAAAACATGTGCATTTGCAGAACAAGAAGTATATTTTTGAAAATTTACCACTGGAATGACTTGCTCGATAATAGAGAACATCATTCCAGTGGTAAATTTTCAAAAATAATCTCTTGGTCTGCAAATGGACATTATCTATGAGAACATTGAAATCATCTGGAACAAATTCGAGGGTTAAAGTTTTCTGTTTGTTCACTGGACATGGGTGACAGTGGCAAATAAATATAGCACCTATGACATGTGATGAAATGTGTCATATTATACCAAATAAAATGTTTCTTTGATAAACACTCTAGCGGTAATAATAACCAAAATTGCTTGAAAAAAGAAATGATTCAGAAACATGAACAATGACCTGTCCACTCTTTCTTATGGTCAATTAAACAGTCAGGCAGATCAATGATTTCTGGTGAATACAACAGGAAGTGGACAGTACACTTGAGTGACCACTGCTCAATGGCTGAGCCAGTGGTCAAGGCCTTATTGTTATTGATGGAGCGCAATTATTGTCAGTGGTCAAAATTGATAACTGATGATGGCGGAAAATATTAACAGATCTTGGAGAAGCTATTAATTTTGTTAAAATTAAAATTAAACTTTGCACTTTGGGTTGCTACCAATCTATAGATTTCTTTCTCAGATTTCCAGATTTTCTGGATCATGTCAAAAATGTATGAATCCTAGTGTACAGGCACACCAACACATGCATGCACGTATGCGAACACAGACACAAATACATGCACACCTGCACGCGTACACACACACGCGCGTGCACGCACGCACGCGTGCACGCACGCGCGCGCTCGCATGCACTCGCGCGCGCACGCACGCACGCACACACATGCACAGACAGACGGGCAGGGAAAGAATTCATGCACACTGCTCTTCGCCTGCAAATTTCAAATTGACTTTCATTGAAGAAAAGATGTAAATTTTCTTACCAGATTATGACCAGTAAAGGGTTGCCTATGGCAGCAACAACGACCAGTCAAATTAGTTTCAAAATATTCAACAGAATGTTTATTAAATGGTAGTCATTCAATTCGTAGAACAATGCTTAGCCCGTCACCAATTATAGGTTAGTGACATACGTATCTACATTATTCATGATGTCATTGATTATGATATCATCCCATACGTCACGTAGTTGATTATGACATCATATAATGGCTGGATAAATTGGAAAGGTTCATGGGATTGTTTTCAAAATATTCAACAGAACGTTTCTCACATCATGTTCAAAATGGTACTAACATGTTTCTGGTTTGTTTTGGAAACATTTTAGAATATTTCTGAGTTGTACGCCATAGTATGCAGTCCAATGTTACAGTTATGGTGAACACGGTATTATATCATCTCACACACACACACATAAAATAAGCCATTATAAACATATTACATACGCTGTGACATACCAAAACTTCTATCTATTCTGATCTGGTCTTTAAACTGGCATCTATCCATCATAACATTACTCATCATCGTTTAAAAGCGACATTTCCGCGGGTGGGATGGGATGGGGAGGTCTCCTCGCAATCGCAGGATGTAAGCTCGATGACGCAAAGCTGAGAAAATCACACAATTTTATCGCCAGAAAATCAAAACGTATATAATAACACATAAAAATATTCCAGAACTGGGTGTGGCGTATGTCTGTACGCCAGAATCCAGATGACAGCAAAACATGTATAGTAGTTGCATCAATCATTAAATACATAGTGTCAAATTAATTTCTAGTGAATGCAGCAAAGAAATTTACTAATATTTTGAAAACAATTTTCAGTCAAATCGTTTTAAAAATATTTACCAAAATTAGAACTAATGCACTAGTAACTTGAAATTGTGGCATCCAGCCATGAAATAGTTACTAATTCAGATGCTTAGAGTCAATTACCAACCGCTTAAGAGAGGAAGACACATAACCACTTGAACAGCAAACTGATATGGTACTATTTTTTCTCTTGTTTTTTTTCAGTGTAGAGTTACTTCCCTATCTACTGGTTCCCATCTCTGTGACAGGATAAACGCATTTGAAAAGCTTATGATCGCATAATTAGAACCCTCTTCAAACTCTATCCCTTTTGTCTTATCATGTTTCGACAAATGTTAAGTATTAATATTTCATTTTTAGAAAGATAATGATAATGACCATCGTTGTTATGGAAAGAATTATAAATAAAACATTAAATTTAATTTACCCAGGGGATAAATTAAATTTAACATGAAGCATGAGATAAATTAAGAAGAAAATTGCAAAACCTCGCTCTCCCTTTTTTATTACATTGTAAGTTTTTGGATTTTCCTAATTTTTGGGGGATTTTTACAGATTTTCGAGAATTATTCAGATCACACCCAAAGTTGTGGTTAAAATTTGAGAAAAATCGGACAAGTAGTTTAAGAGAAATACACAGATCCAGAATTTGATTCAATGCAGATCCAGGTTCTTTTATCTGCATCAGATCCAACATCTGGCAACCCACTTGCATGACAAGCTCCTTCGTTGTGTAAGAAGTTGAGGCAAATCTGGAAAGACTGGTTCAGTTATCGAGCCAGTCATTCCAGTGATAATTTTTCAAAAATAATCTTCTTTTGGTCTGCAAATGGACATTTCTCAGGACCACTGAAGAAGCCGTTTTTGGCTGACATGAGGGTTATAGGGTTAAGATACAACTCTGGATGCACGCACACACGCACGCACACACACACATGCACACACACACACACACACGCACGCACGCACACACATGCACACACACACACACGCACACACGCACGCACACACATGCACACCCACACACGCACGCACACACACACACACACGCACGCACGCATGCACGCACGCACACACACACACATGTACATACACACACGTACATACACACACATACATACACACGCACGCACGCACGCACATGCACACACACACACGTATGCACGCACACACACACACACGCACGCACACACACACGCACACACGCACGCACACACATACATGCACACACACACACGCACGCATGCGCACACATGCACACACGCACGCACACACGCACATACACACATGTACATACACACACGTACATACACACACGTACATACACACACATACATACACATGCATGCAGACAAACATGCATGCACGCGCGCGCCCGCCCACTGGACCGCACACACACACACACACACACACACACACACACACACACACAACACACACACACACACACACACACACACACACACACACACACACAGAAAGACTAGATCCCAATAGCCTCTTCCAATTACAGGCTGAGGGAAATGAAATACTCCAGCATATTTGGATTGCTTAAGCATAGTTCCATTAAGCCAGTGAACTCGGTAATGGCCATCTTTGTCAATAAAATATTTTTACTTCTAGAATGTCTTTTGGTGGGCTAAAAGACCAGTTTTTACTACTAGAATGGAGTATTCCAGCTTCTCAGTCAATCATATGACGTCATAATCAATTATATGGCATGTAGTATGACATCATAATCAATTATGTCATGAATGATATAGCTATGTTCATCGCGAATACTTAATTGATGATGGACTAAGCATTGTTATTAGCTGTAATATATTTTTCTGGAAATTTATAGTCAGCGAGTTCATGAATCGATCAATCCCAACACGGGTGAAGTGTGGGTAGAGATTAGCTAAAGATGGGCGGGTCATGGCTAAAACTGGATTCCTCCATTATGATTTTGACCTCAATGTATGTGATGTAGTTGATTATGACGTCAATACTTGAATGACAGATTTCATGCCTCTATTAACCCATTAAGCCTTGAATTCGTTCAAGAAAATTTCAATTTCTTCAAAGAAAATGTCAATTTGCAGACCAAGAGAAGACTATTTTTGAAAATTTCTCACTGGAATGACTGGCTCGGTTATCGAGCCAGTCATTCCAGTGGTAAATTTTCAAAAATAGCCTTCTCTTGGTCTGCAAATTGACATTTGTCAAGACCATTGTAGAAGCTGTTTTGGCTGATATGATTTTAATGTCATACTCGATAGATTTACACTTTGAAGTGTTTTAAGACAATGGGATTCCTGACAATGTGACATCATACATTAACATTGTGATGTGATCACATTCTACTATTATGATGTCACATTCTATTTCTTACACACAACTGTCAATCAAGGTGTCAATTTTTTACACATAAATGTTCCAGGTGTACACCACCGCAGAAACAGACTGGTTCTTGGCTCGTCTCTGAAGTGAAGTCTGCGTGGCGGTCTAAGGTACTGTTATTAAGACATTTTTGAGAATAAATATGAAATACACACATACATACATACTAGAACCACAAGTAGAATGTCGCACAGACTTCACATCAGGGACCGGCCGGGAACCAATACTGTGTCCCAATCTTAGCCAATCTTCCAAACCAAAAGATGTACATGCCAACACGATTAATTTCTTTATGCGCTAATAAGGTCAATAAAAACATTAATAAAAAACATTAATGAGTACGTAGTCCTCAATATTGGAACGAGAGGACGGGGTCCCATTATGTCTCACTTTATACTACGTAGGTGAAATAGAGAAACGAGACAGGCTGACAGAGACTAACTGATGTAGGTTCATACAATTAATATTTATTTATTATATCAAATATCAAAATAAATTCTTTTCATAACATCTATTTTATGAGGCAAAATATATTTTCGAAACCTCAAATAGGAATAGCTTTACATTCCAATAAATATCTATTTACCAATGCGGCATAACTGCTGATAATTATATTGAGACGTAAATCACTTTAGCCAATTTTACAAATAAAGGTTGCTTCCGATGACGCTAGACAAAGATGCGCCGCGTGATATCCTTCCCCCTGTCAATAATGTCTATGTCTACAGATAATATTAGAGTCAGTATGATGTTGATTATTTTGAAAACATTTTGACTGAGTGTCATTGCTGCCTTAGGCAGCAATGACTCTCAGTCAAATTGTTTTCAAAATAATTTGCAGATTCAAAAGATTTCTTCCCGAAAACTAGAGATTTTTTATCAGCATGAAAACAGTTAATCAAACAAGCTGTTATAACACGCGTGAAGACGATCCCGCGGATAAATCATGTGTCAATGGGAAGATCTCAGTTGCTCGTCTTCATTGACAATTTACACGCATCGATATTGGATCGGCAAATGAGCATCCCCGGAGGGTGAATGGTGGTGTAAATCTGCGTATTTTGCTGGCTAGAAATTATGAGTCTGAGTTCATTGACAAGATAGATGAACTTAAGATGATTGATTGCTATTCAACATTTCAATATTGAACATACTCATGCATATGGTTAATTAATAAAATATTCCATAATTGAACGTTGTCAAATTGTTTATTATGGTTATACAATGGAGTAATCCAGTTTTAACTATGCCCAATCCATCTCTAGCTAAGCTCCACCCACACTTTGCTCGTGTTGAGATATTCCTGAACTCCCTGACTATAAATTTTCAGAAAACTATACGAGTAAGCTGTTGAATATTTTGAAACTAACTTGACCAGGTGTTGTTTGCTGCCATTCGCACAGTCAAATTAGTTTCAAAATATTCAACAGAATGTTTAGCAAATAGTACAAACATACGATTTGTACAACAATGCTTTAGTCCGTTACCAATTATGCGTTTAATTACGTCATTGATTATGAATGTTATCTTCAACGCCAGGTAGTTGATTATGATGTCATATGATGGATGGATAAACTGGAACGGTCTCTAATTTCTCTATCAGAACAACACAGACTATTATTCAGTGTCTTTAAATGACTCGCCATTTTCGATGCTCTTAAAATTTGACCCTTTGACCCCAAAATTCAGAGTATTCTTCAGGAACATCCCATTATGTCTGTTGATGATCCTTGTAGTAGAAATTGAGTTAATTCTGTCATGCAGGCACACACACACAAACACACGCACGCACGCACGCACGCACACACACATATGCGTATTTCAAAGCCCTTTGTGGTGAGGTAATTAAGTCATAAGAAACGGCTTCTGCAGTGGTCTTGAGAAATGTCCAATTTGCTGATTCATTCCGGTGATAAATTTTCAAAAATAGTCTTCTCTTGGTCTGCAAATGCACATTTTCTATAAGAAAATCAAAATTTTCTTGAACAAATATGACGCTGAAATGGTTAGCTACTTCGGATAATAGCGGTATCCATTTCCAGCTAAGCTCCACCCACTTTCTAAGCGTATTAGAACCGATGTGAAACTTCGAAACCTGATTTCACAGAATCTAAATTTCAAAGGTAAACTGTACATGTAAGCTGTTGAATAGTTTAAAACTAATGTAACTGGGGGTTGTTGCTGCCTAAAAGCTCCCACTCAATTTAGTTAAAAAAAATATTCAACAGAATGTTTATTAAATTGTAAATTCATGAAGGTCATGTAATTTGTACAGTCATGATTTTCGTGTTACATAATTTTGATTGTGACATCAGGTAAGATGTGAGATAGTTGATTACGGCATCATATACCTGAGTGACAGATTACATTCATCTATTCCTGGAAACTATTTTATTATGTACACTTAACCATTTAATACTCATATCATCCAAAAATGGCTTCCGCAGTGGTCTTCAGAAATGTCCATTTGCAGACCAAAAGAAGCCTATTTTTGAAAATTTACTACTGGAATGATTGGCTGGATAATCGAGCCAGTCATTCCAATGGTAAATTTCCAAAAATAGTCTTCTCTTGGTCTGCAAAAGGACATGTTTCATGAGAAAATTGAAATTTTCTTGAACAAATTCAAGGGTTAATGGTCAAGCTGGCCAAAACCTGGCTCTGCAGTGGTCTTGAGGAATTTCCATTTGCAGGCCAAGAGATGACTATTTTTGAAAATGTATTATTAGAATGATTGGCTGGATAATCGAGTCAGTAATTCTAGCGCTAAATTTTCAAAAAGGGTCTTATTTTGCCCTGCAATTTAAATTTTCTTTAAAGCTCCACCCACACCTCGCTCGTGTTGGGATCGATCGATCCCTGAACTCCCAGACTATCAATTTTCAGAAAACTATACGCGTAAGCTGTTGAATATTTTGAAACTAATTTTACTAGGTGCTGTTGCTGCCAAGACAGTCAAATTAGTTTGAAAATATTCAACAACATTTGAATTAAATAATAAAGACAATACAATTCGTACAACAAATGTTTACTCTATCACCAATTATGCGTTCGTGATGTATTTATCTATGTCATTCATGACATCATTGATTATGATGTCATGCTGCACATCACGTTAGTTGTTATGACATCATATGATGGATGGATAAACTGGAGACGTCCATTGGCCAAACGGTTAAAAGGAGTAATTGGTTAACTAATTTCCGGAAATCCAAGGTGGTGGCAAAAATCAAACAATCAAATTTCTGCATAAAATTTTAAAACATCTTATTTTGAAGGATTTACGACAGATTTTGGAAATCTGGACAAACGGACCAACCAAATTTCTGTACGCAATAAAAATACATCTGAAAGAGACAGGACTTGAGGATACCAATAAGAACCAGAGGGAGGTAAGGTCTCTGGCTGAGAATAAGAAACACTGGCCAAACAAGAAAGACTGATTGCAGCTGCATGCTGTTTACAAACTACTACAGCGGCAGCAGCAAACAGTACATTATCATCATTATTCATCATCATCATTCGTCATCATCATTCATTATCATCAGTCGTCGTCGCCGTCATCATCATTGTCATCATCAATAGAAGCCTACCCCCCTTAGAATCATCCATCTGACCAAATTTGCTTAAAATCAGATCTTTTTAAGGAACAATACGTTTTGAAAGATTTCTGCAAAATATTGGAATATCCAAGATGGCCACCAAAGGAACTTGGCCAATCAAATTTCTGTATACAATTCCGGAAGCCCACCACTTTAGGATCCTCTCTGCCAAATTTTATTGAAACCTGTTAAGAGGCTAACGAGATGGTTTAAAACATAGGTTGATAGTCGGCATTAGTCACATGACCTGTTCACCATACAATAAGCTCACATGACTCTTCTAGCCAGGTGAGCTAGCTAATAAATAGAACAAATTCGAAAATTATTTCTCTGTCATTTAGGAAAAAAACAAAATAACGAAAAGATTACAATACTTTTTTATTATTTCTAAGCATACATTATTATCCTCTCAATTGTGCAAGACAAAGTGCAAACGTTCTGAAAAACACAGTGCCTGCTTCTAGATGCTAAGAGGCTGTTTGAAATATTCACTATTCATTAGTCTTTTAACCCTTACCACTCCGATGTTACAATTTTAAATTTTCAAACTGAATTTAAAGATGAACTGGTGTTCATTTTTCAACAAATTTAGTGAGAGATGTTGCTGTCATAGACAGAAACATCGTCCACCAAAACTGTTGAGAAATGTACACCAGTTTCATTGCTTTTGACGCAGTAAAATATAGAATATTGACATCAGAGTGGTAAGGCTTAAATGAGGCCAAGAACAAATGAGTAGCAATACCTTGGAATTCAAGCATTGTTCTCTTCACCCGAAACTTAAATAAATTTAAATAGAATTTTTTTATTATTAATCACCGGCATAACAAAGTGCATCAGACGATCGCATCAAACACAAATTGCCTCCTCGACTGCTTGAACCACAAAATTACTCTCTTTAAACATTTGAATCTTTAGTCCGAGCTTATAATGAAAAAATATCAAAATCTGAATCATTAGTATTTTATTTAGATCTGAGTATGCATTATAAAGAGTGATTCCCCCCAAAATGATGAAAGAGTCGGGGCCCCGCACACATGCATATATTTATGTGATGTCAGACTATATGTCCAAGTACGAAATGGAGGGCAACTAGATATCCAGCATTTTCAGGCAGGAATTCTGACCGAAGGACCTTTCCAGTTATAGCTATGTCCCGCCCATCTCTAGCTAAGCTCCACCCACACCTCGTCCGTGTTGGGATTGATCGATCCTTGAACTTCCTGACTATGAATTCGCAGAAACTTATACAGGTAAGCTGTTAAATATTTTGAAACTAATTTGACTGGGCGCTGTTGCTGCCATAGGCAGCAACAGCGTCCAGTCAAATTAGTTTCAAAATATTCAACAGAATGTTTATTAAATAGTAAAGACATACAATTCGCACAACAACGTATAGTCCGTCTTAAATTTTGTGTTCGTGACGTACTTATCGACGTCATTCATTATGTCATAATGACGTCATTGACTATGACGCCATTCTACACATCACATAGTTAATTATGATGCTGTATGATGGATGGATACATTGGATTCAAAGCTTAAGCCAAAAAATTTCCAAATGGACATTTTCCCAGACCCATTACAAAGGCCAGTTTTGGCCGGCTTGCCCATTACAGGCTTAACACCTTAATCCTCAAGTCAGCCAAAAATGCCTTCTGCAATTGTCTTGAGAAATTTCCATTTGCAGACATAGAGTAGACTATTTTGGAAAATCTATGACTGGAATGACTGGGTCTGTTAATTCTACTAGTCATTCTAATTTCCCAGAACAATGGTTGCTCCATAGCCTGTTGTTTTCATAAGATGTTGCATATATAGTATTAGCAAATATCGGGTCTGAGGCTGTCTCAAAACAGAGAGCTAATTGCTTCCAAAGCTACTTGAAGGTAGAATGTAGAAATCCAGTTTTAGCTATGCCCCATCCATTTCTAGCTTTGGTCATGCTGAGATCAATCGATCCGTGTACTCTATGAATCTCAAATTCCAGAAAAACATACAGGTAAGCCGTTGATTATGTTGAAATTAATTTGACTGGGTGCTATTGCTGCCGTAGGCAGCAACAGCGCCCAGTCAAATTAGTTTCAAAATATTCAACAGCATGTGTATTAAATAGTAAAGACATACAATTCATACAACAATGCTTAGTCCATCATCAATTGTGCGTTCGTGATGAACTTATCTATGTTATTCATGACGTAATTGATTATGACGTCATCCTACACGTTGATTATGATGTCATATGAATGATGGATACACTGGAATCCTCCATTATCTGTTTATTTAAGTGTAAATAACATTTATGCCACATATTAACTTTATGAACATGAGGCCAAAATAAACAAGGCAAATCAATAAATTGATGTATGCTCCCCGAAGGCATACTCTGCAGAGAAACTGAATGGATAACCCCGAAGGCATATGCTTCAGGGAAAGGTTTGGAACTGTGGTTCAGACACAGAGAAACGAACTTGAAATTGTCAATGAGATATCACCATATTAGGCCACCCTTAAAATATTGTTGGTTTGGGATAATGATGTTAAATCCACAATTTGGGGAGTAGGAATGATTCGGTGGGCCATCATTCTTTTGGTCTGGCAGGATTTGCTCTAACGAACAATTTGTTAAGGATAGCTTAATAAAAGCAAAATCTAAGTTTGTCTAAATAAACACACTTAGACTTTGCTTGGCACCATATGAAAAATACATATAAAAACTATGTTCAAAATGAACAGAGATATTTTCAGTAATAATCAATACCAAGTTTGGTGACCATATGTGAAAAAGTCTTGAAACTATGGCCCGGAGAAACATTTTCTGTGATATTCAGTCGACCATGAAAAGTAGGTCAGCATGACCTACTTTTCATACTGTGCACACCTTCTCCCTAAGATGCATGCACATACCAAGTTTGGTGACCATATGTGAGTCTTGAAACTGTGGCCTGGACAAACATTTTCTGTGATATTCAGTCAACCATGAAAAGTAGGTCAGCATGACCTACTTTTCATACTCTTCACACCTTCTCCCTAAGATGCATCCACATACCAAGTTTGGTGAGCACATGTACAAAAGTCTTGAAACTATGGCACAGACAAACATTTTCTGTGATATTCAGTCGACCATGAAAAGTAGGTCAGCATGACCTACTTTTGACCTACTTTTCATAATCCGCACACCTTCTCCCTAAGATACATCCACATACCACGTTTGGTGACCATATGCGAAAAAGTCTTGAAAATATGCCCCTGACAAACTTATATATGGTGAACGGATGGATGGACGAACAGACGGATGAACCGACGGACGGACAAAGCGGCGACTATATGCTCCCACAAAATTCTTTTCGGGGAGCATAAAAATTGTTTCGTTTCCTGTAAACCTCCCGAGTGAAATTTTTCTTTTTCTCTACCCAGCATGTTCAGCATAAATGTTAAAACATCCATACATTTGTCAAACTATACAAATTACAATGTTTTTAATGTCATTTGTATGCAATATGAATCCCTTTTGCTAATTGTGTCATGAAAAACATGACAAATTTGTCAATTACAAGCATATTTAATGGATATCTACTCAAAAATCCGAAAAACAAATATTTAGATTGATTACAAAGTAACAAATAATTGGTTGAATGTCAAATTAGTTTCAAAATATTTAACAATTTTTAATTGAGATACTGGCTCTTTGTAAATGCAAGGGTAAATTTTAATAGCTATGTGTTAAAATTCAGTCTCAAAAACTTCGCCAATAGAGCACACTTTCATGTGACGGGGCAAGGTCTATAGACACCGACAGTTCAATAGATCTGAACTACCCATATATTATCCATCCTTGGCAAATGATAATATATAGCAATCGTCAAGAGTATTATTAAATAATTATGGACCAACCCACGAGTGGCTGTGGCACATTTAATGAAGTCTTAATTCAATTATTAGACAAACTGTCCAATTCACGATTCAGAAGACATAACTGCCAGCACATTCAATATTATTATACAGATAGCGCTATTGCTGCGACAAACTGCGAGCCATCGCATCTCATTGTTCATCGGGATGACAGCGGTGTCGGATGGCCACGTATTTGAACAGATAGCGAGAGTGTTGGCAGACAATCTCTGCCATGGAATCAATGGAATTATGGGATTGTTTACCAAGTGGCTCATCCATTATTAGTTGACATTGCCCGCTTGTTAGGATTACACTTTGTGTCATCGTCGTCGCGGCAGACATGATAGCCTAAGTCAATCGACAAACAATACGTCGTTGTCACTAATGATTTATTCAACATGATATTAAGTAAAGGGAGATAATTCTGTTTATATAAGTTTTTATGTATAGCGATACAATGGCAAACACAGGAATATTTTATGGCAGAGTTACAGTATAAAACACACTCGTACTTAGGGGAAATATTCTTTAGGAGAGAGTGCCACCACCATATTTATCTACGGTTTTTAAAAATTTGATGCGTGAATATTTAATTAAGAGGTCTTTTATTTTGTTTCTCAAAATTCATTACCTATCAACCGTGGGACGACGAATGTTTTAGGACCATCCAGCCTGGGTGCACTTCACCAGAACACAACCCTGATTGAAATACAATGGATCTTCTCCCACTATCCTTAACCCATTAATGGTCAAGCCGGCCGAAACTGGCTTCTGCAACTGGTCTTGAGAAATGTCCATTTGCAGGCCGAGAGAAGACAATTTTTGAAATTTTACCACTGGAATGACTGGCTCGATAGATGAGCCAGTCATTCCAGTGGTAAAATTTCAAAAATAATCTTCGCTTGGCTTACGATTGGACATTTACGTAGCAAATTTTATATATTTTATGACATTGCAAACCCACCCATACCAGCAACAGTGGGACAATGAATGTTTTATAAACATGCAACAGAACACAAACATGAGAGAAATTCTATGGGTCTCCAACCACCCTTAATGCCTTGCTGGCCCACCCACACCATTCTCAATACAATTGGAAAATGAGAACCTATTTGCTACATAGTCTAAGTGACACACCCTTTATATATGTATTAAAATTATAAAGTAGATAAGCATTCATGGGACCCCAACTGATGTGTGTGAGCACATGCACGCACGAAGACACACACATGCACACATGCACACACACACGCATGCGCGCATGCACACACGCACGCATACATGCATGCGCACACACACACACACTCATGCACACACACACACACACACATGCATGCGCGCACACACACACAAACACGCACGCACACACACACGCGCGCGCGCACACAGACACACACACATGCGCATACATGCATGCACGCACACACACACACACACACACATGCGCGCACACACACACATGCACATACATGCATCATGCACGCACGCACACACACACATGCGCACACGCGCGCATACATGCATGCACACACACACACACACACACTCATGCACGCACACACACACACACACACACACACACACACACACACACACACACACATGGGCATACATGCATCATGCATGCACACGCATGCATACATGCACACACATGTACGCACACATGCACGCATACATACACGCATGCACGCACGCACGCACGCACGCACGCACGCACGCACGCACGCACGCACGCACACACAACACACACACACATGCACACAAGCACATTCACACTTCTGGATACACACCACAGATCACTGCTGGTAAAATAACTGGAAGCTTCTTCTCATAAAAGATTCACTGGAAAAACTACAATTGCATTGTCAAAACTCTCTGAGTTCTGTCTTGGATGGAAATTTACTAAGAATTTTAACTCTAACATATGGAGGATGGGTTTTGACAAAGTGAAATCATGGTGCTGCATCTCCCATAATATATCTGCTGGAAAAATTGCCACGGTAGGTTCTTACCTGTCCAATATCTGGACCTGCCAAGAAAAGGATAGGCAGATGGACAGATGGAAGGAGCTGACTCTCAGAGCATGTTTCCACTGAATCAAGGTGGATAAGAATAAAATATTTAATTCCTATTCTCAATTCAAGTGGAGAAGTGTGTGAATATTGTATGAATTTTTCTATATTTTAAATGCGTTGTAACAACTAGTATAAGTCTTTTTTATTTTGATCACATTTTTCATACTTTCATACGTTACATACTCCTTCTTCTTCTTTTCATTCGCTGATCATACCGCCAGTCCTGTAAGTGACTATCGACATGATCATACTCCTATTTACAGGAAACAGTGGTACTTGCTACTTTCTACTTTAATTAGTCATCAATCAATGAAATTAACTCAGAAATCATTAAATGATATTAACCCTATCCCTTGAACCCACTGCACACTGATGTCGATATTCTATCTTTTACGGTGTCAATAGCAAAGAAACTAACGTATATTTTTCAACAATTTTGGTGGAAGATGTTGCTGTCTATGACAGCACCATTTTCCACCAAATTTGTTGAAAAATAAACACCAGTTCATCTTTTACTTTAATTTGAAAATTAAAAATTTTGACACCAGAATGGTAAAGATTAACACACCAGCTGGCCAAAAACAGTTTCTGCGGTGATCTTGGAAAATGTCCATTTGCAGAGCAAGAGTAGACTATTTTGAAAATGTATCACTGGAATGACTGGCCTGATAACCAAGCGAGGGATTCCAGTGATAAATTTTCAAAAATTATTTTCTTGATTTGCAAATGGACATATTCCCTCGCAAAATTTTAATTTTCTCTTGAACAAATGGGCAGGTTAAAGGGTCAACTGCTAGATATATCCAAGGGAGATAATTCTAGGTAGATTTCTGTTAACTTATTTTGGCAATTATGAATTACCTCCCTTCAACTTTTAGGGAATTCTGTACCTTTTGCAAATTGCGGTTTGCACGCAGGGAACTATTTGATGGAATTCACCCAAATTTGTCATGCCATATGATTTCGGCTTGCCAGATGACATTTATATGGGAGGGAGGGTGGTATGGCTAGGGGAAGCAGGGCCAGGGGTGGGTGGGAATGTCAAAACAACATTTCATAACATTTCCATCTTTTATGCCATCTCCTTCGAAACAAATTGGCAGAATTCAACCAAATTTCTCATGTGCATTACCCATTAAACTTTTATATTGGACTTCACTGCATGGGTGCTGGGTCAAAGGTAAAAGATAGGGAAAGCATGGGGATGTGTTATATTGTGCCATTTGCACATTCTAGTTAGTACCTCCAAAATTTCTCCTAGGGTTCAATAATTATCGCAAACCTCAGATCCAGCCATTGGCTCATCTTGACACAAGTTGATATCTCAAGTTTATAGGGTCATCTAAACCCCATAGGGATCGACACTTCAATCTACCCTCCAGTAGCAAGGAACATGTTTCGCTGTGCTTTAGGCAGAAACGGCTTCCAGTCAAATTAATTTCGAAATATTAAATAGTTTTCCTATATATGGCTGCGTTGAAAAAGAAATATGGGGAATTCATTACTGAAAGCGTTAATTATTCATCTTTCAATTAATATTTCATTCACACGGACATACCTGGCATTCACAAATTATTAGCCAATAGATTAGCCAACTACCCCTTTTCTTAGTGAAATCTGAACTATTTTAGCTAACTGAACACTCCATAACGGATACAAGATTATGTGGAATATTTTGAAACTAGCTTCCAGTAAAATTTCTTTCAAACTATTCAACAGCTGGCCTATAAGGATGCCTTAATCCGAGATATTAGGATTTCAGAGTTTATTTGGTCACAATAAAAAACGTTTAAAAATACTAGTTACATTGTTACTTACATAAATATTTAACGTAAAATGCGGCTTGGATGTTCTTCCAAGTTAAATTCTCTGATTCTTTACTTAGAAATTATGTATTTAATATGATTTTAATCATTAGCCAAATATTTAGCCTGCTTTCTTTTAGCCGTATCTCAATGTCATTGATTCAAAGTGGGACTGCATGTTGTAGAGCTGATTCCATTTTTTATTATATCAAGGGCGATAACTGTAGAAATACAAAAATAAGTGCAAGGAACCTATTATGAGTAACCTCCCTTGTATAATGATATTTTGCCTTATTGGATGCATTGTATAAAATCTTCATTATGTTGGGTAATATTTACTCGCAACTGATATAAGTGGCTCGGCCAGATTCTTTTTACATTCCTAATAAAAATTCTAATGGATTCCTGAACTGGGTACAATATTTATTCATGAAGGATGAAATTAATGAGTTATAACTTAGTCGCTCCCGAAAATAGTGTGCTGCCAGATTCAAAAATAACTTTAAAAGACGCGGTATTGTGCATGGACAGATGGATGGATGGAGTGCCGGACAGACAGATGGATGCAGTGATTACTATAGGGCTTCTGGTGCGGGAATAACAGACATCAAAACTGTAACCACAAAATGGTCTGGCTCGGCTGACAGCGTGAATTTCCATTCTCTGTCTAGCCGAGGCTGCAACAATAAGAAATACAGGTTTTTTTTATCGTTAACAACTTCATGGAAGTTGAGCTAAGCAGTTCAAAGCATTTATCAGCTGGAACTTGTAGTACAAGAGATAAACTCCAAAATGGAATGAGAGGTGGATTCCGCGATCTCAGATTACCCATGCCATTGATTAAAGTATTTAGATTACATACTTTATCACTATTAGCCAAGCAAGGAATAACTGACATTAAAGCTGACTTATAACCAGCTATAGGGTTAGGCTTGAGGCTGTAGGTATCATATAGGTAACAGAGGAAATCAGCTACTACCTGAATAGATGCATCTATTGATCAGATGATCCACCACGAATGGATTTAGTTGTCATTCCGTTGGAAGAATGTTCATCCTTCGGCTCAATGAGTTCACTAGGAGATTTAGTCTTCCCAGTATATAAACTGCTTTCAAAGTAATCCCATAATCTAGCCACCAGCAAAGCAGTTTCCATTTCCTCATACAGAGAATGGTGACTTCGTTCTGCCCTGGTGGTTATGTAAGTCACTACTACTGTTGAGTTGTCTGAACGAATTAGAATTATCGTGCCCTGAACTTCCGTGAGGAAATGTTCCATGGCCAAGACTACTGCTCTGATTTCCAGCTGATGTGTTCTTGAGTATGTTCCAGATTCCAAAGCCCTGATACCGTGGCTTCTTCCAGGGAAGCTCCCCTGCCCTCCATCGATGCATCTGTGTACATGGTGAGCTGAGGGTGGGGAGGGGATAACATGCTAGATTTTCTCTTACCATGCACCATTGAAGGTGGTGAATAAGACGTTCCAACAGACACTTTTGAGTATAGAGATCCTGTGCTCTGGGTTCACTGTCTGATGAGAAATAACTTGATAGGCTGCCTGTGCAAGGCTGCCTGTGGAATGACTGGTTCCAGAGAAACCATCAACCCCAGCCTTCTCAAGTAAACCCGTGCCAGGAGACAGCGACTTTTGCACACTGACTGTATCACTGAAATCAGTGATCCCACTCTTTCCTGAGATGGATAAACATATCCTATCTCTAGATCGAAGTACATGACCAGGTAAACAAACTTCTGGGATAGTGTCAGCTGGGATGGTGATGCTTTGATTTTTGAAAGTTGATTATCCAGCCTAATCCTGTCAGAGGTGTGACAACTATCTTCAGATTGGCTGATATACTTTCTTGGTAGTGTGCTTTTAACAACCAGTCATCGATCTATGTGTGGACTGCTATGTTTTTCCTGCAGAGGTATGCTGTGATAGCGAGGACCACTCAAAGATTGCAACTCTAGCACTGTCCTCCAAATCCTGCAATGTGGAGTTAGGCGAATGCAAAATGTTCGTGCACAAGGAACCAGTCCGAGACCGGGACTTAGGCTGCTCTTGTCCTCGCCCAAAACCGTGCGGTCATCTGTGCATGGATTTTAGATGACGTCGTATTGCAGAAAAGCCTGTGTTAATATGCCACCGCTTTGCCACCTCTACTTCCAGCAGGTGTGATGGAAGCCTTTGCTTGCTTAAACTTATCAATGATATGCTCAGCATATGGCATAGACAGCATAGCAGTCTTCCCTGAAGCCATGGGCATTGATCCCATTGTGAAACTGAAGGCTCTACCTGGAGATCTGGCCTAATGCTTAGCGGCCATTGGCAAGCATTAAGCCAGGCTTTGCTGGTAGCCACCTGGGCAGTTTCGACGAGCCTAAGGCCTTCGTCATGGATACCCCTGAATAGCCAGGCAAGCCATACGGACCCACAATGGCTGCATGGCTTGAGCCATGAGTATGCCAGGAGCCGGAGCCGTGGCGCCATGCGAGGTGCAATGCATGGTACCACAGGCCGGGATGTCAATACCGAATCCATCGGTAACCCGAGGAATTCTGTATGGCCAACCAGCTGCACCAACTACGCCAATCCGCTGGGCCAAGAATTTTACCCCTGAATGGGCAACTCCATGGAAATAGTCACCTGTATTCCCCGAAGAAGGCATACAGGTGTTCATTTTCATGGCCATCGGCTCATCAGAATGAACCAACAAGAATTCCCCTTCATCTTGCTCAGAAAGATTAGATGCTGGATTAGCAGAGCTAATTCAGCCTCAGCAGGATTGGCATCGCTGGAAGAGGCGATGCTTGGAACTGGATGCTGAAGGGCAGCTGATAAGCGGACATCATTAGCCACAGCTCTCACTGGGTCAACAGGAGAGGCGACCCACAAGCCTGAATCAGTGGGGACCACGTCTGGATCATTCTCGAAATTTTGTAGAACCCTATTAGAAAAAACAGATTCAGAGGCGCGTAATTCTTGCTCAAGCGCAGATGGCGAAGGCCCGGAAGCACATGATATAGGAAGCATGCTGCGAAGCATCTCTGGCATCTCTGGCATCATGTCTTCAGGGCCTTCTTCATCTCACCCATCATCTCTAAACGAAAGGCTTCCATGTCAGGCATGGAAGCCGTTCGTTTCTTTCCAAAACCCTCTTTACGGCGAGCATCCTCATGATGGCCAAACTTGATTTTGGTGTAACGATGATACAAGGGTCAGTCCAAAGTCACTTTCTGAAACGACATACAGACAATAACAATTTGTTTTTAGTCATTTGAGAAAAAGAATCTAGAGAAAACAACTCAACTTAACAAACCTTGAAACCTTAATAAAGGAAGTGGCTTAGTCAAATAGTAATCAAACAATTACATAAGAATTTAAGTAATAAGGGGCGATTATGATGTCATTTTCTTAACGGGAGATAGACAGTTAACAAATAACAATTTGCCGTATAACTCCTTTAAACAATTCAGAGAATAATCAGATTGTATCCAGCACTCTCACCCATACATTCATTCCCTCCGAATGATTTTGCATAGACCAATCCTTTACCATTAGAAAAAGCATGAAGAAGGCTAGGCAGTCAACAAATATTAAGACATTAAAAAATATTGAGAGCCTTCCCGCAATCTCACTACCTAACTTGAACATCTCCAGTATAGCTTACACTAAGATGATATGGCCAAGAGAGATAGCCACTGGTCAAGCTCTGCACTGCTTCAGGAATATTAGAGTCCAAGGGTAGAGAGGTAATGAGTTTTGTTTTATACCTTTACAACATCCTGGAATACAATTCACCTTTCCAGAGTATCCATCTATCATCTGACCTTGTATGACGTCATAATCATCTCAGCGCGTGTATGATGACATCATAATCATTACGTCACAAAGGGTTCCATATAGACCGTCACCAAATCTCAAATACTCTGACACGTTGTATGAATTGCATGTCTTTGTAATTCTTTGCTATTTAATAAACATGCCGCTGAATATTTTGAAACTAATTTGACTGGGCGCTGTTGCTGCCTTAGGCAGCAACAGCACCCAGTCAAATTGGTTTCAAAATATTCAACAGCTTAATGTGTAGTTTTTTGGAAATTGATAGTCAGGGTGTACAGAGATCGACCGATCCCAACACGAGCGATGTGTGGGTGGAGCTTAGCTAGAGGTGGGCGGGGCATAGCTAAAACCAGAAACGTCCATTAACTAATAAGTGTGGCCACGGGACCAGTTGCAAGCCAGCACCGCGTTCTGGAAATTTAACTAGGATCACATTAATCGCGAAACCAGGATATAGGTGACACTAAGTACTAACGCGAGATTTTCTATGTTGACACCTGATAACTAGTTCCAGGCTGATCATCAGGCATCTGAGTATTATTTGCCATGATTCTTTTAGAAAGAACTAGGGTTAGGAATCCACAACTAGTCTAAGAAGGCCAAACAAAACCAAAAGGTTAAGCAAACTAAGAAGCATGTAGCATTGGCAGCCAATACCTAGGAAAGAGGATGTGTCGCTCTGCGCATGAGCGCCGTCGGTCACACTTCCGCCAAGAGTGACACGTGTAACCTGCCTAGTGGGGGCAGGTATCGTTTTAATCTGGGTAATATTTTAGCAAGTTCGATATTTAGGAAATATCAATGAGTATCAGGATGGTAAGTATACTCTGGAAGTGAAAGACATTTCAGCTCTTAAACTTACTCACCCAATTTGTCAAACCAGCAACATACACAGATGTAATGGAGGATTCCAGTTTGTAGGTCAATCATATGCCATCATAATCAACTATGTGACAAGTAGTCCAGGAGCTAAAGCTAGGTCAGAATCGTGACGTAGCACACCCAGTATTCGGAAGGTCTGACACTTGCTGTGGCTTGGGGGACATGTCCCACACATTTTAAGCCCTGTTGTACAAACAAATTGTGGTAGCACTAATTAGTTATCCTGATTTCTTTGCATAGGGGGTCTAGGCTTTGACTGTATCCACAGTGCACAACGATATAAGCATGATCGTGTAATAACTCAAAGTAATATCGTATTAGATTCACCATATATGATATTTAGACGGATATCGACCTAACATATATCCAACATACATTTTGCATGCATATACCAAAGGCGAGGGTGAAATGTGAAGATTTAATGCACTTGTATCATGTGCTAACGCACCTTTTACACAAATCGGTTACTGTCCAATGATTTCCGGATCACCAACTGAATTCAATACGGTGTATACGGTCATGAAACAAGGTCAAAGAATGATGACAACACTAGGACAGAATGACTCGGTCATTACATTCGACTTGGCCTTATATGTCAAGGCAAAGGAGATACAGTGGTGATATAAAAAAGAGTTTAGTGACACTGTGATCAGACTGGGGGGATTCCACATTGCGCTAAACTACTTAGCTGTTATTGCAAAGATGTTTGATGACTCTGGCTTAGAAGATCTCCTCATAGAGGCCAACACATATGGTAGCAGCACGGCTGCTGCTCTACTTAAAGGGAAGTCACATAATCGAGGAGTGAGGGCTCACAAATTGGTTATGGAAGCGCTGCTGCGATTACAATGGCAGTCTTTTTCCAAATGGGTTCAACAAAATGGACAACATGAAGACCACATTACTCCAACAGAATTGGAGAGTCTGGATGAGAAAATTAAGATGTGCCGAAGCAGCATTGATGACTTAGACGCACTGCAAGAAAATTTCAAATAGGTGTGTATGTACGTGAATAAATTGCAACAGCTGTTCAAATCCTTTAAAGTTGAGTCAAGCTCGAAATCACACCTGTTCGCATTTTGGAACTCATATATTCATATGGTAGAGCTGCTGCTTGGATTCATAAGAGCTGAGAGAACTGGAGATTGGCAGGCACACCTATCTGCTACTGCTGCTATGGTGCCATATTTCTACAGCATGGACAGAACCAATTATGCAAGATGGCTGCCAATATATCTTGCGGACATGAAGATGCTTCCAAGTACACATCCCCATGTACATGAACAATTCTTGAATGGAAATCATTCCGTAAGTCGCTCAGACCATCCATTCAATCAAGTGTGGACAGATATGGCCTTAGAGCAATCGATTAATTTGGATTCCAAAAAGCGAGGTGGTATTATTGGAATAACACAAAAGCCAGGAGCTCTGGAGAGGTGGTTTTCAACTAGCCACGAGAGGGCAGCCATAACAACGGTCACAAAGCAAATGTGTGGGTTACAAGATAGTCACATGTTTGGAGTACATAAGGAAGTGGGGACTAATCGAATGAACAGGGATGAAACCGATGTGCAGAAGATACTTTCGATGTTCTCATCAGATATAATGACCAATCCCTTTAATATTGCGGAAAACGACGACAGCGAGTGTCTTCCGCTTGTAAACATTGCAACTGGCGTGGTATTGCCTAGTGAAATCGCCAAGAGACTTGTTTCCACCTGTGACATTGGTAAGGAGATTATGGAAAATTTTGTTCAGGAGAGGCTGGACACTAACACAAGAAGCTTTTGGGACACGTTGCCACACTTAAAACTTAAAACATTTGCCAGCCTAGCACAGAAGAAAAAACTCAAAACAAATGATGAAAAAATTCACAATGTGAGATCTGACCGCGAACTATTTGGTCGATTAATTATTGCCGCAAGGTCCAGAGATGTTGATTTAAAACTAGTGATGACGTATGAACTGTCTGCTGTTCCACTATCATTGTCACATACGGATGGGACTCTAAGAAAGAATGTGAAAAGTGTTTTGTTAAGTGAACTAGAAAAGGAAGTAAATGTTGATGGACGGCTTCCACCTGTTGACAAGACAGGCGCAACAGCTTATGTATAAGATGGCATGGCAATTGTGCAAATGGTTAAAACTGGAGGTACATCTACATTTGGAGAATTGGCTGATAAATACTGGCACATCTTTACAGTTCCACTGAATCAAGAAGACTGCAACAGAGTAGATATAGTTTTTGACAGATATGATAGACTGGAATCTCTCAAAGCGGAAGAGCGGCTAAAACGTGGGTCATCAACAGCATTGGAAGTAAAGATTGCTGGAGAAAATACTCCCGTTCCAAAGCAATGGGCCAAGTACATCAGCAATCCAAGCAACAAAAGTAACCCGGTTGCATTTCTCAGCAAGCGGTGGCGTGATACTGGTCCAAATATGCTATCTGCCGACAATTGCGTCATTCTTGCTGGTGGCTTTAACGATGGAATGGATGTTGTTGTCATTTCAGCGAACAATTCGTCGTATTTGGAAGAACGTCGATCAGATCACGAGGAAGCAGATACGCGTATGATGTTGCACGCGCTACACGCTTCAAAAGACCACATGCGTGTTGTTATACAGTCTCCTGATACAGACGTGGCAGTACTTAGTATATATACGTATCGTTCGCTTCACTGTTCTGAACTATGGTTCCGTACGGGCACAAAGGACTAATTGCGATACATACCAATACATACAGTTGCTCAAGTACTGGGCCCAGCTATCTGTCTGTCTTTGCCTGGGTTTCATTCTCTTACAGGTTGTGATAGCACTAGTGCATTATTTGGAGTCGCTAAGAGAAAAGCATTCAATCTCTTAAAGTCATCTGAATGTCATCAGCTTAGCTTAGCCCAACTCGGCGAACATGTTGACTTATCACCGAATACTGCAATTCTATGTGAGAAATTTGTCTGTGAGTTGTATACCACCAGGGATGTGGGAAAGACAGCTGATGAAACCCGTTATTGGCTCTTTTGTCAAAAGAGACAAAGAAATGAAAATCTTCCACCTACATCGAATAGTCTAAAGCATCACACCGAAAGGGCCAATTTTCAAGCTCTTGTTTGGAGACGTTCATTGCAAGCTGTTCAGAATCTTCCATCTCCAAATGGACATGGCTGGAGTATAGTGGATGGTCTACTCAAGCCTGTTCTAATGTCAAAGAATCCTGCTCCATTTGGATTAATTGAACTCACATCATGTAGATGTCAAAAGCCTGCCTGCAAAAGAACAGATCTCTGTCAACGCAAGGCTAACAATCCACTCTGCACTGAAGCATGCCTTTGTATGGGAGGTGAAATGTGTGACAATGTTCAGCATACAATTGTCGAAGATGACTCTGACACGGATGAGTAACATTCTCTCATTTGCTCACGTGATAAATATGTCCTGACAGCTTGTGTAGACATGCACTGCATGTCAGTTAAAAGTTTAATTATGAAAAATGTAGAAAACATGGGCATTGTTGTAGCTAAGGTATTGCTAGTCACAAGAAGACCTAAGTGCCCCAATATGTACAAAGCAACATACGGGTGTCTTAAATGAGGTTGATTATGTATAAATCTGCGATACACGATCACTCCTTTCCATTTTGGTTAAGATTGTATTGATATAACATGCGCTTAAGTTTGTGAAAAATTTACCATTGTGAAAATTGTTTGAGAGCTACATTCAACACCTATTGTAAATGGGCTTCTCACGGGTTAGTGATACCACAATTTTCTTGTACAACACGGCTCAGAATATACCCAAGACATCAGTCTAGCATAATATAGAGACAAACCTTCTGAATATTGGGTGTGCTACGAAACCATTCTTCTAGACCCCTTTTGAAAATTGGCTCCCGGACTAAAGTAGGTTTATGTCATAATCAACTATATCATGAATGGCATAGCTAAGTTCATCATGAATGCTTAATTGATGTCGGACTAAGCGTTGTTGTACTAATTGTATGGCTTTAATATTTACGTAATAAACATGTGGTTGAATATTTTGAAACTAATTTGACTGGGCGCTGTTGCTGACATAGGCAGCAACAGCGGCCAGTCAAATTAGTTTCAAAATATTCAACAGCTGAAACCATATAGTTTTCTGGAAATTGATAGTCAGGTAGTCATGGGCAATGCATGGGTGGAGTGTAGCTAAAGATGGGCGGGGAATAGCTAAAACTGAATTCATCCATTGAAATGACTCGGTCAATCTTAATTTGCAAGTCAAAAGATGATTTTTGACAATTTACTACTTGAATGACAGGCTCAGTTATCGATCCAAGCTTGCTAGTGGTACATTTTTTAAGTATTGTTCTCTTGATCTGCTAACAGGCATTTTTGTCTGGCTTGTTCATTAAGGATTAATTAATTTAAAGTTATTATACTCTGAGCATGTGTTTGTAAATACACATAACACCCTAAAACTTTTAAAATTCACAATTTTAATAGATACATGGTTTTGGAAGTTAAATAAGAAATGTTTTGTTTTTAAAACACGTATGCGCAATGTACTAGATACAATACACAGCCGACCTGATGAAAGGTAGGTTACGCTGGCAGGTGAATGTAACTGTCGATTACGATCCACAAATCCAACAAAAAACATGGATAACAGTTTTTGGTATCTTGATCCTCACCTCAGATATCAAGATCGTCATCTGGATCTTCATCGTCAAAGTCATCAGCTTCGTCAGGCTCATAAATTATCTCCCCTGATTTTGGCTTCGATCTACAAAATAAGCACATACATGTTTCCAAAGAAATATGGGTCTTACACGCCAATCAAGTGTGTTCTGGGCATTAAGGTCAGTATTGCATCCAAGTTCATTGAAGGTAGATGCCCTCAGTAGATCTTGAGCTCTTGGGCGAGATAAACAGACAGACATACAGAGTGATTACAATAGACTAGCAACAAAATGACACTTTGTCATGAGGCTAATAAGTGTAGTGATAACAATTTATCGGTGATTAAAGTGGTCTTGAGAGGTGTACATTTGGAGGTTAAGAAGACTACTTTTGAATTAAATAGTAAAAAGATACATTTCGTAAAACAACGCTTAGTCCGTCATCAATTAAACATTCGTGACGAACTTACCTACGTGATTCATGACGTCATTGATTATGACATCTTCCTATGTGCCACATAGTTGATTATGACGTAATATGATTGATGGATAAACTGGAAAGGTCCATTGGGATAGTGCTTTCGGGAAAATAAATTACATTATCTACTGGATATAGGCCTACTATAGCACTTCCTCAGAATTCACTTTGCTAGATCCAGGAATTGATTTATTACGGAGAATAAACACTGACCTGAGTAGCCCTAACTCTTCTCAGTATTCATTGCAAATGATTGATTCCATGAATATCGCTCAACACAGATTTAGAATCAGCCTAGCCAAGTTTATAAGATAAAATTTTGACATCATAACTTGCTAAAATATTGCAGAGCATTGTTTTTAGCACCAGAACTCGGAATATTTTTAGCCTAATGTGGTGGTCTTAATGGCAAGTGATAGCTTTAAGACATATGAACTTACCCTGTGTGAATATATGGCAATATAAGTTGTTCTCTGGCCGATTCTTCTTGCTTGCTTAGACTGAGATTAAATGTTAAATTAGCACCTGGGTTCATGGGCTCCTATAATAGAATGTAACACTGAATATATTGCGGAATCTGCGCATCAGATTTACATATGTAGTGAAAGAGATTGACATCTGACATACATCTATCTGAATAATGGCTCACACACATCGGTAGAATGAAATTCCACATGTATTCGAGAGAAAATTTCAAAATTTCCAGATCCATTTTACAATGTCTCCTATTAACCCTTTCACCGATGAGTTCCCCAGATCTCATTTTCAAGGCAACTATACAGGAGAACTGCTGAATATTTTGAAATTAATTGACTGGAAGGCGTTGCTGGCTTACACAGCACTGGCTTCCGGCCAAATTATTTTCAAAATATTCAACAGAATAAGTTTTATACTGTAAACTATTTACTTTTTTGGGGGGGATTTGTCATTGAAAGGGTTAATGTACAGTACATTTCAAATCTTGTATACAAATGTCAGAATTATTAGATGAAATATTTGAATAATATATTTGACTCGTAGTCTTGCCAGAATAGTCTCTTGTTGATATATGGAATGGTCTGTGTATGACACAAAAATTAATTACATTTTACGCAACAGTGAGAATCACTACACGTAGCAATATTTAACTTTTCCATACGTTTTAACGCTTTTAACCATACAGGTCAGGAATGACAAAATACATTCTAATGTTCTGTTGAATATTTTGGAAATAGTTTGAGTGATAACTGTTGCTGCTTAAGGTAAGTCAAATTAGTATTAAAATATTCAACAGCACTCTTGTATAATAGCTATCTTGAAATTGAGACTGGTATTTCAAGAGATACAGGTTAAGGGAGATAGGGAATATCCTGTTGAGTGGTAAATATTTTGAAACTAACTTGACTGGGATCTGTTACTGCCTGTCAAATTTGTCTCAAAATATTCAACATCATACCTGTACTAGGCTTGCGCGATTTCACGATTTAATCGAAAATCATGATTTTTAAAAAGATCGCGATTTTCTACGATGTAATTGAAAAAAAATCGAAAAATCGTGAAAAAATTGAGCAGACTAAGATTTTAAAACTCATCATTCAGCAGTAAAAGAATACAGTTATAATCCATTCGCGTGTGCCGTATTTCGCTTAGTTGAAGCATAGGTTTCTATTAGGACAAGAGGTGTTCAATTTCCAACCCAACATCTCTGAGAAGGGGGTGGGCTTATATTAGAGTTTTCCCAAAAAAGTTTTCTAAAACTGATACCACGGAAATTCAACGCATTTTCTCCCGTAAAAATTCACACCGCCTACACCCATGTTTAATGTCTACCTCAAAACATCACCGGGGAAGTGAAATTATTTGATTTGAGCGCCTAAATATTGCGTATCCTTTAATAAAGGTCGTTTATTACATTAAAATTAATCCACAATTTGATATAAAATGGTGTCGCGAAAAAATACAAATCACGTGATTCGCCTCCAATTGAAGAGTTTATTTTAGAGCGTGTACTCGGATATAAATATAAATATTCTGGAATCGGGGACTTTCTATATATTATCATTGCGCGATAGGAACTGAGTATTATACTGATCTGAATAACGGGTACCCGTTTGATAAACTCACATTAGTGTATAATATCTCACGAGAACACACCGCCTCCCATCGCAAAAGAGCCGCTGGCTTGCCAACTTAAGAAGCCGGCTATAATGTCGTTCAGAATAATTCAATTTGGATCCTTTAATGTTGATCGGCGTTACAAAATTGATGCGCATTTTCTCCCGTGCTTGTTTGGTACATAAATTTGGTCTTAAAATATAATTTATAATAAGGAAGGTATTTAATCACGCCAAGACTGTTTTATGCGCATTTTGACTACAAAAGTGTAGAATAAACTTTATTATATCTTGAACATACGTGGCCTACTATTAGTATTAATCTAATAGGTGGTCGAGATTTACAAATCCGAGGCCTGTATTGACTTCTAGTGGGGCCGGAAATGCATCAGGGCAGAGGTCGGTCTGAAGTAGACACACCTTGTGACACAATTGTTATTATTATACACGCTATTCTTACAAATTTGCTCTTAAAAAATTTTTCTTTATACAATCTGCTGGGTTAGGGGGTGGGCTTCTAATACAGAGTTTTGCCGTTTTGAAACTGCTAAGAAATCATTGGAGCTTGTATGTCAAAGTTAGGGGGTGGGCTTCTATTAGAGCATAGGCCACAATTAAGCGAAATAACATTGTGTTTTTGCTTGATGGCTTCACGCATGTGTTCACTAAGTTCTAATCAAAACACAAAGCTCTATGGTAAACCAGCTAACAATAGCGAGGTACCCCCTTTGTCATTGAGAAAACCAGCTAGTTACTCCATCGAATCGCCGTATAATTTTCTTTCTTTCGGTGCAGACCCTGAGTCTGTCATGAAATACCAAATAGATACTTAGTTGCAGAGTGTTAGGCAATAATCACTGAACATAATTCTTTTTATTTCTTTTAGCAATTTCAGGCTATGCTCTAATTTTTCCTTTTTGATTCGGTTGTTATGCCTAATTAAAGAAAATAATGCAACAGCATTCCAGATTGTTGTATCATGGAGGATAAATATATTTTTGTACTGTGCGCTCTGTTGATTACTCTTAAATGTAAATCGTACATTCTGAAAGCAACTATAAACTGCACTATAGGATGAGTTTATGCCGTTACTATCGTAGCTACTCAAAGCTACCATCCTATCTATATAGATTGTGCAGTATCTCCCCAAATACTAATATTAGCGTCTTCGCGTTACTCGGGTAATGACTTAAACTCGTCCTACAAAGGGAGGCTATAAGCGGAAGCAGGGTTTATATTTTTACTCGACGACATTTTATGTCAAATTTTGATGAAATAAACGATGTTTATTAAACCATATGCAAAATTTAGGCAGTCCCAATTAATAATTTAACTCCCGCGATTATGGATATAAGGTATACATTAAGCATAGACATAGGACAGTAAGAATTTGTCACATGAAATTGTGTTCTAATTTCGTGCTATTTTTTGTATCATTTACTTCAACTTTTTCTAGAAATTCCAAGTCCCAGATTTGGTGACTTATCACGTTACCCCGGTTTATACTTTTGGGAAATTGGACCCACGATTTAATAAAAAAATCACGATTTTTTTTATAAAATCGATCACGATGTTTCAAAGCAAAAATCATGCAACCCTAACCTGTACTGTTGTCATGTAATTGAGGGACTGGAATGTCAAAGATTAATCCCTTAACCCAGCCAAAAACGACTTTTGTAGTGTTCTTGAAAAACGTCCATTTGAGACCAAAAGAATAGCATTTTTGACAAATTAACCTCTGGAATGACTGGGTTGATAAATGGAGATTTTGTACAAGAAAAGTGAAATTTTTTTTAACAAATTTGATGATTAAAGTGTTAAAACCTGGAAAATGGCTTCTTAAAGTTACATACTTTTTCTAAACTTTCAAATCTGCAGATGACCCATGTCTGATATTGTTTGACAGAACTATGTACTCTTATGAAGAAGTCATACATATCCCATTATAGGCAACATTTCAAAGGAATACCACTGGACATCATAACAACAGTTTTCACAACAGTTTCTCTGCCTCATTAGCAAGCCTTCATACATCTTTTTGTACACACACTGTCATGTACTGTATAATATGCACACATCGGACAATATGGTGTTAAGGTTCCCAAGCATTGTAGTACCTGTTTAATATTAATGTTTTTATACTAGCGTAATATGATAATGAAGTATTTTCATTGGATGTTGAGTGTCCTGAGATTTGCTACATAATAGCTAAAACATGGCATGTTCCTCTTATGACTTTCTGGAAAAATCACTGGTTTGTGTGCATATCTACCTATGCGTGCGCGCACGTGCGTGCGTACATGCATCTATAAAACTGATCCAATATGGCTCTAATTTTAGCACAACAAATTAAACAAGAGGCCCGAAGGGGCCTGTATCACTCACCTCAACATAGGTATTTCAACTGGAAAGGCCATCGGCTATAAGTAGACCACAAAGGAGTTGACCAGAGTTGTAACAGGAACAGCGCGGCCTGTTTCTTTACATATCAACTGCACTTGATGAAACCTTAATGGCCCTTAGTCCCTAATCATATCTCGCAAATTTCAGCCTGATCCGTTCAGCGGTTCTGAAGAAGTTGTTTTTACGAAAACTAGGTCATCCAAGATGGCCGCCAAACCATTTGGCCACTCAAGTTTCCTTGTACAAACTTGGTTAAGATTTCCCCCCTAGATGATATTTCATGAGTTATGAATCAATCCCCCAAGTGGTTTCAGAGAAGACCATTTTTAGATGTTTCTAAAAATCTGCCAAAATCCAAGATGGCCACGAGCCAAATTAGCCAATAGTCTTCCTTTGAACAAACTTTTATCCCTAGGCCCTAAGGATGTTTTCTGTCACATGTAATTGAAATCGACCGAGTGGTTCTCGAGAAGACATTTTAAATTTGCCATTGCTTTAGTATGGGAGCTTTTGGCGGGAAATAAACGAAATCAAGGATTTCTTTTTTCACGAGAGAGTTGATACTTACCTCCCTAATACTCTTTGATATTGCTAAATATCGGCTTTCACTCAATAAACACTCAGAATAAAAACAGTTAGGTGCCCCTACTGGGCAGGGAGTCAGAGTGCAGTCCGGCGGATGCCAGCCCACCACCGCGCATGCGCAGACTAGCACTTCCTCTGACTAATTTATTGGCTGACACACATGCAACTATTAAGAGCCTGAAGACCGAGCCTCTGTGGGGTGGAGAGGCCGGGTCCGTATTAGGGAGGTAAGTATCAACTCTCTCGTGAAAAAAGAAATCCTTGATTTCGTTTATTTCACTTCAAGAGTATACTTACCTCCCTAATACTCTTTGAAATTGCCAGAATTCGACAGGGAATTCGGCGGGAGGGAGGCGAGGTCAAAAGACCAGCTCTTTCCTATACGCTTTTCCGCGTTTAAGGCACTTAAACTTCTGAAACTGTGTGAAAACACAGTCAGGATTTGACAAAACCCTCGGTTAACACAAACCGATGGATGAGAGATGACCGAATGTCATATGCGCCTCCCCCCCCTTTCCTTGGAGGAAGACTCGATTGACCTCAATGTCCCATACGCTCTCTACATACCAGTGCCATGTACTATAGGACAGAGACGAAAAGGCTCCATTTTCGTATACTCTCAATGATGAACCACATAAACACACAAACCATCACCATATTAATAACAAAGGGTCACGTGACAATACAATCAACAATGATCAACACATGAACAAGACTGACCTTGTTGAACTTGGCTGCTGACATCATCTTCCCAGTGGTGAAGGCTGATGCAGTCCCAAAAAGTGGTTGTTTCCATTAATTAATTGTGATATATATAAGCAATGAGGAAACCTCATCAAAAAATACACCAGATTACTTTTTCAAAATCGACAAGGCGAGAGGGTTCGAGGTGTCACGGAGATAATGGTCTGTAAAACTTGACTCACAGTGCCACTGAGCAACGGACATAATGTCATCCACAGGGACCCCATTAAATAGGGCAGTGGAAGTCACCACGCCGCGGACACTGTGAGCCTTGGCCATGTCAACCTGCTTACCGGTGGCGGATTCATGACAAAATTGGATACATTCTACAATCCACCTGGAAATGGTGTCCTTAGACGCCCTGCCATGGGGTTCAATATATGACAACCATAACGCTGACTGGTAGGTCCGCCACTCCGAAGTACGCTGTTTGTACCGGAGCAGCTCCCGGACGGGACACCATGCTTTAGAATTAGGATCATATCTAGTTAAAGCTGGCAAAAAAATAGGTTGACCTGGATACTTCAAAGACTGATTTTTAGCCAAGAAATTAATCCTAGGTAGAAGCTTAAGGCCTTCCCCTGTAACCACAAAACGGTCCTCCTCGGCTGATAATGCATGAATTTCACTCCTACGCCTAGCCGAGGCCGCAGCAATTAAAAATACAGTTTTAAGAGTTAACATTTTCATAGAAATGGAACTAAGTGGTTCAAAAGGCTTATCACCTAGTACCTGAAGCACTAGAGATAAACTCCAAGATGGAATCACCGGGGGATTCCTTGGTCTTAGATTGACCATGCCTTTAATTAATACATTTAATGTACTTACTTCATCACTTCCCCTATTAGCCAAGCAGGGGATAACAGTCATTAAAGCTGATTTATAACCAGCAATAGAGTTAGGCTTGAGGCTATAGGCATCATACAGGTGACAGAGAAAATCAGCTACTACCTGAATAGATGAATCCATTGGATCAATACATCTTTTTGAGCACCATTCTGCAAATCTGCTGATTTTATAATTATATGCTCTGGAGGTTGACCCCCTCCTGGCTTTGGTCATAAACATGGCTACTTGCTCAGAAAAGCCCTCCTTAATTCTAGATTCCTTGACAACATCCACGCAGTCAATCGGAACATTGACGGATTGTTGTGAAGGGCCTTGCCCTGGAAGATAATGTCGTCCATCAGAGGCAGAGGAACCAGATTGCAGACCAGAAGGTCCAGCAGATCCGTATACCATGATCGACTTGGCCAATCTGGGGCGATCAGAAGCACTTGGCACTCCTCCTGTCTGATTTTCTGAAGAATTTTTGGAATCAGGATTGCTGGAGGGAATGGGTATGCATACATTCCCGCCCAGCTGATAGCTAACGCATCTGTTGCGAAAGCGCTTGGATCTGGAATCGGAGAGACGTACGTCGTCATCTTCGCATTCCTCTTCGTTGCGAACAAATCGATGTTGGGTTTCCCCCAATGGTCGAACAGACGATCCGCCACACATTGATTTAGTTGCCATTCCGTCGGTAAAACACTCATCCTTCGGCTCAATGAGTCTGCTAGCAGATTTAACCTTCCCGGAATATGAACTGCTTTCAAGGTAATCCTGTGATCCAGGCACCAACAAAGCAGTCTCCATGTCATCATACTGAGACTGGGCGACTTCGTTCCGCCCTGGCAGTTTATGTAAGTCACTACTGTTGAGTTGTCTGAACGAATAAGAACAATCTTGCCCTGAACTTTCTGTAAGAAATGTTCCAGGCCCAGGACTACTGCTCTTAATTCCAGTAGATTGATATGTTCCTTCGACTGTTCCAGATTCCAAAGCCCTGATATCGTGGATTCTTCCAGGCAAGCTCCCCACCCCTCCATCGATGCATCTGTATACACAGTTAACTGAGGGTTAGGAGGGGTCAGCATAACCCCCACCAGGAGATTCTCTGTGTTCAACCACCATTGCAGGTGGTGAATTAGAGGCGCCAACACTGACACGTTCGAGTCCAGTGAACCTGTACTCTGGGTCCATTGTGTCATGAGAAAAGGCGGCCTGAGGAATGACTGGTTCCAATGAAACCATCAACCCCAGCATTCTCAAGTAAACCCGTGCCAGGACATGACGACTGTCGCACACTGACTGAATTACTGAGATGAGTTTCTGAACTCTCTACTGAGTAGGATAAACATATCCTGTCTCTAGATCGAAGAACATCCCCAGGTAAACAAACTTCTGGGATGGAGTCAGCTCTGATTTTTGGAAATCGATCATCCAGCCTAAGTCTGTGAGAGTCTTCAAAACAATCTCCAGATTGGCCGATAAAGGTCCCTGGGTGTGTGCCTTTAACAGCCAGTCGTCTATGTACGTGTGGACTGCTATGCTTCTCCTGCTGAGGTATGCGGTAATCGCAAGAACCACACGGGTGAAAACCCGAGGAGCCGTGGAAATTCCGAACGGTAACACCCTGAATTCCCACTGTCTGCCCTGGAATGCAAATCTCAGGAAGTGACAGAAACTCCTTGCTATGGGGATGTGGAAACAAGCATCCTTCAAATCTATTGAAGCTGTCCACATTCCCTTCTTTAACCCCGCCAACACCGAGCGCACAGTCTCCATCTTGAAACTGGGCGTCTCTATGAACTTGTTCAATGGCTTCAGGTTGAGAATTGGTCTCCACCCTCCAGTGTTTTTTGTCACTAAGAACACGGTTGAATAGAAGCCCGGACACTTCTGTGCCGGCTGAATTGCTCCTTTTTGTATGAGGGAGTTTATCTCCTCCTCGATACACAACCTTTGAGCTGGATCTCTCGGATTCCGAGTCCAGATTGGCACCAGACACAGCCGCGATGGCGGGCCTGCCATCCAATCGGGATGATACCCGACTGAAAGCCATCGCAAGACTAAACGATCCTGAGTCAACCGTTCCCACTCTTGCATGTGGTCGGCCAGCCGGCCTCCCACCGGTCCACCTAGGGAGAGAGGTGGACATAAGGAGTGCAACTGTCTCCTTCGCCAGAAACACCGGAGTGGTTCTCACCGCGGTAACTGGCCCATCAGGCACGATTACCATGACCAGATCCTCGCACGCCACGACCAGCACCGCGTGCACCTCGGTGCGCGGGTGGCTGCCTGGCTGCGCATGAGGAGCCTGCGAGCCCCTCACTGCTGGCCGAATCGCATGCGGCCGAGGCCGACACTGCGATGGTGGCTGGCCTCTGACCTGGCCACCTCCACCTCGAGCCTGCAGGGGATGGTACGCAGGGGGTGCAGCGCGAACGCGCTCCCTACGGACCACCTCAAATTGTTCGCGCAGCGCCCTCTGGTTATTGACCAGAGTAACCGTCTCCTGGAGGTGCCTACATCCCTCACCTCCAAAGAGACCAGGACCTGCCATAGGCGTACGCAGAAGCCTATTGTACAGGTCCTGGGATGGGCACAGGTTATCCAACTCAAACGTGCACCTCGCCCGGACACTCCTGGTCACCGCCTGAGTCATACAGTCCAGAGCCAGGTTGATACCATCCTGGATGGCTCTCTGGACTGTGATCGGGCTCGGTTCGCGTGATGCGGATGCTCTTACTACCCCCTGTAACAGCTGGGAGATGTGAGACAGCGCCGCAATAGACGCTCTCCCACTCTCCTCCGCATCCCGCAACGTGGCATTGGCCTTCGCGAGACGCCCATTCGCCTTAATGGACGTCTCCGCCGCCGAGAACATATCCACGATATGCTCTGCTAACGGCAGAGATGGCATAGCGCTAGCAGTCGACTTACCAGCTAACCACGGCCTGTGGTCTCGCTGGCTAGCTGACTGCTCCACGGGCAGGTCTGGCCTAACACTTATCAGCCATTGACAAGTGTCAGACCAATCCTCCTCCGTGGCTAACTGCGAGTGCTCTACTAGACGAGGGCCTTCGTCTTCCTCCTGAGCAAATGCAGCAGAGCTTGACGGCAGATATGCTGACACTCCTGGGAAGCCAGGGAAAGCATGCGGGCCCGAAAGAGCAGGCATGGTAATCTGACTGGCTTGTCCAGGAGCAGGCGCCGTGGTAGAGCGCGGGGCAGATACCGCCCCACAACGGCCCCAGCCAGCACCAGCAATACTCTCGGCAAGCCGAGGTATGCGGAACAACTGACCATCAGCACCGCCCAGGGCCACCTTCTGAACCATGAATTCTACCCCTGCATGAGTAGAACCACGGATCATGTCGCCTGTATTCCCCGCGAGGGGTGCACAGATGTCAAAATCCATGGCCACGTCCTCAGACGGTGACCATAACAGATAATCCTCTTCTTCCTGGCCAGAAAGATTAGACTCCGGGTCAGCAAAGAGAGCTAACCCGGACTGGCCAGGAAAGGTGCCATAGGAGGTACTGGCACCTGCGGCGTGCGGATACCCATGGGCTGATAAGCAGCCAGCAGGTTCCAGCGACAGCCATCCACGATCCCTCGGCGCGGCAAGCCTGCTGCCAGGGTCGTGGAACGTCCCCACTAATGGGGCCACCTCTGAATCATCAAAAACTGGTAACGGCCTAAGGAAACCAGATTCAGAGGCGGGGATTATCTGCTCTGAAGCAGATGATGAGGACAACAAAGGATTTGATCCAGGAAGCATGCCACGAAGCAACTCTGGAACCAAATCCTTTATTGTCCTCTTCATCTCTCCCAACATCTCACTACGGAAGGCCTCCATGTCCACTGAGGACGAGGCCTTCCTCTTACCCTTTTTACTCACAACCTCTCTTTTTTGCTTCCTCTCCTCCTCCATAACCTTGTCCTTAGCCTGCAAGCATAAAAATTCGGTCATTAGCTCGTCAAATTGAGCAATGGCCCACAGGGGCTACAATGAAAGCAAAGATGCGGGCTGAACTTTTCTTTCAGAAAACACCCCACAGGACGAGCAACCAGGTCTCTGAAACAGGACAGAGGACGAGGACAATGAGCAATTTAGTTAAAGTTAGAAAACTCAAAACCAAACTAAAAGAGAGAGGGAAATGATCATAAGGATCACCAATCATCTGAAAAAAGCGTTGGACAAAACATTTGTTAATAAAGAGCAAGGCTGATTATGACGTCATTGATCCCAGACAGAAATTAAATCGATCCGAAACAAACATCCAGGTGTAAGGACGAATTGTATTCATAACCAGAACATCTTCAGGATAGATATTCAGACTACACAAACATCAGATACACAATGATAACAATGGCAATTTATAGATAAAATAATTAACATCACCTCATATCATTAACTAGAATACCTGACACTTTGTATAGACAAACCATCCAACGTGATGAACTGGAACACTCCACCAAGACTACGCCTCTTAACTCTCTCCACCTTAGGGGAAGGAATTGGATCAAGAGGGCAAAGTGAAAAGACCTTCATACGAGGCCTCTGAATCACTGGACATAGAATTTTTGGTTAGATAACCTAACAGTATTAGTAGGAAATGGAACCTTGGGGGAGAGAAACAAACCCTCTGATGCTGTGATGTCCAATACATATCCTGACAGATTCCTGTGGACATAAACACAAAGAGAGATTAGTATTATATAGCACCATGTTGACATACAACAACTATACTAGGCGCTTATCACGGTAAACGCGAGTCCCGGAAACACATTACACCGGGAAAAACTCGCTAAAATATAATAGAAGTCACCTGATGGATAGGTCCTGGGCCCTCCTCCGGCGAAGTCGCTCTCTCAGACATCACAACAGGTGTATCAAACTTCTATTAACCGCTTAAAATTGACTTAAAAAGCTAGTAAAAAGCTTGGAGCACAAAGCATGTGTTCACCCTCTGCCAATAAATTAGCAAAGAGGAAGTGCTAGTCTGCGCATGCACGGTGGTCGGGCTGGCATCCGCCGGACTGCACTCTGACTCCCTGCCCAGTAGGGGCACCTAACTGTTTTTATTCTGAGTGTTTATTGAGTGAAAGCCGATATTTAGCAATATCAAAGAGTATTAGGGAGGTAAGTATACTCTTGAAGTGAAAATGATCCAAGATGGCCGCCAATCCTTTATCCAACAGTTTCGAAAATCGCAAATAAAAAAATCAAATATGGCCTCCAAACACGCAACATGTTGATTGGCCCATGGCGGCCATTTTTTTATGGATCATCTTCCCCTGAACAATGTTTACTGGCCCATAGTCCCTAATCACACCTCCCAAATTTCAAACAGATCCGTTCAGTGGTTCTGGAGAAGTCATTTTCGCGAAAACTTGGTCATTGAAACTAGGCCAACGAAGTACTTGGCCAATCCAGTTCCCTTGAACAAACTTGGTTGAACTCCTGCCCTAGATTATATTTCATGAGTTTTGAATTGATCCCGGTGGGTGTGACTGTCCACTAAGGTCACAGACAGAGTTGACTTGACTGCAATACCCTCTCCCGATTTCAGGGTGAGGGTACCGTAATATGTAAATACCTTGGTTTTACTGGTCAACTCTTTATCCGTTGATGAATCTGTTACAATTTCTGATACATTCATCAGCTGATACGATGAAGTGATAGAGAAATACTCTGACTGAAAGAAGATTAATGATAATAATTACATGCATGTGTTGATAATAGCGATAAACCATTCTGCATAGTGCTTCATCTACAAATAAATCTTAGCTGTCTGTTGTTTTTGCAGATGATATATTTCATGTTATTTCTGGATCTGCTTAATATTTTGAAAACAATTTGACTGACAGTTGTTGGTGGCTAAGCCACCAACAACTTTCAGTCAAATTGTTTTCAAAATATTCAGCAAGTCAGGAGTTTTTGCTCATTGGAATTATTGTCTGGTGGTTTACAGCAGAGAAACAGTTACGCACATTATTTATAAAACAGGGAAGCACAACATTCATGCACAATCTATAATGATTACTTAACCATTTAATGCAAATGGATTCTGAAGTGGCATAGAATATCCATTTGCCGAGCAAGAGAAAACTATATTTGAAAATTTACTACTGGAATGATGGGCTCGTTCATCGAGCCAGTCATTCAAGTGGTAAATTGTCAAAAATAGTCTTCTCTTGGCTTGCAAATGGACAGACAATCAGTAAGCACAAACGTTGATTTTTTTTTTACCAATCTTAACACATTAAGCCTTTCAATGACAAATGTCTGAAAAAATAAATTCTGTTACAATATAAAACTTATTTTCTTGAATATTTTGAAATTAATTTGACTGGAAACCGTTGCTACCTAAGGCAGCGCTTTGATTGACTAGGAATTTTTCATGGCTGCATATGCAGCGGATGGGTCATTTATGCAACAATCCAGGCAGTGCTACTCATGATAACTATAATCAATTCACCTTTCCAGAGTACCCACCCATCATATGACATCATAATCAACTACGTGATGTGTACAATGACATCATAATGAATGACGTCGATAAGTACTTTACGAATGCATATTTGAAGACGGTCTATGCGTTGTTGTACAAATTGTTTGCTTTTACTATTTAATAAATATGCTGTTGAATATTTTGAAACTAATTTGACTGGGCGCTGCTGCTGCCATAGGCAGCAACAGCACCCAGTTAAATTAGTTACAAAATATCCAACAGCTTCCCTGTATAGTTTTCAGGAAATTGATAGCGATGGAATTTAGGGATCGATCAATGCCAACACGGCGAGGTGTAGGTGGAGATTAGCTAGTGATGGGCGGGGCAAAGCTAAACATGGAAAGGTCCATTGTTATTGTTAGAATAGATTGCATGACATTAATCAAACTTTAACCTATAAATTCAGATATTTCTGAATTTTATTTTACCATCTGAGCTGTATTTTCAAAACTGTTTTTAAAATGATATTTCAATCAATACCTGTTAGCACATATAGTACAATTATGAGAGTTCAACCCTTTAATGGTCAAGCATGCCAACAATGGCAAAGTTGAGAAATATTGATCTAGTACATGCCAAAACAGGATGTTTTTTGAAAATTTAAAATGCCAATGACTGCCTCGAGCTTTAATCTCTAAATTACTTCATATATTAATCCCAATAGAAGATACAAAGAACAGTAATAGAATGATATAAATCACATAAAACTAAATGTTTTCTCTTACGGTTTTAAGAACTTTCCCTGACGAACGTTTATGCACAGTCTGAGAAACTGCGTATTTATCAGGGGAGGTAACTGGTAACAGTTGAATGTCTGTTGTTGATATATGTTGTATTAAGCGTAGAGTTGCATCGTCATGGAGATCAGAGTGTAAGAGACAGACTATTTGTTGAACTGGTATTCCTGAAAAGCAGAGGGTTACAATGAATTAACAAGCATTCTGAAGAACGCTGAGCCTCACCTTTCTTAGCCCTTACCACTTTCATGTCAATATTCTATCTTTTATTCTGTCAATATCAAAGAAACTGGTGTACATTTTTCAACAATTTTGGTGGAATTAGACAGCAACATCTCCCACCATATTTATTGATAAATGAACACCAGTTCATCTTTTAATTTAATTTGAAGATTTAAAATTTTGACACCAGAGTACTAAGGGCTTTAACCCAGGACATTTTGATGTCAAAATCAATACTAATAAACTCAAAGAATATATTTGTTTTTCTGATAAAAATCATTGGAACATTTCTCCAATATATGAGATCTGCCAGGATTTACTTTTCAACCAATCAGAAGGAGCTTTGGCCATCTGCCTCAGTACATACGCTCTACTATTGGCTCAATCTATTTTGGAAAGGAATCAGTTGGCTTCGTGTATGAGCTAGTGCTGTGGACTACTTAACCAAGAACCCGGTTCACACCTCAGTGGTGGACTATCTCATCATCATTGGACACCTGGTCACACACTTTCCTCCTCATTCCCTCTACCCACACAGGAAGATAAATGGGTGTATCAGTATAAACACTGGGCTAGAAAATGGATGAGATAAATACCAAACAAACAAATAACTACAATCTATTTTGGAGGTGTGATATAAACGTGTACAAAGATGGTTGCAACACCAGCTTCCAGTTAAATTAGGAGCATTATTACATCATTGAGAAATTGTTCTATCTGAGCCGTTATGACATCACACATTACAGTACAGCCCATAAATAAGTTAACATGTTTCCAAAACACAAACATATATTTCATAAGAAATGTTCTGTTGATTACTTTGAACATAATTTGAAGGCAGAATGTCTTTCAATCAAATGAAGTTAATAATATTCAACAGTATGTTTTATTTTGTTTTGGAAACACGCTAAATTGTTTCTGAGCTATACTGTATCGCTTAAGGAGGCAAAATAGAGGCAAGCACCTATGTACATTGTGTAGAGAAAGGCGAGCGTAGTTGAATTTCATCTATCCTAGGAAAGGGTAGCTTGGGGAGATTTTTCCTCATTCTAAGAAAAGGTAGCCTGGGTGACAATCCGCATCCTTAGAAACGATTTTCTTTCTTGGAAGGCATGGAATCAGAATGATGTAATTTCCAGCAATTGATTAATAAAAATCAAATGATTAAACAAATTAGAAAATGTAAATGCGTATATTTGAAATACAGACCCACCATAAGGGGCTTCACTCACCTGACAGCTGGACATTGGTAATTCTATGTAACTTCTGACAAACATCCGCAGGTGGTGTGTCCAGGAAACATGGACTAATTGAATCAAACACTACAGCAATACTGCTAACATTTGTCGTATGCTGCCTCCGAGATGCTGTCCACTCCTGCAGATAACTGGACCAGTCTGTATAGGCTGTTAGCTGACCACTATCCAACCACCCATAAAGATCTGTGTGGCCGTCATGAATCACAATTCTTTCAATGAAATAAAATAAAGTTAGTGTATGATTAGTTGTTTAACCCCTCTTGTGTCAACTTAACCCTTTAATGGACCAACTGACCAAAAAACAGCTTTGCAGTGGTCTTCAGACATGGCTATTTGAAAGGCCTAGAGAGGAGTATTTTTGAATATTTACCACTAGAATGACTGGGTCGGTAACCGAGCCAGTCATTATAGTGGTAAATTTTCAAAAATACTGTTCTCTCGGCCTGCAGATTGACACTGTTGAAAAAGTTATTTCCAGGCCTGGACCTGCTGCATATTTTGGAAAACAATTTGACTGAAAGTTGTTGGTGGCACCAACAACTTTCATTCAAACTGTTTTCAAAATATTTAGCATATCTAGAGTCAAACCCCCTAAAAAATTTAGATTCCAGAAATTCAACGGGCAGACAGTTAAAAGAGGTTTAAGAGACAAAAAACCATTCTGAGTACTAATTCTTCTGATTCTGCTGCCATTTGGGTGAGATCATTGGAGCAACAAACAATATTTGTGTTTTAAAACATAAGACATGTATAAATCTTTTGTTTCACACAGCCTCCAAGGCATTCTATGACATGGAACCCGTTTTCGGCACAAACTAGTTCCATTGGTGATCCATCAACGCAGATTAATAATTTTGTTATATATCAAGTTGAAGAAAAATCAACAATGTCTTAGGATAGCAAACTGAAATTACTTTAATAGGTGGTAGCAACAACTTCCAGTTAAATTAACAGTGCATATTCACACTAAAGTGCCTGAAATTAAATTCTTGAAATTTTATACTTTTAGGGGCCTCAATGTAATGAAATTAAATAAATCTTAACATATGATGATTTTATTTCACATAAATAAATTCCGAAGGCTTAGTTGTGAATTTGAATTATTGGCTCGTGCCTCTAATTGAATTTGACAACTTAAAAAATTATATTAAGTTATACATAATGAAATCATCATATGCTATGATTTATTTCGTATCTTTACATCTAAGCACACAATTTAAGCCTCTAAACGTATATACGTTTAACAATTTTATTTTGAAACATTCTGCTGTGAATATGCCCCTTTAACGCAAAAATATTCAGCGGTTTGACTCATTGACATTACTTGAAACAGTAGTTTACATTAAATTACAATTTTTAAGCACGCTATGTTGTGATATTGCTTAGGGTAATATTATTCATATCTTATTCTACCTATGCCCCGCCAATTTACGGATAAGCTCTGCCCACTTTGCAATCATGTTTAAATCAATTTGAAAACTGCAGTTCTAGAATCTCAACTCCAAGGTAGCTATATAGGTATACTTAAATTGTCGGGCGGGAGAGAAGAGGGTGGGGACTAAAGCAGGCTCTTTATCCAATATGGTTCATGCCTAGTGGCTCCATTGTGTGGAGATGGTGGATCCAGTATGCTTCTTTTTTCCTCCTGATGGGAGTGTTGGAATCCACATCCGGGTCTCCTCTTAGAACCTGGAACCTGAATTATGCCGAAAGAAATATGCTCCTTACCATGGTTTGGCGAGTTGAAGTGTCTCGCTACAGGAGGATCTTTGTTGTGAGAAATGTCTCGAAAGTTTTCCTGTATTCTGATTTTGAAGGTTATTTTAGTTTGACCTAAGCATTGCTTTTGGCATAGGAGGCAAGTGATGAGATATACGACGTTGCGTGTTAGACATTTGCCTATGATTTTTTCTGATTGTTATGTCCCTTGAACGTGCTAGTGAACGTTCTGCTTTTAACCATTTTGTGGCAGATGCCACAATTGCGTGTGTGACATGCGAGGAATGGATTTAGGTGGTGGGTGGTGGCGGATGATTGGAGAGGGGGTAACTTGGCCCAACTAGTAACTATATAGGTAAGCTGTTGAATATTTTGAAATTAATTTGACTGGGCGCTGTTGCTGCCTTAGGCAGCAACAGCTCCCAGTCAAATTAATTTCAAAATATTTAACATAATGTTTACTAAATTGTAAATTCACAACCAAAGACATACATTTTCAGACACTTTTGCAACAGGCTTTTGTAACTTTCATGACGGACCTATTCCATATGACTGAGATGTCAGCTAACAAGTGACATATTCCGATTATGACATCAGATACTTGAGTGACAGATCAGATCCCTCCATTGCTTCTCAATGCTAAATCACACAGCAGTAGGCATTACAAACCTGTTTGTAAAAGCAGCAGGTATGCTAGACGGAACATCTTCTGGCCGTGTGTCATAGCAGAATAGGTGAACCTCATTCAACCTGAAATAGAATCAAATTAAGAATGGGTCTAGTGGATGGATTCCAATCAAACTTGGGTAACAGATTGGGCTTGTGGTCTGAAAGAAGTGTATCAATTTGGGTGTCAAAACGTCATTGAAAAAGTAAAGAATTGTTAAGCAGGATAATTCAAGTAACTATACTGAAGCGACCTTGAGAATGAACTGTATTGATTTATGTCAAAATGTTAGATGGTGAGACTCAGAGTTTTATGGAAGGTTTAATTGTTTTCATTTGCACTCCAACCTGTTGAAATAACGACATTTCTTATTGGGCCACATGATTGTGTTTATTGAGACAAATTAATACAATGGAGAGATATCCATTTCTAGCTAAGCTCCAGCCACCTTTTATCTTATGTGTGTTTGAATCAATTTGAAACTTTGAAACCTTAATTCCCAGAATCTAAATTTCAACAATACAGATAAGCTATTAAAGATATTCAAACTAAATTGGCAGCAACAGCTCTCAGTCAAATTGGTTTGTAAATATTCAACAAAATGTTTATTAAATTGTAAACTCATCAACGACCCAATTCGTACACATTAGTGACATACTTTTCGATTACGGTGACAGTGATACATCATTTTGATTGTGATGTCAGCCAACATGCGACGGATTTGGTTATGATCTCAGATATTTCCATGACTGACAAGATACATTTATTTACAGTCTCTGAGGAATGGGGTGTCTACCTGACCATCAGACTCTCACTACCCTCATGCATCCTAGTTTGGGTCTAGTATGATTAACCAAATATGAGTTATAATCAGAAACGTTGAGTTAAACGCAAAATGTTAAAGTTAAAAAAGATTTTTACCAAGGTCACAGTGACCTTAACCTTGGACCCCAACATCATTGTGTCATGCCGTGTTTTTATAAGGATGCATGTGTCCAAGTCTGGGGCCAGCATGAGTAACCAAACATGAGATATAAACAGAAAAGTTGAGCTAAACGCAAAATGTTAAAGTTAAAAAAGATTTTTACCAAGGTCACAGTGACCTTGACCTTTGACCATTTACCCTCAGGATCATTGTGTGATGGCGTGAAATGTGCGCCCAAGTTTGGGGCCAGCATGAGTAACCAAACATGAGGTATAAACAGAAAAGTTGAGCTAAATGCAAAATTGGCCGCTGCCGGATGATGTGCAGGGTATCGCAATAGCTTGTTTTACTTCGTAAAGTCGAGGTACAAATCTACTAACTCTACTAGTGCTGCTGAGGCTACTGCTACATTTCGTTAACTGCCATACACGGTTATAGCTCATGCAATACCCAAGGCGTTGTTGGTTTCCAAGTTAGATGCAGATGACAAATCAACTGATGATCTCTGTACGAAAAACAGGATAGCAGTTGTTTATATGCAGTATGCACTCACACAAATCATAATCTCATGGCGTTTAAGGATTACCTTTCATAAATTTGGCCCCATATTGTTTATATTATCTGACTCGCTCCAATGAGTTGCAGTTTTGAGTAGTACCTTACCTCTCACATAATCTAGCAACAAAGCACCACAGCAAAGCCCGAGCTGATATCTTGATATTATCTAGAAATGAATACACAAAATAATTTATTAAATGCTTGATTTTACAGACTTAAATCAAAACAAAGAAAGTTTTTACTGAAGATTCCTAAGCAATAAACCTATCTAGGCTTTTATAACTTGATTCTCCCAATACTCATTTTAGAAAATGTGGGTCATTCCATGTCAAACTAGATTGGACAGTCAATGGCGCACAATCACAAACACCACATTTACGCTTAAATCTTGGACATCTTTGACTCCACCCCACGCCTGCAGGTGGAGCCAAATATAAATGTCCTCTTACACTCAGCAATCATATGCGTAACTCAAAAAACAAATTTGGTTGAAATTCATCCAATGGTTTCAGAGGTGTTGCGTTACAATCAATTTCAGCACATTTACTATTTTCATGCCTTTGACCCCTCTCCCACCCACCCACACACACTACCCTATGGAGGCGGACCCAAATGTAAATGTACTCCTGTACACTGCAATCATATGAGTAATGCACATACGGAGGAGTTACATTACAATCAAGTTCCACAGAGACACACAGATCGGCAGGATCACATAATCCCTAATTTTCCCTTGAAAAACCTGAGGACACGGAGGATAATGAAGCATTTTCTAATATTTTGTCTATGACTGTATCTTCACAAATTACGCAATATTGATCTAGCCATTAGCTAATCATATTTTTCAAGATATGGATATTTTATTATACTTGGTGTTCAGAAAAATTTTGAGCTTATTTTTGGGAAAAATTTGGACTATCTGACTTCCGCACACCACCAAACAATAATTTCAATGGGCAATAACTCTGGACCTGCTGAATATTTTGAAAACAATTTGAGTGAATGTCGTTTTCAAAATGTTCAGCAAGTACAGAGGTATTGCCCATTGAAATTATCATCTGGCGACTTGCAATAATCAGAGTTAATTAATATATTCAGGAGAAAAATATTTGATATATTTCCTGTGCTTCTAATCACACAAATTCTTCAATGGACCTTTCCATTTTTAGCTATGCCCCGCCCATCTCAAGCTACACTCCATCCACACCTCGCTCGTGTTGGGATCGATCGATCTCTGAACGACCTGACTATCAATTTTCAGAAAACTATACAGGTAAGCTGTTGAATATTTTGAAACTAATTTGACTGGGTGCTGTTGCTGCCAATGGCAACAACAGTGCCCAGTTAAATTAGTTTCAAAATATTCAACAGCATGTTTATTAAATAGTAGAGACCTACTATTCTTACAATGTGTCGGACTATTAACAGTGCAAGACGTGCCTAATAGAATCATTTATGACCTAATGATTATGACATCATGCTACACGCCGCTTGTCTGATTATGATGTCATATCATCAATGGATACTCTGGAAAGGTGCAAAGCTCCAGAAAGAGAACTAATATGTGTTATGCCTATGGTGAATAATGAGGTTTACATGTGTGGTTTGTGGTAGTAAGCTGTGATGTTCAACAGTTTCCCTGTATGTTTGCCTTGAAACAATTACTACCTGCTATATATTTGATAAAAATCTTATTAAAAAGTGTTGCTGCAACAGCTTTCAGCCTATGTATCTAAAATAATCATCATAAATTTCAGTTAATACTTGCTATGGATTTGAAGAGCAATTTGACTGTAAGTTGTTGCTAACTAAGGCACCAACAACGTTATTAAATTGTTGTCCATCGAATCACATGGCGCTCAGTACTATTATCTAAGTAGAGTGAGTATATGGCCAAAATACGATTTGCCTGCACGAAGGAAATATTTCGCCTAGCTATCGCTTGCACGTTTCTGTTCGACCAATGCATTTCAAACAAATGCACAAATCTGTCAATGAAACATACATGCCATTTGATAAGCATTCATTCTTGGTGAGAACGTGTATATAGGCCTACGCTCACATTACCTAACTAGTAATATATCGAGTGCGCGTGTGTGAATAACAATTCGACAATATTGTTGGTGCCATAGAAACCAACAACTTACAGTCAAATTGCTATTCAAATCCGTAGCGAGAGTCGACTAAAAATTGATGATTATTTTAGAATATAGAGACTGAAAGATGTTGTAGCAACAGTTTTCAATCAGATTAGTATCAAATCTGTACCAGGTAGTAATCGCATTACCTAATAATTATTTTGACGATATATTTTACTGAATGTTGTTGCCGTCATTGATAGCAATAACTTTCACGCAAATTATTGTCCGAATACAAATGTATATATAAAAGCTTTCTCTAATTTTCTTCTGGAAATTGACACACTTGCGCTGAAGATTATTGAAATTCAGGCTGTTGAATGTACTGCGGTGAATATTCCCTACCTGCATGCTTACGCTTCCAGAGCTGGAGGACAAATGACTATTTGCACGTGTAGACGGGTTGGTTTTGTTTGAGAATTCTTGGCCTATACGGACGAGACTAAACGAATATGGCGTCCAATAGCCACAATGATTATGGAGTCAGGAAATTGCATGCCAGGTAGCATTGCGTGATGGGTTGCAGAGCATGCTGGGTAAATTCAGCAGAAATCAGCAGGTATCTCATATCTTTTGCAAAAGGGTATATATTTAATGGGACATGAGAACTTTAAAGTCGTCATGTTGATGTTGTAATTTAATACATATACAGGTATGTCAGATTAATTGCTTAACTTAAATTGTTGCTATGTTACCTGACTGAATGTATATTTGCAGGCAAAGAAGACTTAACAAAACTTACTGCTGAACTGGCTTGGTCGGCTATTGAGTCAAACTTTCTAGTGGTAAGTTTTCAAAAACATAATCTTCTCTTGGTCTGCAAATGGACATTCCTGAAAGTCACCGCAGAGGTCGTTTTAGGCCATCTTGGCCGCTAATGGTTAAAGAACCTCCATCTTTTTTATAATAAGGAAAAATTAGTTAACTCTCCAGGATGTAGAAATTGTGTGAGTGTAGCTTTCGTGAATATCTCGGTCACTTCTTCAGCACTAACTTATTTAAACCGAAACTTAAAGAGGCCATAGAAATCTACAAGCATCAACCAACCATGAACCGAGACGAGGGCTACCGTATACCAGCAGTCTACCAGTCCATGCTGTCACGTGACGCCGCAAGAACTGACAAGAGAGACATTGCCAGCGACCGTCAGTTAGTGCTGAAGAAGTGACCGAGATGGTCATGAAAGCTACACTCAAACAATTTCTACATCCCGGAGAGGTAACTAATTTTTCCTTATTATGAATCATCCTGTGATTGGGAACAACATTTTCGGAAATAACCTCCATCTTGCTATTGTAACATATTAACACTTTAATGATTACGCCGGCCAAAACCCGCCTCTGTAGTGGTCCTGGGAAATGTCCCTTTACAGGTTAACAGAAGACGATCATTTTAAATGTACGTACGAGTGAAATGACTGGCTTGACAATCGAGCCAGTCATTAGTTTAAAATTTTTTTAAATAGTCTTCTCCTGGGCTGCTAATGCACATTTTCTAAGAGAAAACTATCATTTTGTTGACTAAATTTGACCATCAAAGGGCTAATATAGATGTCGGATTAATTGCAATTGGTTAACTTAAATTGTTGGTATAATTCTGATATTAAATACATATACTGTGATTACTAATTAATCGTTCCAGACATTCGACTGACTGTTAACGTGCCGCTGATTATTAACCCTTTAATTAATGGTCATTCAATGTACATTTACAGGTCAAGAGAATACAAATTTTGAAAATTTATCACTGTAATGACTGGCTCGGTAAATTTTCAAAAATATTAGACCCTCACACGTTTTTGTATTTTCCAGATCAGCCATTCCATTGTGACTCGCGTGACACATGTACTCAGTTTTTAATGCTAAAATCTACTTTACTGAATGATTTTAAGAAAATAATTTTTTACAGCAATACATTCTAATATAACCTCCAAAAGAAATAATAAATATATATCTCAATGCATACTAAAAGGTAGGAAGCCGATAACGTGAACACCCTGACTCGTGTGACGGTTACAAATTGATGTTTTCCAACACGCGGAGCAAAGTGACAGATTCGTAGTCTCTTATCGGTAAAATTCTATTATTCATAGGACTTTCGGCGTTCGAGTTCAGGTACATTTCGGAGCTCGAGTATGGGTACATTTGAAAGATGGATCTCCACAAATTGAAATGCTACATGTACATAAATACATTTTTTGATGCTCATGACTAAATAATATTTATGCAGGTATGTTTTCAATGCTACATCCCTGACTGTGACAACATTCAGAAGCAAGTCTAGTGCATGGCAACAATAAAAACCTTAAATACCTGATTCATTTGCACCATTTCCTACATGTGTATAAGTGGCAGTTTACTTACAGTTGTAATGCCTTCATCACAATATTCTAAGAAAACTTCTCAAAACTATGCATTTCTTTCTAAAACTTATTGGTAGTCTTCCTATTATTTGTCTGTCTGTTCAAGATATTGGAGAATAAAACTGCCCTGGTACTGCGGTTACGATGTGTTGATGAATTATGTCTGTGTGTGTGTTGTAATATTTGAGGCGTTTATATGCTAGTTCCCAATGCTAGGGTCTAGACTCACGCCTGGCCTTTATGGTTTCTGTTGAATTCTTGTGAATTCTTGTGACGTCGGTTTGTGCATTAGCTTGTGTCTCTCTCTGTGTGTGTGTGTGTGTTGATCGTTGTCTCTCGATTTTGTCTCATGTTGCTGTTCTTTTCCATGGCTTTTTTTGTTGCTCCTCATGCTTGGGCGTGTGTAATGGGGATGGCCTAACCTGGACCTAACAGGGGTGGGTAAGGGATGGGGTAGGTGTTGGGTCGGGGGAGGTGCGTACGGTCTTATGACCTGATGCACCCAAGGGGGGGCTTTAGGTCAGAGACCTCCCGGCCCCTTTGGGGGGAGTGGGGAGGTTGGGGTGTGGGGTCTTTCGGGTCCTGGGACCCATTTGGTCTTCTGGCCATCATCCGAGCAGGCACCAGCGCGCACTTGTTTGATTTTGATTGGTTAGGTAGCCCGTATGGTGACTGTGTCCGTCCGAGGACGAACTCGGTCAGTCATCCGGGTTACATCCCTCCATAGTCCCCTCGAAAATTCCGAAAGATTCTAATTCTAGCAATTTGGTTTTGGTTTTGTAATCCGTATGTTGCGTGGTTCCATCCGAGGAGGGATCCATTCAGCATCCGGTTTACTTTGACTATGCCGAAATTTCTTGCCTACCTAACCCTAGCTCACGTTCACACAGTGATGGGCACTGTGTGACGGGACCTCAGTTTAAAGTCCCATCCGAGAAGACTGAGCAAGTGGGGCCAAGTACATTGCTTAAGCGTACTCCAGCAGCTTGCTGTGCCCAGAGTTGTCCGTCAGTCTGTCCATTTGTTGATTGGTTTGTCAGTCTGTTCGACAGACAAGCATACCTGCCTACGGGCCACGAAAGAGATGGACACACGTCCATATCCCTCGCGGTCCGCCGCCAGGCCGGCCCATCTGTTGTTCTGTTGTCCATTCCAGTCCTCCATCTGTCTTTCTGCCCGTCTGTCATTGTTGTTTTCGTTGCTGCATTTTAGCTCCAGCTCCAGCTCTGGCTCTGAAAGAAAAGGAGGGGAACAATGCTGAAAGAAAAAGAAGGAGAAAACAGACAGTGTGGACAGGTGTTTTGGGGCATGTACTCACATACTCTGGGTCATCAATTCATGACAATGTCACGATCCTTAAGTGGAATAGTCAAGCCAGAAAAAAAAAAAGTTCTCAAGAATTTAGTAACATTCATAGAATGACATCACAGATAACATACTTTAAAGGCCATGCAACACAGCAAATCATTCGCTTACACATATTTCCCCTCGGACCTGACACCTCATGCGCCTAGGAGAAAAAGTGCGAAGCGATTCCCCTCGGACCTGACACCTCATGCGCCTAGGGGAAGTAAAATTACGTTTCTCCTCGAACCTGATACCTCACGAGGGTGGTGAGGCAGTAAATGCTGCAGTGACCAGGGGTCGGTGGTGGGGTGGCAGTAAATGCTGCAATAGCCGTAGAGGTCGATGGTGGGAAGGCACTAAATGCCGCAGTAGAGGCCGGGGATTGGAAGGCAGTAAGTGCCGCAGGACAGGCCGGGGTCGTAGAGGCCGCAGAAGAGTGCTTCTTGCGCAGTCTCACGTGTTTGCTTTTTTGACATCAGAGATAACATGCTGTATAGGTCATGCAAACTGCAAATCGTTCGCTTTAACGTATTTCCCCTCGGACCTGACACCTCATGCGCCTAGGGGAAAAAGTGTGATGCGATTCCCCTCGGACCTGACACCTCATGCGCCTAGGGGAGTGATTTGCGTTTCGGACCTGACACCTCCCGAGGGTTGTCTCGGTCGGTGTCTTGGGCTAATCAGAATGTGTTCTGATTATGTGATGTGTTTGTCCGATGCAAGCACGAACTTGATTAATTCGTGGTTGATCTGTCGGTCACGCATCGCTATAATGTCTTCTATAGGGTCAAGATTGAAGTGTCCCTTTCTCAGCGTATTGATGAGTTCCTTTCTAATGTCTGCATATTCAGTGCACTGTAGGAAGAAGTGGTCTAGAGTTTCAGTCTCCTTGCAGGCCTCACATTGGTCTGTGTCTGACAGGTTGAGTTTTTTTCGTGTCTGGTTAACGCTGATCCGACCCATTCTGATGTGGCGTAATACAATGTCGCCTTGGCGTCCTGGGATGTGGTTTTGGTATTTGCGTTTGACTGCAGGGACGACTCTGTACAGGGATCTGCCGGTTGTGCTTTCGTCCCATTGTCTTTGCCATTTGCTGTTGATGTGGCTTTTGACCAGGGCGTTCGCTTCGGACTTTGAGAGTCCTATGCTGGTCATAGTTCCATCTTTGAGCGCTTGCTTGGCTGCCTCGTCTGCCTGTTCATTGCCTTTAATGTCAACATGGCTTGGGACCCAGTCGATGTCCACGGTTTTGTTGTCAGTCACCACAGTTGCATACAGCTGCCGGATTTCCTTGATTAGGTTGTCCCTGCTCTTGCTGCTGCTAGATTTGAAGCTCTTCACTGAGCTTAGTGAGTCTGTGAGTATAACGTATTTGCCTGGATTTGCTGTTTTAATCCATTCTAGAGCCTTTTTAATTGCCACCAGTTCGGCTGTGAATATTGACAGGTGATTCGGAAGCTTGTACTTGAGGACTTCTTCCTGGTCGCCTATGACTACTCCTGCTCCGCATTCGCCAGAGTAGGGCATTTTGGAGGCGTCGGTATAGATTTTCCTATGCTCCTTCCATCTGTTGTCAATGTTTTCCAGAGCGTAGCTCTTGATTAGCGCTGGTGGGTCTTTCTTGCTTATCTGTGAGGATAGGCTGTCATGCGCCTTGATCTGCGGAAGTAGCCATGGCGGGTCAGGAGCCGGCCTTGAGCTTTCTATTTCGACGTTTACCAGTTCAGTGGCACTGACGAGCTCTGTCATTAACAGGCCTGGTGGTTTGGTCTTTTTGGTCATTTTGGGCAGTACCTTGTGTCTTAGGTGCTCCTTGCATGGAAGACATACCTCCCTGGTAGGGTGGGTGGGTGCAGAGCTTTGTAGGTATGTCCAGAATTTGAGAAGCCGTTCCTCTCTTCGCAGATCTAATGGGATTTCTCCACACTCTACGTTGATTGCATCTCGAGGGCTACTCTGTGAGGCACCACAGCAAATGCGCAGGCATTTTGTTTGGAGAGTGTCAATGGTTTCTAACAGTGACTTTCTCGCTGTGGCGTATGCTTCGCATCCATAGTCTATCCTTGACAGGATTAGGCCGCGGTATAGCATAAGCATGCTCGGCAGGTCTGCACCCCAGGTGTGCTTTGTTAATGAGCGAAGGAGATTTAATTGCTTGAAGCATCTCTCCCTCAGACTCTTGATGTGGGGGTTCCACGTGAGCTTTCTGTCAAATGTTAGTCCCAGGAATTTGGCTTCAGCACATGTCTTGACTTTCTGACCATTGAGGTACAGATTTGCATCATGGTTTATGTATTTAACATTGGTAAAATTGATTTGAACTGTTTTTTCCGCAGACAGTTTGAAGCCATTTTTTTTGCACCACCGTGAGACTATGTCCAGAACTTTCTGCATGGTCTTACGTGCACGGTCTATCTTCGCATATTTGTTCCACAATGCTGTGTCATCAGCGAAGATAGACCCGCCTATTGCGTTGGGACCCAGTGCATGGTCTTTTTCAATGTCTTTGGGTAGATCACTCATCATGATATTGAACAGTAGGGGGCTTATTACGCCACCCTGCGGGGTGCCATTTTCCAATGTTTGTTCCCTAGACATTTGCCCATTAACGCGGACGCTAATCCTTCTGTTATCGAGAAAATCTCGTATCCAGAATAGGATGCGGCCACGGTAGCCAAAGTCATAGAGTTTTTTTAGGACTCCGTTTCGCCACATCATATCAAAGGCTTTCTCAACGTCTAGGAAAACTCCTATTGTTGTGTTTCCTCTTCCGGCATCTAGGGCTTTCTTGGCTGCCTCCGTCAGTCTGACTAGGTGGTCCGTAGTGCGTCTGCCCTTTCTGAAGCCACTCTGCCAAGGGTGGAGTAGACCGTTGTGTTCGAACTCATGTTCTAGTCGGTTTTTTATCATCCTCTCCATGACTTTGCAGAGACAGCTTGTCAGGGAGATTGGCCGATATGATCTTGGGTCAGTTTTGTCCTTCCCTTGTTTTGGGATAGGAACCACGATCCCCGTTTTCCATACTGATGGCATTTTTCCAGAGCTCCATACAAGGTTGTAGAGATTGAGTAGCATTTGTTTACCCTCCTCTGGCATATTACGAAGCATGTCGTATTTCAGGCCATCCTCACCTGGTGAGGAGCTTTTGCCTCTGCCAAGGGCTTGCTCAAGCTCCATTCTGTTGAAGGTTTTGTTGATGTCTCGGTTGTTAGGATCTTCGCATTTCCCTGAGCTGAACAGGTGATTGATATGCTCATCAACCTTTGTTTTGGTAGCTACAAAGTCAGGGTCATGGTTATCACTGCTACTGGTTGCAATGAAGACTGTGGCAAGCACTTCAGCTTTTTCCTTGTCGTTGGCGTGCTTTACCCCATTTGCTATGAGGGTGGGTAAGGGGTTTTTGGATTTGGTTTTTTCGCTGGCAATAGCTTTCGCTTTGCGCCATATTTGGCTCGAGGGTGTGAACCGAGTGATTTCAGAGCAGTATTGTCGCCAGTGATCGCGTTTTGCCTTTTTGATGGTTCTTGTTACCTTGGCCTGTAGTCTCTTGTGCTCGACTAGGCGTTCAATGCTGAAGTTTCTCTTTAGTCTATTCCAGGCTATTTTCTTGAGCTTAACTGCTTCTTGGCACTCCCTGTTCCACCAAGGCACGCGTTTGTGTTTGGGGTTATTGTCTGGCTTTGATTGGGGGATGGCTGAGTTGGCAGCCTTGTAGAGAATCCCCATACACTGCTCATAATATTCCTCGGTGCTGGTACTAGTAATCGGTGTCTCCAGCTCCATGGCCATTGTGTGCTTGTATTCGGTCCAGTTGGCCTTTTTCAGATTCCAATTGTTCCTGTGCAGTGGCGCCTCGTTCTTGTTCTGTAGGCTTCCTATCTGTATTTTGATAGGGAGGTGGTCGCTGCCGAGGAGCTGGTCTTGGATGTCCCAGCTGGGGGTTGGTCGTAGGCCAGGTGTTATGAGGCACAGGTCCAAGACCGACCATTCTCCATCACTAGAGTTATATCTGGTGGGTCTATGGTCATTTAGTAGGCACAGGTTGTAGTTGTCAATAACCTGTTCTAATACTCGGCCTTTGGGGTTCGTGGTTTTGCTCCCCCATAGGGCATGGTGGGAGTTGAAGTCGCCCAGAAGTATTGTTTCACCTTCTAGGCCTTCAAGGAGCTTGTCGTAGTCCGAGGAAGAGTGCAACCTGGGACTATAGACGTTTACAATATTAATAGTTTCGTGATTGATTTCTATTTCTATCGTAAGGTGCTCTACGCTACTCTCACGTTGTGGCAACCTTTTGTAGGAAAGATTACTTTTTATGAGGGTCGCTATGCCGCCACCGCCTTCACCCCTAGGGGTGGTTGCAGATTCTGTGGTACGGTCTTGTCTTTCGACATTGTAGTTGTACCTTTTGAAATCCTGGTTGGGTTTCAGACGGGTTTCCTGTAGACATATAATGTCTGGGTGGTCATTTTCGTTGTGGAATGTGTTCCACAATTCGTCGAGGTTGGTATTAGACCGGGTGCCTCGAACGTTCCACTGAAGAATTTTGACCCCCATGATTAGTTCGAAGAGGAGCAAAGTTCTACGAATTTCGCAACGAGGCCGTCCACATCAACCTTGTTCCTTGCTGCTTCGTTGTCAGTGCAAACTGATGATATGATCGTCTCAATGATCAATCTGAAGGTTTGTACATTTAAGACAATTTTATGCTCTCCAACCATGGGGGTGGGGCTTACCTCGCTCGTTGGTGTCCCTCTGGTGGTCTCGGCCGGCAGGTCACTGCATCTGCCAGTACTGCTAGTGGGGTTCACAGGTTTGATAGCCTGTTTTTCCACTAGAGGTACCTCCAATGTGCCGATTGGTTCAGCCCTTTGGTTTCGGGCCCTGCTCCTGCCTACAACTTTGAGCCCTTTGCAGGCGGGTTTTTTAGGCGTTTTTGTTTGCCTTTTGGGCTGTTTGCCGGCTTTTCTGGCCGGACTCCCAAGCGGGAGGGTGGGCGTGGCTGTATCTATTGTAGGTGGCTCAGTAGGAGCCTCCTCCCCTCTTTCCTGCTGTCTCGGTACTGAGCAGTCCCTCCTGGGGGTGGCCAGCTTCCTCCTTACGGAGTCAGCCCTTTTCTGCCATGCTGTACTTTCCAGAGGTATGGCTGGTCCAGGTGCTGGTATTCCAGTTGGCTGTTCGGTTTCCCTGCTTTTTTGCTGGGTAACCTTCTTCTTTGTCTCCCCGTATGAGACCTGATCTGTCGATTTGACCTTGAGGATGTCCTTGGCTTTTTGCAAAGCCGGACATCCGCGATATGCAGCACTGTGGAGCCCCTTGCAGTTCCTACAGTGGGGGGGTCTGCTGGCAGTCCTCCCGTTTGTGGTTTCCTCCACAGTTTACGCACGCGCTGGCTTTTGATCTGCAGTGCTTTGCCACGTGACCCAGCAGGTGGCATCTAAAGCATCTGACGGGCTCTGGGATGTATGGCTTAACTTTGAAGCTCATCCATCCCAGTTTTACCTTACTTGGCAGTTCGTCTGACTCGAATACCAGTTTCACTGCATAGGTCGGTCTGGCTGTTCCGCCAATCCGACCCACCCACTCCACTTGGCGTTCCCCATGGGCGTTCAGTTCCTCCTTAATATCGTCATTCGTGAAGTCCCTTGGGACTCCCGATATGACACCTACCGCTTTTTTTTGTTCAGTATTTTTTGTGGTGTGCTCTTCGATAGACACCACGTGGCTGCCTATCGTGGTGATTTTGAGCAGCTTCTGAAACTGCCCTTCACTGGTGGTGGTTACCAACACCTCCCCGTCTCTCTTGTCTAGGCCAGCCAGCATGCCCACCATGGCATACAGCAACCTATATATTACCATGCGGGTTAACCCCGCAAAATCATTTCCCGCGAGTCCCTTGACCCTGACCCTCCTTCCCTGGGTACCATTTCTCTGCCCCCCTTTTTGTCCCACTTCCCTCCCTTCCCTACTGGACGCACCACCCGGGGAACCCCCGCTCTGCGTGGTGGTTTGGTCTCTCCCTCCCACTGGGGAGGCCCCCTTGTCCCGAGACCTCTTGCTGGGGGTGCCTTCCCTTCCTCCCACTTCCTCCCCCTCCTCTAACACCCCGACCATCCTCTTCCTTTTGGGGCCTGGTGTGTTCTGGAGATTGCTCTCCAGGATTATCACCTGCTGAGCCACCTGTTCGTGGGTGAACTCATCCATGGCCACTTCGTCGTTTTTGACACCACTTGGCGCCGCGTTGGCTGTGACTTCAGGAGGCTGCTTGAGGAAGTCAGCTTCCTCCATTTTACTTACCCAAAGGTGTGGATTGTTTAGAGGGTAGTGTGTAGTAGGATAATTTAGTAGGTACAGTATGAGAGATAGGATAGAATGCAGTAGGAGTAATGTGTTAAGGAGATGAGTAGAGTAGGCTGTGAAAGGCTGAAGTGTAGAGAGAGGAGGTAGATTATGCCTAGTAACCGTTACCAATATATCAGTGCTGTGTCATCCCCTTCGGTAAAATTCGCGAAAATTCCAACTAAGCACTGAAAGTTAGATTCCCAAAAAAAAATTTTAATTTTAATTTTAATTTTTTTTTTTTTTCGAAAATTGGTGTCGAAGTCGATCAAGACTAGCACTAATGGCCGACAAATGCGGCTGTTTGAGTGGCGAAAAATCTAGTGTTCTAACTCACGCAGACGAACATCCAAAAGAAAATTGATCAAAAAGGTTTAAACAGATTTTAAGGTTACGAAATTTATTAAAATAATTTAATAACGATACCTTGTAGTTACGACTCGGGGAGCACAGCAAATAAACGTAAAAATAAAGAGCTTTGTTTTCGAAAAATGGCGCCAAACACAAACGAGCAAGACAACCCTAATGGCCGACAACAACAACGATTTTACTGGCGGAAAAGCTAGTGCTTGATGCACGCGAACGAGCCTCAAACGGAAAATGTTTAAAATAGCTTAAAGAAAAGAATTATCAAATAACACTGTTCCTTAAACTCTAGTCTCACTAAGCACTATAATTTTTTTTTCGCAAACGCAATAATGGACGCAAATTACACTAATCTAAAACACGTCTATCATCAACGAACGCAAATTTTGAACTGATGAATTATGTCTATGAAAACTTCTTTTTAAGTCTAGTCTTCTCTTGCCTTTTTCTATCCTCATCTCATGTTTTGATGAGATGAGGATAGAAAAAGCCTTGTATTCTTCAGATATTTTGTCTGACATGGCCAAACATGACTGCTCTGCTTCAATATAATGTCTTCCTACAGCCCCTATAGTTGCTTTATACTGTATACAATACTTGTGTTTTCAGTTTTTCTCTCCACATACATGTATGCACAACGCACGGGTCATTATATGTTTATCTTAAGTTTACTTAAGTCTGCTACAATTGTCTCTTTCTTTGAACATATCGGATGATATACCGGTAATTTAGCCGTTTTCTTGTCAGCTTGTACCAAGGGAAAAAACTCTTGTTCATAGAAATTACCCTCATATGTAGGAGACTGAAAAATGTATTTCTGAAACCTGTTACTGATCATATGACCGGCTATACAGAAATATGTTTTACCTTTCCATTTAGTGCCCATTTAAACATTATGTATATTATCCACCTTTGCCTTTTGAGAAGCAAAGGGTTGATTATGGTAATTACACTAAGCATGACTCGCATGATGTGGCTCGTGTGATTGAGCTTGAGGTAGATGCAGTAACTTAACCTTTAAACTTGTGTTCTTATGTCTTACTACTAGGTTATTAATTTGCATAATATTAAAGATTTCAGTCATTTTAATATTAAACCAGATTGATCGGTCGATGACGCGTCATCGCAAATCCCCACATTCACCGCTTTGAACTTTTGCCACACCCCACAACCCACTCACAGGGGTGGAGCCAAATGTAAATGTCATTTTACACTCCGCGATCATATGGATAAGTCACAAACCAAATTTGGTTGAATTCCGTCTAACAGTGTCAGAGGAGTTGCATTACAATAAATTTCATGACCTTTTGACCCCATCCCCAACCCCTGGGGGCGGGACCAAACGTAATTTTGTGCTCATCTACTCCATATTGATATGGGTAACTCATATCACAAATTTGGTTGACTTCAGTCCAACAGTGTCAGAGGAGTTGCATTACAATCAATTTCATGACCTTTTGACCCCATCCTCCACCCCTGGGGCGGGGCCAAATGTAAATGTGCTCATCCACTCCACATTGATGTGGGTAACTCACATACCAAATTTGGTTGAATTCTGTCCAATGGTTTCGGAGGAAGTGCATTACAATCAATTTCTGCGGGTTAAAATTTGACCTTTTGACCCCTCTCCAGCACCTGGAGTTGGAGCCAAATCTAAATGGCCTCTCGCACTCCGCAATCATAGGAGTAACTCAGATATCAAATTTGGTTGCGTTCCGTCCAACAATTTCAGAGGAGTTGCATTACAATCAATTTCATGACCTTTTGACCCCATCCCCAACCCATGCGAGTGGGGCCAAACGTAAATGTGCTCATCTACTCCACATTGATATGGGTAAATCATATCCCAAATTTGGTTGAATTCAGTCCAACAGTGTCAGAGGAGTGGCATTACAATTAATTTTTTTACCTTTTGAACCCCACCCCTTACCAACCTCTGGAGGCAGGGCCAAATGTAAATGTGCTCCGCAATGATATGGGTAATCCATAGACCAAATTTGGTTGAATTATGTCCAACGGTTTCAGTGGAGATGCGTTACAATCAGTTTCTGCAGATTAAAATTTGACTTTTTGACCCCTCCCCCACCCCCTAGGGGCGGAGCCAAATCTAAATGGCCTCTTGCACTCCGCTATCATATGGGTAACCCAGATAGTAAATTTAGTTGAGTTCCATCCAACGATTTCAGAAGAGTTGCGTTACAACTGACTTGACCTTTTGACACCTGTCACGCCCCTCTGGGGGCGGAGCCAAATCTAAATATCATCTTGCAAAGCGGAATCATATGGGTAAATCATACCAAATTTGATTTAATTCCACCCAATGGTTTGGGAGGAGATAGCATGAAGGATACAGGCAATCAATTTGACCTTTAGACCCGTGCCACGCCACCTTGGGGGTGGAGCCTAATCTAAATGTTGTGTTGCAAAGTGCATTTCTATGGGTAGCCCACATACCAAATTTGGTTCAATTCCACGTTCAATTCCACCCAACTGTTATATGCTTTTAGACTTGGTCGGCTGCTCTACCATCCATCCGAATGTTGTAAAAATGTATATATGTAGCGCATACGACCATGTAACTATGGATTCGGTGGGATACCCTACCAGCATTGCTTTAAGGCTCGGTGGGCTGCCCTACCATCCATCCGAATGTTGTAAAAATGTAAATATGTAGCGCAGATGACTAAGTAACTATGGATTCGGTGGGCTACTGTACCAGCAATACAGTCAGGCTCGGTGGGCCGCACTACCATCCATAAAAATATGCTTGTATAAAATGTAGACATGTACATATTAGCCACACTGTAAACAAATGTAAAGCACATGTAATCTGAAAAAAAAGAAGACAAAAAGGAAGAATTATTTTTTTAAAAAGCAAAAAACAAGAAGCCAACACAGTTCTATCTCGTCAGTAAGAATTGTAATAGAGTCCAGCACAATTTCATGCGCAAAACATGATAACGAAATGAGATTATTGAAAGTCAACATCGACAATAGGCCTAATTATTAAAATGTTGGCGACTTGAGAAAATTATAAATAGTTTTAATTTTATAAATAGTTTTATTTATAGTGTTTAAGCCCGATTTCGTAGCAAACCAAAAGCCTATAGTAAACATATGGTACCAGAGGGTAGTATCATGATATAGTCCTCTCCAGTTAAATACATCCCAGCGGGCACACAACGTTGTTTCAACGTTGAATGAATTCACCTTTCCAGAGTACCCACCCATCATATGACGTCATAATGAACTGCGTGATGTGTAGAATGACATCAGAATGAATGACGTCATGAATGACGTCGATAAGTAGGTCACGAATGCATATTTGAAGACGGTCTATGCGTTGTTGTACAAATTGTTTGCTTTTACTATTTAATAACTATTCTGTTGAATATTTTGAAACTAATTTGACTGGGCGCTGTTGCTGCCATAGGCAGCAACAGCGCTCAGTCAAATTGGTTACAAAATATTCTACAGCTTCCCTGTATAGTTTTCAGGAAATTGATAGCCAGGGCATTCGGGGATCGATCAATCCCAACACGGCGAGGTGTGGGTGGAGCTTAGCTAGTGATGGGCGGGGCATAGCTAAAAATGGAAAGGTCCATTAGGCTTGCATGATTATGCAATTTTTATAATTGCGATTATTTCAATGAAATAATTGCGATTATTCAATTAATTGATACTAAACCCTTATCCAGCCTGTGTCAAAGATTTAACTCATACAGAGGCAGTAAAGGAAATACTGGTGTACAGAGGCAGTAAAGGAAATACTGGTGTACAGAGGCAGTAAAGGAAATACTGGTGTACAGAGTCAGTAAAGGAAATACTGGTGTACAGAGGCAGTAAAGGAAATACTGGTGTACAGAGGCAGTAAAGGAAATACTGGTGTACAGAGTCAGTAAAGGAAATACTGGTGTACAGAGGCAGTAAAGGAAATACTGGTGTACAGAGTCAGTAAAGGAAATACTGGTGTACAGAGTCAGTAAAGGAAATACTGGTGTACAGAGTCAGTAAAGGAAATACTGGTGTACAGAGGCAGTAAAGGAAATACTGGTGTACAGAGTCAGTAAAGGAAATACTGGTGTACAGAGTCAGTAAAGGAAATACTGGTGTACAGAGGCAGTAAAGGAAATACTGGTGTACAGAGGCAGTAAAGGAAATACTGGTGTACAGAGGCAGTAAAGGAAATACTGGTGTACATTTGAGAAACAATGTCACTTTAATGTTGTCTCTATCTTAGCAATACAACTTTTGAATGTTAAAAGAATAGAAGTTAATCTAATTCAGACAATCACAATATGACTGTAGTTATAATACAGATATAATTTTCATACTGATTATATTGAAAAGATTTTGACTGAAAATAATTGCTACATAAGCAAGCAACAAATTTTAGTCGAATCTTTTTCAAAATATTCAGCGTATTTCATAAGGGGCTTATTTGAAAGCATTTTTCTCAGAATACAGGAAGAATATGTTTAAGATCAAACTCTAATTAAACAAAAGCAGGTTGCCATGTCATCCTGTTATCATTATACGCTGACTAAGTTGACTAGCAAATTACTAATCAACCTTGTGTAAAAAGAGCTGAATTTGAAACATGGTGAGTATTTTTGAATATTTGAACTGTTGCGCTGATGATATATGTAAGCATTGATTTTTTTCAAAATAAACTGAGAGTAAACATTAATATTTCAAATGAAATGCATTAAAAACAAAATAACACTTGAACAGCAAGTAAAATCAAATCATAGATACACTGAAGGTGTTAAAGCAAGGCCAGTTCTTTTCTTTGTAAGCTAATGATTAGCAAGTCTGGCTTATCACTGCACACCAATTATACTCCAGCTAATTCACCCAAGTGTGTCAGTAAAGGACAATGCAATGATGACTGACTCAAGTTCAAACGTCAAACAATTTTACTAAAGTAGGCAAATTAAAATTTACTAGAGGTATTTTGAAGCACTGTTGTGCAGGAAAGCCATTAAATATTTTGAAAGTGAATTAATTGAAAGTTAGATGTTGCTGTCAGACACAGATTATCTTATTGAAATGAATTTGTTATTCCTACGTATATCATCAGATAATAGTTTTTCGAGGGTGTAAACACATTTTCGCAGATTTAATATAAGAGTAGGAATCTTATCAACAAATTTTGTCAATTTCGTAATTAGCAAACATTCACTGAAATAAAACATGTATAAAAATAAAAATAAACCATAAAATAAACTTACTGCTTATAAATATCCCCATATCTGGTCTACAGATGCAATCTCTGAATTGTGTTATGTGTTTTTGAGGGTGATGTAATCGCGTAATTTCAACTGTAGTGAGGCGGTGAATTGATGTCATTTTTATGATTTGAACAAAGGAGTCTGTCACTGAGTATAATGACATAAATGGGTGTGATACATACAAAGAACGTAAAAATTTATAGTTGTAAATCCAAATCAGGTTATATTCCGCTTTTTGTGATAACCGGGTAGCAGCAAATTTCAGCCAAAACATTAAAATAGTTAAAATCTTTCAATTTCCTTTTTGGAAATTGGTAAGTGTACGTGGTATTGAAAATGAACATAAGTGTTTTGCCTACAGAAAAACAGAAAGAAATTAATGAAATTTATATCATATGTGGTAACTAAGGCCTGTTTGAATCGCTATTGCTGGTAGACAAAAATCAATCTAGATCTGAAAACTACATAAGGACCCCATGCCCGTTCCATGTTTCGGGAGAAATAAATTATTGCTACGGCAACGGATCTCCAATGCTTCTCAGGCCAGTAACTGGCAGATGTTGTTAGATGCAAAAACTTGATAGATTTGTATCATTTCCTTATGAGTTATTGGTATTTTTTTCATGGGTCAAAGAAGTAATAGTGAAAATACATGTTTTTCACTACACTGACATCGAAATGCATAAAATGATCACTTGTTCTAAGCGCATCTTTTTAAAATTTACACTTGTGGTGTAAAACTATTGTATCTATTTAACTACACATGATTTGTCGACGTACCCTCGAAATCACATGACCCACAAAAACACCTTACTGGACGATATATATTAAAGCAACCATGCAATCTTACTAAAAGTTTTTCCAGAAGCTTTCAAAATCTCAATTTTAATGTAGGCATACAAGAAAGATTTTGATAGTCGAGCACACAATGGTCCTCGATACGCTCGGTATGGTGCTTACCATACAAAAAGTTCAACATAAATATATTTTCAATTTTAATTTCAATAATTATCAATTATTCAATTATTTGAAATTACCATTGTCCACGATTATTTATTTTTCAATAATTACGATTATCAAATAAATTGAGCATGGTGGTGTTCCATATTCTCGCGGTAGTTACGACAATAGGCATCACAATAAAAGAAATTAATCTTCCCTGTTTGAAATGTTGCTGGGGCTTGAATGTCTGTCCTATTTCCCAAATTGTTCATAAAATATAATCCAATTTTGTACAGAGGAAAGTTTTTATATCACCTCGGGAAAACACCAGGGTAGGTGGTCGTTTTTCAGAGGCTGACCATATTCTTGTGGTAAACAAAGAACATTATCTATGGTGGGCCAGCACAGTAAAAACACAGATAAAATATCAGGATTGCTTTCCAGGTTAACAGTCTTCTACAAAATGCTATTATTTATTAGAAAATCAGTCAAAATTTTGATTCTATCAAAGCTGTATCAGTGTATGCAGTAGGCCCTGCCATGGTTTATTTGTAAGATGTGTGATTGGGGAAACCCCTGAAATTATTAAGTAACGAGTCCTTTCACCCCCTATCCCGTTTGCCTTAGGTCGTTTCACACCAGGTCGGTTCACTACCAAGTCTGGGTTGTTTCGCACCCCTTTGAAATGGCTTGTGTGTGAACGGGAATGGCGAGTGTAGTTGAATTGAATTGAAGTGCCTTTGTAATACTGATACTGACTCAACCTTTGATGTATTGGCGACCTGACCATTTCAAGTTATTCTAAGTGATGTTAATTGCTATTAATAATTTAATATATCAAATTTTTTTAATTTGTGATTAATAATGTTATATATATGCATATTTATTCATCAAATTTTTTTTAATTGAAGATATTTTTTAAACTTTAGCGCTGGAATGACGGCCTTGGTCGAGCCCATCATTACAGTGGTGAAATTGCCAAAAATAGTCTTATCTTGGCCTGCAAATGGGCATTACCCAAGAACACCACACAGGCCGGTTTTTGCTGGCTTCGTCGTGAAAGGGTTAAAAAGAATTTGACAGACCAACCTACTAACTGACAGATGGAAACAAAAGATGAGTATATTCTATACTAAATAAACTAGTTTTATTGATTTATTTAGTGCGCATTTGCGTGCTATAATTTCTCGCTGTTAGGTATGAATGGTTGTAAAATCTTAAATGATATATTACTGATCCGTCCATCCATTCATCCGTCCACTCATCGATCCGGCCGTTCGTCTGTCCATCTCATTTCCGATAAAGCTGCCTAATTTGCAACTATAAATGGGAGTGGCTCACTTGTTTCAAAGTCTTTTTGGACAGTTGATGCGGTGCATAAAGGACTAACTACATTCAGCTTAATTATTTTCAAAATGTATGGATAATCATGTTTAAGTTAATAATTTTTCTGATCAAATTCAGGGATTGTATGAATTTTACTTATAATTTGAATAACCTCCTTCGCCGTCTTCTGTTAACACCTAATTAGAAAAAGTAATGGCTTAATTAGCGCGGCTTTCATCAAAGCATGAGAGTGTGTGCCGACACACGTGATAATTACTCAATTACTCAACGATTCACGCACAATAATTGTAGGCCTACTCCGATCTTGATAAAAATGCAATGTATGATGGATGTATGAATGGATGGGCGGATGGATGAAAACTGACGTATGGGATGCATAGAACAAACACGAGTTATTAGTTAAAAACTGTTATGGAAATAAAAGAAACGAGATCATGCAGATTGCATCAAATGAATGATTAAACATGTTGATGGATGTATGAATGGTGGGTGGATGGATGGATGGATGAAATGGCAGATAAGATGGGTATGGTGGATGGACTCACGGACTGCTGGACGGATGGGATGGGGGATGGATAGATGGATGGACGAAAGGCAATGCAGATGATTTAGTGTAATTGTAAATGTATGGACTACAAGTTGTGTACAGTATATTTGATGAGTAATCTTCAGGCGGCATAACTGAACCAGGAAACCATGTCAATGTATAAACGTGTTCGGGAAAACTTACTCAGGCACCGGGATGAGTGACGTTTTGGTGGCATAATCCTACAATATTAGGCTATGCCTATCATTTAATTACAAATGAGTTCAGAAGCCAAACATCATTAATATCTGATATCCAATCATGATCAAACAACTGAATGCGGTCAGTTCGTTTTTCTTTGAAAATTGCCGACACCAATATCCTATATAATACTTGACTTCCAGTTGAACAATCCATAACGTCTTCCTTTCACATCGCTTCTCATCATTTAAATAAATTACATCCCTTATGATAGCCTATAGTACACATTGGGGGGTGGGGGTGGGTGAACTGCCCCGGAAACTGTCGCTATGGTGTGTATTTTGTGTAATCAGGAAGTTCGTTGTCTTCAGCACAGCGTGCCATGATATTTGTGATAGATGGCAGCACCGAACATATGGAACACGTAATCATCATCATCATCGTCGCCGTTATCATTTTGTTGCTGTTATCATCATTTCGTTGTTGTTATTATCGTTGTCATCGAAATGTTATGTTGAACATTTTGGACTTAATTTAATTGAAAGCCATTGCTGCCTTAGGCAGCATTAATGGCTTCCAATCAACTTACGTCCAAAATATTTAACAGTCTGTTTCATTTTGTTTTGGAAACATGTTAAGTTATGTCTGAGCCGTATTACTACTACTACTACTACTACATCATATTCATGTAAATTGTTATCTAAATGTGTACATATATGTAAATAAATACATTGTTTCTTTTACAAAGTGCGTTTTCAAAATTGTATTGACATAACCACTGTACATCCCATCACACCCTATATACTGTTTCGCATTGTCCCAAAATACCAACTTTTATCTTTCTTTCTGAAGATAATTTTGCATACTGTTATCAGCAATAACTCCAGTTAAATTAGTTTCGAAATATTCAACAGATCTGATCAGAAGGGATGGGTAGGATAAGCCCACGTGCGCGCGTGTGTGTGTGTGTGTGTGTGTGTGTGCGTGCGTCGCAATAAAAGTAGTCTTTCAACATGAATGATATACAGATGTCTATGAGATCACGTGTATTAAATGTACTGAATGAATACGGCCAAGCACAGTTAGTCATCATAGAATGTGTTCAAGCGACCACAAAACTTGGAATTTTAGCAAATTACAATCCTATTCCCGTCAAACATTCATGACATTATATTTAGATATCAGTTTCTCTGAATTGCCTATCTTCTTATTATCTCCTTATTAACTTATAATGCACATGTCTATATAGGGGCGAAACGACCTAGGGCGCACAAGAATAGGGGCGAAACGACCTGGGGTGAACTATATGCGCGCATCTTATAATATCGACTGGTTTTTGTACATTGTAGCTTTCTATTTTACTCAGTAATAAGAGGGGAATTTTTGGGAAAAAAGTTGTTTGCGAGCATCTTTGACTTCCTGGTTACAGCGTTTCCACGGGAAATAGACGGTAGGGGGCGTTGGTTTTTATTTATAGCAAAAAATCAGACTGCTGCGAGAATATGGAACCCGCCAGAATATGAGACAGGAGTATAATTGTGCAAGCCTAGAATCAATGTTGATATGTTGAACTAACGTTGAGACAACGTCGTGTGTCCGCTGGAATATCAGATCATTATCAGTGTTAATTATTACCACGAAATTAAATTACATGATGATGAGCAAAATAATTTTCTATTATCATTATGCATCTGTAAAACATACCTTCGATTACAACAAATCGGGATAATTCTGATCCTGTACAAATCGCTTCTAACATCATATAATTGTCAAATATATTTTCTTTTTTTAAACAGTCTCTAAACATTCGATAGTTGAAAATGGTATCTTTCTGACTTTCGGTTTCAATTTGGGTTTCTAGTTTCTGTTCACATTGTTGCCAGATTATAATGAGCAATAACAGACATCATCATCATCATTTTACGAGGCATAAGCCATTGGCTTGTTATTGCCTCAGTGTTTTTATTGTCGTATGGCTAGCTCAGTTCAATTCAAAAGATTGTTCTTTGAAACAGATCTATCTAGTTTGTACTTGAATGATTTAAACATTGTCGCTCAATTAAATCTCCTCAAAACCATCAGTATATCAGTGACATTAGATTTAAAACTGTAGCTATGTTTTTGGAAATGCTATGATGCAGATGGGTGTTCCCCGCGTCAGCTGCGGTGTGCCGCCTACACGCATGGTCACACCCTTGCTCTATAGGTGGGGCTTAGAATGCACCTTCCGTATCCTCTGCGTGTCGTACGAGGCGACTAAAGGAGGTAAGGGTGAGGCAACCCTGACAGAAACCTCGGGTGCTGAAGACGGAGGTTCCAGGCCGCACGGCGCACTCTAATAAACCATGGATCCACGCACTTAATGCTTATGATCATGTCGATAGTGACTTACAGGACTGGCAGTATGATCAGCGAACGAAAAGAAGAGATGGGCACACCCTGCTGCGCCTAGCATTTGTTTACATGTTCACTTGTAGATTCAAGATTCAGGATTCAAGATTCAAGATTATTTATTCAATAATTCCAAAGTGAACGAATTCACATGTGTTCTCATCGCCATCCGAGTCCCCTCCTCTACGCAAGTGTCTCCTCATGCAACCACAAAGTGAGGACGTGGAAGCAGAGATTATCTACCAGTAATTGGAATCGCTACCGAGCATGTTCTTGTCTATGCAGAGGCTACTAAAAAATCAGTCCTCTGTATTGGCGGAATTGCAGTATGACTTTGTGGTGGTCTGATAAGCATATGGCCTGTTCAATGTGTTCATCGCTATCCGGGTCTCCTCCTCTACACTAGTCTCTCTATGCAAATCATGTTTAGTCAAAATCATGAAGAATTTCTTTGAAAGGCGTGTCTAGTTTACTTTTGAAGGATTCAACCGTTGGTGCCTCTATAACTGTTGCTGGCAGTGAATTTCAATAGGGTACCACTCTGTTAGAGAAAAGGTGTTTGCGAATATCCTTAGTGCTGCGTTTCATGTTGAGCTTGAACTTATGTCCTCTAGTGTCTGCACTAGTGGAGAGTTCGAAGAAGCTGCATTTCTCAATGTTGTACAAATCATTAAGAATTGTGTATGTTTCGATTAAGTCGCCTCGAAATCAAGCAAAGCCACAAGCTATACAGATCTGTAAGCCTCTATTCAGCACAAAAGGTAGGATCTAACCATACCTAAATACCTTAGCGTCTCTGACATGGAAGGAGATTGTGCATAATAAACTTTTTCAGTCTTGGCAATATTCTCAGAATCATCAGTTTATCTATATCATCTCTTGTCCACATCACCACACTTACTTCTTCTTACCATGGAAGGTGAAATCTTAGTAGGCCTAACTATGTGCATTGAGCTTTTAGATCTTGAACTATGGTTTGATATCATGAGCATTTTGCATGCCTATCTATTCTTATCAATCAATCAATCAATCATCAATCAATCATAATTGCTCGGATTCAGTAAACCCTCAGTGTACTTCTACATGTCATCGTTCAGAACATCAGAAAAATGTGTCTCTCAAACAGGCGAATAAAACAGCTGATATTTATAAATCTTAATAAAGCTGTACTACAAAAATAAACAGTATAAAAGCCGATTCTCCAATCTAATCACTTTCCAAAAACATGTGCCGAAACTACTCAGAATTTAGCCATCGCCGATCAGTAAACACTTTTGCACTCATATAATCTCAAGGAGAGGAAATGCTCGGCAATATCTTGCCATTTCTGCAACAGATCAGCTTTGAGACCAATGACGACTGCCCTCAGTCACAAGCTACGCATACCTGTAAGCCTCTAGTCAGCACAAAAGGTAGGATCTAACCTTACTTAACTATCATAGCATCTCTGACATGGAAGGAGACGGTGCATAATAAACTTTTTCAGTCTTAGCAATGTTCTCAGAAACATCAGTCCATCTATATCATCTTTCGTCCACATCACCACTATTACTTCTTCCACACCATGGAAGGTGAAATCTTAGTAGGCATAACTATGTGCATTAAGCTTTTGGATCTTAAACTATAGTTTGATATTATGAACATTTTGCATGCCTATCGATTCTTATCGAACAGTTTATTATAGTTATCATCGTCCAATGATCTCTTTTAATCTCGAACAATGTTTTAACCAAGTTATTATTCATTTATTGCCCATTGAACTGTTTTAATACAATTAATTCTTACGGAACTATTTTAGTCATGAAGCTGGACAGTTTTATCAATCTTCATTGAACAATTTTTAACCAAGTTATCATTGCACATCGAGCAGTTTTTATCATTTTAATTTTACCAATCATCAAGTGATCTCATATCAGCTATATACAGCGACTTTTACTTATCATCGTACAGGATCTTAGCTATTCACTACAATTCTATCATACAGATTAAAGAACTCTTACAGCAGTTGGCAGCTTATTGCCATTCTATTTATTCCTACGGAAAGTGGTTATTAACTAGCCTTTTACACATTTTCGTGGTGAAGTTACTAAGTGACATATTGGATTTGCGTACATCTACATGTTACCTGCATTGCTACTAGTACTCATTGGACTCTGCTCCTTATCCTCACATAGCATTCTTCATTGCAATCATGATATGGACTCCTCCTTGGCTAAAACGACTAAAGATGTACAGACATCCAGTATCATGAACTCTATTCTGCAGTATAATCCTACTAGCATCCATGGCACCGTGTTGAATTCTACTGAAGTAGCATCGAGCATCACTAGTCATGAGACAAGACAAGTATTAAGTCAGCGAATCCAAAATTTCGTACACATCAGACAAAACCGTCACAATCAATTAGACAATACACTCTGAATAAAGCAAAAGCCCTGGAAAAGAAGCTAGGTCACACTAGTCACAGTCCATTATCAGTCGACTGGAGAGATTCTAACAATTGTTACATAACACCCTCAGCTGCTTGTCTTGAACTATTCAAATTGAGCATTTTGAAATTTATCGAGATATAGGAAGACAAATTCTATATACTTGAGCATAATGACAGATTGGATAAAAATGGCGCTTTAGTGGAAATCTTACTGAAGATAGGGAAGAGTAAATCATGCGCCACATGCAGTTTATCAATATACAACACATCATCTGGAGCTCCAATTAATGGGAAACTTGCCCCAGCATTCATAGAATCCTTCTTCCCGTCTTTCTCGACCTGGATAATCAATCAATACCTTGGAGTTATAGATAAGCAACTACAGAGAGACCTACAAATAGCACTCTCATCACATGCGACATATAGTAAGACCACCAGCAAATTTAGCTTAGCTACCAGCAGGGAATCAGTCAGTCGGTCAAACATCTGCCCAGTCTGTAAAGAAACATCAAATCTCGATACAATACAATGTGACACATGTCTAGACTGGATCCACTACAAATGCGCTGACCTAGACAAAGGGAGGGCCAACAAAATGCCACAAATCCCACCGTACAACTGCATACTATGCATGGATAACCTCCTATGCTCAGATAGCCAACCATTAGATGGCATCGCCTCAGCGGAGTCAACAACTATTCATAGTGCAGCGATACAAGCACAGACTATTACTTCAGTGATAGATCAAGGGGGATACTGTCGCTACTTCCCACTCTACAAACATCATGGCAACTCTATGCCTAATTCAATCTTTTCCACAATGCAATCAAAAGACTGGAAGATAGCTCCTCCAACCACTGCAGTCATGATGTCTAGTCCAACAGCTCTATTAACAGACATAGTAACTACCTCAAATCCAGAACCACAAAGTGATGCAGAACCATCTGTATTACCAGCCCTCACACCCAAAGCAATCATGACGATGACGTCTGAAGCCTCAGAAACTACTCTAAATTCAATCGCTCAAAGCAATATTGAACAGCTTTCAATACCGTTAGTCATATCGTCCGATGCAGTCATGGTCACTATATCTGAAAACTGCAAACCAACACAAGACCGCCAAAAAATTGCAGCGAACGTGACTACGAGTCGTCAAAGCGGCAATTCAAATACTGAGACACTTAGTAACCAGCTAATACAACAGAAATCCTTTATTGCTTTACTCGAACAAAAATCCGAGACAATTACTGTACTCAATACCTGTAACCCCACAGTTGGTTCTGTTGCTAGCTCTACCATCAATCCACCATCGGTCATAGAACAATATAATCTAGCGAGTCCACTTAATATCATAGAGAGGCAGCTAAACGTGCAATTAGATTACCAGAGACTGTCACAATTAGCCTCTATAAATGCAACTCTGATAGCCCAAAGCGCAGCTCAGTCACATAATGGAACATCTCTGTCACATAATGGAACATCTCAGTCAACAAACTCGTCAAATACTCCATCACCAGCATGCGATCAACTGCATCAGGCGATTCCTGCTGCTCTCCCAGCTACCTATCATCATCTGCAACTTACCTCACCACCTCCGCCAACAGCATATCAGTACCCAACCAGCATCCCACCACCAGTACTACCATCTGTCTATCATCATCCGCCTTTCGTCTTGACTTCTGTACCACCACCAGCGTATCATCATCTACCCTCTATGTCACCATCTGTCCCAGCTCCTGGGTATCACCAATTACCTAATATCTCTCAACCTGTATTACCATTTATGCTTTATCAGTCGCCATATGTTATGCAACCTCATCCTATACCTATCTCTCCTTACCTTCCACCTCCTGGATATGAGCAGCAGCCTTATATACCTCAAACTGTAGCACCATTGGTGCATTATCAGCCACCTGTACCCACATACCAACCACAACCGTTTGTATCCCAGCTTAAATAACCCACCAATCTTACACATCGACATCAAAATCAGAATCAACAAGTGCAGCAATCAACACTCCAGCCTGAGCTGACAGAAAGAAAATCAACTCGGACATATATCCATGAACCATACAAGCAAAAATCAAGCCCAGCAGACAATAATCATCTATCTGAAAATCAGCCTAGCGTGCAACAACACTGGCTATTTTCAAACAACTCCTCGTGCAGAGTCGCTATCTCATGCTCGATCTCCAGTGTGCAACTTCACCAGAAACTGACAACACCAAGTATCCAGACATAACCTACAATAACACAAAAATGTGCAAAGACCATCACATGCCACATTTGCCATTTACCCAATACAGTCCCCCACTGTATCTAAAGATGATTATCCAGTGCCTAGTAAACACCGTATATCCAAGGTCCTACCATCAGCTGTTAAGAATACTGGCGTATCTACAAATACTATGCCACAGCATGCAGCTAGCTCCTCAAGATGCTATCTGGATCAGTTTGACTCTCAAATGGAACCAGATTTAACTAACTTAGCTGAGGCGAATACAACCTGTACAGTACAGAATCCTATGGCAACACAGTCTTTTTTCTTAGAGTCTCCCGACCCCAAGCAAACACCTCCAGACACATTCCCGGCAATGGAAATGAGAAAGTGGAACATCCAAGATGCCTAACATTTAACATCGAAGGTGTTCGCAGAAATGCGCCATATCTAAAAGTGTTGATGCACAATCATGACATCATTTGCCTTCAAGAACACTGGCTCTGGGATTGCGAAAAATCAGCAATTGAATCATATCGCGACAACCTCAACTACTTCGTAATGTGCATCGACACGGATAACCCTACTTCTTCTTCTTCTTCAGTATACTGTGGAGATCCAATTTGGATATCATTTCAAAATGGTTGCGATGTGCAAGATGGATTAAAAATTTGGACAGTAATTTACAGCTAAAAGTTAACAGCTCTTGGCATAAGGTATGTACTGGTTAGGAGCTCCATCCCTTAAAACATGTTTTGAAGCTCTCAACCGTTGTTGCTGCCACTGCATTGCTGTGTAGGCTGTTCCAGATTCGGATTGCTGTTGGGAAGGAGTGAATCTTGGTTTCCGTTCTGGAATATGGTACTTTTAACCTGTGATGTATTCTACTTTGATGATGGTGCACAGTGGATGATCGGCTCTATGGTGGACAAGGCTGTTTATGATTTTGTACATCATGATAGCCCTGGCTTGGTGCCTGTGCCCTAGGAGTAGTTCAAGTCCTAGTTCTTCAATGAGAGCAGTGATGCTTGATGTCTGGCTGAACCCCCGAGATATTATGTGTGCCAATCGTCGATCTACCATCTTAATGAGCGCGCGTGTGTGTGTGCGTGTGTGCGTGCGTGCGTGCGTGCGTGCGTGCGTGTGCAGAAAAATTGCTAAAACTCGTAGACATTGGAAAACTGCAGTTATATATCATTTTAAGGGTTTTTAATGGTAATTTACCAAGCTCACTAGCAGGGCTCTTTAACATAAATACAGAAATTCACTCATATAACGCTAGAACATGTCATAATCTACATATACCATATAACAGAATGGAATTGTCCAAATCTAATCCATCTATACAAGCTACAAAATTATGGAACAATACAGACATAATCATTACCCACACGCATACAAGTGTGATTTTACGCACACAAATCATTACCAAAAATTCCTTTAAAAAGACCGTCAAGCAGAAAATTATAAATAATTATTAATACTACATGTACATGTCCTTATCCCTTTTTTCACAGACGAATAGACAGAATGTATCTCAATTTCAACACAATCACACAGAAAAAACCCTAAACTTTTGGCATCTTTGGTTCTGCGTTTATGTTAAAGAGTTCTGTGAGGCAAATCTCACATGGCCATTTCCTTAGCCGTGAGTGTATCTAGTCACCATGGCACGTACAGTACAGCTCTTGGGTGAGTGATCATGCCTCCAAAACAAAAATAGAACATGCCAGTTAAAACATTTTGAACACCATGTAAGAACTCTTCTATCAGGTGTTTTTGACGTTGTTGGAGTGCAAGATATTGCTGCTTTTAAGGCAACTCTATCTTCCAATTCAATTATGTTGGGAATACTTAACAACACTGTTCAAAATATTCAGCGAGATGTTTTACTTTGTTTGGGGGACTGATGCTAACTGTAATGTTGATGATACTTATGATGATAATATTAGTATTGACATCTGTTGCAGTTGTTGGTGTTGTTATTATTAATTTGTTGTTGAGAACAATGATGATAGTAGTGACAGTGGTGTTGGTAGTGATAGTGATGATGATGATACTAGTGCTAATGTTGATGTCTGTTGTTATGTGTTGTAGTTGTTGCTTTTATATTTATTGTTGATAATATTTACTATAGTGACAATAGATGAAGACGAAGTTGATGAAAATAGTGATTTCTCTGGTGCCCATCCTGTATCTGATTTCTAAAAGTTTCTTGAAATCCATTGAAACACCACTCATCTTCAAGTAATGGCCCGGCTTCAACAAAATGTTAATGAAATGATTCTATGGCGATGAGTTTCAGCACTTCTCGCAGGAATCTTGATTTATCCAATCTTGTTGAGGTCCATCTTTCACTTTCTGAAAATCCTCTAAAACGTATCTCCTAAATAACTTGGGTAGCATTACCTAAATTTTGCCGCAGGGATCATGCAGTAGTGGGCATCTGCACCTCATCAGATTTTTTAAGCTCTGAATCAACGAAATGTCTAGTCGACGTTAATTAATGTGATGATGATGATTATCATAATAATCATTAATGATAGTAATAGTTGTGATGCTACATGTAACATAGCTATAAAAATGTTAATAATTATAATAGTAATGATCATGATAATACTGATGGTAATGTTGATATAATAATAATAATAATAATAATAATAATAATAATAATAATAATAATAATAATAATAATAATAATTGAAGCAGGAACACCCCCCCCCCCCCCACACACACACACACCCACCCTGACCCTTCCCTACCCTACCCACAGCGTGATGAGTAGAAAGCATATGAAATAAATAATTACGTTTTACTACCTTAGTAGTTTAAAGGGTTACCAATCAGCGTCATTGATACCGATGGGATGTATACAGTGATGTTGGTGGATCCAGAATTTCTCACGATCCTTGCGGGGGAGCCATTGCTCCTGTGCTATCAGGGTCATGGCGGAGTACTTCTGTGATCCTATAGTTTAAGGAACAGTGATTAGTGAGATTAAAGTGAATAGCGACAGGTGTGTCTTTTTTGTTCTTAATGTCCCTAAAATGTTCCTTAATACATACTTGGAATTCATGATTTGTTTCTCCCACGTACTCTTTATAACACTTGTTGCATGTTAGTAAATAAATAACATTGCTTGGTTGACAATTTTTTTTGTTTTTATGCGATATTTGAGCTCTGTGTGTCATATGAAATAAATAGTCCATACTTCTATGCAATGCATCAACTAATTGAAAGATACTAGGTGGAATGTTAACATTTTGTTAGTATGTCTTTATATGTTATGATGTCGACTGACTGTTATACTGTTCTTTTATCTTCTATATAGTATATACTATAGTTTTATGTTTGTTTATGTAAGGGGGGTGGGGGTGTTCTATGGTACATAGTCTATGCCTCTGGTGGACTCCTGTATGCACAATATATACTGTAAATATCATTCAGCCAAATAAATGCAGATTCAATTCAATCCATTCAATTCAAAGCTGGCTGGTCTTCAAATTAGATCCAGCTATTTAATGTATCCCAGTTCATATTTATCTGCAGTCAGCGCTTATGATAGCCAATCTACTCTGTGTGACCATGGCTGTCAGCGGCACTGCCTTAAGATATACCGAAACATTTTCCCTAATGAAATCAACGTCTGCTATTTATAATCTGTATTCATATATGTACTTTTCACAGAAAGTTATCAGGTGCCATGAAATAAAGATAGATTTACACCATTTTACAGTAAACCAAGGAAGTGCAGTGGCCATATTAAGGTAAATATGCTAATTATAGTCTGTATATATTGCTGTCTATTCCCTTACCCAGATGGAAATTCTAGTGAGTGAGTAATTACAAGCTAAGACATAAGACATCATAGCTATTATAGTATGCATCCTCTTACCCGTCCTACCATAACATATGTAGTTATTCACACCTTATACGCATATATATATATATATATATATATATATATATATATATATATATATATATATATATATATACTGCCAGCTAGTGAACATCTTCATCCTGCCACATGCTACTGTTTGCTATCACATCTCATTCAGATAATTCAAACCCCACCCACTACCAACCCCAACCCACCCTCAATAACCTAAATGCCATTCAAGTTTCCCTGCTCATCATGCCATAAACTAGTAAGGAAGAACCAGTATGGTATTTTATGTGAACACTGTGGTGTCTGGATCCATCTGGCCTGAAACAAACTAAGGAAATCTGATTATAAAAACCTAGAAAATAATGATGAGCCATGGTGGTGCATCATTTGCAATAGTACCCTTTTCCCATTTAATCATTATTCTGAAGACACTGACTTCATGATGACAATACGAAACATTAATAATGACTATGATCACACATATATGACTACACAACTCCTAAACCCCTTCAAACTAAACGAATTCTACAAGCCAACTATATCTGAAGATGATCAGGACAACGAAGAAATCAGCATACATGCACCCGAATGTGAATACATGCTACAGAAGGAATTTAATGATACTATAATCAGGGACAGTGTAACTACATCTTTCTCATTTATCCATGTTAATACTCGGTCTATCGTGAGAAACATTGACAAACTAACCACCATTTTAGACAACAGCACCCATCAATTTAATATTATCGGAGGAACTGCGACATGGCTAAAACCTAATTCACTGACTACCTTAATTAACCGCCAACACTATTCACTTATTAAAAATCACCGGAAAACTAAAACCGGCGGAGGTATAAGCATCTACATAAAAGATGATCAACAAAATACATTTAGAGAAGACCTATAAATAATGGAAGAACATATTGAAACGATTATTTTTATTGAAATACATGGAAATGCAAGTAAAACATACAAACACAGCTACAGAACTGACAATGAGAAATTCACAGATGCATTTCACGGAATTCTACAAATTGTGTAAAATGAAAACAAGACAGGATACCTCATGGGGGATTATAATATTGACTTACTTAACCAAAACTGATTCAACACCAATTTTTTTTTATAAATTTGCTCAGCACATTTAGCTATTATCCTTTGATTACCAAACCAACAAGAATTACAGAATTCAGTGCTTCCATCATTGATAACATCTTCATTAATAATATGGTAGAAAGTAAGCACCTTCATGGAATTTTTGTAACAGATATATCAGACCGTCTACTGATCTAAGATATAGAAAAACTAAATAAAAGACAAAAGCCAGTCAAAAAAGAAACAGTTACATGTAGAGATTTCGGCAGCATAAATATGGGCAAATTTCAAAATAAAATGACTGCATTCGACTGGAATGATATAATCCAATGTCAGTCTTGTGAAGATGCCTACAACTTATTCCACTTAGTATGCACTGTGATCTATGAAGACTGCTTTCCACTAAAAACAGTTCAAAATATTTGAAAGAAATCCAAGTAAACCATGGCTAACAAGAGGGTTGATTGCTTCGGGTCATAAAAAGAATAAACAGTAGTTAAATTACATCAGTGTCCCAACAAAATACAATTATACACAACTAAAAAAATATCGAAATAAACTAAATCAAATAATCAGAATAGCTAAAGAAATGTGCTGCAAAAATAAATTCAAAGAGCAAAGATGATATCCAAGAAACCTAGAAATTAATAAAACCATTGTTAAACAATCATTATATCGAATTGGAACCATCCAGGTTTAGTTACAATAACAAGGTAATAACTGATAACCAAGAAATTGCCGACAAATCGAATACTTTATTAATTTTGGCCCAACACTTTCTAAAAGTATCCAAATTGATAAAGACATCACAATACGAGATTATTTGACAGGCAGCTATAAATCCTCAATGATTCTATTCCCCACTGACACAGAGGAGATTCATAAAATCTTAGTGCAAATCAATCCAAACAAATGTGCCGGGATTGATAATTTTAAATGGAACATCTTTAAAAACTGCATTCTCCAAATACTAACACTACTTTATAATATCTGCAACTTTAGCACAGGGCATATTCCCATCAAGACTGAAGTCGGCATGAGTAACACATATATACAATGCCAAGGACTCCTCTGATTTCACTAACTACTGGCCTGTCCACGTTTTCAAATCTACTTGAAAGACTATTATAAATGACTAATGAAATAGCTAGACAAAAATTATATTATTTATCAATCACAATTTGGATTCCGGGAGAAGCATTCAACTATGATGGCCATCATGGACATGATAGAAAAAATGTGAAATTCACTTGAAAATAAAGAACACATTTTAGGAATATTTTTAGACCTGTCAAAAGCAATCGATACCATAGAGCATAAAATCCTAATTGAAAAATTCACCTATAATGGAATACATGGCATGGCAGTCGATTGGATTAAAAGCTATCTAACTAATAGAATGCAGTGCATCAAATATAATGGAGTCTTAACAGAAAATGGAAAATTAGTGTGTGGTGTTCCTCAAGGATCAATTCTTGGCCAGCTACCCTTTCTATTATATATGAATGATCTACCCACCATATGCAACCAACTATCACTAATCCTATTTGCGGATGATGCCAATGCTTTTTGTAGCTACAAAGGTATAGATAACCTATATAAAAATGTAAATCATGAAATGCATAATGTAATCCGCTGTTTTAAAGCAAATAAGTTGTCACTAGATGTAAGCAAAACTACTTATTTATTGTTCACAAAAACACTGAAATCCAAAAATCTGCCAAAATATTCCGAAGTCAAGTGGGTCAATGTGATGTGGAAAAACATATACTAATAATTTACTTGTTCAAGAAGGAAGATGTAACGTCACACCTTTCCCAGAACTGTTAATATCATGTCAGTCTACACACACACACGCACGCACGCACGCACGCACGCGCGCACACACACCTTTGCCAAAACTGTTAATATATATAATTACATACGTACATATGTATGGAAAGGTGATTTTACAACTTCCCCAAATCATGCACTTTATACAGAAATTATGGAAGGTGTAGTTTTACACCTTTCCTGAATTGCTAAATCTATATACACACACTTGTATATATGGAAGGTGTACTCTCACACCTTTCCTAGGTCGTATACATTCTACCATGGTTTATGGAAGGTGCGATTTCACACCTTTTCCAAATCATACACTTTATATAGGACATATTGATGATTTTCGATCTTCGGGTCTAATTTAGAAATATATCTACCACACCTCTGATAAGAATATGATGTAACGGTTGCTGCGACAACCTCTTATCAAAGATGCAGTAGCACGATTATCTGCTCGCCTCGTCGACGGTGATGGTGACGATATTTATACTCAATAATCTGGGCCTGATCTGACTCGGGTAAAAGATGGTGGCTCGGGACGGTGGTCTTCCGTCACTTCCAGACTGAACAATAAATAACCCAAACTCTTGCTTCGAGGATATCGAAGTGATAATATATTTTCTGAAGTTTGACTGTCTGATATGACCATGAATATGTGTGACTTATGCTGTCATGATAGAAGTTAAAATAAAACTCTAAGTAAATATAAGTGGCTTATACTGCCACCAGCGATGTTAAATAATTAATATTGTACTTAAACTAGCCCGACTACTTTGGGTGACTTATACTGCCACCAATGACTACAGAAACAACCGATATCTACGCGATACGAATACTGGTTATTCTATCATTTAAAAGTTGCGTTTCACGATTCGCTAGGCAGTTTCGTCAAATACTGTTCTTGGCTACTTAAAGCCATTCACCAAGAATTCATTTGAATCTCGACAAAATCAGTTCCACAGAACTATGCGGACTCGAGGCTAGGCTTTCTTCAGACCAATCTTTTTCTGAACCTTTAACGTTAGAGACCGGACCGAACCCCGACTGAAAGTTAAAGTCCCGCTTATATACAATCTTAGTTTTTTATATCTTGTTGTTCTCTAAAATTCCAGCTGCCTTTTATGACAGAATGACTTATCTTGTTTGACGACAAGTCTCGATTTGTGTATCTATGCCTATGAATCTGTCCGAATGACGAATGGTCGGTTTGATACCAAGTATCGATTTGTGTACCCAACATCTATGAATCTGTCAGAATGACGAGTGACCGGTAAACAAGTTACCATTCTTCTTAGTCTTGAGTGATTACTTTTCGGCTACTGCTTATGAATCTGTCCAAATGATGAATGATCGGTAAACAAGTTACCATTCTCCTTATCCTGATTGTTTACTTCTCGGCTCATTTTCTCAAGCTTTCGTGAGAATATAGATCGCCATTGTAACTAACTGCTTCCGTATGTCATATTTCATCTGATTCCGGCTAGACGCTAATCATCTTGCCAATTTTGATAATGTACGTACACCGTCTGACAATGTATGCATATCCCACGCTGATAATGTACGTATTCCTCTTACAAGGACGCTATGGACGGTACCAGTTATCCAGTGCTAATAATATATATCCAAATAATAAATATATATCCAAATAATAAGATGCTGGTAATGCATCTAAGTATAGATGATGATGATCATTGCTAGTAACCGCTAATCGGTACATCTTAATATACATGGTGACATAGTCTATTAGCTCGCCTGGTATTCACATCTGAATTTTGAATTTTTACTCGGGACTTACTCGTACATATAAGATGTCCAGCGGGGTCATGACTTCCCACAAGACAATCCCATATCTACAATATGGAAGATGTAATTTCATACCTTTCGTCAAACTGCTGTATTTGCATGCACCTACATATACAAGTATATGGAAGGTGTAATTTCACACTTATCCTCGATTTATTATAGCTATATACATTCACCCATATATAAAAACCCATATATATATATATATATATATATATATATATATATATATATATATATGCGTTTACATACATATATATGGAAGGTGTACTTTCACACCTTTCCTAAGTCTTATACGATATGCAGTGATGATAGATAAATATGGTATGATATGCATGTATATATGATGATGCACTATGGCGAGCACATCCCAGCCACCACCACCCCACCACCCCCAAGCCCACCCACCCGAACATGTTTTATCACAAACAGTATGTGGTAATTGTCTCATATGTATTTTTTATGTATTGTAAGTTATGTGAATGCTTTTTATTGCTGTCCTCCTTGTGTGTTTCTTGTTTGTCCATCACTTTATAGGCATTGCCTTGGTTGGACTGCATGTAGTATCTGTTTACATGTACATAAATCGTTAAATAATAAATAAGTAATATTGAACTTGGCGGCGTCTGCCTGCTTCTCTCAGCATAGAGCCTGGCATAGTCAGGAGATAATGTGTCTACCCGCAACCCATGGCTGAAAGTGACGGCATAATAATTTAGATAAGTGAAGAACAGCTGCGTATAGATTCCTAATTGGCATGCACTCCAAACTATTATCAAGATCACACCCAAGTTTTTGGCCAATCAAATTCCCTTGAACAAAATTGGTTCAGCGGATGTCCTAGATGATATTTCATGAGTTTGAATCAATCCGCCAAGTGGTTTCGGAGGAGAAGACTTTTAAAAACGTTTCCCGAAATACTACAAAATCCAAAATGGCCGCCAGCCTAATAGGCCGACCAGCATTGTTTGGACAAAATCATATCTCTATTGTGGAATGATACTTCCTGCAAAATATAATTAAAATCTACCCAGTGGTTTCTGAGGAGAGGGCATTTAAAATTTCCAATTGCTTTACAATGGGTAAATTTGGCTCGAAACGAATCCAAGATGGCAGCCAAACCGTTGATTGAACAAATTCGAAATTTTCAGATTTGTATTTCTCGACCCCAAAAACCTATATAGGCCCAATTTTGGCATCAAAATCCATTAAATAAAAAATTCAACATGGCCACTAGAAAGCTTGATTGTGTTTGGTCCATACGGAAATCCATGTTTTTCGCGCTATTTAGTTCTCTTGAACAAACTTTATAGGGAGCCAAGATCCAAGATGGCTGCCAACCTATCTAGAAAATCATATCCATTCACATGTAAAATGTTTGCCCTAATAAGGCCCTCGTGCCATCCCAAGCCTGAATTTCACTAGCATTTTTATCTTCGCGCTATTCGCGAACCAAAAAACGGTGGAATAAAAAAAAAAAGACAGAACAATAACAATAGGGTGCCATTGCTGGCTTGTCTTTAAACTCGATGAATGCCCCCCCCCCCCCCCACACCTCCCGAACCATCTCTCCACTACTGGAGCTAGTGGAATTTGTGGGAGAATTTTCTGCATAAGGCAGCAGTGTCTTCTATTCCAAATGTGTGCAGAAGATTACTTACGTCATAACCAAAACAGTTTGTTGCTAGAATCATGTTGGCCATTGCTATTTTTACTGTATCATTAACCATAATCATATTTAATTTAATTAATTTTATTATATTATATTTTATCTGAATGTCTGGCTCCTGGGTCTTACAGACAACACATCCCAAGGGTCATAGCTTCTCTTGCTGGGTGTTTTGAAGAGGAGTTGACCGGGGCTGTGGGTAGCTAAGCCACCAACAACTCTCGGTCGGGTGGCTTTTCTGAATATTCAGCGAGTGTGCAGCTTCTGTGTTAAAATCTGAGTCAAACTGGACCAGCACTCCTCAAGATATACACAGATCCAGAACTTGATCATATCTAAGAGCTCTAAGAAACCCAGCTATGAATTACAAACTAAGAAATAGACTCACACACAGATTCGCATGGTCACATTTACTCTCTTTCCTGTAGGGAAAGAAGGTGATAGACAATAATAATAATAATAATAATAATAATAATAATAATAATAATAATAATAATAATAATAATAATAATGATAGTGTAGTACGTAACTTAGTTACATATAAAAGGTTACTCACCCAACAGAGGTCTTGAATTGGCCCGTGGAACCGGCGGCAGATATGCGCTGTTCAAGAACCCGCTTTGATGATCATGAGGGTGGACTGAGAACAGAACATTGGCGTGAGGAAGAGAGAATACATCAGGGGTATCACGCAATGTGGAAGAAAGACGTCATCGAAGATGTTGACTTTAACAACGCTTCCTCAGACTTGCAATCAGCAGAACCAAGGCCACCACCAATGATGTCAGCACCACTGATACCAGCAGTACCTCATCCACAGCATGCTAGGTCAATGCATGGCAATGTTCCATACCTTGATATGTCAGTCTATTATCCAAGATTAGCAGAACCTCCATTACCCGCTCCACAAGGGTTGTATGGTGTCGAGCCATCACCTCCAATAACCACGCCATAAGAGTTGTATGGTGTCAAGCCATCACGTCCAATCAAACTCCTGACACCATTTGTAGTGACGTAGCTACATATAAAAGGTTACTCACCAAACAGAGGTCCTGAATCGGCCCATGGAACTGACGGCAGATATGCGCTGTTCAAGTTCCAAGGTATGACTGCCAGGCATCCGTAGAAACAGTGGGAATCAGCTAGCCTGGCAGCTGTGAAACATGAACTCTGGGATTGCGGGATACCACCAGCACCACACTAGAAACAGGATGAACTCTAGCCCCCACCCCCCCCCCCACCCCACCCCTTCATCCCCTAGCCCATTCGAATGAATGAAACATGTTACCCACAGTATGAAAAACAATCAAAAACAAGTGAACCATGCACAGACATCATAAAGCTACAGTACTTTAAGCAGAATATCAAAAAGAAGATTATAGAAACCTACTAGACTCTGGAAAACACTCACCATCATGGCATGCTATTCTCATACTTGCACCCAGTCACCAGAACAAATAATAATAATAATAATAATATTAATAATAATAATAATAAGAATAAGAATATCTGTCATAATGGTAACTACCAAACAACTAACTCTACCATCACAGCCTAAAAAAATACTTTGTCATTGATAATAAGAATATGTAATATAGAATTATTAACTTAAGAAGATAAGCACACATCCCTCTGTCATGTCTTTCCCTGTAAAAATGTAAATTGTCATACGTCTATTAACTGTTGGACTGCTGGAAGCGGACAATAACTCCAATTGGCAATGACTCTGGATTGGCTGAGTATTTAAAAAAAATTTGACTGAAAGTTGCTTGTGGCTTAGCCACCGACAACGTTCGGTCAAATTGTTTTAGAGGTACTCAGCATACCTTGAGTTAGGCTCCATGGAAAATGTAGACTGCAGAGGCTTGGCAGCGAGACAGTTAACTATATGTATATATAGGACTATAACATGTTAACCGTATGCATACAGTATTCTCATGTCCTATATTGTTGTTGTTATATGTTATATGTAGGGGTCCACCGCCACATAGGCTCTGCCTTTGGTGGACTACCTGTTGTGAAACTGTAAATGTATATTCTATATCAAAATAAATAATCTTGAACTTGAACTTGAACTTGATGTTTGTCATATGTCTTGTCTTTTTTTTTCTCTCTTCTTTTTATATGTCAAATCCTATATTATTTGTCTGTAGTTATGTATAATATATTGTCATAATGCCGTATGTCTACTTTTGTCAACTCATGTGTAATTTGTATGTTATTCTATGTCAGGGGTCCACAAGCTAATAGGTACAGCATCCAGTGGACTCCCTGTTATCATATGTGTAATTTGTAATATTTACCAAGAGAATAAAATCAAATCAAATCAAAAAGGAGTGTATCCGAGAGGCAGTATCTACACATCAAGAAGAAGACAAGAGAAATTTTATTGTATCAAATTTTACTACAGCTTGTGTTACGTAAACACGTTTGCAGGTGAATAAGCTAACATCATTGACATTCGCAAATTTCAGATATCTACATTGTAATCAATCTATAGTTGGCAGACTGAATGGCACATCGAACCAGCCTCACACAGCCCTGTTGCTAATGTAAACAGCACAATTTTCATATGTTTCCGTGATTGATATGGTGCCAAAAACCGTCACACCGTAGTATCCCTAAAATGTGTTTGGAAATGTTTACCAGTAGCTGCCCTGATAACATTCCCATATGGGGTGGATCTGTGGATGCCCATATACCTCCCATATACGATACTGTATTAAAATCTAGATTTAAATTCAGGATTTACCCAGATGTGGAATAAAACGCTATTATTTCTTTGAAAATCGGTCAAAATCTTGATTATCTTATCAACATCAACAACATCAACATCGACATCAATTTACAAGGCATAAGCCATTGGCTTGTTATTGCCTCAGTGCCAAACTGGTAGGGCAGGCAACCCTGGTCTGGATACAACACGTGTAGCTATCTTCATGTGTGCATGTTCATGTAGATGCACAGGCTGTTTCAAGATTAGTCCACTGTGATGTAATAATTGTATTATGACTTTGGGAATTGACGGCTCACATATGTTGTATAAGCATATGTGTAACAGCAACGTCCAAAGCCACACCACAATTAATTGTGTTCAGTCGAATTCAAATATTCTTTCTTTGAAAAAGATGTCTAGTTTGCCCTTGAATATTTCTACTGTGGTTGCTTCGACTATTGTTGTTGGCAGTGAATTCCAATGTGGTGCCACTCTATTTGCGAAGGAGTGCTTCCGAATATCTTTGCTGCTACGTTTTATGTTGAGCTTGAGCCTATGACCTCTGGTCCGTGTAACATTGGACAGTTCGAAAAAGTAGTTCTTATCAATATTATATAGATCTTTGATGAGTTTGAATGTTTCAATCAAATCTCCACGAAACCGTCTATATTTCAGTGACATTAGATTTAGGGCTTCAAGTCTTTCTGTGTAGCTATACTCTCTGATTTGTGGGACAAGTTTTGTTGCTCTGCGTTGTACTCTTTCTAATAGCTGCGATTGCCTTTTCAGTCTTGGAGACCATGCTGAGTTGCAGTATTCAAGAATGGGTCGCACAAGTGATTTGTATAGTAGCGTGAAAGTAGATTGATCAATGTTGGTAAATGTTCTCTTGATTAGTCCTATTGTACTGTTTGCCTTGGATACAATGTTCCCTATATGTATGTCAAAAGAGAGGTTTCTGTCGACATGAACCCCCAAATCTTTTTCTACATCTGATGTTGATACAGGATGTGGATCAGGTGTATCTGTCATATAGTATTTGGTTTGAGGGTTATTTCTGCCGAAGTGCATGACATGCGTTTTGTCTGTGTTGAAAGATAGTTGCCATGTCTGCGACCATTTACATACTTTATTTATGTTTTCCTGAATCTGACTGGTAGCTGGGTTGCCGTACATCTTTGTATCATCTGCAAATATTTTGCAGTGGCAGGTTAATCGATCAGGTAGGTCATTTATATATATCAGAAAAAGTATAGGTCCTAGAACACTTCCTTGTGGCACGCCGCTGGTCACCTCAATCCAGTCCGATGATGCATCATTAATTCTAACTCTCTGGCTCCTGTTGCTTAAGTAGTTCCCTATCCATTTTACTAAATTTTCGCCAATACCATAGCTTCTCAGTTTTGTTTGGAGTCGTTGGTGTGGCACAGTATCGAAAGCATTTGAAAAGTCTAAATATATTGCATCGACAGGTTCGTTTGAGTCAAGCATGGCTGTTAAATCCTCCAGGTATTCTAGTAGTTGAGTTTTACATGATCTTTTACGTCTAAATCCATGCTGACATTTGGTAAATAGATTAGCCGTTTCCAGGAAATTTACAATACTGTCTCTTATAAAAGATTCTAGGACCTTGCATAATGTAGAAGTGAGACTGATTGGTCTGTAGTTGCTTGGGTCATTCTTGGAGCCTTTTTTGTGTATGCAGCATACATTTGCCATTTTCCAGATGTCGGGTAAAATGCCTTCTTCAAGAGACTTGTTGAAAATTATGCATAGTGGTGTACTAATTTCTTTAGCAGCTTCTTTTAGTATTCTCACTGGTATTTCATCCGGGCCATTGCTTTTGTTGGGGTTGAGTCCTTTTAGTTTATTTTCGATGGCAATAGGTGTTATTAATATGTCTTTTAGTATGGTACCATTGTTTCTGGGGTTAATGATTGGTGTAGAAAGAAGATTTTCTGGAGTGTACATGTTTGAGAAAAATGTGTTGAGAATGTTTGCTTTTTCTGTATCATCTGTGGTCATGGTGTCGTTTGCAGGGTTACGTAGCTTGCTAATTGATTCACGTAGAACTGTTTTACTCTTGACATAGTTCCAAAAGGCTTTAGGATTTTTCTTACTTTCAGTTGCCACTTTACGTTCAAATGTCTGTTTTGATTTTCTGATGCATGCTGTTGCTTTGTTTCTAGCAATTTTGTAGAGTGTGTAATCTGTAGTTTTCTTAGTTTCATTGTATCTTTTGTATGCACGCTTTTTGCTATTGAGTGAATCTGTTGCCGCCCGATCAATCCAGAGGTGCTTTTTCTTGCCATGGTTTTTTGTTGTAGGTATATACTGTTCTTTCACTGTGTTCAATGTTTTGTGTAGGAAGTTCCAAGCTTCTGATGCATTAAGTTGGTGTAGATGATTCCAGTCAGTCGTTCCTAAGTCTCTTCGCAGTTCGTTATATCGTCCTTTGTTCAACAGTAGTTTTGGCATAGCTATTTGTTTGCTTGTGCTTAAGATGTCAGGATGTAGTGATATTTGTAGAATGTCATGATCACTTTTACCTAGCGGCGGTAGGTGAGTTATTTCATGGACGATGTTTTCGTTGTTTGTTAAAACTAGATCCAAAAGATTTGAAGTCTGATTTATTCTATGTCGAGTCGGATTAGTAACTAGTTGCTGTAGAAAAATATCGCTGGTAGTATTAAGAAAAGCGTCTTCTTCTTCTTTTGGAGAAAAGCCTGTGTTCCAATTTATCGATGGGTAGTTGAAGTCCCCTACTATAAGAATATGGTCTGTATTTGCTGCATCAACTTTCTGTAGTAGATTTAAGAGGTTTTTGTTATTTGAGCCATCTGAGCTGGGACTTCTGTAGATGCAACCAATGATAATTCTTTCCTTTTGTTGTGTTGTCCATGTACTCCATACTGATTCGCTAAAGTCATCGTCATTCAAGATGTCACAGTATGCAAGATTCAAGATTCAAGATTATTTATTCAATAATTCCAAGATAAACGTATTCACGAATCATACCGGGTTGTCCGCCTAAGGCAGTGCCTATTGTTATGGCGGACACCTTACACATATATATATACAGGTATATATAAATTAGACAAGACAGTACTTACACAAACAATTATAAATTCAGACATTACATTTACTGCTTCCTTATTAACCCTTTGGCCCTTGATCCACATAAACAGTTTAAATTTCAGAGGAAATATGTCAATTCGCGGGTCAAGAGGAGACCACCCCTCCCCATTTTTTAGCTGTACTGCATGAGTTAGATAATACTAGTATGTAGGGCTGCGCGGTTTGGCTTACAGCCATATTGGTTTCGATATGACTTTTCATAGCGGTTTTAACCGAATATCGGTTTTATGGACATGAAACAAAAAATTTAAATGATAAAAATTAGCACGAAAACAGAACGTATTTTCACGCCCTGATACATTTGTAACGTTTTACGCCTTTAAAGCTTAATATACCTTATAATTTCCATCATCGCAGGAGTGAAATTATTAATTAGACCGCCTAAATATTAAGCACAGTTAAATAAACATCATTTATTTTGTCAAAATTAATCATAAATCAGCAAAACAGGTTGCGAAAAGACGTAAATCACGCGATTGTAATTAATTATGATGTAATTATCTCCCTTTCTTCTTTCATTTCCAATTCGGCCCAAAGGACGAAATCATGCCTTGAAGAAAATATTAACTGTAATATTGCGATCGCGAATTTCATAAGTTAATATGATATTGTGTATAGAAGATAACGTTTTAAAAACGGTTTGAGTAATAATTTTATTTAAAATTATGTCCTAATCAGCAAATGTATTCAGCATTATATTTATTGGCGAGATTTTGATGCATTCGGGCGATTTAGTGTTGGAACGACTTTGCATTATGTTAATTAGCCGGGGACGTAAATAAAATGGATGCCGTTGTTTAGAAATGTTTCCCCCGATACAAATTTTAATGACAAATTCCCACATTAGTATTGTGTTTTATATTGCAAATTTATCTGAGACTACCAGAGAAAAGACGAGTGGATATTTATTTTTAATTAATTCGCTGCTTGGTTTCTCTTGGCATGCAGCGAGTTACATGGAGTTACACAATATGCGCAATTGGGGCCACGTTCAATTATTAGTTGCCCCGAACATAGCTTAATGGAAAGTATGGCCATTATTATTCATTACGATTTTCATGCTTGTTAGTATCTTTTATTTTTAACAATCCTGATACGAAAAACCGAAAATATGTTCATATTCAGTTTTTCGATATTTATTTTTTATAATCGGTTAGGAAACCGTCAGTGCAGGATATCGGTTTTAAATATGGTATCGGTATATCGCGCAGCCCTACTAGTATGTGTTAATCAAGTAGTTATTTTATTGTTTTCTTGCACAATTTTGTTGATAGAATTTTCTCACGTGTTTCCTGTTTTGTGTTGTTCCATAGTTTAGTGGCTGCAAATGATATTTGGTGTTTTCCTATGTCTGTGTGTATTGCTCATGTAGTTTATGTTTGCTTCTAGTGTTATGTTGGTGGATGTTAATATTGTTTATAAAGAAGGGAGCGATTGATTTGGATAAAGTGTCATGGTGGAAGTCTTTGACAATAGTTAGCATTTGAGATTTTCCTATGTCGGTGAGCTTAAGTAATTTTTCTGCTTTGAACATGTTTTGGCCCTCGGCTGGCCTAGAAAATAGTTTGATGCTCTTTTTTGGAGACTGAATTTTGGATATTCTGTTTTTGTAGGTGTTAGTCCAAACAGCATTGCAGTAAGTGAGGTGCGGGAGGATCAAGGTGCTGTACAGTGTTTTAACCGTGGTCTGTGTCATATATGGTTTTAGTCTTTGGATGACACCTATTCCTCTTGCTACTTTTGCAGTAACTGTTTCGATTTGTTTGGCCCAGGTCAAGTTTTTGTCTAAATATACTCCTAGGAACTTTGCATAAAGGGCCTCTTCAATTTCCTTATTGCTAATGTACAATTTTGGAACCTCTTTATTTATTAATTCTCTAGATTTTGAAAATAACATATAGTTTGTTTTGTCCACATTTAGTGATAATTTATTTAGTGAAAACCAGTTAGTAATTTCTTCCATTTCCTTATTTACGTTTTTATATAATGTAGCTATGTCTTCGTCAGAGCAAAAGGCATTGGTGTCATCAGCAAATAGTATTAGTGACATATGTTTGCATATGTTAGGCAGATCGTTCATACACAAGAGGAACAGCAGAGGGCCAAGGATGGACCCCTGAGGGACACCGCAAGTTAGTCTCCTATTTTCAGAGCAAGTTGCATTGAATTGGACACATTGCATTCTGTCACTTAGATAGCTTTTAAACCAGATGAGTGCACTTCCTCGGATTCCATAATAGGCAAGTTTTCTAGTAGGATTTTATGATTGATAGTGTCGAAAGCTTTTGAAAGGTAAAAAAAAATGCCTATTATTTGCTTTTTCTTTTCAATTGAGTCAATTATTTTTTCTGTCATTTCAATTAGTGCTAGCATTGTTGAATGTTTTTCACGGAATCCGTATTGTGATGTATAGAGGATTGACTTTTTATCTAAGTAGCTGATAAGCCGATTGTACATAAGTCGTTCCATTAATTTGGAGAAGAGTGGAGGTATTGAGACAGGTCTATAGTTTGTGAAGTTAGATGTCTCCTTTGCTTTGTATATAGGTGTTACTCGTGCTGCTTTTAATTTTGATGGAAATATGCCTTGAGTGAAAGATAAGTTACAGATGTGCTTAAGGGGTATTAGTAGCGCTAACGTGCAGTGTTTGAAAATACTCCACTTTAAACCATCAAAGCCAGCACTTTTTGCAGGGTTTAGTTTGTTAAGAATGCTAAAAATGTCTTCATTTGTGACTGGGTTAGCGAAAAAAGAGGATTGATAGTCGCTTGTGAGATAATCACTATATTTATTAGAGGATGTTGATTTGATTTTATCTGAAAGTGTTGGACCTATATTAACAAAATAGTCATTGAATCCTGTTGCAATTTCTAAATCATCAGTTATTATCTTGTTATTATAAAGAAATTGTGTTTGTTGCGCTTTGCGGTTATTTTTATTCAGAAGTGATTTAATTATTTTCCATGTTTCATTTATGTCATTCTTGCATAGTTCAAATTTGTTATGGTAGTAAGGTTTTTTTGCTGTTTTGATTATTTGGTCCAACTTGTTTCTGTATTTCTTAAATTTCTGTTCATTATGCTTTGTTTGACATTTGATAAACGTCAAATAAAGTTTATGTTTTTTATGACAGGCAGCTATCAGTCCAGTTGTTATCCATGGTTTAGTCGGGTTGTGTTTAAACTTCTTCTTTGGTGTCTAAGACCTTAATTCCTTCAGCACTGAAATAGTATGTTAATTTCAAAGCAACCATACTAATAACATGTTAAATATTTTGAAACTTTCCCGACTGGGAGCCGTTGCGGCCTATGGCAGCAACAGCTTTCATTCAAATCAGCTTCAAAATCTTGAGAACGGCTCTCCAAGTGTGATACCAGCGATCGAAAAGAAGAAGAAGAAGCTTCAAAATACCCAACAGATTATTTCTTAAATTACTAAGAATCTGTCATACCTGCGACTTGATTTGAAGGGGTAATTATCCTTGAACATGCTATAATTACTGCATTCAAAATGGGTAAAAAATGAGAACCTGTTATCATCAATCATTAATAGATCATTGGTTAGTATATAAAAACAATCATCGATCACAAAAATAGTACCAATTCCCAACACTAATACAGAGTACATAATGACACAAACACATTGATAGACGCTGTTCAACATACAGGCATATGACATCAAGTTTCACAGACGCATGTGTGGGACGTTTGGTGTCTAAGGCATTAATTCTTTCAGCACTGAAATATACATTAATTCAATTCAGCACTGAAATAGTATGTTAATTTCAAAGCAACCATACCAATAGCATGTTGAATATTTTGAAACTTGCCCGACTGGGAGCCATTGCGACCTAAGGCAGCAACAGCTTCCATTCAAACCAGCCCCAAAAATAGCCAACAGATTATTTCTTAAATTGTTAAGAATCTGTTATACCTGTGACTTGATCTGAAAGGGGTAATTATCCTTGAACGTGCTATAATTACTGCGTTCAGAATAGGTAAAGAGTGAGAACCTGTTATCGTCAATCATTAATTGATCATTGGTTAGTATATAAATCCAGTCATCAATCACAAAAAATAATACCAATTCCCAAACTTAATACAGAGTACATAATGATACAAACACATTGACAAACGCTGTTCAACATACAGGCATATGACATTTTCACAGACGCATATGTGGGACGTTTGGTGTCTTAGACATTAATTCTTTCAGCGCTAAAAATAGTATGTTAATTTCAAAGCAACCATACCAATAACATGTTGAGTATTTTTGCAACTTATCAGACCGGAAGCCGTTGCTTGTACGAGGAGGCAGTTTCTCCTTGAGTATTGCTCATGACTGTCACGCCCAAGGTGTATTTTTGTATTTTCCTCAACTAGTTTGATATTTTCGTCTTTAATGTTTTTCATGTCTTGTCTAATACGTTCCATATTACACTCTGCATCCATACTTAGACTCTTATAGATATCTTGCTTTACATTGGTGAGAAAACAACTGTCATTGATCACTGATTCTGTGATTTGAGCTATAAATGTTTTCTCATCAATTACATTTTTGATCACAGCGGAGGTCACATGTTCAATTATGTTCCCTAGCAGTTCTTTATTACAGATTAAGGTCTCATGTATCTGTGATTTAATTAACTCTGTAGTGACACTTTGATCGCCATCTCCTGACTGACTGTGTGACATACTTCTGGTACCGACCTTTCCAATACCGACCTATTTTGCAATAGGGCATGCCATTGTTTGTTTATAAGATGCATGATTGGGAAACCCCTAAAATTATTACATAACGTGTAATGACGTAGCGACTTTCTGAGCTTATTATAAATATAAATGGCGACCCTTATTTTTTCCTTACACTTTAATCGTCCAGCAGCGAGGCGGAATCGCTGATCATGGGACTTGTCGATAGCAAAAGATCATATTGCCGCGAGAATATGGAACCCGCGAGAATATGAGACGGGAGTAATGGAGGTGGATATAGAAGCTAAGTAATAGCCTGAGTCCATAGTTCAAGCCTAAGAAGTCCTATGAGACTAGATATATACTTGTATATGTATGTGTATGTATATAGATACAACAGTTTGAGGAAAGGTATAAAATTACACCTTCCATATGTGCTATATAAAGTGTATGATTTGGAAAAGGTGTGAATCGCACATTCTCCTTCGATCAATACTCACCATTCTGTTACTTCTGATATACAGCTGGCCTTGACAGCGGCTCTAGGATTATAGACTTAGAAAGCTTTACCGACTCCTGGGAACCGGGTACTCGGCTCCCAACTGCCGAGTACCCGTTTACCATAGAGCTCATTCTTGTTTGCATAGCAACAAGAGCAATACATGCTTTCTGCATTGAGGATTTTAGTGTTTTTGTGAAAGAAAATCTAAGTCTTTAATCTGTGATAGTTTGTGTGTTCGTGAAAGGATTAACTAAAGGATACTATGGAGAATACCGCCGAAGATAACCAGGTTGTATCATTCTTTATTATCCATAGTTAAAAGACTTAGGTCTCTAAATTTCGCTGTGTCGCATGTTCCAATTTCTGACCCCATAGAATCTGGGACGTGTGCTAATAACGATATATGCCAGACGATCGCCTTCTTTAACCCCCAACAGGCGATCGGCAGATATGAAAATAGGTGTTATGCTACGGTATTTCTAACACGAATATCGGCTGACGTCGTTCTCCGTAGGATCTGAGCGGGTGACGTCACACCCGGTCGCTCGGATGTTTATGTGAAGAAAAATTTTTTCATTAATTCGCGCATCTTGTTCTGGGTGCTGCGTACTAAAAATGGTACCGGAAACTTTAGAATGATCAGTTTGCAATGATCGGTGGTTTCAAAATTCTTGAGTAGATGCATGGTCTGCGGTTTTACCGTGTGATACAGCAGTTTGTTATACATTTTGTTGTTTTCTTCACATATCGTGCTGCTTTCGTTAGGAGTATAATTTATATTGATTAGTAAATATACCCCGAATGCTATGCGATATGATTCCTGGAGCCGTTACACATCCTGGAGGATCTATTATGGGTGTGTTTAATGCCCGCCTCGTTCTTGTCGTCATAGTCAATGCGATCGTTGTTGTAACGTGGCGGGATGGGGTGCGGGAGGGTTACAGTTAATTTATGAGTCAAATTATTTGAAAATTAATTGTCTGCCTTCCATCTGGGTCTCGTTCCGCTTGTTTATTGTAGGTTTGTGCTTATGTTATAGGCCAAGCCAGCCCCGCCATCATGTGACGAATGCCATAAGTTTGCCCGTGTCGTGTTCAAGGACCATGTCTGTTTTAGGTGTTCCCTGTGTAATATTGATCATAGGTGTAATGTTTGTGCAGTGTGGTCCGTTGAGATGATGGTTAAGTTCCTTGCCCAGAAGGACTTGGCTGGGTCTGACCCGGGGTCAGGCGGTCCGAGAGTAAATCGTGGAGTGCCCGGTTCGGCCGGTGGGGGTGCTCCACATCCCCAGCTGGAGGTGGCAGAGATGGCACCGCCGGCGTGGTTTGGTCCGGCTATGCAGGGTTTTCTGCATAGCGTTCTGCCCATGCTGGTGTCGTCCCTGCTACCAAAGGTTGGGGGGCAGTTTCTCCCCATGCCTGGTACGGATCCTGTCCTCGGACAGGATTCTGGACTGGTTACCGAGGGGGCCGTCTCGTATGGCCCCCTGGCAGTCCCGTCTGGCTTCGGCCAGACGTGTTCTGTTTTCTGCGGCCACCTCTGGGTGGTCCAGTAGCGGTGGCTGGTCCGTCAGGTGTGGGAGCCGTCCGCCAGGACGGTTCCACGGTTGACTCGTCTAGTGACGACTCTTCGGAGTCTGAAGACGAGGAGGCCGAGGAGGAGAGGTTGCTGCGGCCCGTGAAGCCGCAGGTGGAGAATATGGAGGTTGATTCCGTCCTGGACGGAACCGGCCTCCATTTGTCTGGTTTGGCGCAAGCCAGGTCAGCGGCTCCGCCTGTGGCTGAGGCCAATCCGTTACCGTGCACCGGTTCCGTGCGGCTTGGTTTGGCACCAGCCGTCACGGGAACGGGTGTGCCGGGCCGGGCGTGGTACTCACCTATCTCACCTGGTCCGGCAGTCGGACGTGGGGTGCCGTTGGCGCCCGTGTCCGGCTATGGTTCCGCGACTGCTACGGGTCCGTACGGTTTTCCGTGCGGACCTACCCCATGGACCGGAGTGTTTCATGGGGTGGCGGCGGAACCGTGTGGTACCGGAGTGCCTGGCGTGTCAGCCGTGGCTCCTTGCCGGGAGGCCGTGGCTGGCAGGCCCGTGAGCACGTCAACGGGTGACGTGTTTGCGGGGATGTCTTCATCGGAGGTAGATTGGTCAGATGCTCTGGCGTGGCTAGCCAGGGTTGACCCATCTGTGGTTTCGGCCACGGCCGATGAAGATGCGCCCCGTCCGTCGGTTGCGTCGATTAGGACGGGGATTTTGCCCGCGGCCCGGATCCAGTCAGTGGGACTGGATCCACGGTTCATAGATTTGTTGGATGCTATTTATAGCAAACAACTGATGACCAAGGGTCAGCTCCCTGCGGCCTCCAGGGAGGTGCGGGCAAGCTGTCGTATTCCGCGGGGGGAATACGACAGGTATGGTGTAGTCCCGTCGGTCACGGAGGATGACCGATGGGTACTTGGCGTCCAGAGTGCCGTGGCGGGTGGCCCCGGTCCGGCACTTGTGGACAAGTCTCAGGTACACCAGGAAGAAGTCCTGTCCCTATGCGATGAGGGTGTGAGGGCAGCGATGAGCGCTGTCAACCACTCTTATCGTCTCCTTCAGTCGGTGTGGGCTGAAGCGGGGGCAGGCCACCCTGTGCCACCTGTGGCGCTTTCATGTGTCAATGACGGCCTGGTGCTGTCGATGGACGCATTGGCAAGGGTGCAAGCGCGAGTGACGAAATCCAGGAGGCAAATGGTCATTGACCATATGCGTCCAGCTACGGCAGTCAGGGAGCGTCTTCTTGGGACGCCCCTGACAGGGCCTAGCATCTTCGGTGGCCAAGCGCGGGCCATCTTAGAGGATACCGCCAGTATCGCGCAGAATCGGTTAGCGGTAAACCTACAGCTAGAGCTAGTGCGGTAAGCGCACGCACTAGGGGCTGTGGGGAAACCGCTAACGGGACAACCTTCAAAGAAGCAGAAGAAGCATAAGGGCAAGGCGAAAGCTAGGCCTGTTGCGACTTCTGCTTCAGCTGGGTTTTCGGAGCCGCCGCCGGCGAAGAAGCCCAGGAAGGTTGTAGAGGCGCCTACCCTCCCCAATGTTGCTCCTGACCGCCCTAGAGGCGGGAAGGGCAAGGGTAAGGGTAAGGCCTCAAAGGGCGGACAGAAGGGGCCGAAGCGTACCTGAGGGTACGAAAGCTCCCTTCATATCCGCCTGGACCGCGCCTGTGCGACAGGAACAGCGGTGCCAGTTATACCCGTCGTGCCTAGAACGAAATGGTTCTCTCTCTCTCTCGTTAAGGAAGGGGGGGGGGGGGGGGCGGACTGCGAGCCGGACAACCCTGTTAGACGTCGAGGCGTCTATGGTGGGTGGAAGGCTCATGCGTTTCGTCGAGGCCTGGCGAGGTGTGACGTCAGACAGTCTGGTCCTGGGATGGTTATCCCAGGGTTACATGCCGGAGTGGTGGGACTTTCCACCACAAAATCTGTCTTTGGCACCTGTCTGGACACCCGTACCAAGGGAGCCAGACAAGTTAGAAGCCGTTCAAAAGGAAGTGTCGGGTTTGCTTCTGAAGGGAGCAATAAAACCAGCAAACCGAAACACTCCAGGCTTCTATTCAAACATGTTCCTTGTCCCCAAGAGCACAGGGGGATGGAGACCCATACTCAATCTCAGGCCATTAAATTGGTTTATCCATACGCCTCGGTTCCAGATGGAAATGCCGAGGTCGGTAATGGCGGGATTGAGGAAAGGAATGTGGTTTGTATCGATCGATCTGAAAGATGCATATTTCCACATTCCTATGAATCGGAGTTGGCACAGGTTTCTGAGATTTGCGTTTCAGAATCAAGTATGGGAGTTTACAGTTCTCACGTTTGGCCTGTCGACAGCTCCGAGGGTTTTCACAAGAGTGGTCCTTGCGGTGACAGCGTTTCTCAGAAAAGAGAACGTGGCGCTACACACCTACATAGACGACTGGCTGCTCAAGGCAGACTCGGCAGCCAGGTTGAACGTGGATACTGCTCTGACTCTGAAGTTGCTTTCAGATCTAGGCTGGATAGTCAACGAGGAGAAATCCGAGTTGACGCCCACTCAACATTTCGTTTATTTGGGGATGCAATTCGACCTCGAGGAGGGCAGGGTTTACCCGTCAGAGCCCAGAGTGGTGTCTCTGTTAGCCATCCTCAAGAGTTTTCGAGTGGGAAACCACATTCAGGCGAGGCGGTTCCTTCAGATGCTGGGCATGATGGTCTCCATGGAGCAGGTTATCCCGTACGCTGCTCTAATACGAAGGCCTATCCAGTTGTATCTGATGTCTCTGTGGAAACAGAGAACAGAACCCCTGTCAAAACTGGTGCCAGTTTTGGAGCCGATAATATCGCATCTTCTATGGTGGAAACAGCGTCAGAATCTCCTATTAGGGGTTTCGCTGCACCTACCCCACCCCCAGCTGTCCGTCTACACGGATGCATCGCTGGAAGGGTGGGGTGCCTGCCTGGGAGAACACCAGGTCTCGGGCACATGGACTCTCCCGGAGAGTCAGCTGCATATCAATCTGTTGGAAATGATGGCAGTGGAACTGGCGTTGGAAGAGTTCCTTCTGATGATCAGGGGCAAGGTGATATTGATACGGTCGGACAATTCGACAGTAGTATCATATATAAATCGCCAATTCGGGACCAGGTCGCCCACTCTGTGTATCAGGGTGTGGCACTTGATTCAATGGTGCAGGAATTACTCGGTTGTTTTGAAAGCAGCTCATATTCCTGGCCGATTGAACATTCTGGCGGATGCTTTGTCTCGCAGACAGAGAATCCTGCCAACAGAATGGTCCCTCAACCCTCCGGTTCTGCGACGGATCTTCGAGCATTGGGGCAAACCCAACGTGGACTTGTTCGCCACAAAGGAAAATGCTTAAATCATGACATATGTCTCGTCGATTCCAGATCCAAATGCCGTCGATACAGACGCTCTGGCGATAAGCTGGAGAGGGATGCACGCTTACGCGTACCCACCCACCATTCTTCTACCGAAGGTATTGGTGAAGGTCAGGGAGGAACCGTGTCTGGTCCTGCTAATAGCGCCATATTGGCCGAGCAGGGCGTGGTTCACGGATCTTCTAGATCTGCTGGTGGAATATCCTGTGCAGTTGCCCGAGATTCCGAACATAATCTCCCAGGCCAAGGGACGCTTCCTACACGAGCGTCCCGAAATGTTCAAATTGACTGCGTGGATGTTATCAAACAACGTTCCACGTCGGAAGGCTTTTCTCGACAGGCTGCTGATTTCATCGCGGCTGCGAGAAGGAGGTCAACCTTCAAGTCATATAACAACAAGGTTAACAGATTTGCAGACTGGTGTGAAGAAAAGGGTATTGATACCTTTCAATCCACTATTCAGCAAATAGCAGACTTTCTCTGTGAGCTGTTCTTTTCAGGACTAGCTCCCGTCACAGTTGCTGGATACAAGTCAGCTTTGGCATCAGTTATCCCTTGTCTAGCCAACAGGGATAGTCCAGAGGTGGCCCAGTTAAATGTGATGAAGGGAATGAGCAATCTCCGCCCGAGACAACCGGTAGTCATTCCAGCCTGGAGTCTATCTTTAGTGCTTAATGTACTGGCCAAGCACCCTTTCGAACCATTGCGTTCGGCTAGTCTAAAGCATTTGACTCTAAAGGCGGTCTTTCTATTGGCAGCTTCCTCAGCTAGAAGGCGCAGTGAGATCCATGCGCTTTCGGCAGAGAGGAACCGATTTATTGTTTCTGGAGACGGTCTGCGTCTTCTTCCAAGAGCAGAGTTTATGTCAAAGAACCAATCTTTGAGATATCCCGGCAAACCGATCATTATACCGAAGTTAACTAGGTTTGATCGTGATGCCAGTGTCTGGTGCCCGGTCCGTGCTTTGACTAAGTACAAGAAACGGACTGACTCGTTACGGTCGAACGATAGACATCTGTGGATCTGCCATAAAAAGCCTTATGGCGCCGCATCCATGGATACTATCTCTCGTTGGATGGTCGAATGCATTCAGACTACTCACGAGATGGCGACTGGGCACCAGGTGCAAGGCGTAAGGGCACACGATGTCAGAGGAATAGCCGCCTCGACCGCCCTTTACAATGGTGTTCCGTTAGAGGACATCATGGCCGTTGCACAATGGCACTGTGAGTCCTCATTCACGGATTACTATATGAGGGATGTGTCAGACTCAGCCAATCCACTCACTTTAGCTGTTTTGAAACGATAGTTAGTGACCACACTGCTCTTCACCCTTTTTTCACTTTGGTAAGAAAAGAACCTAAAGCAGGCATGGTCAGGCGAGAGGATGTCAACCAGATTGTGTCACTGATGGCCGAACCAGTGAATGGTTGGAGGCGGTACGTCTGAAGTCCAATTATCATAATGTAATTCAATAGTGAGAGTTTTTTGTATTATGTATATGTATCATGTTCATTCATCTTATATATTCATGCTCATTCCCAGGCTAATACATGGAATATGCAGGGAGTAGTTAACCCTCTTGGCATATTGGTGTTTTCAGGCGAGATACATGTTCATGAGTTCTCTCCCTTTTCTTAGGAGGAAAAAGGGGGGGGGCCGTGAGGCGAATGTGATTCGGTTCCGTGAACTTGACGGTCCTTTTAGGTCTCCGTTAGTCAAGTTTGAAGTCTAAAATCTTTCTCCAAGGGGCAAAATTAGCATTTATGGCTTGCCCCTTCCCACCAGGTTACTGATCAAATCTGGTGTATATCAGAAGTAACTGAATGGTGAGTATTGATCGAAGGAGAATGAAGGAAATGTCAATTTCCCTTTCTCCGAGATTTAACAATACTCACCATTCTGTTATGGACCCAGCCTCCCAGCCCCACGGAGGCAAGCCATAGTTTTCTCTTATTTGGTGGCTATGCAAACAATATGAGCTCTATGGTAAACGGGTACTCGGCAGTTGGGAGCCGAGTACCCGGTTCCCAGGAGTCGGTAAAGCTTTCTAAGTCTATAATCCTAGAGCCGCTGTCAAGGCCATCTGTATATCAGAAGTAACAGAATGGTGAGTATTGTTAGATCTCGGAGAAAGGGAAATTGACATTTCCTTCATTCCATACATCACAGTAGAACGTATATGACCTAGAAAAGGTGTGAAAGTACACCTTCCATATATATATAGACAAGTGTGTGTATATAGATTTAGCAATTCAGGAAAGGTGTAAAACTACACCTTCCATAATTTCTGTATAAAGTACATGATTTGGGAAATGTGTGAAATCACTCTTCCATGCATATGTATGTATGTAATTATATATATTAACAGTTTTGGGAAAGGTGTAAAATTACACCTGTTGAAAATCATATATATATATATATATATATATATATATATATATTTAGGTGTATATACTGACATGATATTAACAGTTCTGGGAAAGGTGTGAGATCACACATTCCTTCTTGAACAAGTAAATTATTAGTATATGTTGTTCCACATCACATTGACCCACTTGACTTCCGAGTCTATTGTCAGAACATGATGTTATACAGGTCTGCAGGACTTTGGGCATGTGGGTTGATTTTGATGATAGTTTGACTGAGGGTCAAATTGTTTCCAAAGTGCCCTACATGCCCCAAGATCACTGAAAATTATATAACAAGCACATACTACTGTCTGCCTGCATGTGAAAGCATAACAGCCTCCTGATATATTCCGGAACTAAGTTAGGTCTGTTTTTATATATGTATGTATTCATAGTTGACTCTGTATAGATGTGTACAAAGTATAAATATATAATAATCATATAACATATAACAATATAATTGTCAAGTTGTAGATTAGGTGAATGTACACTGCGAAAATTTGAAAGCTAGGAACGGCTGACAGGCCAGCAGCCTATTACCCATACAGCCAAAATTGATATGATATCTTATGATATATGATATGATATGAAGATAATTAAATCTTGCCCATATGGGCCATGGGTGCAAAATGGCATGAAACCCATATGGGAAACAATATGGGAATGTTATCAGGGTGTTTGTTTACTTCTCAGACACACAATAGTGAATTTCTTTGCTTACATTAAAACCTTTGTTCAATGCCTGATTTATTAGCTCACCTGGCCTGAAAGGCCAAGTGAGCTTATGTCGTGGCGACCATCCGTCGTGTGTCCATCGTCCGTCAACTTTTCCTTTAAAACGACTTCTTCTCAAGAACCGCTGGGACGATTTCAATTATATTTGGTAGGAAGCATCCTTAGGGCATAGGGATCCAAGTGAAGCCGATTGGCTGATTTGGCCGGCGACCATCTTGGATTTTGGCCGATTTTTAGAAATGTCTTTGAAAATCTTCTCCGAAACCGCTTGAGGGATTGAAGGAAACCTCATGAAATATGATCCGGGGCAAGAGCTCAACCAAGTTTATTTAGGGGAGCTTGACTGGTCAAATGGTTTAGCGGCCATCTTGGTTGACCTAGTTTTAGCGAACATGACTTCTTCTCCAGAACCGCTGAAGGGATCAGGCCAAAATTGGCAGATATGATTAGGTACTAAGGGCCAGTAAAATTTGTTCAAGAGAAGTTGACCTTTGAGGCTGAAATTTTTTTTATATAGGGGTATTCTGATTTGAAATTTTTGAAACTGTCGGATAAATGGTTTGGTAGGCATCTTGGATCATTTTCCCGCCAAAAGCTCCCATACTAAAGCAATGGGAAATTTAAAATGTCTTCTTTTCGAGAACTACTGGGCTGATTTTAATTATATTTAGCAGGAAGCATCCTTAAGGCATAGAGATTCATGTTTGTTCAAACAAACCCGATCGGCCAATTTGTTCGACAGTCATCTTGGATTTCGGCCAATTTTTAGAAATGTCTTTAAAAATCTCCAAAATCGTTTGAGGGATTGATTCAGAACTCACGAAATATGATCTATGGTAAGAGCTTAACCAAGTTTGTTCAAGGGAACTTGATTGACCAAATGGTTCAGTGGCCATCTTGGATGACCTAGTTTTCGCAAAAACGACTTCTTCCCCAGAAACGCTGAAGCGATCAGGCCAAAATTTGTGATATATGATAAGGGACTAAGGGCCATTAATGTTTGTTCAAGAGAAGTTAATCCATCAAAAGACATGGCCGCGGTTGGCCAATCAAAATATAGGGTGTTTGGGGCCATTTTGGATTTTTTTATTTGATGGATTTTGAAGCCGAAATTGGTTTTATATAGGTTTTTGGGTGTTCTGATCTCAAATTTGCAATTTTCGAAACTGTCGGATAAACTGTTTGGGGGCCATCTTACATCATTTTCCCTGCCAAAAGCTCCCATACTAACCAATGGGAAGTTTAAAATGTCTTCTCGAGAACTACTGGGCCGATTTCAATTATATTTGGCAGGAAGCATCCTTAGGGCATAGAGATTCCATTTTGTTCAAACGAAGCCGATTGACCAATTTGGCCAGAGGCCATCTTGGATGTCGGCTGATTTTTAGAAATGGCTTTAAAAATCTTCTCCAAAACCGTTTGAGGGATCAATTCAGACCTCATGAAATATGATCTATTGTAAGAGCTGATCCAAGTTTGTTCACGGGAACTTGATTGACTAAATGGTTCAGTGGCCATCTTGGATGACCTCATTTTCGCAAAAACGACTTCTTCCCCAGAACCGCTGAAGCGATCAGGCCAAAATTTGTGATATATGATTAAGGACTAAGGGCCATTAAAGTTTGTTCAAGAGAAGTTGATCCGTCAAAAAAACTGGGCGCTTTAAAATGTCTTTAGAAATCTTCTCCAAAACCACCTGGGGGATCAATTCAAAACGCATGAAATATCATCTAGGGCAAGAGCTGCACCAAGTTTGTTTCAAGGGAACTTGATTGGGCAAATGGTTTGGTGGCCATCTTGGATAACCTAATTTTTGCCAAAATAACTCCAGAACCACTGAGCGGATTGGGCCAAAATTTGGGGGATATGATTAGGCACTGAGTGCCATTAAAGTATTTTCAAGGGAAGGCGCTACGTCAGAAGCATGGCTGCTGTGGACCAATCAAAATGTTGCGTGTTTGGCAGCCATATTGGACTTGCAAAAATGTCCACAAACTCATTTAGACGGTTACTGCTAAAGCACCCACCAACAATTGTGACAAAAATGCATAATGCTCCAGGTGAGCGACACAGGTTTTGTTTATGCAAAAATTGGTCATCATTGAAGTTTGGTACATTATTTCAAACACCAATTTTCATTTTACTACCAGGGTTTTGGTTCCCATCCGATGTCTCACTAGTCCCACAGCCCAATAGTCAGACAATTTTACCTGTAATGTTGATCTTGATTAGGTGTGGTGATGACCATTCAAGATTCAAAGTTATTTATTTCATGGTAAATCTATAAATATATATGAGCCACAGAATCCTGGTCGTTTTGCCCCGCTTCACATTTGCCTTTTCACCCTGGGATGTTCTCCAATATTCCTAGTCGCCTTGGTCGTTTCACACCTATAGACAACAAATCTGGGTTCCCTAAACTGAAATCGTGGGGGTGGGGTGGGGCATGGAGGGTATGTGTGTGTGTGCTAATTTAGATGAAGTTAGCTTCATAGTTTGTATTATTAGCTCACCTGGCCTGAAAGGCCAAGTGAGCTTATGCCATGGCGACCGTCCGTCCGTCCATCAACTTTTCCTTTAAACGACTTCTCAAGAACCACTGGGCCGATTTCAATTATATTTGGCAGGAAGCATCCTTAGCACATAGGGATCCAAGTTTGTTCAAATGGAGCCATCATGGATGTTGGCAGATTTTAGGAAACGTCTTTAAAAATCTTCTCCGAAACCACTTGAGGAATCGATTCAAAACTCATGAAACATCATCTAGGGAAAGAGCTACGCCAAGTTTGTTCAAGAAGACTTGATTGACCAAATAGTTTGGTGGCCATCTTGGATGACCTAGTTATCCCCAAAACGACGACTTCTCCGCTGAAGGGATCAGGCCAAAATTTGGGAGATATGATGAGGGACTAAGGGCCATTAAAGTTTGTTCAAGGGAAGTTGATCCGTCAAAAAACATGGCTGCTGTGGGCCAATCAAAATGTCGCGTGTTTGGCGTCCATATTGGATTTTTTTATTTGATGGATTTTGAGGCCGAAATTGGTTCTACATATGGTTTTGGGTATTCTGAGCTCAAATTTGCCATTTTCGAAACTGTCGGATAAACGGTTTGGTGGCCATCTTGGATTATTTTCCCGCCAAAGGCGCCCATACTAAAGCAATGGGAAATTTAAAATGTCTTCTTCTGGAGAACTACTAGGCCGATTTCAATTATATGTAGCAGGAAGCATCCTTAGGGCATAGGGATCCAAGTTCAAATGAAGCTGATCGGCTAATTTGGCCAGCGGCCATCTTGGATTTCGGCCGATTTTAGGAAATGTCTTTAAAAATCTCCGAAACCACTTGGGGAATCTTCATCTAGGCCAAGAGGTAAGCCAAGTTTGTTCAAGAGGACTTGATTGACCAAATGGTTCGGCGACCATCTTGGATGACGTTGTTTACCCGAAAACGACTCCTCCAGAACCGCTGAAGGGATCAGGCCAAAATTTGGGCGGTATGATTAAGGACTAACGGCCATTAAAGTTTGTTCAAGGGAAGTTGATCTGTCAAAAAAAACCTGTGCTCTGTGGGCCAATCAAGATGCACTTGCAAAAATGTCCACAAACTCATTTAAACGACGACTAAACCACCCACCCTCCAGGTGAGCGACACAGGCCCCTTGTGTTTAATTATAATTCCAAACGTGACATGATACCAAAAAAAATCAAGAAACGCGCTACGAAAACAACACGCTTTACAATGAACTCCCAATCCAAACATGTCATAAAATGTTCCAGCACGGAATAAACAAGAAACAAATTGCTTGAACGCCCGAGAAATGAAAAGGATTAAGTTCGCTTCTTATGTTGGCAAACATGAAAGTTTTACAGTTGTAAAATAAATCTATTAGCCTCTCAAATACGAGCAGGCGTAATGTGATTGGGTGTTAATGAATTCTTCTGCCAGGATATTCACTACTATTGATTTTATGAATGAAATTCCTGTAAATCGTAGTATTTTTTACCACGTGACTTTTGGTCGATGTGGTTAGAATCACATCGTTTTGTTTTATGGGGTGTGTTCGTATATCTGCGAGACTACTGAGTTATGATTTAAGTTATATTCCCGCGAATCATTGCGTTTATGTTGTCAATTTATCATAATCTCTTTTTATGTCAGCTTTTCATGAGAATTCTTGAGATGCGATTTTCAGGAAATAACTACCCTTAGTTACGTGTTAAATGACATTCAGCCACCTAGACACGAATGACAGTTTATTGTATTACTGAATACCGAGTACTTGAATACAAACACGTGACTTACTAGATTAGATCATACTGTAGGTGGTTACGCGAACTCTAGACATAGCGCGCTACTCTCAGGGTTCTGCCGAGGCAGCGGCCTTGTGCCATTGCCGCAATGGAAATTCCAATGACGCGTCCATAGCATTATGCATGGGCCATGTGGCGCAAAGAAATTTTGCGTGAAAAGTCTATAGATCAATGAATAATTTTAATTAGTCCGGATTCGTGAAATTATTACGTTAGAATAACTCATCAAATGACATTTTTCATCAAAATTCCCAAAGTAGAAGACATCACAATTCATTCGCCTCGGTTGCCAAATAGGCGAGTTTACGAGTCTCGAGTGACTCGGTAGTCGTATTGTGTGACAGAGAGAAAAACACTAGTGCACTACACAAACGCATTTGTCATGAATGCTATTCGTGCGCTGATTGGTCCATGTGAAATATGTCAAATCAAAACACGGTCATCATTTACCATTACAAATTCCATTTTATAAAACAATCTTGAGTCTATAAAAATGTTTAATGCGCCACGGAAAGGAATAAAAAGACCTAGTCAATCAATTTTAACATTCTTCCCCAAACAATATAAGTCAGACACGAAATCTGATAGTGAAATTCAAATTCCTAGGGATAACCGTAACACAGACAGCGACAACAGTGTCGTTAATGGTATAGTGGCTAAAGATGCCGGTAAACATAACGAACTAGATAGGGCAGATGTGGAGAAAACGGCAGTGGTTAGTGATGGTACTGATAAGACAGGACAGAAAATGGCAGTGGTTAGTGATGGTACTGATAAGACGGGACAGAAAACGGATGTTAGTGATGGTACAGAGAAGACAGAAATTGATGTTACAGTTAGTGATATATTTATATCACTATATTTATACCTGAAAAGAGTAAGAAAAACTCTTCACTGTGTAACATGTTATGTTGCTTGAATATTTTGAAAACAATTAAATTGGAAGATATTGCACAACTCCATACTTTTAGGTCAAATTATTTTCAAAATACTCAACTGCATACATCAAGTCCAAACAGATTGATTTAAAAATATAATATTCAACATACAATTTTACTTTTTCATTTCAAATATGAATATAATGTAAGGTATAGATGAAAATAGTGTTGAACAGGTGCCCTAAAAGAACCTGACATTATAGAAATATTGAAGCAGTTTAAATAACATTCCTCAGGTCTTTCCGGTTTAATATAAATTTTGACCCATAGCAATAACAAAATGTCCCATATTTTAGTAGTGATGGGCCATTGACCCCACCTAGGAAATTCCTAGACAGAACCCTACCGGGGGGGGGGGGGGGCACTAGGTTTGCACTCTGTCTGTCTGTCTGTTGCAGTTGGTCTTCCACACTTTTTTTGCAGTCTTTCAAGGTATTAACTAAGAATTGGTACATTGCTTTGTTATGAGACGTTACAGACCAAGTTCGAGTTTCAGGCATATGTATCAATATGCCCCCTTTCGACTTAAGAAATATGAAAACTATCCGCTTTCCGCACTTTTTTCGCACTCCTTCAAGATATTTAAGTGAAAATCGGTACATTGCTTTAGTATAAGTAGTTACAGAGGAAATTCGAGTTTCAGACATTTTCATCAATTTTTCATGGAGTATTGTCCCCTTTCGACTTATGAAATACAAAAAATATTAGCTTCCCGCACTTTTTTTCACACTCCAAGGTATTCAAGTGAGAATTGGTAGTTGCTTTATTATAGCGAGTTACAGAGCAAGTTCGAGTTTCAGGCATTTGCGGAAATTTTGGATGGAGTTATGTCCCCTTTCGACTTATGAAATGCAACCATATCAGCTTTCAAGACTTTTTCGTTCTCCTTCACCATATATAACTGAAACTTGGTATATTGCTTTGTTATGAGAAGTTACAGATCAAGTTCGAGTTTCAGCCGCTTTTGTCAATTTTTAATGGCGTTTTTGACTGTCAATCTCTACAGATTTATATGACCAGGACATGTATTGCAAACAGAAGGCTTGTTTATCTCTCAGTCGCTGGTAGTGATGGTTTGTGGTGGTTGTGATGGTTTGTGTCATTGCTGGTAGTGGCGGGGGTGTGTGGTGGTGGTGGTCAATGGAAGATTTAGCTCCCTCATTTGTGTGTAAGCATGTGACAGTGTTCGCACAGGTTGAGGGGGATAATTAGATTTCGCTCAGTGGAATTCCTTTGTTCTGCGCATAGCTGCCTTACATTCCATAGGGAAAACAATCCAAAACCTTTTGCTAATCCGCAAACTATTGACAATCTGCTGTTTTTGCATTAATTATATCATATAATATACAACGAGAAAGGCCGATTTTGCACGCGCAAATAGAACGCAAGGCTGTTAATGTGCATTTCTTTGCTCAGTCTTTATAATGGCGACTGTTTTGACAGTTTATGGTAAAGATAACACAAAGAACAACGAATTGAACGAAAGAAAGTGATGTATTTCTCTTGTTTGTGATGAATACTGGTTAGTTACATTACATTCATTGCTTTAAACTGTATATTGAAGGCTATCAAACCTTGGAATTTTGTGTATTTATAGTCCTTAAATATATGCAGAATTACATGTAGCGATGCCATTTCATGGTTTGAATGCACCAATTTTAATGAATATAACTTGTAGGTGCCATAAATTGGAAATACCTTTACTTCTATGTCTAAACCCTAACCCCCACCCCCAACCAATTGACAATATATCATGATATATCACATTATTTTAATGAGATTCATATCGATATCGTCATGGCTTCACCAATATTGCCCAACCATAACACGTGGAAGTCATAAAAACAAGTTATTAAATCTCGGCATGATATTTACCACCACCACCAATCAGCAGCAATATAAATTTTTAACATCTAATAATAAAATAAAATGGTATAAATGAAGGATGGCAGGTAAAAGTCACATGCAATATGTACTAATATTTATACATGACCGGTTACAATACACTTAGACCTACATTTATCCTTAACTCATGACAAGTCATCAAAGAGCAGGAAGAAGCCTAGCTACAAAGCATTAGCAATAGCCTCCCCACCAGACCCCTCATGGCCTATAGCCAAAAATCTATAGGTGTGAAACGACATACTACAGGGGCGAATCGACCCGGTGCAAAAACACCCAGGGGTGAAACGACTTGTTAGTGCTCCACACACCGGTTTTTAACAGGGTACGGTCTGTTTCGCGGATCGCATGCGAATGTAAAGCTTTTGTCAAGAAATGACTTCTATTTAGCAGTTAGCCATTGTTCAGTAAAATAAAACATGTATTAAAATTTGATTATTCCTCCAAATAAATGTACCGCTTGTAAATCTCCAGTATTTGTTTGCAGAGAGTTTTTGTGTACTTAGGTACCAGTTTCTAACTGGGATCTAAATCTGTTATTTATATAGTGACAAGATGCTGATATGACATCACTGTCTATGATATGACAACAGGAGTGTTTGTCAGCAAAAATAATGATATAAATGCCATTAAGATGGAGAATAACTTAATTTATCGTAGTGAACCTGGACCTGGTCAAACATCCTAGCTTTGTAAACTAGTAAATCTGGTGGTCAAAATGAAAATAAGGATTGTTTTGCATACCATAAAACATTAAAATTATTTTAATTCTTAGATGTACCATGTTTAAAGAAACTATGGCTGTGTTTGGATTGGGGAAGTGCATGAAAAAATCAATCTTTAACTGAAAACAATATAAGCACCCGATGCCCCTTCGGCGCATCCGATTGCGGTGAAATCAACATGACATGCTTGACAGTAACTGACATATGTCGTCTGATGCGAAAACTGTCAACACTTTGTCTCATTACCTGTTATGAAAATTTTTATGGACCCTTTTAAAAGTAATAGTGAAAACACGATTTTTATACGACAAATAACAAGGTACATGTAGGTAAAATAATTGCTAATTTTTGCTGCATTTTGATAAAATCTTCAAATGTAGTGTAAAAATGATGTATCTATGGAAATGAACATGTTCTGACGATGTCACCAGAACGAGTGCAGGAGAACGCAAACGGAGCGTTTGTTAGAAATAAGAACCCCTGTTAGAAACAGGTACCCTGACCATATCACTAGTGGTTGGTAAATCTTTTTTTGCCGGCCATCTTGGATTTTCCAAAAATGTTTGGGAAATCAGTTAAAAGACTGCTTATTAATCGATTGGACAATTACAGCCAAATTTGCCTGAAATCATCCTATCATCATAGGATTCCGAACTTATTTACAGAATTATAATTGGTCAATTTTTCTGGCAGTCATCTTGGATTTTCCGAACAATTTTGGGTAATAAGATAAGAGCCTGCTTAATCACTTGGCCCATTTGAACACAACTTGGCTAGAAGGATCCCATCGTGGTAGGTTTCAGAACTTATTTACATAATTTTGAATATTCAATTTTTCCAGTGGCAAGTGTTTAGGGAAATTAGTTAAAAGACTCATTAAACGATTGACCGATTTTAACAAAACTTGGCTGCAGTGACCCTATAGTGGTAGACTTTGACTTCATACAGAAATATTAATTGGCCAGTTTTCCTGGTGACTATCTTGGATTCTTTGAATATCTTCCGGGAATCAAGTAAAGTGATACATCAAAGTGCAACTGTACAATGCTACATATGTTTCCATAATTCTCTGCAATTGCAACAGCTTGGCAGCTCCAAAAGCACTCTTAAACAAAGTTAGTGCATGTCACCACAAACATCTGCGAAGCATTACAAATCATCACTGGCCACACAGTCTAATATAAAATGCAGCACTAGACAAGCTTAGTAACGCACACCCACTATCTATGAGAGTAGCACAACAGTGATGGTCTCTGTTCAGACATGTTATTTTAACCCTTTAACACTCATATCAGCCAAAACAGCTTCTGCAGTGGTCTTGAGAAATATCCATTTTCAGGCCAAGAGAAGACTATTTTTTTAATTTATCACTGGAATGACTGGCTCGATAACTGAGCCAGTCATTCCAGTGGTAAATTTTCAAAAACACTTCTCTTGGTCTGCAAATGAACATTGGAATTTTTTTGAATAAATTCAAGGGTTAAAGGGTTAATGACAGAAAATATGCCTGGTCAGAAAGCGCTAGAATTTGCATTAGTGGCTGTGAACAGGTATCAGGCATGCAAAAGATGCCACATCATCTTGCTTTAAGTGGTTTGCCAATGATTTTATCCATGCCCCGCCCATCTCTAGCTAAGCTCCACCCACACCTCAAACGTGTTGGGATCGATCGATCTCTGAACACCCTGACTATCAATTTCCAAAAAACTACACAGGTAAGCTGTTGAATATCTTGAAACTAATTTGACCGGGTGCTGTTGCTGCCTAAGGCAGCAACAGCGCCCAGTCAAATTAGTTTCAAAATATTCAATGGCATGTTTATTAAATAGCAAAGAATTGCAGACATACAATTTATACATGTCAGACTCTTTGGGATTTGGTGATGGTCTATAAGGAACCCTTTGTGAGGTAATGATTGTGATATCATCATACGCGGCTGAGCTGATTCTGATGTCATACGAGGTCAGGAAGGCACTATGAGCAGTGAGACATCTTTATATAAGAATCTCTAATGCAGTCTATTAGATATTTATCTGACTGTTATGTACATTTACTCACTTGAGAGATATGGTATGAATGTGTTAAAATATATTTGTGAACAGATCTGCTAGGATGTGTCATTGTATTGGGAATATGATTCATTCAGTGTTTTTTACTGGTTACAGTATGTGGCATAGTACATAAGGGCATTATTTAATACATAAATCGCATTATTTAATACATAAATCGAGATCCGAGTGTGGTATGCACTCGGAGGGTATACCATATTCAGATCTTGGTAACTGATACCCTCCAACATTAATGTCATTACCTTGTGGTAGCACTGCATCCGACTGAGAAGTGGGACCACTGGACTCCATGCTGGCATAGGCTGACCAGAGTGTGTTCCCTGCTGCATCAGATTTTTTCTCTGTTGTTGAGTTTTCTCCATTAGAGAGATCATCAACCATTGTAGGCCTAAAACTGTCTGTTGCATTGACTGCATAGCAGCCATCTTGATGGACATATTCTGCTCTAATGTATAGTATCTGTACTTCCGGATATCATTACTACTGGTTGAGCTGGCATACCAGCGCTCACTTCTGCTACCGACTGATTAAAACATTCTACATTGTTACTCATGACAGCTTGATCTGATGTAGTCTTTATCACCGGTGGAAGTGAGCGTTTGATTTGGTTGTTTATTTTCTAAATAAAGTCCCTTTAGTGCAGCTTTCGACATGGTTTGTGGTACCTTAAATCCAATCTTACTGAGTTTGTCACGCAGTTTAATCGCAGTCCAATTGGCAGGATTCATGGCATCCTATGGAACTTGTCTATTCCTTGACCGAGATCAGCATTCCGCACAAACACAGCATTTTTAGCCACAATCCCGCAAGTTTCCCGGAAACTACCGAGGCTACATGAAGTATTGGACGCAAATTGTCAACTCTGTGTTACATTTCCGATAATTTTTAATAAATATAAGCATGATTATCAATAAATATGAATTTACAAACTAGATATTTAACTCGCGTGACAAGGAAAGAGTTTGGCGTACTATATTTTAATTAGCCACATCGCTTCTATCACAACTGCAAAAGCGTGTATGAATTCTATTGTGCATTACTAAAGAGTGCAATATCAGGAGAGCTCGTATCTAGCCTTCTCTACAGATAAAACTCTGTGTCAAGTCACCCCTAACATACAAGGACCTCTTAGTTTATATCTATATTATAGACTGATATATTGAATTCTGTATGTAAACTTGAACCTGTCTAAGAGGACTACCTGGCTGTTCCTGGGCGGTCGCTCTAGACAGGTTAAACTGTATTTCTCCAACATAAACTTGGGTTATTTTCATAACACTCAATCTATATACAATCTCACAGGTAAATTTTGTATGTGATCACCACAGGTCCTTGGCCATTGGTGGGCCTCTTCGCCACAGGTCCTTGGCCATTGTTGGGCCTCTTGTTTCAATACATGAGGTGATAAATATAGTCATGTGTGTGTGCCACTGGTAGATTTAAAAAAGGTTTTGCTAAATTAGTTTCAAAATATTCAACAGCTTACGTGTATAGTTACCTCGAAATTTACATTCTGGCAATTCAGCTTTCAAATTTTCAATTTGATCAAGCATGCACAAAAGATGTGCGGAGCTTAGCCAGAAATGGTCGGGCATAGATAGAAATGGATCACTCAATCACATGGCCTGTCTTTTCAATATACCTTTCCGGATTTGGCCATGCCCCACCCATCTCTAGCTAAGCTCCACCCACACCTTGCTCGTGTTGGGATTGATCGATCTCTGAACACCCTGACTATCAATTTCCAAACTACACAGGTAAGCTGTTGAATATTTTGAAACTAATTTGACTGGGTGCTGTTGCTGCCTAAGGCATGTTTATTAAATAGCAAAGAATTACAAAGACATACAATTCATACAACGTGTCAGACTCTCTGAGACTTGATGACGATCTATATGGAACCCTTTGTGATGTAATTATTGTGACTTGATCATAACCGTGCTAAGCTGATTATGACATCATACGAGGTCAGATGATGGATGAATACTTTGGAAAGGTGAATTCTCACCTTCATCAAATGCCATCTTGATTGACAGATTTGACACATAAATAATACTCCAAAAATAATTGTTTCCTTTGGCTTACTTTTCAGATGAGTAGACGTTATACCTGTTCTGATATAGATCTTTTTCACATGTGTGAAGTAACTCACCTTGATCATGGCATCAAACATATACAGTCCAAGTCCTCCTAAGCAGCCGCCATCAGCACGGTCATCCAGCCGACGGTCCTCATATAGGAGAAACAGCAACTCATCAGACACTGGTTAGTAAACAACTACTGATGATAATACTACTACTGCTCCTCCTCTTTCTCCTACTGCTGCTGCTCCTCTTCCTCATAATACTGCTCCTACTGCTGCTACTACTTCTTCTACTACTACTACTACTGCTACTACTTCTACTACTACATTTACTACTACTACTACTATTACTACTACTACCACCTACTACTACTACTACTACTACTACTACTACTACTACTACTACTACTACTACTACTACTACTACTACTACTACTACTACTACCATCTACTACTACTACTCACTACTACTACTACTACTACTACTACTACTACTACTACTACTACTACTACTACAACTACTACTACTACTACTACAACTACTACCACCTACTACTACCACCTACTACTACCACCTACTACTACTACTACTACAACTACTACCACTACTACTACTACTACTACTACTACTACTACTGCTACTACTACTACTGCTACTACTACTGCTACTACTGCTACTGCTACTACTACTACTACTACTACTACTACTACTACTACTACTACACGAGATGGAGTGCATCCAAAAGATAGTCTCATATGAATTCGCCAGTGTATCAATATATCCGGCATGTGAAAGCTGGTCTGCTAAACCAAGATTTTTGTCTTGGCGTGGTGGTCCAATGGAAAGATGTCTGGTTGCCGATGCTATGCGGAGTTGCAGGATGGCGGTTCGATCCCCGACCGGGGAAATGATGATCAACAAAGTAAACTAACGGGTGCACTCTGTAGGCGGGGTTAGCACAGGAATTGAAGTCATCGCGTTGCCAGTGCCTTAAAAACTAATCAAAACTACTACTACTACTAGGGCTGGGGCGAACATTCGAACAATCGCGAACTCTGGGAAGACGAATCATATTTGAACATTTATTTGACGAATCTTGTGGTTTGCGAACCATACATTAATTTTTTTTCGCATGTATTTTCCATCTGTCTAAGGTAAATATACGGAAATCATGACGAAAACGATTTACTAAGCACTTATTCTAGCCATATACAAGTTTTGAATGATAACACATAATTCAGATTTACGACAATATTTTGAATTATTTTCTGAGTATGTTCAACTCACGCCCATGATAGCATAATCCTCCTAGAGTAACACATACCTTCCTCGCTTAAATGGTTTAATTTACCCGCACATATCGACATTACAAGCCAAGAAAATGTTGTTATCATGTGTATTACACCATCTCAACATATTACAGGCTTATAAGGTCAACGTGGCACACATGCTCTGGCAAAGAAAAGGCGAACGTGACATATTTTCTTTGTTATTTGCAAAATCGGCCATGATTTCCGAGAAATGATACAGTGTTCAAATTATTCTTGTAATCATTCTTCCATTACATTTTCATTGGCTATTATAATGAACACCAGTCAGTATATCCAATCAAAATGCTATGTGCTTTCTTTGAATAAAATCGAGGATGTTCAGCGCGCAATTGTTACTACCGCAAATTGGTCAATGTCGTAAAATGCTAGATATAGATATACAATTACAGTATGGATTGCACTAAATGAACTACCAGTAAAACCGCTGTTTATAACAGTTTTCTCGAGCAACTGCATATTTTTTTGCAAAATGTTATGCATTCTAATTATCTAGTAGTACATGTATCTGGATACAAAATCCAGTTCAAAGTAGGCAAGAAATTGTATTCAGCAAAACTATTTTAGCTATTTATACTCAATGAGATCTATCAGATCTAGATATCTTTGTTGTCCCGATGAGGTTCCCGTACTAGCCTGGTTCCCTGTATCGATTTATTTAACTAGTGTCGTCTATAAAACGCCAAGAAGTAACCAACTAACCATGCAATGAAACTTATTTCAGTGTATTGAAATTATCTGGGTGTTATATACTATTTGTTGTGTATTTTGTGACTAAAGCCACTTGGAATTTGCAAATGATTTTGTGTTTCACAATATTTCTAATTCTATTTCATCAGTTCAGATTTTGAATATTAGATGGTTCGTGAACCGGACTAGCGTACCGCGAACCGATTCGGTTCGTGAAAATCTTAATGAACCCCAGCCCTAACTACTACTAGTGCCAAACAAATTACCAGTGGTTACCCTAAGATGTCAATGAGCGTTTCTCTAAAATGAGGCGATTCATCTAGGAAATCAAGCCATCACAATCCATGTTTATCATGGCATTTAACTATTGGACATCATTGGGAAGCCCTATCATCAAATCTGAAAGTCAATTTTGTTGAAGTCAGCTTCAAGCAGATAAGGGTTATAATTTAATATGTTTAGGAATTGTTACTCACTCACCAGACTGGTGCAGAAATAGTCCTGCTAAGGGAAGATTTCTAGCAGGATCATGTTAACTTTTTAACACTCATATCAGCCAAAAACAGCTTCTGCAGTGATTTTTAAGATATGTCCATTTGTAGATAAAAAGGAGATTTTGGAAAATTTACCAATGGAATGACTGGCTCGATTTAACCGAGCCAGTCATTTGTGGTAAATTTTCAAAAATTGTCTTCTTGGTCTGCAAATTGACACTTTCTCAGGGAAAATTAAGATTTTCTTGAGAATTTTTGAGTGAATAAGTGCTAATGTTCCAAAGATCAGGATTACAAGGTTCATACACAGTTCTGGAAGCCTGGAAGAAGTATGCAACTCTAAGAAACACATTTCCAAGCCTTGGAAAAGGATGGAAAATTCAGAATTCTGCTTCTCGGATTTGGAAAAAGTATGGAAAATTTAAATAATCTGTTGTGATTCTTCCGCTTGCATAAAAAAGGTATGGAAGAAGTATGAAATTTGATTTCTGAGGAATATTTTGGAAATTTACCACTGGAATGACTGCGTGCCTGTCACTAATTTTCAATGGACAATAACTCTGGACCTGCTGAATATTTTGAAAACAATTTAATTGAACGTTGTTGGTCAGCAAATTGTTTTCAAAATATTCATTATATCCAGAGTTAAACCCCATGGAAAAAGTAGTCAGGAGAATTTCAGCATGCAGACAGTTAACCCTTTAACACTCATATCGGCCAAAAACAGCTTCAGCACTGGTCTTGAAAAATGTCCATTTACAGACCAAGAGAAGTCTATTTTTTATAAATTTACCACTGAAAATGACTGGCTCGATAACTGAGCCACTCATTCCAGCAGGAAATTTTCAAAAAGAGGCTTCTCTTGGTCTGCAAATGGACGTTTTCTATGAGAAAATTGGAATTTTTTTGAATAAATTCGAGGGTGAAAGGGTTAAATGATGAACCGTACATCCTGTGACAGGTTAGCAAAGAGGATGTTTGTCTGTCTAATGATAATCATTGTTCTTATTACAGATTACCATCATGGCATGTCAACTCCTACGTCAAGACCATCATCTTCCCTAACTAAGTATAGAACACTACCTCCTATTGGCCGACCTCAACAAAGCAACCAATCAGAAGCAGTATTGCAACCCGCGATAAATAAGTTACCTATAGGTGATAACAATGAAAAAAGAAAAACTTTGGTTAACAGCGGGAGAGAAAGAAAGGCCCCTGAACATGGAGTAATGAGAACTGTATCGCATCAGAATAGACCTACTCAGTATAGGGGCATAGGAACTGGATTAACTAACAATAGGGGTGATGCTATACACAAACATCATGGCTCATCAGAATTCAATCAATCTGTTGCTACGAGTAAAAATAAGACTGATTTCGATTTTAAAAGACGAGAACCATATATAGAGTCTAACGCGATTCACAACAAACAATCATCTGTAAAATCTACAAATGTTCACAGAGAAGTTGGCGTTAAAACACATTCAAATCCTAGTAATGATTCTCGCAGTGTTGACCGTAATAGTAACATTGATACAGAGATTGTATTAGCGTTGCGATTTCCGGACAGCACACGATTGGAGCATACATTCAGCGCAAATGACACGCTTGGTTCAGTTTTGCGCTATGCAGAGGTAGCATCTGGACAGAATTTTTCTGGCTATTGCCTGGTTTCCAGTGCGCCAAGAAATGTTTATAGTCGGTTAAACTGGACATTGTCCAAATGTGGAATAACGAGTCGGATGGTTTTACATGTAGAAGATGAAGAAGGGTTGACCTAGATACTGCTTTCTCTTCATGTGAACTGACATTTATTATTATATATATACTATCAATGGTTTAACCCCTCTTGTGTCAACTTAACCCTATAATGGTCATGCCAGCCAAAACAGCACTCTTGAGCAATGTCCATTTGCAGGCCAAGAATATTTTTGAAAATTTACCACTAGAATGACTGGCTTAATAAAAACCTTGAAGCCCTTGACCATTAACCCTTTAATGACTAAATTTCTTCGAAAAATTAAAATATTAATTATTGAATGTCCAGTTGCAGGCCAAGAGAAAACTATTTTTGAAAATTTACCACTGGAATGACTGGCTCGGTTACCGAGCCAGTCATTTCAGTGGTAAAATTTCCAAAATAGTCTCTTGGCCTGTAAATGGACATTATTCAAAAGCACAAAAAAATACTGCACAAAGCTGTTGCATTTCAAAATTGGTACACATACTCAGGATCCCAATGACAAAAATTCAACCAAGTATGGAGAAGATTGCTCCGGTAGAACTCTATTTTCAAAAAATAATTTATTTTTAATAACTAATGTTCCTGAAAGCGGATGCATTTCAGCTTTTTACCCCGATATTGGTACACATGTTCGGGATCCCACGGCCAACCATCTACCCAGAGTTTGGAGACAATCGCTCAGGTAGAACCAGAGTTATTAAAAGAAAAGTCTATTTAGAAAACAATGTTGCTGAAAGCTGTTGCATTTTATCCTTTGACCCTGATATTGGTACACATCTTCAGGATCCCATGGGCAAGCTTCCACCGTAGTTTGGATAGAATCCATCCAGTAGAACCAGTTATTAAGTGTCTTAAGCACAAGAAGCAGCACTCCATGCTCGCGTTAACCCTTGCATCTAGCGATGAGGGGAAAATTACTGATGTTATCCCTTTCAAGTCAATAAACCAACATAGGGATCCATTTTTAGCTATATCACTCCATTGGACCTTTCCAGTTTTACCTATGCCCCGCCCATCTCTATCTAAGCTCCACCCACACCTCACTCGTGTTGGGATTGATCAATTTCCAGAAAACTATACAAGGAAGCTGTTAAATTTTTTGACACTAATTTGACTGGGCGCTGTTGCTGCCTATGGCAGCAACAGTGTCCAGTCAAATTAGTTTCAAAATACTCAACAGAATGTTTATTAAATGGTAAAGACATACCACCAATTGGCGCACAGTTTTCCTAGTACATGTCAGACTATTAAGCGTTAAAGACGGACAATATCGAGTCATTCATGACGTGATGATTATGATGTCATCTTACATGTCACATAGTTGATTATGACCATATGATGGATGGATAAAGTTAGAAATGTCCATTACTAGGCAGGCTCCTCACTCGATTTGAAACCTGAATTCCCAGAATCAAAATTTCAACTGAAGGTAACTATACAGGTAAGCTGTTAAATATTTTGAAACTAATTTGACTCGGATCTGCTGCTGTCAAATTAGTTTCAAATTATTCAACAAAATATTTATTAAATTTTAATTCAGCAAATTCAATGTTTATTTGCAGGCCAAGAGACACTATTTTTGAAAATTTATCGCTGGAGGACCTGGCTCGATGACTGATGCCAGTCATTTATATTAAATGGACATGCACTATGAAATGTATTAATGGATTAAATAGCAATGGCTACCAGTGACATTGGTTTCAAAATATTCTATGTTTCTTGTATGGTTTTAAAAGTCAGACAGGTGAAGTCAGAGACTGCATACCTCACCCTCCCATTTTTGTCACATTGTAAAGTTATCAGATTTTCCAGATTTTTTCGGGTATTCTGTATTTCTTTAGATTATGCCCAATGTTGTAGAATGCTAGTGTATAAGGTCATACCCTAGATTCTGGGATATCCATAGAGACGGAATCTGATCTGATCGAGATTCCTTTATCCGGATCACAGCTAAGGTCTGGAAATATCCTCTTCATGGCAAGTTCCTTTGATATTTAAAGGTTTGAGTTAAATTGGATCAGTAGTTTTTTAGATACACGCACGCACGCACGTACACACACAGCTGATCGCAATACCCTCTCCCACTTACAAGATCAATTTCAGATTTTTTCTGATGAATGAAATTCCAGGTGCACATATAAAACAAGAGAAATTATACGCTGTTACTTAGACTGTGATATGATTAAAAAGGCTTATTGCTATTTATTTACATTATGAATGCTGTTTTATCTCAACATGTATTATAATTTCATGTATTATAATTTCAATTTATTTTGAGATGCTTTTAGCGATAAATGTATGACTGGATGCTAGGTCATAGGCCGACTGGCATCCGATGTGTACATATTTTATTTTCACCTTTCGATTGTGTTACAATGTTTGTTTCCTCTTAAAGACAGTTTATATTATATTCTTATGTCAGACTTTGTTGTAAGGTCATACTAGTACTACATCGGAAAATACATTGAATATGTGCCACATGAAATCATTATGTTATCAATTCTATTGCAGAAACAGTCTCATAAGGAGTATTTAGGCTACTAGGCAAACTCACCTCATATTATCCAATGAGATCAGACAATTCTCGGCTAAATTTGTGCGTGGTCAGTTTAATTTCTGTTTAGAATTGGATCCACCTGTTTCATCAGAGTGTTAAATAAAACCCAAATGTTGTTGATCCACAATCAACCATGTGATGTGTAAGATGATGTCATAATGATGTAGATAAGTATCGCGATTGCTTAATTGATGACGGACTAAGCATTGTTGTACGAATTGTATGGCATTACTATTAAATAAACATGCTGTTGAATATTTTGAAACTAATTTGTCTGGGCGATGTTGCTTCCTGTGGCCGGTGATAAGCTAATTCGGTGTCAAACAACAAGGTTGTTAGGTGACAAGTGAAATGAATATCCCAGCTTGTCATCATGAAGGTCAGAGCTGGTCATCATGAAGGTCAGAGCTGGTTTGTCATCATGAAGGTCAGAGCTGGTCATTATGAAGGTCAGAACTGGTCATCATGAAGGTCAGAGCTGGACATCATGAAGGTCAGCATGAAGGTCACAGCTGGTCATCATGAAGGTCAGAGCTGGTCATCATGAAGGTCAGAGCTGGTCATCATGAAGGTCAGAACTGGTCATCATGAAGGTCAGAACTGGTCATCATGAAGGTCAGAGCTGGGCATCATGAAGGTCAGAACTGGTCACCATGAAGGTCAGAGCTGGTCATCATGAAGGTCAGAACTGGTCATCATGAAGGTCAGAGCTAGTCATCATGAAGGTCAGAACTGGTCATCATGAAGGTCAGAACTGGTCATCATGAAGGTCAGAGCTGGGCATCATGAAGGTCAGAACTGGTCACCATGAAGGTCAGAGCTGGTCATCATGAAGGTCAGAACTGGTCATCATGAAGGTCAGAGCTGGTCATCATGAAGGTCAGAGCTGGTCATCATGAAGGTCACAGCTGGTCATCATGAAGGTCGGAGCTGGTCATCATGGTCGGAGCTGGTCATCATGAGAGCTGGTCATCATGAAGGTCAGAGCTGGTCATCATGAAGGTCAGAGCTGGTCATCATGAAGGTCAGAGCTGGTCACATGTGAAATAAGGATTAGTGCTGATAACATGGTACATGAATAGCGGGGTTGGGCTAGTGAAATACTTGACAAATTTTAAGCTTATAAGGGGAGATAACTCTGGCAGATATGTACCAAGTGACGTCATCACAAGTTATCCAAAAAGCAGATTTTATATCACATGTATGGATCCAGCAGGTGTTTTAAAATTACTATCCTGAAATGAATCCCAACAGTGAGGGCCTAACAGAGGTATCCATTTCTAGCTATGCCCCACCCACTTCTAGCTATGCCCAACCCATTTCTATATAAGCCCCGCCCATTTTTAGCTCAGCTCCACCAATGTACGCATATTGGGATTGATGTGAAACCTTAAAACCTGACCTCGCAGAATCTATTGAGTATATCTAAAACAATAGAGGTAAGCTGTTGAATATATTCAAACCAAAGAATGTTTATTAACCCTTTAACGCTCATATTTGTTCAAGATAATTTCAATTTTCTCATAAAATGCCCATTTGCAGACAAAGAGAAGACAGTTTTTGAAAATTTACCACTGGAATGACTGGCTCGGTTATCGAGCCAGTCATTCCAGTGGTAAATTTTCAAAAATGGGGTTCCAAGCTAAAATCTTGGGGTCCCTAGCTGAAATCAGCGGGGGGGGGGGGGGGAATTTAGATGAAGTTAACTATAAGTATTAGCCGTGGAAAAGCAGGGGTGCTGGTGAAATCCTGACAAATCGGCTGAGGACACTCGCCAAATATAATATGATTTGATTTGCTAGCAGTGAATTTTACATCACGTAAGCACCGCGAGTTCATAAGTAAGATTGAATAATTTGAAAATCTAAATTTCTTCTTTGTAACAAGTAATCCTTTTATCAATTCGAGTTTGTACTATGTTTAATTATGATTTCAAGTGTGACATGATACCAAAAAAAGCCACAATTTACAATGAACTCCCAATCCAAGCATGCCATTATTTCCTTTCGATTTTGACAAGCATAAAATGATCCAGCACCGAATAAGATGTAAGAAACAAATTGCTTGAACAGTTGAGAAATGAAAACGATTTAAGTTCACTTCATTTAAGTTCACTTCTTATGTTGGCAAACATAAAAGTTTTACAGTTGTAAACATAAACCTCTTAGCCTCTCAAATACAAGCAGGCGCAATGTGATTGGTTGCTAATGAACTCTTCCGCCGGGATATTCACTAATATTGATTTTATGAATGAAATTCCTGTAAATCGTATTTTTTATCACGTGACTTTTTTGGTCGACATCGTTTTGTTTTATGGGGCATGTTCGTATATCTGTCAGACTACCGAGTGTTGATTTAAGTAGATTTAAGTCAGATTCCCGCGGATCATTGTATTTAAGTTGTCAATTTATCATAATCTCTTTATTATGGCATCTCGAAAAATATTCAGACAGACAGCTGTTCGTGAGAATTCTTGAGATGTGATTTCCTGGAAATGACTACCCTTTAGTTACGTGCTGAATGACATTCACCCGCGTAGACACGAATAACAGTTTAATGTATTACTGAATACCAGGTACTTGAATACAAGCACGTAGACTAGATCATACTGTAGGTGGTAATCTAGCCGTAGTGCGCTACTCTACGAGGGGCCTAAACTCGCTCTAATATCCGGGTTCCTATTTTCATGCGTTATATTTTACGCTTTCGAAAATAGTGACATAATAAGTGTTGATAAATCAACATTTTAGCAATTAGGGTGTTAATTTCACGACATCACATGAACAAGACTTTATTTATTTTATTTATTTAACTACTATTTTGAGATGGGTAGCATCGAAGTGGACAGTCGTACGTAGTTACCGTTCTAATTTCCTGGCAATTTATGTCACTTGTCAAATCGCAAAATACATGTACTGCAGCTAATGAAAACAAGATATTTTCGTATTTCGAATTATTTTCGATCATTCTAGCCGTTTTAATTAGTGATACTGTCACCGGTCTTCTTTTAGGCCAAACCGCCTAGCCCTACAGTGTAATGTTACCGATTTTCGTGCCAAATTTTCTATGCATCGCATGGAATCCAACTATGCGTCCCAGGGCATATTTTATGCATCTATACATGCAAACGAGGAACCCTGCTCTTGGTCTGGAAATGGACATTTCTCAAGACCACTGCTATAGCCGTTTTTGGCTGATATGAGGGTTAAAGGGTTAAAATGTAAATTCATCAGATATACAATTCGTAAACTTTCGTGACAAAATTTTTGATTTTCGTGACGAAGCTATTCATCTTTCTTGCCTGTGTCGTCAGCTAACATGTGACACTTGATTATGACGTCAGATACTTGAGTGACCGCTTGGTTTCCTCTATTCTAGTTCTCTGTTGGCAATATCATGCGAGCTGAAACAGAAGTAAATGAAAAGGAGCAATCCAAGCCACAAATATATGTTTCATTGAGAGATTTATTATTTAATATATCGATTTATATTCTTTAGAAATTTTTTAATTCCGATGTAGGGGTATACAGCATGTAATGCACTTTTGTCATGCCTCAAAATGGCAGTGGTAACTGCACCATTGCTGCAAGCCACAAGACAATAAGTTCAATGAGCAAAAGCTCTGACTTGCTTAATATTTTGAAAATAATTTGACTGAAAATTCTTTGGTGGCTTAGCCACCAACAACTTTCAGTCAAATTGTTTTCAAAATATTAAGTAGGTCCCGAGATATGCTTTAGAATATGTTGTCTGCTGACGGTTAATATCAGATGGGATACCCTGATAGGTGATCCCAGATAGAATGCACCAACTGTGTAATTGTAAATGGTCTGTCTAAACTAGGCTTGTGAACAGAATTAAAATCTATATTACAAAAATACCGCACTAAAGGAATTCATAGATGAATTTATCACTAGTATTTTAAAATCCTATATGCACAGAATAGAGGCATCCGACCTGTCAGGTCATAATCAAATACTTCGCATGTTAGCTTAGGTCACTAGAGGCCTGTATCGCTCACATGCAGCATAGGCATTTCAACTAGAAAGACCATCGCCTATAGATGCTTTCTGCCAAATATAATTGAAATCGACCCAGTGGTTCGCGAGAGGACATTAAAAATTTCCTATTGCTTTAGTATGGGAGCTTTTCTGGAGAAACAAAACATTTTCATGAAAGCTAGGCTGATCCAAGATGGCCACCGAAGCATTTGGCCAATCATGTTCCCTTGAACAAACTTGATTCAGCTGCTGCCCTACATGAGGCTGTATGAGTTTTGAATCGTTTCACCAAGCGATTTCGGAAAAGACTTTTAAAGACGTTTCTAAAAATCATCCCAAATCCAAGCTGGCCAATGGCCAAATTGGTCGATCGGCTTCCTTTTAACAAACATGGATCTCCACACCCTAATGATGCTTCCTGCCAAATATAATTGAAATCAGCCCAGTGGATCCTGACAAGTTGTTTAAAGAAAAAGTTGATTCCCGATGGACAGACAGAGGAAACGGTTGCCATGGCATAAGCTGGCCAAGTGAGCTAATAATGTCTTAACCCTTTAATGGTCAAATTTGGACAAGAAAATTTAAACACCTGCCTACCGAATGTCCATTTATAGGCCAAGAGAATACAATTTTTGAAAATTTATCACTGAAATGACTGGCTCGGTTATTGAGCCGCGCATTCCTTTGGTACATTTTAAAAAATGGTATTCTCTTGACCTGTAAATGGACATTCCACTAGACCATAACAGAGGCAGGTTTTAGCCGGTATGACCATTAAAGCGTTAGATTGCTTGAACCATTTCAACACAAAATGAAAGATACAGTGACCTGTAAGACAAATATGTTTATCACATCATAAGTACTCTTGTAGTCTATTACATAGCACTCATTAAGCCTTTAACACTAATGATGCCCACAAACCAGCCGTTGCTGTGACAGAGAAGAGTATTTTTGAAATTTTACCACCAAAAATACTCTTCTCTTGGCTTACAAATCAATATTCACTAAGAAAAGATTTCAATTTTCTTGGCAACTCTTGACAAGTATAGGGTTAAACAATTGCGTAGCATTATATTTTTAACTAAGCCAGCTAAAACTGGACATTGCAGTGGTCTTGAGAAATGTACATTTTTCGTCACATGTTAGTGACATAGTTTTACCCGCATCGCTAGCCGTAATGGTATATGCGAGCATAGAGTGCTTCTTGTTGTTGTTGTTTTGTTCTTAAGACACTTAAATAACTCTGGTACTGCTGGAGGGATCCTCTCCAAATTTGGAGGGAGGTATGCCCGTAGGGTCCCGAGTAGATTTGGGTCGAAATCCCAAAAGCAACAGCTTTTATCAACAGTTCAAATTAGATATTTGTATTCATTCGTCAATAACTCTGGTTTTACTGGTGCAATCTTCTCCAAACTTGGGTGGAAACTTGACCATGTGGTCCTTTTTGTGGCTAAAGGATAAAACGCAACAACTTTCAGAAATACTGTTTTAAAAATAGACATTTTTTAAGCATTTTGCAATAACTCTAATTGAGTGATCTTTTCCGAACTTGGGTTGATGTATGCCTGTGGTGTCCCGAAGATGTATGTCATGTTTATGGTAAAAAACTAAAACAGAACAGCAACAGTTTTCAACAGCATTGTTTCTAAAATAGACACTTTTGACCGTACCGTGGCCCGACTGAAAAATATATCAATGACGAGGGTACTGTACAAATTTGTCCTTGTTAGTGATGTATTACTACTGTAATCCTGCTGCTACCTTGCAACGATGATATAACAATGCTGATTGTACTGTTATTTTATTAGTTAAAATATTGTAAAATGAAATGTGTTGAATGGTGATGAATTTGAATGATAACGATTATAACGGATCAATTTACAATAAATAAGATATTGCATTTGTCACTATCTTGTTACACATTGGGCAGAACTCTCAGTCATATCAGTATTGAAGCGATTAAAAATGTATTGTAAAATCAGACAATGACTGTCAATCGATGTGAAAATGATAAATAGGTTATATGATAAATAAAATCTCAAACTCATCGTCATTTCCAATCAAATTTATCACACTTGATTAATAAGATCTAATCTGGAACTCATTAACCGTTTAATGGCTAAATTTGTTAAAGAAAATCTAAATGTTTGCTGAATGAATGTCCAATTGCAGGCCAAAAGATTTTTTGGACGATTTACCACTGAAGTATTTGGCTTGGTTATCGAGCCAGTCATACCAGTGGTAAAATTTCAAAAATAGCATTTTTTGGCCTGCTAATGGACATTATTAAGTCCACTGTAGAGGCTGGTTTTAGCCGGATTTGCCATGAAGGGGTTAAAGCTAATTCCAAGTGAGATCTTATTAACCCTCGAATTTGTTCAAGAAAATTTCACTTTTCTCAGAAAATATCCATTTGCAGACCAACAATATTTTTGAAAATTTACCACTGGAATGACTAAATTTTCCTAAATTGTCTTCTCTTGGACATTTATCAAGCCCACTGCAGAAACTGTTTTTGGCTGATATGAGTTTTAAACGGTTAAACTCCTATGATAAATTTGGTACAAGATAACAACTCGCTCGAGATCCTCTATTGTTCAGTATTTTGAAATTAATTTGCCTGGAAGCCATTTAAGGCAGCAATGTCTTCTAGTCAAATTATTTTCAGAATACTCGACTGTTATCCTGAATGGTTATGTTGAAATTGAGGTAATAGGGTATGCATAGTGAATGGGTGGGCCTGATTCAAACAGCAAAACAATGATACAATTCGTGATTTCCATTTTATCCTAATTATTCACAATACAAGATGTGTATTCTGTTCAGTCTATTTTACAATCCTAACAGCACTGTTGTATATTTGCATAACAAACACATAAGTAATACCAACTCTGGTATTCCTTTAATTGCCAGTGTGCTGATAATAAAAGTTGTATTATATTTTCCACTCCTGGCCGCAGAGATGACCGCATGCAGGCATATATATATATATATGCGTTTGGATGACAAACACCAGAGTTAGTAACATACAGTAAAACTTAACGGTTCCAAAACAAAATAAAACATACCGTTCAATATTTTGAATATAATTTGATAGGAAGATATTCCAATCCAAATATCTTCTGAATATTCAACATAACATTTCTTACTAACTAACGTTTCTGTTTACTTATTTTGAGCTGCAATGTATATAGTCTTTTAATGGTAAAGTCGATCAAATACGGTTCCTGCAGGGTGCTTGAAAAATGTCCATTTGCCAGCCCACGTGAAGACCTATGATCTACCACGAAGAGCGACTTGATAAGCATACTAGTCAGTCCAGTTGCGAATATCTAAAATCGTCTTTCTTTGGCCTGCAAATAAACATGCACTCAGCGGATTCTTTTATTTTCCTTGACCAATCGTGACCATTAAGTGAATAAACCTATTGACTAGAAATATCTCATGTGCCTATCCTTTCAATTGCCTCCACATCATCGGCATTGAGTGGCTCAATGGGCCGACCTGTAAAAGCAAAATATGCCTAATTATAAACAAGAAATATAATCAGAAATATTTGGGGGGGGGGTACACATGCACGCACAAATTCACGCACATACACACACTGCGAGACATAGCACTGATACATCAGAACTTGTGTTATCACATGGGATCCAATTTTTAAGAATGTCTGGTAGATTGGATTTTCTGCTAAATTCTGGTCATTTATATAGTCAAGCCGGCTAAAACTGACCATCTCAGTGATCTTAACAAATCTCCAATTGCAGGCCAAGAAACTATTTTTGACTTTGTACCACTGACATGACTGGTTCAATAACCTATGCAGTGGTAAAATTTAAACTAGATGGACTGTGTCCCATGTGTTAAGCCCTTTAGTTTTTCCGCATATCACACATCATGCGTGTCACTGTCACTATATAATGATTTCTTAAAATAGTATATCCGCTTGATGAATCAAATGTCTACTGAAAAACCACATACAATATGTAAACAATTTGAAAATCATTTTCATTATGGTGAGTCTGGATGCAATGATTGCATAGAAGAAATCTGTACAATTTTATTGACATCGGATGAATTAAATGTCCATTGAATAACTTGACCTAATTCCAGGTGCATGCTTGACGTCATTTGGATTACTATGTCAAGATCCTCCGCTTCTCTACGGGCGGGACAATTACTTCCCTTATGCTGTAGACTGGATGAAATGATAGTATAGAATATATCTGTAAAGTTTTATTGACCTCGGATAATCTCTTGAATTAAATGTACAAGTAATATTCTTATAATTCTTTGTGAAATACGGATTACGTGTCCGACCCTTGTAAACAGTAAACATATGGACAAATATTTAAAATTATTTTAATTATGATGTAGACGGGATGAAATGATGGTATAGAACAAATCTCTAAAGTTTTATTGACATCGGATAAGCCCTTTACGAATTAAATGTATATTGAAAAAAACTAACATTTATCTGCGCACCATTTGGATCGCTATGTCGAGCCATCCTATGCTTCGCATAGGGCTCGTGAAAAATAGCTTTCTCTTGGAATGGAAATGAATTTTTATTTTCTGAACAAATCTTGTACATCATTAAAGATCACAAGGAAAGCAATCCATGGATCCAATAGATGAATAGTTTCATTATCCAACAGACACCGTGTCAAATGATATCCTGATTACACATCAAATCAAAGTACGTCACTTGTCCATGTTTAACGCAACGAAGCAGGACATGACTTTAATCAATCATTATTTATTTTCAGCCATATTAATTTCAAAATATTTAACAGAAGATAGCATACATTGTAGAGAATTAATTTTTTCAGGGATTTGTCCATGAAAGGGTTACGGTGTGAACGGCAATGGTCATTGTGTAATCCATTAATGGTCAAGTCGGCCAAGACCGATTTTGAAAATTTACTACTGGAATGACTGGTTCAGTTATCGAGCCAGTTATTGCCATGGTAAATTTTCAAACTTAGTCTTTTCTTTGACTGCAAATAAATATTTAATAAGAGAATATGTTTTCTTGTCCAATTATGATAATTAAACGTGTACAATCTATTAAATGTGCATTTTCACACCAGGCAGCTTGAAAATAAAATTGCTAAAATTGTATACTTTTAGAAGTTTAAATTGTGTGTCTAGATATAATAATAATTTATACAGAATGAAATCATCAAATGCTAAGATTTATTTCGCTTCATTACATCGAGGTACAAAAATTACGCCCCTAAAATTATACACTTAAAATTTTTCTTTTCAAGCAGTTTGTGTGAATGTGACCCTTTAACCCTTTAATGTCTACATATTTTCAAGAATATCAAAATATTCACTTACTGAATGTCCATTTGCAGGGCAAGACTATTTTTGAAAATTTATCACTGAAATGACTGGCTCAATTATTGAGCCAGTCATTTCTGTGGTAAAATTAAAAAAATAGTCTTCTCTTGGCCTGCAAATGGACATTCCTTGAGACTACTGCAAAGACGACCTACTTAGCTATGAAAGGGTTAAACATCATTGTAGCAGTACAGACAAATTTGTAGGATTTAGATATCAAAATCAGATCCATAAGAATATTAGCCGACCATCCAGCAGTAAACACAACAATAATTTTAATTTACTTACCAAAGTGTCGTTCAATTTCTTTTAGAATCTGAAATGATCTGTTACCATCAACAAAGTTTATCGCGAGTCCAGCCTTGCCAAATCTCCCAGTACGACCGATCCGATGTAAATATGTTTCAAAGTCTGGCTTCCCTTCCATTGTGACGGGCAGATCAAAGTTCACGACAACAGTAACTTGTTCAACATCAATACCTAGTACAAACAGGAATGTTTAACCATTTCAACGATGAATTCCAACAGGAATGATTAGCTCGATGTTTGCAGTCATTCCTAGGCTTGCACGATTATTGCATTGAGTGATTGCGATAGATTATTAAAAAATAATCGTGATTACTCGATTAATCAGCTTGGATACAAATTACCAAGACATACCAACAAAAGAATATCAGTGACGAAAATTGCAATGGTCTTTAGAAAAGTCTATTTGCATGGCAAGAGAAGACTATTTTTGAAAATGCATCACTGGATGGCCTGGCTCGATTTTCGAGCCAGGCACTTCAGTAATACATTTTCAAAAATAGTCATCTCTTGCCCTGCAAATGGACATACATTCACTAAGCAAAATGTAATTTTCCATGACCGATCGCATTAAAAGTAATTGAGAGTTAGGTTTTGAAATATTTCATGCAATAGAAAATATTCACGATTATTCGATTATTTAATTTTTAATCATATAAATTCACGATTTAAAACGATTTTCGATTTAATCATGTAATCGCGCAAGCCTAGTCATTCCTGTGATAAATTTTCAAACATAATCTTGGTCTGCAAATTGACATTTTCTATAGGAATTTATTGAACAAATTTGAGGGTTAAAGGGCTAAGCACGCTAGTGAGAGCAAAGATCTGAAAGTCCTAGGTTCACGATCTTCTCAGAAGGAAAGCGCAAATTGACACACTTTGTTCAAACATTTTCACGATTTCTTTTACAATCTTTGTAGGCGGTTTAACTTTTTCTGATTTACTGTAGCCCTTTAATAGTCAAGTCGGACAAAACTCGCTTTTGCAATGTTCTTGAAAAATATCTGTTTGCAGCACAAGACAAGACTATTTGTTAGATGTGACCACTGGGTAACCGAGCCAGGCAAAATGTTTAACAGGTTCTCCGCAACTGGCACATAATACCCCGCCATGATGACAAATCAACACATGAAAGTTATTAGAAGAGAGCTAATTCTTCCCCAGACCAAGTACAATCATATTATGAAGCTTTAATGCAATCTGATAAACTGTACCAGAGTTATCATCCAGAAAAGGAGTTATTGTCCGCAAAGCGATTTTCAAGATGGCCATTGGCGGCCATAATAAATTTTGAATCAGCGTCGATTTCGATAGGTTTCTTTCTTAGGCCTAATTCAGTTATTTGATGAAGTTTCAAAGCAATCTGATAAACGGTAATGGAGTTATCATGCGGAAACCAATCGTCCGCAAACCAATTTTTAAGATGGCCACCAGTGGCTGGCAGCCATATTGACATTTGAATCATCATCGATTTCGATAGGTTTCTTTCTCAGGCCTAATCCAGTCATTCTATGAAATTCCAAAGCGATCCGATAAACAGTAGTGGAGTCATCATCCGGAAACCAAATTTCAAGGGCTATTTCCTAAGAGCACTGCTCGCCTTTGTAGTGCTTTTGAGAAGCCTCGGTGTGTAGACCAAGAGAACACAGTTTTTGACAATTTACCACTGAAATGACATTCACTAAACAAACAGATTTCCTTGACCAATCTTGACCATTAGCCCTTTCAGTGATAAATTCAAGGGCAAATAAACAGGAGAGCTGTTAAACATTTTGAAATTAAAACGACTGGAAGTCATTGCTGCCTTAGGCAGCAATGACTTCCAGTTATATTAATTTCAAAATATTCAACAGAATATGTTCACTATCGTAAAGAATATCCTTTTTCCGGGATTTGTTGTTGAAAGGGTTAATAGTCAAGCCCGCCAAAACCGGCCATTGTAGTGGTTTTGAGAAATCTCGATTTGCAGGCCAAGAGGACTATAATTTATCACTGAAATGACTGCGCAGTACCTGAGCCAGTCATTCCATGGGTTATCACAAATAGTCTTCTCTTCGCAAATGAACATTCAATAAGTAAAGCAGTAAATTTTCCTGACCAATCTTAACCATGAAAGTGTTAAGGAGATACCATCATGTGGTCAATGGTCTTACCTCTAGCCGAGACATTCGTGGTAATAAGGACCTTCTCTTTGCCATCACGAAACCGTTTTATAACAGCAGCTCTTTGTTCTATTGCAAGCTCTCCACTAAGCAAGCCCACAGCATGGCCTTCTTTAAACATTTTTTCTGATAACCAGGATGTAGTTCTACGTGTCTATAAAAAGAATTAATAAATTAATTATACTACTACTACTACTACTACTACTACTACTACTACTACTACTACTACTACTACTACTACTACTACTACTACTACTACTACTAATAATAATAATAAAAACAAGCCTTGATGGGATGAAAAGGCGCACAATCCAGGTTACAATCTTTAGAGGATAATAGTGTAAATAAAATCTAAATAAGAATTCAGTGGAATTGAATTTGTCGGCTGTCTTCTTCATTGCCGATAAACATTAGCGCACAGTGACCTTGGCCTTTGACCTTAACAAAATCATCCCGATTCCTAACAGCATAGGCAACCATGGATTGATGTTATGTTCAGATAAGCTTCAGCAATACTGAAATATGACTAGAGACAAATTTAACCATGAAAAACAAGGTTTTGTAACGGGATCACAATGACCGTGACCTCAATGTCATTACGCTGATATCTAATATTATAGACAACCATGTATTTAAGTTCTGTTCCGACAGGCTTAAAGCGATGCTAATCTCATCTCAAATGTTGTATTGCACGGATAGAATATGGTTTATAGATTCCATATCATTCATATCCTGTCACATTCCCTGATCTGTATCGCAATTATCTGTTTTGTAATATCGAGTAAATGTTGAACAGTGATCGACACCATTTTGTCTCCTCAAGCTATTCTGGGTGATGTCATGTAAGCTCCATGCATCACATTCTTTATTATGTAATGCTCATCCCATTGAATATTTTGAAACTAATTTGATTGGAAGTTGTTGCTGCCTATGGTCTGTAGGATTGCTTTTATACCACATCGCCAAACTATAGCTTGCGCCTCTATGACTGAGCGTAAATACCGAAGCAGACACACTGGGTTTTTTCTGATTGGTTGAAAAATAAATCATGACAGCCATCACAGGATGTAGAAATGTACCAACATTTAACTACTAAATCCTGAATATCTTTCCGTAGCGACGTGATAAAAAGCTTAAAATTACCTGGATAGTTTATGACCGGCGTGTTAGATCACCTGAATAGCTATCAAGAGATGGGATTAGTTATCCTTTAAGCAATCCTAAAATATATGTGGAGGTTTACTAAAGAGTAATGTACAAACGTCACAGTAACCTTTACCTTTGGCCTCATGACCTCAGTATCATTATGCTGATTTCCAACAGTATAGGCAACGAGGTATCCAAGTTATGTTCCAATAGGCTTAACCAACCATGAAACAATAGCTAAAGTGATTTGCTAAAACCAAAACTTAACATTGATGACAACCTTTGAAAAAGTGATAGCAAGCACTCTCTCATGTGAAGTCAACCTCTGAACTAGAGAATTGAACGGAGAAGCACACTCCTGCGAGAAAATTTGTCATAACAAACAATTTAACTGTCTGATTGCTGCGAGCCACCAGATAATGATTTCAATGGCCAATAACTCTGTGTCTGCTGAATATTTTGAAAACATTTTGACTGAAAGTTGTTGGTGGCTAAGCAAATTACTTTCAGAGTTAAACCCCATGGAAAATGTTTACCACCAAAATTCAGCAGGCAGACAGTTAAAGATTCTATTGGATTTTTCGGATTTTCCCTCACGGATCATGACCAGGGTTGTGGAATCCTAATGTAAGCATAGTCACAAGATTTTTTGTATATTAGCCATTTTAACTCTTTACTGGTCAAATCTTGTCAAGAAAATCCCAATATTTGCATATTGAATGTCCATTTGCAGGCCAAGAGAAGACTATTTTTTTTAATTTACCACTGAAATGATTAAGTGGTAAATTGTCAAATATAGCCATCTCTTGGCCTGTAAATACACCTGCCTCAGGGCCACTGCAGAGGCCGGTTATGGCTGGATTGACCATTAAAGGGTTAATCTTGTCATAGCATATCAATTTCATGGAAATCTCATACAGAAACTATGTTGAATATCTTAAAATAATTTGTATGGAAGCTGTATTTGTGCATGTGTGTATCCATGAGTACCCGACAAAAAATGCATGTATGCGCTTGTGCATGCATGCATACTTGTGTGTGTATGTTCTCTTACAATACTTACATGCATGTAAAATATGTGTGCTTGTGCTGTGCGTGTGCATGTTCTCTTACGCGCATGTGCGTATATGCATGTGTGTATTCACGAATACCTGACAAAAAATCATAGATTGTCCTATAGAGATGGTTCCATATATATTTGATAGCGCTTCATATTTATCTTCGGGACACGAGCAGGAAATATAAAATTGTTTGATGTTATCGAGGCTTTCTTCTTCACGACGCAGACGTATAGTAACAGGGTCTGGAACAACAACTTGTGCAAACTTCATGACTTCTGGATCGTATGTGGCCGAGAACAAGAGAATCTGACAGTCTCTCCTCATCTGTCTGAAAGAATAAATCGTCAGACGGGATACAGATACACACGAAACTGTAATACACACCGAGAAATAAGCTACGTAAGTTATTCTTACAATCTTATCCCAAAATCCAAGAATGTCTTGTTTGGAAGCAATTTGAGTGAAAATAACTCTCAGGTAAATTATTTTCGAAATTAAACAATTTAGCATACGAAAGTGAATAGAATCATAAGCTGATAATTAACCCTTAAAATTCCAAAACATTAATTTCAAGACAATTATGTAGGAAAGTTCTCGAGTATTTTGAAATTAATTTCAACTGGAACCTGTTGCTGCCATAGGCATCAACAGCTCCCAGTCAAATTAGTTTCAAAATATGTCATTTCTGATTTGCAAAGGGTTAACAAGTATAGTATAAGAGATAGAAATAATTTTTTGAGCTGTTAATCCGTTAACCCGGTAATGGTAAAATTTGGTCCAAAAATTTTAATATTTCCATATTGAATGTCTAATTACAGGCCAAGAGAATAGAATTTTTGAGAATTTATCACTGGAATGACTTGCTCGGTTATCGAGCCAGTCATTCAAGTGGTAAATTTTCAAAAATTATATTCTCTGAGCCTGTAAATGGACATTCCCCCGGATGATAGAAGAGGCCGGTTTTGGTCGATATGACCATTAAAGGGATATTTGTCAGGATTGGTCAGGAAAATATAAATTTTTGTTTAATCGATTGTTTTGATTATTGAACCAGCCATTCTAGTGTAGTCAATACTGTAGTCTTCTCTTGACATACAAATTTATATTTCTCAAGACCAGATTGAAGCCATTTTTGGTCGGCGTAACTATTAAAGGGATATGTGAGGACGCAGAGTTACTCGTTACTTACCAGCCCTACTTACCCGCCCTACTTACCAGCCCTACTTACCAGCCCTACTTACCCGCCCTACTTACCCGCCCTACTTACCCGCCCTACTTACCAGCCCTACTTACCCGCCCTACTTACCCGCCCTACTTACCAGCCCTACTTACCCGCCCTACTTACCAGCCCTACTTACCCGCCCTACTTACCCGCCCTACTTACCCGCCCTACTTACCAGCCCTACTTACCCGCCCTACTTACCAGCCCTACTTACCCGCCCTACTTACCCGCCCTACTTACCATCCCTACTTACCCGCCCTACTTACCCGCCCTACTTACCAGCCCTACTTACCAGCCCTACTTACCTGCCCTACTTACCACTGATTACCTTCCCCACTGACTGACCACTGGCTACATACCAGGCTAGTGACGCAGTAGGTATCGATTATAATTTACTTTACTAATCTTGATAATTAAATAAAAAAGATTCGATGTGGTACATTTTGTAGAGTAACTTGATTTATTTTGACAAGTTTTTGCACATAAATGTAGTTCATTGGGTGTGATGAAGCACATTTATGTGTGAAAGCTCGTCAAATTAAACAAGCATTCTGTAAGTATCACTTTGCAATACATGTCCCCTATCAGGTGATATAAATCTTTAGAGATTGACAGTCAAAACTTCCATCAAAAATTTACAGAAGCAGTTGAAACTCGAACTTGATCTGTAACTTCTCATAACAAAGCATTATACCAAGTTTCAGTTGGATATGGTGAAGGAGAACGAAAAAGTCCTGAAAGCTAATATGTTTGTATTTGATAAGTAGAAAGGGGAAATAACTCCATAAAGAATTGACGCATATACCGGAAACTTGAACTTGGTCTGTAACTTCTCATAGCAAAGCAATGTACCTATTCTCAGTTGAATATCTTGAAGGACTGCGAAAAAAAGTGCGGAAAACCAACTGCGACAGACGGATTGCAAACCTATAGTCCTCCTGGTTTTACCGGTAGGGGACTAATAAAGTTACTCTACAAAATATCCCAACTCTAACATATTTTATCTTATCAAGACCAACACGACGCCTCTCCTCTTGATAATTCAAGGATCATATGAAGTTATCCCTTACTTCTTAATCCTAATAGATTGATCCTGATGACCCTGAGTGGCTATCATGACATCAGCCTCATCCAGTACAAATACGTTAAGTTTCTTGCAATCAAGCACTTTAAATTTCACGATCCAGTCGAGTACTGTACCCGGTGTTCCGATTACAATGTGATCTGAAAGTAACTGTCTGGCAGCGACTATAAACAAACAAATACAACAAGTTTAAGAGATTCAGTGGTTTGTCAACTTAGAAAACATAGTGATATTGTATGTTTTTTCAGACAGTCTCCTGTTAACTATTTAAGTCAATTTGGCCAAAACCTGCCTCTGCAATGGTCCTGTGGAATGCCAATTTGCATCCCAAGAGAAGAGTTTTTAAAATTTAACGTTCAGAAAGCGCTTTCTCTTGGCTTGCAAATTGAAATTCAATAGGCACATTTTTATTTTCTTAACCAATTTTCACCACTGATGAGTTAACAAGATGCTCATGTTGCATGGACTTGTATGGACTCAGATTCATTGATGCAGAACATTACTTTCTGAACAACGGACTTGGAATATTATACAGCACACAGAAAATGATGGAATGAAAACATGGAAATTTGTGCTGGAAATGTGAATTTGGGACTAAACACTAATTAACTTTGGAAAGCATACATAATTTGTTGCAAGAAATTAATTAATTTTTAGTGTGAAATAGAAAAATATAGGCCCGCAATTTGAACATTTTGGCAAGAAATGTGAAAACATTTTGTCTGAAAGGAATTTATCTAAAATCACATGATTTCTGTTATGTCTGTGATGGTAGGCTTTTTGCTGGATGGTAAGATACATGCATGGACACATGGTTAACACTTACCACTCTGATGTCAAAATTATTTAATTTTTGAATTAAATTAAAAGATGAACTTGTATTCAATTTTCAACAATTTTGGTGTACGATGGTGCTGTCGTAGACAGCAACATCGTCCACCAAAATTGTTGAAATATATACACCAGTTTCTTTGCTATTGACACAGTAAAAGATTGACTATTGACACCAGAGTGGTAATGGTTAAAAAGACATACTGACAGCCTGATGCAAAAATAATATGATTCTTCATAGTCACATGGCCAACAGATCCATGTAGAAGTAGAACCTATTTTTTGCGGTGAAAATCCATTAATTCACGAAAGTTCAAATTGAATTCCTTAATAGCATCCATGTTTCTACACCTAACAAATGGACCTGTCCAAGTTTATCAATCGATCATCTGATGTCATAATTAACTAAGTGACGAGTGTCGACGTCATAATCATGATGTCATGTATGATTCAAAATAGTCCATCTGTAACACTTAATAGTTTGACACGTTGTACGAAATCTATGTTTTTACTATTTAATAAACATTATGTTGAATATTTTGAGACTAATTAAGGAAGCATCAAAAAAGCATCCGCTTTTGTTTCTACGAGAATTCTTAATACTTACCAGATGTACTATTATGATAATGTCTATTATCTAGTCTAGCTCAAAATAAACAATTAAAACTCCGCACTCTCCTGGTCCTGCCCCTACTGTGTCCGGGAATACCATAGCCGCAGGTACCGAGTCAATTCCCAATCACAGTCAGATTCGTCTTATATTTGCCTTGACAAACAGCGAAAGCAGCTCAGCCTCACCTCAGCGGGGCGGCTGAGGCAGGGCCATAGTACATCTGGTAAGTATTAAGAATTCTCGTAGAAACAAAAGCGGATGCTTTTTTGATTCTACTTCGAATAATACTTACCAGATGTACTATTATGATAAACTCCGGATTTCGACAGCCAGAAAATGCCGGTGGGAGGAGGTGAGGCTCGAACCAGCACTCAACGACCATCCAACAGAGAAGGTTGTGAAGAGACTAGAACCCTGGCATACGCTTGGGTTCTGCTATCTGACTCATAGAGTGCTAAACTTCCATGGTCTAGACCGCGCTCCCCCCCCTCTTTTGTCCGCACAAAATTCAGAGGGCTGTCACTGGGGATGCAACACCCACCAGACCCGTGTCAGCCCCAAGTCTCAGCTAGGGCAGTCCAGTCGAGTGCAAAGAAGCTACTACAACTTCTAATCTTTGAAAAAATATCAGTATATTGACTAGATTTTCAAATTGGAATGAGTCTAATGTCTGGTTGATAGGATAAGAATACTCTTGTACCAGACTATTTACCTAAGCAGTCTGGTATTTCGACTGTAAGTAAATATATTTATAGTCATTTAATTAATGTAAACACTCACCATTTTGAGTGCTTGATCTTTTCTTGATCATCACAGGAGCTCGGCCCAATCCACGGTCGTACTCAGTCATGTGCATAGCGTTTGTTCAGTGTAGGCGAAAGACTTTAGTGATGTGTGCGAAGTAGTGGTCGGACGTGGCTTAGTTTAGGTTTGACAGATTGGCGACGGCTACCGGATTAAGTGAGCTGGAGGTGTCGCGAAGGTAAAAATCAGTGAATGACGACTCGGCATGCCATTGTGCTACAGACATCACCTCCTCTAATGAGACACCCTTATAAAGGGCCGATGATGCTGATAGTGCTCGGACCTGATGGGCATTCGCATGATCAATTTGCTTTCCTGTAGCGGGTTTGTGTGACATCTTAATAGCGTCAACTATCCAACGAGAAATAGTATCTTTCGAGGCACGTAAATGGGGAGCTTTGAGACATAACCACAGAGATTTCGGGTCGTCTCTCCACTCATTAGTACATTTCTTATACATTTTAAGACATCTGACAGGACACCAAACAGAAGAGTTTGGGTCATGTCTAGTTAAACTTGGCAAATTGATCGGCTGTCCTGGATATTTAAGTGACTGATTCTTTGACAGGAAACAAAGACGTGGAAGTAGTCGTAAACCTTCACCCGTGACGACAAAACGGTCTTGTTCGGCAGAAAGCGCATGAATTTCGCTTCTCCTTCTCGCCGATGCTGCTGCAACCAAGAAAACTGATTTAATAGTTAACAGTTTAATATCAATAGATCTAATCGGTTCAAACGGAGCCTGTCCTAAAACCTGTAGAACAAGATATAGATTCCTTGATGGGATAGGAATTGGCTGTCTAGGTCGCAGATTGCTCATTCCTTTGATAACTTCATTCAAGGTGTCATTCTCCACCCCTTCAACAGTGAGACTGGGAATGACTGAAGCTAATGCAGACTTATATGCTGCTAGGGTAGAAGGTACAAGTTTGTCAACTTCGTATAAATGACAGATAAAATCTGCTACGTGTTGAACAGATGCAGAAAAGGGATTAATATCTCCTCTCTCACACCACTGTGCAAATTTGTTGATTCTATAATTATATGTCTTTGTGGTTGAAACTCTTCTGGCTGAAGCAACAAACTTCGCTGCTTGCTCAGAAAAACCACCCTCAATTGCACGCTGCTTGACAACATCCATGCAGTCAATTTGAACATTTCCGGTCTGTCGTGGAGGTACAGACCCTTGTTCTGAGAGATTAGATCTCTTGCGTCTGGCAGAGACTGGATTGCAGACCAGAAGGTCCAGCAGATCCGTAAACCATGATCGGCCTGGCCAATACGGGGCGATCAGTAGTACCTGGCACTCCCCCTCCCTTATTTTTGCCAGAACTTTCGGGATGAGAATTGTTAGAGGGTACGCATACGCGTACATTCCCTCCCAACTTATTGCCAGTGCGTCTACTGCTAAGGCTAGCGGGTCCGGGATCGGTGACACGTAAGTGACCATCTTTGCGTTTTGATTCATCGCAAACAGGTCGACATTTGGCTTGCCCCATTGTTTGAATAGAACCTCCGCTACCGATTGGTTGAGCTGCCATTCCGTCGGACGACAAACCGTCCTTCGACTGAGAGCATCCGCTAGGATGTTCAATCTCCCTGGAATGTGTGCTGCCCGAAGAATAATATTCTTCTCTTGGCACCACAGCAGAAGGTTCCAAACCATCATACACAACTCTGGTGATCTCGTCCCGCCCTGGCGGTTCAAATAAGACACCTCTGTCGAGTTGTCTGTCCTTATTAGGACAACTTTGCCTTGAATTAGGCTCTCGAACTTTCGAAGTGCAAATACCACCGCTAATAGTTCGAGCACATTGATATGTTTCTGCGCATTGGTCCGATCCCATTCCCCTGACACTGACTGATTGTCCAATACCGCTCCCCAACCCGTCAACGATGCATCCGTAAAGATGGACATCTGAGGTTGAGGAGGTTGTAGAGGAACACCTCGCAGGAGATTCTGTTCGGATAACCACCACTGAAGGTGGAATATCAATGGTTCTTTGACTGGAATCCTCAGAGATAACGGATCCGTTTTCTGAGACCAGAATGACATTAGATACATCTGAATTGGCCTGCGCCTGAGTGCCGCCTATGGAACCACCTCCAGAGATACTAGTAACCCCAGTATCCTGAGAAACTGGCGCGCCGTCAGATAGGCTCCTAGAGAAACAGACTCCAGAACTGCAATCTGGCTTCTGACTCTGCTCTCCGCCGGAAAAGCTACGCCGTCCCTGAGATTGAAAAAGATTCCCAGATAGACAAACTCCTGGGATGGAGTCAGTTCTGATTTCTCTAGATTTACAATCCACCCTAGATCCTTTAATAAGGCTAGGACTACCTGCAGATTGCTGCGCAGAGTGACTGGATTCCCCGCCTTTAGCAGCCAGTCGTCTATGTACATGTGAACAGCTATGTTTCTCCTGCGAAGTAAAGAAGTCATGGCGAGAACCACCTTGGTGAAGACCCTCGGAGCTGTGGTCAGGCCGAACGGGAGAGCATTGAATTCCCAAACATTGTCTTGGAATGCAAAGCGAAGGTACTTCTGAAAAGGAATTGACATTGGAATATGAAAATATGCATCCTTCAGATCTATCGACACTCCCCACATGCCTTTCCTCAGCCCTGTCATTACTGCAGCAACCGTCTCCATCTGAAATTTGGGAGAAAGAATAAACTTGTTCAACGGTTTGAGATTGAGAATTGGTCTCCATCCTCCGGTACGCTTCGGAACGAGGAACATGATCGAATAGAAGCCCAGAGAAGACTGATCCTTGACTAAATGAATGGCCTTCTTCTGATGAAGAGATTGTATTTCTGACCGAATGGCGTCTAGACGATCTGATTCCCTTGGAACAGGAGTCCATATTGGAGTCGAGGTTAACGGAACTAACGATTGATGGATGAGCCAGTCCGGATCGTAGCCGTTTCTTATCCACTGACAAACTAAACAGTCGCGCACGACCTGTTCCCTTTGGTTTAGGAATAATTGAAGTCTGCCTCCGACGGATGGCATCTGCACACAGCTGTCGGTCAAGATTGGCCGATAAGACGCTAAGTCGCTTGGGTGAAGATTCTCGACTCCATCTGTCTCCAAAGCCATCGGTAGTGGTTCCGCCGGAAACCCGTCAGGAACAAGCCCCACGGCCGCCCCGCGGCTTCTTGTGGTACGACGGTCCGGAACCGCCGCCACGGCTATCCTTACGGTAGCCGCCTCGGCCCGAACCGCCACCCTTCCTGTCTTCCTCATACGGCCTCTTACTAGAGGACTTGTATGAGGATGAACGGCCAGGTCCTTGTGATCCGGATGGCCTATGGGCATCACGGCCAGAAGGACGGAAGGGCGATCTAGGACGCTGCCTCTGCTGCTCCTGTCTATGTTGACGGTAGGACTGTTGCGGCTGAGTCCTCTTAGTCGACTTCCACGACTTGCCGACCACTTCTTGCTCTGCCACCATTGACGCAACCTTGGAGAGCGCTTGCCGTGCCGAGCTGCCGAACAAGCCTGGACCTATGAAGGGCGCAGAAGATAATGCAGCCCTCATTTCCGGTCCTGGTTCTACACAATCGAGAACCATTCTCCGTCGCTCTGCCAACGTTCTAGTGATCACCCTGGCCAGGCAATCCTGAGACAGGCGCATGGTGTCCCGAACAATTCCGGGAGCAGCCTCTGGCACCTGTCCGCCTTCCGCCGTGCAGTCCAGCATACCCTGCAAGACGGTACACCCGTGCGACAGCGCAGCCATGGCTGCCCTCGCCGCATCCTCAATGAGCGTGAGCTCATTGAACGGGTCTTTGTTGGTCTGAGAAACCAAAGGACGTGACCGCCCCTTAGCCTTCCCAGCCAACGGCCTATTCAGCGCCTCTCGTTCCGCAACGGAAAGCCGTGGAACCCGGGCGTACTGATGATAAGCCAGCTCCGGAAAACCGACTCTACTCCTTATCCCCTTCGGGGCCTTTGGTAATGCATAGTCTGGCTGAACCAGACGGTATGCCGCAACTTCCAACATGTCAGAAGTCTGCGTATCCAACGGGAGTGTCGGCATGGCAGAAGAGCCACTTCACAGAGCGCTAGCCGCACGCTCTGACATCCGTTCCATCGCCGGATCGCGCTGAGATCCTAGATCAGATGCCAACCCGAGACGATTGGTCATCCATCCAAGGACCTGCACCCATTCAGCTTCGGTGCAGAAAACGGACTCGTCCATCAAAGAACTGCCGTTCTCATCCTCCCTCTCTCCCTTAGATGAGAGGGCCACCGACGATCCATGCTGAACGCTATGATATGCGTCTCTGCCAGGACAGAACGCATCCATAATGCGACTACCAGCGGCACCGGTGTCTAACGATTCGCCAGACCCGGATTCCCCGCAGTCCATCGGCTCCCGCACGGGATCCGGGACTACGGCCGCCTTAACTACGGCTGGTACCGTCACTCCGATAGGAGCCGCACCTAACGCCGCCGGGATACCAGCAGGAACCGCAAAACACGGCTCCGCCGGCATCTCCGGTTGCACAAACAGCGGATGGAATATGCCCGACGGAACGTCGACATCACCATCTGCCTGGCAAACCCGTACAAATCCCAAGGGCGACCCCTGGGACGTACTAGGCCTTGCCGTCATCGAAATATCCGGCATCTTCCATTAGCAGCAGATCTTCCTACTCTATCGTCGGCTCTTGAGCCAAGGACAGAGAAGGGGCAGGTGCATGACCCTCAGCAGAACTAGCTGGATCACCTAATGGTTGTCCTGCACCAGCTTGCCTCACCGGGACCGTGGACTGCAACGAGTCAAACATCGCCTTGAACTGGGCCGCCCATACGCCCAGCGCTGAATCCATTCGTTCATTCAGACGACCTTCAAGTCCCATAAGAGACGCCTGCTGCAACTTCGCTGCCTTGTCCTTCGCGATCCTCTCCAGCCTCGCAAGTCGATCAATGTCAAACTCTGCCACCATTGCCGACGACCACTTCACGCACACATCACAAGGGCTGCCGACCTTACACTGAGCGCACGCCACACAGTGATGTCCCAAGTACTTCTGCTTCATGAACCTGTTGCACTTCTGGAACAACGTGTCCGGATTCTTAGGTTTCTGCGAACACAGAGAAAAAATAAAACGCTGCACATGACAAATGATGACGAGCAACACGCACAATCGACTTGATAGTTAAGATTTCTTAAACACATTAACTTTCTCTTAAATTAATGATAATCAAGTTCTTAGGCAGGAAATATTTGAAACTTTTTTGAGTGAAAATTAAAACACACAACTCAGCCTTTAACTAACGTTAAATAACCAAGGCTACATCGCCGATCGCTACAAACACCTTCGACAATGAAGCGAAAGCTAATATCGGCGATAAACAGAGTGCATAGACACACCAAGCCAAGAACGACATAATTCATGGGCGCCGCCATCTTGGCCAAGGGCGCATCCATCTTAAGAGGAACCGAGTCGCAAGAGAAAATTAACCGAGTACCCGAATTAAACTAAAAGTTAACGGGTACAGAAGCGACTCCAACAATGGCTAACATTTTAAAACAATGTGCCAATTTAAGGAAATTTCAAACAGTCATTATGGCATGAATGTATAAATTCTAGATTGATACAACCTGCCCCTGTGATGATTTCCCTTTTTCTTCCATGATGCCAACAGTAACACACTCCTACAACACTTAAATCAGTTAAAATTGAAAATTTTAAGAGCTCTGACAAAACGTGACTTTCTCAAGTCGCAAAATAGACGAATCTGACTGTGATTGGGAATTGACTCGGTACCTGCCGCTATGGTATTCCCGGACACAGTAGGGGCAGGACCAGGAGAGTGCGGAGTTTTAATTGTTTATTTTGAGCTAGACTAGATAATAGACATTATCATAATAGTACATCTGGTAAGTATTATTCGAAGTAGAAACAGCAGTCAATCAAATTAATTTCAAAATATTTAACAGCTTCCCGGTATAGTTTTCTGGAAATTGATAGTCAGACTGCGAGGTATGGGTAGAGTAGCTACAGATGGGTGGGCCATAGCTAAAACTTGGTTATAACAGCAACTGATTGTCAATTTAAATCACATACTATAACAAGAGGCCCAAGGGGCCTGTGTCGCTCTCCTTTTGTCAAAATTGTTGGTGGGTGGTTTAGTAGTCTTTTAAATGAGTTTGTGGACATTTTTGCAAGTCCAATATGGCTGCCAAACATGCTGCATTTTGATTAGCTCATGGCGCCCATGTTTTTTTGACAGATCAACTCCCGTTGAACAAACTTTAATGGCCCTTGATCCTTAATCAAACTGCCCAAATTTCGGCTTCGTTTTCGGGAAAACTAGGTCATCCAAGATGATCGCCGAACCATTTGGTCAATCAAGTCCTCTTGAACAAACATGGCTTACATCTTGGCCTAGATGAAGATTCCCCAAGCGGTTTTGGAGATTTTTAAAGACGTTTCCTAAAATCAGCCGAAATCCAAAATGGCCACCGGGTAAATTGGCCGATCGGGTTCATTTGAACAAACTTGGATCCCTATGCCCTAAGGATGTTTCCTGCCAAATATAATTGAAATCGGCCTAGAAGTTTTCGAGAAGACATTTTAAACTTCCCCTTGCTTTAGCATGTGAGCGTTTGACGAGAAAATTATCCAAGATGGTCACCAAACTGTTTATGTGGCAGTTTCGAAAATTGTAAATTTGAGCTCAGAATACCCAAAAACATATATAGAACCAATTTTGGCCTCAAAATCCATCAAATAAAAAAATCCAATATGGCCACCAAACACGCTACATTTTGATTGGCCCACGGCGCCCTTGGTTTTTGATGGAGCAACTTCCCTTCAACAAATTTTAATGGCCCTTAGTCACTAATCATATCTCCCAAATTTCGGCCTGATCACTTCTGGAGAAGTCGTTTTCGGGAAAACTAGGTCATCCATGATGGCTGCCGACCCATTCCGTCAATCAGGACGTCTTGAACAAACTTGGCTTACAGCTCCCTAGATGAAGTTTCATAAGTTTTGAATCGATTCCCCAAGCAGTTTCTGAGATTTTTAAAGACATTTCCTAAAATCCGTCGAAATGCAAGATGGCTGCTGGCCAAATTAGCCGATCGGCTCCATTTGAACAAACTTGGATTCCTATGCGCTAAGCATGCTTCCTGCCCGATATAATTGAAATCGGCCTAGTAGTTCTCAATACGAAGACATTTTAAATTTCCCATTGCTTTAGTACGGGCGCCTTTGGTGGGAAAATAGTCCAAGATGGCCGCCAAACCGTTTATCCGACAGTTTCTAAAATGGTAAATTTGAGCTCAGAATACCCAAAAACATATATAGAACCAATTTTGGCATCAAAATCCATCAAATAAAAAAATCCAATATGGCCACCAAACACGCGACATTTTGATTGGCCCACAGCAGCCATGTTTTTTGACGGATGAACTTCCCTTGAACAAACTTTAATGGCCCTTAGTCCCTCATCATATCTCCCAAATTTTGGCCCGATCCCTTCAGTGGTTCTGGAGCAGTCGTTTTCGGGAAAACTAGGTCATCCAAGATGGCCACCGAACCATTTGGTCAATCAAGTCTTCTTGAACAAACTTGGCTTACATCTTTCCTTAGATGATGTTTCATGAGTCTTGAATCGATTCCCTAAGCGGTTTCAGAGATTTTTAATGACGTTTCCTAAAATCGGCCAAAATCCAAGATGGCCACCGGCCAAATTGGCCGATCGGCTCCATTTGAACAAACTTGTATCCCTATGCCCTAAGGATGATTCCTGCCACACATAATTGAAATCGGCCCAGTAGTTCTTGAGAAGTCGTTTAAAGGAAAAGTTGACGGACGATGGACGGACGGACACACAACGGATGGTCGCCACGGCATAAGCTCACTTGGCCTTTCAGGCCAGGTGAGCTAATAAAATGATTTTAACACCTTGAACTTGGTAGGCCAAATTCAAAAACTCATTCGTTCAGGAAAATTTTAATTTTCTCATAGAAAATGTCCATTTGGAGAACAAGAGATTATTTTTGAAAATTTATCACAGGAATGACTGGTTCGCTTAATGAGCCAGTTATTCTACTGATAATTTTTCAAAAATAGTCTTCTCTTGGTCTGCAAATGGACATTTCTGAAGACCACTGCAGAAGCCGTTTTTGGCTGATATTGGTGTTAAAAGGTTAATAAATATTCTGTTAATATTTTAAAAGTAATTTGATTGCAAGGCTGCAACAAGTCCCTGTCAAATTAGTTTCAAAATATTCAACAGCCTATTTGTATAATTACCTTGAAATTTACGTTTCAAAGGGTTAATAAATAACCAAGATTTAACCATTTCTGATTTATATTAGCCAGATAAATTCTTTGCTAGGATTTGGCTCATTGGCTAATGGTTAGGTCGGTCCCGACTGATAATTGAAATTCAGTAAAGAACACAAAACATACCACGCTCTCCTCTAACGGCGTATATAATATGAAGGCCTTCTAGAAACTTTCCCATCTCCTCCACTACCGTACCAATCTGCAGCGCTAGTTCATATGTTGGTGCTAGGCAAAGGCACTGAAATAGTAAACACATAGATAGACATCAGTACAAACTATGATGTACATTTTTCGCAATTATGTCATGCAATCACTTACTAAACAGTATGCGTGCATGCATGTTTGTGTATGTGTGCATGTGTGTATGCGTGCATGCGCGCGCACACGCATGCGTGCGTGCGTGTTTGTGCATGATATGTACATTTAACCCTTATATTTGTTCAAAAGAATTTCAATTCTCTCATAGAAAATGTCCATTTGCAGACCAAGCGAAGGTTATTTTAGAAAATGTACCACTGGAATGACTGGCTCGGTTATCGAGCCAGTCATTCCAGTGGTACATTTTCAAAAATAGTCTTCGCTTGGTCTGCAAATGGACATTTCTCAAGACCACTGCAGAAGCCATTTTTGGTAGATATGCGTGTTAAAGGGTTAAACTTGTTAATCCTTCAAGAGTTAGGTCGGCCAAACTAAAGCCGTGTTCTCACTGGAGAGTTAATCGGGGAATAACACCATAACTCAGTATTGCGCTACGCCGGTTAAGTCTCTAATGAGAACACGGCCTTAGCCTTTGCCATTGTTTTGAGAAATGTTCATTTGCAGCCTAAGAGAACACTAACCACTGAAATGCCTGGCTCAAAAACTGAGCAAGTCATTCAGGGTATAAATTATCAAAAATAGTCATTTCTTGTCGTGCTTCACTACTAAAGAATGAGGCAGCAGCGATATTTTGACAGATTATTTTCAAATTAATCGGATCAATTTTACCTATAACATTGCAGAGCTAGAAATTAACCACTGATCCTGTGATCCATAGGCCTTTTTCGCGTACAAACTATTAACCCTTAGCACTCTGATGTCAAAGTTTTAAATTTTCAACACAAATTAAAAGCTGAACTGGTGTAAATTTTTCAACAAATTTGGTTGAAGATGGTGCTGTCGTAGACGCAAAAAAGCATCCGCTTTTGTTTCTACGAGAATTCTTAATACTTACCAGATGTACTATTATGATAATGTCTATTATCTAGTCTAGCTCAAAATAAACAATTAAAACTCCGCACTCTCCTGGTCCTGCCCATACTGTGTCCGGGAATACCATAGCCGCAGGTACCGAGTCAATTCCCAATCAGTCAGATTCGTGTTATATTTGCCTTGACAAACAGCGAAAGCAGCTCAGCCTCATCTCAGCGGAGCGGCTGAGGCAGGGCCATAGTACATCTGGTAAGTATTAAGAATTCTCGTAGAAACAAAAGCGAATGCTTTTTTTATTCTACTTCGAATAATACTTACCAGATGTACTATTATGATAAACTCCGGATTTCAACAGCCAGGAAATACCGGTGGGAGGTGGTGAGGCTCGAACCAGCACTCATCTACCATCCAACAGAGAAGGTTGTGAAGAGACTAGAACCCTGGCATACGCTTGGGTTCTGCCATCTGACTCATAGTGTGCTAAACTTCCATGGTCTAGACCGCGCTCCCCCCCCCCCCCCCCCTCTTTTGTCCGCACAAAATCCAGAGGGCTGTCGAAAAGGGGATGCAACACCCACCAGACCCGTGTCAGCCCCAAGTCTCAACTAGGCCAGTCCAGTAGAGTGCAAAGAAGCTACTACAACTTCTAATTTTTGAAAAAATATCAGTATATCAATTAATTTTTCAAATTGGAGTGAGTCTAATGTCTGTTTGAGAGGATAAGTATACTCTTACACCAGACTATTTACCTAAACAGTCTGGTATTTCGACACAGGAGCTCGGCCCAATCCACAGTTGTTCTCAGGTCATGTGCATGGCCATTGTTCAGTGCAAGTGGAAGAACTTGTGATGTGTGCGAAATAGTGGTCGGATGTGGCTTAGTTCAGATTCAATAAATTGGCGACGGCTACCGGATTAAGTGCGCTGGGGATGTCGCGAAGGTAGAAATCAGTGAATGACGACTCGGCATGCCATTGTGCTACAGACATCACCTCCTCTAATGAGACACCCTTATAAAGGGCCGATGCTGCTGCTAGTGCTCGGACCTGATGGGCATTCGCACGATCAATCTGCTTTCCTGTAGCGATTTTGTGCAACATCTGAATAGCATCGACTATCAATCGAGAAATGGTATCTTTCGAGGCGCGCAAATGTGGAGCTTTGAGACATAACCACAGAGATTTCGGGTCATCCCTCCACTCCTCAGTACGTTTCTTATACATTTTCAGACATCTGACAGGACACCAAGCAGAAGAGTTTGGGTCATGTCTAGTTAAACGTGGCAAATTTATCGGCTGTCCTGGATATTTAAGTGACTGATTCTTTGCCAGGAAACAAAGACGTGGAAGTAGTCTTAAACCTTCACCTGTGACGACAAAACGGTCTTGTTCGGCAGAAAGCGCATGAATTTCGCTTCTCCTTGCCGACGCTGCTGCAACCAAGAAAACTGATTTAATAGTTAACAGTTTAATGTCTATAGATCTAATTGGTTCAAAGGGAGCATGCCCTAAAACCTGTAGAACAGGAGATAGATTCCATGCTGGGATAGGAATTGGCTGTCTAGGTCGCAGATTGCTCATTCCTTTAATAACTTCATTTAAAGTGTCATTTTCCACTCCTTCAATGCCAATGATTGAAGCTAATGCAGACTTATATGCTGCTAGGGTTGAAGGTACAAGTTTGTCAACTTCGTATAAATGACAGATAAAATCTGCTACGTGTTGAACAGATGCAGAAAAGGGATCGATATCTCCTCCCCTACACCATTCTGCAAATTTGTTGATTCTATAATTATATGTTTTAGTGGTTGATCCTCTTCTGGCTGAAGCAACAAACTTCGCCGCTTGCTCAGAAAAGCCACCCTTAACTGCACGCTGCTTGATAACATCCATGCAGTTAATTTGAACATTTCTGGTCTGTCGTGGAAGTACAGACCCCTGTTCTGAGAGATTAGATCTCTTCTGTCTGGAAGAGGGATTGGATTGCAGACCAGAAGGTCCAGCAGATCCGTAAACCATGATAGGCCTGGCCAATAAGGGGCGATCAGTAGCACTTGGCACATACCCTCTCTTAATCTTTGCCAGAACTTTTGGGATGAGTATCGTTGGAGGATACGCATACGCGTACATTCCCTTCAAAACTATCGCCAGTGCATCTACCGCTAGAGCTAGCGGGTCCGGGATCGGTGACACGTATAAGAGCATCTTTGCATTTTGTTTCATCGCACAGGTCCACATTTGGCTTGTCCCAATGTTTGAATAGAACCTCTGCTAGGGATTGGTTGAGCTGCCATTCCGTCGGACGACAAACCATCCTTCGACTGAGAGCATCCGCTAAGATGTTCAGTTTTCCTGGAATGTGTGCTGCCCAGATAATAACATTCCTCTCTTGGCACCACAGCAGAAGGTTCCAAATCATCATGCACAACACCGGTGATCTCGTCCCGCCTTGGCGGTTTAAATAAGACACCACTGTTGAGTTGTCTGTCCTCACTAGGACAATTTTGTCTCTGATTAAGCTCTCAAACTTTCGAAGTGCTAATGTCACTGCTAATAATTTGAGAACATTGATATGTTTCTGCGCATTGATCCGATCCCATTCCCCTGACACTGACTGATCGTCCAATACCCGCTCCCCAACCCGTTATCGATGCTTCTGTGAAGATGGACATCTGTGGTTGAGGAGATTGTAGAGGGACACCTCGCAGGAGATTCTGTTCTGATAACCACCACTGAAGGTGGAATATCAATGGTTCTTTTACTGGTATCCTCAGAGATAACGGATCCGTTTTCTGAGACCAGAATGACATTAGATACATCTGAAGTGGCCTGCGCCTGAGTGCTGCATAAGGAACCACTTTCTCCAGAGACACTAGTAAACTCAGTATTCTGAGAAATTGGCGCGTGGTCACATAGGCTCCTAGAGAAACTGACTCCAGAACTGCAATCAGGCTCTTGACTCTGCTCTCCGCCGGAAAAGCTACGCCGTCCCTGAGATTGAAAAATATTCCCAGATAAACAAACTCCTGGGATGGAGTCAATTCTGATTTCTCTAGATTCGCAATCCATCCTAGATCCTTTAGTAAGGCTAGGACTACCTGTAGATTGTTGCACAGAGTGACTGGATTCCCCGCCTTCAGCAGCCAGTCGTCTATGTAAGTATGAACACCTATGTTTCTCCTGCGAAGATACGAAGTCATGGCGAGAACCACTTTAGTGAAGACCCTCGGTGCTGTGGTCAGGTTGAATGGAAGCGCATTGAATTCCCAAACATTGTCTTGAAATGCAAAGCGAAGGTATTTCTGAAAAGGAATTGACATTGGAATATGAAAATAAGCATCCTTCAGATCTATCGACACTGCCCACATGCATTTTCTCAGCCCTGTCATCACCGCTGCTAGTCTCCATCTGAAATTTGGGAGAAAGAATAAATTTGTTCAACGGTTTGAGATTGAGAATTGGTCTCCATCCTCCGGTACATTTCAGAACGAGGAACATCATCGAATAGAAGCCTAGGGATGACTGATTGCGGACTAGATGAATCGCGTTCTTCTGCTGAAGAGATTCTATTTCTGAGCAAATGGCATCTAGACGATCGGATTCCCTTGGAATGGGAGTCCACACTGGAGTCGATGTTAACGGAACTAACGATTGACGGATGAGCCAGTCCGGTTCGTAGCCGTTTCTTAACCACTGACAGACTAAACAATCTCGCACGACCTGTTCCCATTGGCTTGAAAACAGTTGAAGTCTGCCTCCGACGGTAGGAATCTGCACACAGCTGGCGGTCAAGTTTGCACGATAAGACGCTAAATCGCTTGGGTGAAGATTCTCGACTCCCTTCGTTCCTGATGTCACCGGAACTGATTCCTCCGGAAATCCGTCAGGACCGGCCTCCACGGCTTCTTGGAATATGACGGTCCGGAACCGCCACCACGGCTATCCTTACGGTAACCGCTGCGGCCCGAACTGCCACCCTTCCTGTCATCCTCATACGGCCTCTTATTAGAGGACTTGTATGAGGACGAACGGCCAGGTCCCTGAGATCCGGGCCAGAAGGACGGAAGGGCGATCTCTGGCACTGCCTCTGCTGCTCGTGCCAATGCTGTTTATAGGACTGCTGCGCGGCTGTGTCCTCTTAGTCGACTTCCACGACTTGCCGACTACTTCCTGTTCATCAACCAGTGACGCGACCTTGGATAAGGCTGGTCGTGCCGAGCCGCCGAACAAGCCTGGACCAATGAAAGGTGCAGAAGATAACGCAGCCCTCATCTCCGGTCCTGGTTCTACACAATCGAGACCCATTCTCCGTCACTCTGCCAACGATCTGGTGATCACCCTGGTCAGGCAATCTTGGGACAAGCGCATGGTGTCCCGAACAACTCCGGGAGCAGCCTCTGGCACTTGTCCACCTTCCGCCGTGCAGGTCAGCATACCCTGCAGGACGGTACATTCGTGCGAGAGCGCAGCCATGGCTGCCCTCGCCGCAACTTCAATGAGCATCAGCTCACTGAACGGATCTTTAATGCCTTGGGAAACTAAAGGACGAGAACGCCCCTTAGATTTTCCAGCCAATGGCCTATTCAGCGCCTCTCGCTCCCTGACAGAAAGCCGTGGAACCCGGGCATACTGATGGTAGGTCTGCTCAAGAAAATGGACCCTACTCCTTATCCCCTTCGGGGCCTTGGGCAATGCATACTCTGACTGAACTAGCAACCGCTAACATGTCGGAAGTCTGCGTGTCCAAAGGGAGCGTTGGCATGGCCGAAGAGCCACTTGACAGAGCACTAGCCACTCGCTCTGACATCCATTCCATCGCCGGATCGCGCTGAGATCCTAGATCCGATGCCAACGCGAGACGGTTGGACATCCAGCCAAGGACCTGCACCCATTCAGCTTCGGTGCAGAAAGCGGATTCGTCCATCAATGGACTACCGTTTTCATCCTCCTTCTCACCCTTGGATGAGTAGGCCACAGACGATCCATGTTGAGAGCTATGGCCCGCACTTCTGCCAACATGAGGCGCATCCATAGCCCGACTACTAGCGGCACCGGTGTCCAACGAATTGCCGGACACGGATTCACCGCAGTCCATCGACTCCAGCACGGGAGCCGGGACCACAGCCGCTTTTACTACGGTAGGTGCCGGCATTCCGAGAGGAGCCGCACCTAACGCCGCCGGGATGCCGCTAGGAACCGTAAAACACGGCTCCACCGACAACACTGGTTGCACGAAATCCGGGTGGAAAATGCCTGACGGAACGTCGACATCACCACCCACTTGGCAAACCCGTACAAATCCCGAGGGAGATCCCTGGGATGTACTAGGCATAGCCGTCAGCGAGATATCCGGCATGTCAGAATCTTCCATTAAAAGATCTTCCTCCTCCGCTGTCGGCCCTTGAGCCAAGGTCAGAGAAGGGACAGGTGCTCGTCCCTCCGCAGAACTAGCCGGACCACATAAAGGTTGCCCTGCACCAGCCTGCATCGTCGGGATCGTGGACTGCAATGACTCAAAATGAACTGGGCTGCCCATACGCCCAGTGCGGAATCCATACGTTCATTCAGACGACCTTCCAGTCCTCTCATCGACGCTTGATCCAGCTTGGCCGCCTTGTCCCTCGCGATCCTCTCCAAGCACGCACGACGATCATGATCGAATTCCGCCACCATTTCCGACGACCACTTGGCGCATACATCACAGGGACTTCCCACCTTGCACTTAGCGCAAGCCACACAATGATGCCCTGAGTACTTGCGCTTCATGAAGCTGTTGCATTTATGGCACAACGTGTCCTGGTTTTTGGCTTTCTGTGAACACAGAGAAGAATTAAAACGTTGCACATGACAAACGATGACGAGCAATACGCACAATTGAGTTGATTGTAAAATAGAATTACTTAGAAACATTAACTTTCTCTTAAATTAATGATAATCAAGCCTTTAGGCAGGAAATATTTGAAACTTTTTTGAGTGAAAATTAATAAACACAACTTGGAAGTTAACTAACGTTAAAACAGCCAAGAAATAAACGCTGATCGCTACAAACACCTTCGACAATGAAGCGAGAGCTAAAAATCGGCGTAAAACAGAGTTCATAGACACGCCAAGCCAAGCGAAATATTAATCATGGGCGCCGCCATCTTGGCCAAGGGCGCATCCATCTTGGAAGGAACCGAGTCGCAAGAGAAATTAACCGAGAACCCGGATTAAAACTAAAGAGTTAACAGGTACAGAGCGACTCCAACAATGGCTACCATTTTAGAATAATGTGCCAATTTAAGGAAATTTCAAACAGTCATTATGGCACGAATGTATAAATTTTAGATTGATACAACCTGCCCCTGTGATGATTTTCCTGAAGCCAACGATGATTCACGAATAACACGCTTAAATCCGCTTAAAATTGCACAATTTTGAGCTAACAAAACATGCGACTTTCCAAGAGCACAAAATAGACGAATCTGACTGTGATTGGGAATTGATTCGGTACCTGCGGCTATGGTATTCCCGGACACAGTATGGGCAGGACCAGGAGAGTGCGGAGTTTTAATTGTTTATTCTGAACTAGACTAGATAATAGACATTATCATAATAGTACATCTGGTAAGTATTATTCGAAGTAGAAAGCAACATCGTCCACCAAGATTGATGAGAAATATACACCAGCTAATTTACTATTGGCACTGTAAAGGATAGTATATCGACATCAGAGTCGTAAGGGTTAACGGATCGCTAAGACAGAAACTGATCCGACTGGAGCACTGTGTTTTAGCAGGAGTGTTATTACACAGTTCAAACAGCATGGCCTCAACAAAAATGGAATCTACAGCTGGTTTGAGAAATGTCTATTTGTACAAGAGAATAAGATTTTTGAAAATGTACCACTGAAATGACTGTCTGGATAGATGAGCAAGTCATTTCAATGGTAAAATTTTCAAAAATAGTCTTATCTTATCCTGCAAATGGACATTAAGTAAGCAAACGTTTTGATTAATTTTATATTCTGTGCAGTACTAGTTATGACAGTATGGATTAGTACAAAATTCTAGGAATTTGTGAATTTTCTGGTGTACTGATCCGTATGGATCACGATTAACTCTTTCAGGACAAAACCGGCCTCTGCAGGGGCTTGAGAAATGTCCATTTGCAGACCAAGAGAAGAGTATTTTTGAAAATTTACCACTGGAATGATTGGCTCGATAACCGAGCCAGTCATTCCACTGGTAACTTTTCAAAAATAGCCTTCTTTTGGCCTGCAAATGGACATTCAATAAGTAAATATTTTAATTTTTTGAACAAGTTTAGTCATTAAAGGGTTAAACATCTATCTGTCTAGGTACAGGTATATATTATACATATTACATAAGTATGTCATCAGTCATCACACAGTCAAACTGTAGTAGTGATGCAGTATGGCTCATAAATAAGTTAGTATGGTTCTGAAACAAAAACAGAATCCTGTTAGTACAATGGACCTTTCCTGTTTTAGCTATGCCCTGTACATCTCTAGCTAAGCTCCACCCACACATCGCTTGTGTTGGGATCGATCGATCCCTGAACACCCTGACCATCAATTTCTAAAAAAACACTGTTAAGCTGTTGAATATTTTGAAACTCATTTGACTGGGTGCTGTTGCTGCCTAAGGCAGCAACAGCGTCCAGTCAAATTAGTTTCAAAATATTCAACAGCATGTTTATTAAATAGCAAAGATTTACAAAGACATACAATTCATAAACGTGTCAGACCATTTGAGATTTGATGACGGTCTATATGGACCCCTTTGTGACGTTATGACTGTGACGTCATCATACATGTGCTGAGCTGATTATGACATCATACGAGGTCAGATGATGAATGGATACTCTGGAAAGGTGAATTTTAAACATGCTGTAAGAAATTCTCTGTTGAATATTTTGAACATATTTGGACTGGAAGAGATTCCAATACAATTATATTAAAAAATCTTTCAACAGCCCGTTTTATTATGTTACGGAAACTTGATAAATTATTTCTGAGCTGTACTGTATATTTACATAAATCATAAATTAGATTTGCACCTGTGCATATCGTTTGCTGATGTCAACCCTACTTAGCATGGTAAGTACAAAGGCTGCTGTTTTTCCGGTGCCACTCTGTGACTGAGCGATCATGTTCACTGGTCTGAAACAAGCAATGCACACATAACCAATTAACCCGTTAAGCTTCAAATTTATTCATGAAAATTTAAATTTTCTCATAGAAAAGGTTCATTTGTAGACTAAGAGACGATTATTTTTGAAAACTTACCACTGGAATGGCTGGCTCGCTTATCACGCCAGTCATTACAGTGGTAAATTTTCAAAAATAGTCTTCTCTTTGTCTACAAATGGACATTTCTCAAGACCAGCACAGAAACCATTTTTGACCGACTTTAGGGATAACACTCAAGTGATAAATTAAAAAAAATAATCTTCCTGAAATTTAAATTTTCTGGAATTTAGTTTTCGGGGTTAAAAGCTTAATAAAGAAGATGAAGAATTATTATGGTACTGAACTCACCAGCTGAATGTTACAAGACTATGTACATACATAAACTGTGCGCGTGTGCGCCTGCGAACGTGCATGTGTGATTAAAGGTGCACAATCACAGCAGAATGGTAGAAAAAAACCTTTTTAAGTCGTATACCTTTAGAGGCTTAATTTGGGTACCTTGTTGTAATGAAACAAAATAAATCTTAACATATGATGATTTCATAACATATAAACTAGTATTATCGTTTGTTGCGAAGTTGAATTAGAGACTCATTATCATATTCACCGACAAATCACTGGAACGGTTTATTCTTTACGTTATAAAACTTATTCATTTGAATATTTTGAAATTAATTTGATTGGAAGTTGTTGCAGCAACGGCTTCCAGTTAAATTAATTTCAAAAAATTCAGCAGTTTTCTTGTATAGTTGCCTTGAAAATGAGATCAGGGGAATGAAAGGGCTAATTACTAAAACTTACGGGTCAGCCAGCAATGTTGGCAACGCTGTCTCTTGTATTTTAGATGGAGCATCATACCCCATAGCATAAACACCTTTCAACAACTGTGGTTTCCTGCAATTGATAATGATACAAAAATTTGTTAAATCCTTTAATGGTCAAGAAAATCTCATTTTTCCCTCGGTGAATCTCTATTCGCAGGTCAATATTATTTTTTTTCATTTACCACTGGAGTGATTGGCTCGGTTAACAAACCAATCATTCTGGTGGTAAATTTTGAAAATAATCATGACCTGGTCTGCAAATGAACATTTCTCAAACATGTCAAAAGCACTGAAAATAAACGAAATCACGGATTTCTTTTTTCACGAGAGTTGATACTTACCACCCTGATACTTCATGATATTTCCTAAATATCGACCTAGCTTCAATAATACTCAAGAATTAAAAAGAAACCGCCCCCCACTGGGCAGATTACACAACTGACAGTCCAGCGGATGTGGATTTGACGTGTCACGTAGGTAATGATTTGTAAAACTAGACTCACAGTGCCATTGTGCTACTGACATGTCATCCACCGGCACTCCGTTAAACAGAGCCGTGGATGTCACTACGTCACGGACACTGTGAGCCTTGGCCATGTCAACTTGTTTACCCGTGGCGGCTTTGTGGCAATGCTGGATGCATTCCACAATCCACCTAGAAATGGTATCTTTAGAAGCTCTCCCATGGGGTTAAATGTAAGATAGCCATAAAGCACTAGGGTCTGTCCGCCATTCCTGTGTACGTTGTTTATAACACGTTAATGCACGGACTGGACACCAAGCCTTTGAATTAGGATCAAACCTAGACAAAGCGGGTAAAACTACAGGCTGACCAGGATATTTTAAAGACTGGTTCTTTGCCATAAAGTTAACTCTAAGTAGAAGCCTAAGGCCTTCCCCTGTCACCACAAAACGGTCTGGCTCTGCTGACAAAGCATGTATTTCACTTCTTCGTCTGGCTGAAGCTGCAGCAATCAGAAAAACTGTTTTAAGCGTCAACATTTTCATGGAAATGGAGCTTAGTGGTTCAAAGGGTTTATCTGCTAATACTTGAAGTACTAATGATAAACTCCAAGACGGAATCACTGGACGTGGTGGGTGATTCCTTGGTCTTAGATTACCTATGCCTTTGATTAAAGTATTTAGATTACATACTTCATCACTTCCCCTAATATCCAAGCAAGGGATAACTGACATTAAAGCTGACTTGTAGCCAGCAATAGTTAGGCTTGAGGCTATAGGCATCAAAAAGGTGACAGAGGAAATCGGCTACTACCTGAATAGATGCTTCCATTGGATTAATACATCTTTTTGAGCACCATTCAGCAAATCTGTTGATTTTATAATTATATGCTCTGGAGGATGACCCCCTCCTGGATTTTGCCATAAACATGGCTGCTTGCTCAGAAAAACCCTCCTTAACTGCTGATTCCTTGACAACATCCACGCAGTCAATTGGAACATTGATGGGTTGTTGTGCAAGGCCTTGCCCTGGAAGATTATGTTGTCCATCAGAGGCAGAGGAACAGGATTGCAGACCAGAAGGTCCAGCAGATCCGTATACCATGATCGGCTTGGCCAATTTGGGGTGATCAGAAGCACTTGGCATTCCTGCTGCCTGATTTTCTGGAGAACTTTTGGAATCAGGATTGCTGGTGGGAATGCATATGCATACAGTCCCTCCCAACTGATAGCTAACGCATCTATTGCGATAGCGCTCGGATCTGGAATCGGAGAGACGTACGTCGTCATCTTCGCATTCTTGTTCGTTGCGAATAAATCTATGTTGGGCTTGCCCCAGTGGTTGAACAGGCGATCCGCCACACATTGATTTAGTTGCCATTCCATGGGAAGAATGCTCATTCTTCGGCTCAATGAGTCTGCTAATAGATTTAGCCTTCCCGGAATATGAACTGCTTTCAGGGAAATCCCATGATCTAGGCACCAGCAAAGCAGTTTCCACGTCATCATACAGAGACTGGGCGACTTCGTTCCGCCATGGCGGTTTATGTAAGTCACTAATGTTGTATTGTCTGATCGAACCAGAACACTTGCCCTTGACCTTCTCTAGGAAGTGTTCCATGGCTAAGACTACTGCTCACATTTCCAGCAGATTGATATGTTCTCTTGACTGATCCAGATTCCAAAGCCCTGATACTTTGTTTTCTTCCAAGCAAGCTCCCCATCCCTCCATTGATGCATCTGCGTACATCGTTAACTGAGGGTGGGGAGGTGACAACGTCACCCCCGCCAGGAGACTTTCTCTCTTCATCCACCATTCACTCTGACAAGGCCACCACCACCTTTAGCCAGCTGAGGGTGGAAGGCAGGGGGAGCTGCTCGAACACGCTCCCTGCGGAGCACTTCAAACTGCTCTCGCAGCGCCCTCTGGTTGTTCACCAGGTTTACGGTTGTTGGAAGTGCAGACATCCTTCACCTCCAAACAACCCTGGACCTGCCATCGGCGTCCGAAGAAGCCGATTGTACAGGTCCTGTGAGGGGCACAAATTGTTGAGGGCAAATGTGTGCGTCGCCCGTAAACTCCTGGTTACGGATCTCGTCATGCAGTCCAGAGCCAGGTTAATGCTGTCCTGGATGGCTCTCTGGACTGCAAGAGGAGAAGTTTGGCGGGCCACGGATGCTGCTACTACCCCCTGTAGCAGCTGGGAAACGTGCGAGAGAGCCGAGATGGTTCCTCTCGTACTTTCCTCCGTGTCCCGCAGTGCGGAATTAGCGTTACGCAGAGCGCTAGCACACAAGGGTCCCGTGTCAGACTGGGACCCAGGCCGCCTGTCTTCGCCCAAAGCCACACGGTCATCCGTGCAAGGCTTTGGAACGATGCCATACCTCTGATATAGATCAGAAACTATACGGCAGCACCGTGCCACCTCGCGAGGGGCCTTCGCAAGGCGTCCTTTCGGCAGAATGGACGTCTGCCGCAGCGAACATATCACCGATATGCTCCGCATACGGCAGAGATGGCATGGTGCTCGTCACCAGTTTCCCTCCCAACCATGGACGCTGGTCCCACTGGGAAGCCGGTGGATCCACCTGGAGTTCTGGCTTGATGTCCACCAGCCATTGGCAAGCATCCAGCCAGTCTTCCTCGGTGGCCATCTGTGAATGTTCGACGAGCCTAGGGCCTTTGTCGTCCTCAACCACATTCACTGGTGGAGTAATGGCCGGAGCTGAAGATACTCCTGGAAAGCCAGGGAAGCCATACGGACCCGCAAGGGAGGGCATGGCTTGCATGACGTCACAGTCCGGGCCTTCCTCACGGTAACTCTCGGCAAGCCGAGGGATACGGTATGGACGGCCATTGGCTCCTAGCCGGCCTAGCCATTGAGCCGTGAAACCCACTCCCGAAGAAGTAGTTCCATGGAAAAGGTCACCCATGGGCCCCCATGGGGACCCATTTCCATCGACTCATCGGTAGGCCATAACAGAGTGTCCTCTTCTTCCTGCCCAGAAAGATTAGACGCCAAGCTTGAAAAGGGATCAAGCTCGGCCTGGGCGTGAGGCGCTGATACCCTTAGCCTTAGGCTGCTCTAAAGCACTCGATAAGCGAGCGCCCGAGGCCATGACTTTCGCTCCCGGGTCCACAGGCGAGGCAAGCCTCAGCGCGGGACCAATGGGAGCCGTCTCTGGGTCTATAACGAAAACTGGTTTGCTAAGAGAACCAGACCCAGAGATGGGAACACTCTGTCCCGGAGCAAATGAAGTAGACAATCACGAACTTGACCCGGGAAGCAAGCTGCGAAGCTACTCCGGGACAAGATCCGTGATCGTCTTCTTCATTTCTCCCCATCATTTCAAGACAGAAGGCCTCCATGTCTGGCATGGACGCCTTCCTCTTCTTACCACACTCCTTTTCCAGACGCCTCTTCTCGTCTGCCGCCCGGTCCTTTACCTGCTGATTTAAAAAATCAGTTAAAACCTCCACCGGCCATGACTCACACACATGGCAATTTAGAAGAGGCCCGCATGAGTCATGAGGGAAAAAGCGGGCCTTCACAAAACAGTGGCAGGAAGGGCATTTGTTCTCAATAACCCTCTGAAAAGACACAAACGGACACAATTAGTTTTTAGTTATGACGAACCAAAAAACCAATTGCAGAAGGCTAATAAGATCCGTAAGGAAAACTTTTGACCATCAAATGAAAGATAAGCCAGGCCCATAGAAAAAACTATAGGCCTGACAAAAAGTAAACAAATCCTAAAACCTTGTTATACTGCTATAAGAAGACAAGGGAGACATAAGAATTTGAACTTGAATACTTGAGAGGCGAACTTTTTTAGACTTCACAGCTCTAAACACAGAGTCATTAGTAATTGAACTTTATAAACACAATGAACCTATGCAAACCATCAAGAGAGATAAATCACTCAACACCCAGTCAAAAAACTTCTAAAATATTTAGAAATAAAATGACTGAAATTTTTCTCTCTCCTAAATAACCTCATAAGATGACTTCTGAGGACGAGTGAAGTCTGATAAACAACACAGAAATACCTGATCCTGAGTCCAAAAACCCTGTGGTGGGGGGGGGGGGAAATGCGGAGAAATTACTTCTTATGGTAATAACTCCCTCAGCAAACGCATAATAAAATAGAAGGACCCAGAGACCAAGTATAAATATTGTTTAAATAAAAGGATACCCTTCAAATATCAACTCATGTGTCTGAAACATAAAGCACAACATGCGTTAGCTAATATATGGGCCTCCCCCATAAAAGAGCTAGCCTAATAAAGATGTATCTATGAGATAGCGCGAATCCCGGAAATACCATCCGAGTCAACACGCAAATTTTTTATCAATAAATTGACTAAAGTACACCTGATGGCTAGGACCGGGAGCATCCTCCGGCAACTTGGCAGCGTCAGACATACTAATATAACAGTCAAACAAGTTGCAAAACAAGCGTGTTGCAATGGCAGGTCAATATTTTAAGAAGAGAATGAGTCAGCCCCGCGCATGTGCGAGTTTGGGCTGCACATCCGCTGGACTGTCAGTTGTGTAACCTGCCCAGTGGGGGCAGTTTCTTTTTAATTCTAAGTATTATTGAAGCTAGGTCGATATTTAGGAAATATCATGAAGTATCAGGGTGTTAGGTATACTCTTGATGTGAAAAGCTGGTTTTGTCTGGCTGATTAAACATTGAACTAAACACAGATTAGGCATAGGCAGCAACAGCGCCCAGTTAAATTAGTTTCAAAATATTCAACAGCTTACATGCATAGTTTTCTGAAAATTGATAGTCAGGGATCGAATGATCCCAACATGAGTGAAGTGTAGGCGGAGCCTAGCTAAAGATGGGCTGGATTCCTCCATTGTCAGCTGCTGTCATAATCACAAGAAATCTTTGTCACAGTGGCCTTGCCCTTTGACCTTGTGACATCAATGTCATCATGCTGTTTGCTAACATTATAGGTAACCATGTATCCAAGCTTAGTTCCAATATGATTAACCAACCCTAAAATTAAATATGAATGGAACTTAATGGTGAAAAAGCAACGGTTAAATAGCAATGTCATAATGACCATGACCTTTGACCTAGTGATCGCACTATCATCATGCTGGTTCCTTGTCATAGGCAACCATCTGTCCTGTAGGCATAAGCAATCCTAACATATAGGCAAAGTTGATTTGCTAAATACAGAAACTTTACTTTGATACAGCTGGCAGAAAATTGATACGTTTGTCTCGATTTCTGCTACGCAGGCGAGACAAAAATTACGTACATCCATCATGACATCATATGGCATAGTCCATCACAAAACTAAGATTTGTAAGATTTGTTTGTCTTTCATTAATTTACAATTTAATAAATATTCTGTTGAATATTTTTAAACTTAAAGGTGCATATTCACAACAGAAAAATTACAGAATGCTTGGGAAAACAATTGTTAAAATTGTATACTTTTAGAGGCTTAAATTGTGTGCCTAGATGTAATGAAATGAAATAAATCGACCAGATGACCCGAAGGGTCTGGTCTTATGTTTTACTAATTACATATACCTACCTCCTTGCATTACTATTTCTCTTTCATTCTCTGAAGGGAAGCGTAGTAGGATGAATTTTTACATCCAATGTTTGCTGGGTATTGTGGTTACAGAGAGACTTAAGGCTTCTTCAGGAATCTCCATACTCTTTCTAATGACGAGATCCTTAGTAATTCGCTTGAATGCTATATCTCAGTATGAGGCAAGAAGAGGGTTAATCCAATACCTAGAGCCACTGAGTAGGTCATTAAGCACAATGACAACCCCATTGGCTGATAGCTATCACATGACCTTGTTGTAACAACCGAGAATTCATTCCTTTGACAAATCCAGTCATATAATCCAGCTTTAAGCAGATCCATGAAGAGGCAGATGATCCTATCACTACTCAACTCTGAATATCTGACTAAAGCTGAAATTAAAAACTAACCTAAATAGTCTACATTATATGACAGGAAATTTCTTTCAGAAATACCCAAATATGTCGAAATCTGACATATCCAGGTATACCCAAGGGTTGAATGATATAATGAATATCTTATGCCGAGTATAACTAAACTAACAAGATAAATTGAAGATATGACCATTACAATGAAGCCTCAAGCACCCCCCCCCCCCACTTTGACAGAGGTGGGGCTTGAGGTGGGCCGTAATGCAAGGAGGTAGGTATATGTAATTAGTAAAACATAAGATTAGACCCTTCGGATCGTCTGGTCGTTATTACCACTTTACAACCTAGCTCCTTGCATAACTATTGCTCAAATACAGATTTCAACATTGAACAAAGCCCGGAGGGAGGCGAATTTTGCTCAACATTGATGTAAAAATAGAGACGAGTACAGTTAGAAATAACAAGTAGAGGAAGATACTATACAGATAGTACTTCCTCAGAATTACTCTCAAAGCATCTTAATAGAAAGAAACAGAAGAAGAAAGGGGGAGATAAGAAGGTGGATCATAAACGACCCCAAGAAGACAAGGAAGAGAAAGATCATGAAAAAGGAGATGAATAAATAAGGGTGATGAAAGTGATGATATGATGGAAGTGAGATACATGCATGAGAAAGAATTAAAGAACTCGCACTCACCCCTAATATAACTCTAATACGAATGAAGATGATGAAGGACGAGAAGATGATGATGATGATGAAGAAGGAATACGAGTCATGGTCCCTGAAGCTACCCTATGAATGTTCTTATAGAAAAAGGAAGAGGGTCCACCAGAATCTTTAAGATAGAAATTAATAAAGGTATTTTCTGATTTTAAGCAGCTTGCATAATGTCATCTAGAGAAAATCCATTAAAAAGGGCGCAAGAGGTGGCAAGGCCACTAACATCATGGGCCTTAAGTCTTGACTGACTTTCCAAAACCGGCAATGGATCATGAGTTGAAATTCATGAAATCCAATGATTCAGAAATCTAGAGACTGATTCTAGTGGGTCATAAGATAGAACTGGAAGGGTCTTTTCACCAGAGGAGCCCAAGGAATCACTTTCTATACCTAAACCATGAGGCCTATGAAACTGAGGAATGATCTGGCCGAAACTAACTGGCCTACCTCGAGAGGATGAATTGTGGATACCATTATCTGGACATTGGGAGGGAGGGAACTAACTTCCCCTGAGAGGTCGCAAGAGACCTCCAGGAGGGTAAAAACCCAGACCAGAGGAACCGTTCCATAAAAAGATATTAAGTATAAAAAAGCAAACTTTGCAAACAGTAAGACAAATATGGAAAGATCCCACATTAAGGATGATTATAAATCGATCTTGATAACAAAATGAAGTGTGCACCAGAATACAATAAAATAAATTAAGAACACCTAATAATGAGAGGAGATAAGAAGCCTACCAACGAAAGATATACTAGTATGGTACCTAATATCTGAATAAAGAAAGCTATAAATGAAGAATAAAGGCTAAAAAGACTCAATATTCAAATGAGGACTAGGATGATAATAGTTAGGATGTTGATAGTTAAAATATTTCTTGAGTTATCTCAGTATAAGTCCAACGTGTTCAATAGTCTATTTAAATAATAAAGGATGTTACATTGAGATCAGATAAAGACTTCCAAACATCGATTTACACTATTAGAAAGTAATGTTTCTTGAATCGAGTGAAAGGTGATGTATCTTACTGTAGTTATAAGAGCTATATCCTTATTCTAACCCCTTCCTGAGAGAGGTAACTGGCGTTGATTTCTACTATTCAATCTCTACCACTATCTTCGTACGGAGAAAAAAGCATCATAGAAGAATGGCCGAACTTATTAAAAGTTGTAGACATTGAAACCTTATGGGTAAATTTATTGAGTGTTTTAACTAGATTTAGTGATAAATAGAAATCCCATAGTAAACCTATGGCATGGGTGATAGTCCAGCTTTAGCCAAATAGCATTAGCTAAAGTAAACTGATCTATGTAAAGGATCTATAAAATAACCAAAAGAAAAGCTCTATGTAAACAAAAATGGAACGAAATATATACGGGGCGAATTGACAATGACCTATCTACAAAGTGACAGAAACGATGATGACAATCTGACAGCTACCGGAAGTAGATAAGACGGGAATGAAAAAGGATAAATTTCGAGCCCAAAATCACCAATCCCGAACTGGTGGGAAAGAACATGACTCTAAATAAAGGGTTTTATCGAAAAAATAAGAAAATAGCCTTGAAAAAAGGGTAAATAGAAGAGAAAAAAGCGATAATGTCGCCGAGACGAAATGAGACTAGGACGAATAGACTGCCGAACTAGGGGTGTTGACGATAATACTGACAGCTCCTGAAGAACTAGGGGTGTTGACGATAATACTGACAGCTCCTGAAGAACTAGGGGTGTTGACGATAATACTGACAGCTCCTGAAGAACGACGAAATATGGCAAAGAAACTTAAATTAAAGAAAAACGCAAAATACCATGAGAGCAAATCTAATCTGACTTTTAGGAAATGGATATTTTTAAAACAAAAGGGTGATAAATAGGGAAAAATAGCTATAAAAGAACAAAATATTCATGATAAATATAAAATGACTGTAAATTCTCCTAAAGTTATGAAAGTAAGAGTGACAACCTGCCCACATAGAACGGATGAGCCGTACTAAACGAGAAGATGAATGGCCCGAATAAAACTGCGCCTCTAACTCGGGACGAATAAATGACCAAAACGAAGCTAATTAGAATTGCGACAGATAGGAATAGATAGGAAAGAGTGGGAGAAGAACAGGTTGTGAGCGAATAAAAATGACTATAGCTTAAATTGTGAGAATGCGAGGAGAGATATCGCACAGAAAGCGGATGGGGAAAGACTGAACCACCAAGATATTACATGAGAGTACTGCTAGATAAACTAATGATATGCACATATGTAATAAGGTGAAAAAAGATCCCATTGAAAACATGAAATAACAAAAGGAAGATAGGAAGCCCGAACCCCTATCCAAAGAAATGAGCTGAACCCGGGTCCACAAAGGGACCAGGGTGCAGGACCGGGGAAACATGAGAAAAAATGTCAAAAATAACGAAAGAAAATATTTTAAAATTTGATTTTGACATGCCGGAATGACCGGTCCCGACCCGGGCCAGGACCCTAGTCAGGTCGGGAAACCCGGGAGAAAAATTCAAATTTAATTTTGACACACCGGAAAGACCTGTCCTCGCTCGGGCTGGGGCCGAGGCGGGGGAACCAGGAAACAAATTCAAAACAGATTCTGACATGCCGGAATGACTGTGCCCAATCCGCGGTGGGAAAGCCAGGAGAAATACCCGAAAGGAGAGGACCCGGACCTGTGAGGAACCCTGGGGGTGGGGCCGGAGCCTGAAAGAAAGCAGAATCCGAAGAATCCCTAATGGTCGGACCCGGGTAGAAACCAGGGTCTGGAGCCAAGGATGAAATCGGCAACCTAAGCTGGCCGACATCCCAACTCAGGGCCAGGAAAAAACCCAGGCCCGGGACCGGCCCAACCTCTGAGCCTGACACCACCCCGGAGGCCGGGCCTGGACAAAAATCTTGGTCCTGCACCCCCCCAGATGAAATCGGTAACCTAAGCCGGTCAACGTACAGACCCGGGGCTGGGAAAAAACCCAGGCCCGGGGCCGGAGTAACAGCAGAAACAATATATGAAGATGCAACTGGCTTTGTAGAGGACAGCGGTTGTGTGATGACCTGGACCATTCTAGTAGGAAAATCCTTCGGCCCATCCAGTGAAGACGTAGTAGTGACAGACCGGACCGACTTATGACCTGATTAGGCTCGAGACCTTCATTGGTCTGCAATGGCGCAATGTTGATACTGTTGTTGACTGATGACACTGAAGAAATCTGTGATGGAGTGACTGACTTATGAACGAGCGGTGAACGAGGCGTAAACCGAGACTTCATACTCTTGTTCTTTGCGTTCTTCTTTGTGGTACCCTGAAACAGTGCAAATTAGTTAAATTTATTAGATTTTGTAAACAAGCGCTTTCTAGGAACAGCCAGTTCCAATGCTTCACCCTCACTTACGTCAGGAGATGAAGAATTGGAAACTGACTGGTCCAGGATAATTTTGTTAATCCTGATGTCAATAGACGAATCTATGTTGCTGACTTGTTTCTGGAGATACTCAATAGACAAAACAATTTTCTTGAGAATTATGGCAGACTCTGTCTTGACCTCGGTTTTAGCCTCTATCTTAACTGCTGACCCTAATGTAGAAGGAGCTCCCGGAGTTTTAGAGGGCACAGGAGAATTTGATTTGATAAATCTATGGAAGCTGCCATTGGAACAGCCTTGATTGAATGGTTCAGATTTTTATCTTTAATCTTCTCCTTGGACCTCCTCGGAGACTTTCCCAAATCTGAATCTTCAAAACAGCAAGATCCGATAGAGTAAAGCTCTGAATATGACTCAGGATTAGCCAGCGCTAAACCCAAGATTTATAAAAAGAGATCTTGCTGATCTCAAATTGTTTGAAATTATATTAGTTTCTTTTGAGAGAGTATGTTAGTGAGATAGTCATGGATTCATGCCCAATACCTTTACAAGCATGTCATCACAATAGCTCTACAAGCTATTGTATGAAAAAGAAGCACAAATAGACAACTCAAATGTCTATACACTCTGGGCGCAAATAACCAAAACTGGCGCCTAACACGAAAATAGAAATGATCTATAAAATCATTCTTAAAACACCATAACCCACAACCACTTATCATGGGAGGTTTCTTTCTCTTGTTTGACATCCTTGATGATCTTTAACCTCACTTTCAATATCCACAGGCTGATTTAAATAAGTTATAAAACTTTTAAATTAGCTGTAAAATTTTCACACCTCTTCCTTCATGGAGTAGGAAAAGAAATGAATTCTCGGTTGTTACAACAAGGTCATGTGATAGCTATCAGCCAATGAGGTTGTCATTGTGCTTAATGACCTACTCAGTGGCTCTGAGTATTGGATTAACCCTCTTCTTGCTTCATTCTGAGATATAGCATTCAAGCGAATTACTATGGATCTCATCATTAGAGAGAGTATGGAAATACCTGAAGAAGCCTTCAGTCATTCTGTAACCACAATACACAGCAAACATTGGCTGTAAAAAATTCATCCTACTACGCATCCCTTCAGAGAAGGAAAGAGCAATAGTAATGCAAGGAGGTAGGTTGTAATGTAGTAATAACTTAACATATGATGATTTCAACTGATATCAATTAATAATTTTTTCAGTTGTGAAATTGAATTTTAGACACAAACACCTATTTAAAATCCACAACTAAAAAATTTCGTTTCATAACATCTACACACGCAATTTAAGCCTCTAAAATGATACAATTTTGACAACTTTATTTTCAGGCATTCTGGTGTCAATATATATGAACATTTAATTACATATCAATTTATAACAGAGCAACATCACACAGTGAAACTAGTTTCAATATATTCAACAGCTTACCTGCATAATAGATCTTTCCATTTTTTGCTATGCCCCGCCCATCTCTACCTAAGCTCTGCCCACACCTCGATCGTGTTGGGATCGATTGATCCCCGAACTCCCTGACTATCAATATCCAGAAAACTATACAGGTAAGCTGTTGAATATTTTGAAACTAACTTGACTAGGTGCTGTTGCTGCCAATGGCAGCACCAGCAACCAGTCAAATGAGTTTCAAAATATTCAACAGGATGTTTATTAAATAGTAGAGACAAAATTCTTACGTGTCATACTTTTAAGAGTTAAAGACAGGCTGTATAGAGTAATTTATGACGCAATGATTATGATGTCATCCTACACGCCGCTTAGCAGATTATGACGTCATATGACGTCATTACTCGGGAAAGATCCATTAACTTGAAATTTAGATTCTCGGTTTCAATTCGATTCTGACATGTGTACAGTGGGTCGAACAGAGCTAGATGATGCTAGAGGCTAGATCCGTAACTAATAGCTGGATCCTTCTATTGGTATTATACGGGTTCAATAATTCTCACCCTCTCCAGTTTAATCCTTTAACACACCAACGCCTTCTGCAGTGGTCTTGAAAAACGTCCATTTGTAGACCAAGAATATTTTTGAAAATTTACCACTGGAATGACTGGCTCGATAACCGAACCAGTCATTCCAGTGATAAAATTTTCAAAAACAGTCTTCTCTTGGTCTGCAAATGGACATTTTCTCTGAGAAAATTGAAATTTTCTTGACCAAATTCGAGGGTTGGAGGGTTAAAAGTAAGTAGCTGAATCAATATTTTTCTTACGCCACTTTGACAATGTCAGAGTCAAACATCAACATTTGTTGCTGTGCCAAAACAAGTAATGGAGGAATCCGATCTCTGTCATTTAGTCCATATATCATGTCATAATAAATTACACGATATGTAGGCTGATGTCACAATCATAATTGACAGAAATACTTGGTCATGTATTTTGGAATAATCTGTCAGTTGTACGCCTTGTACAAGTATTTTCTACTTAATAAACATTCTGTTGGATAGTTTGAAACTAATTTGACTGCACGCTGTTGCTGCTATATTCAACATGTTATCTGTATAGTTACCAATTGGAAATAGCTAAAAGTGAATTCATTCATTGTAGGATTTTGCAACCCCCCCCACCACCCCTGCTCCCCAACAACCCCCCCTCCCCACCCCCACCCCACTCCGGACAGGCAGGCAGAGTGGAGGAGAGGAGGTGAGAGAGGGGGGAAAAGGAGGGGAGTGGAGGAGAGGAGAGAAAAGAGGGAGGAGAGGAGAGATGTATAGGCAGGCAGACAAACAAACAGAGTGATTACAATAGTCTCATGAGACTTTGTGGTGAGACTGAAAGCATCAAACTAGTACTCACAATCTCAGTGCGTCAAATGACTTGACTGAATGCAGCGGTGACTTTGGATCTTTTCTGGAGATTTCCAAGTCATTTTTATTCGTCACAAGTTTGGAATGAAGTAACTTTTGAAGAAGTGATGCTTCACTTGCTGTGACAAAAAAAACCACTGAATTATATTTAACCCTTTAATTTTTTCAAGAAATTCAAAATATTTGCTTATTAAATGTCCATTTGACCACTGGAATGACTGGCTTGCTTATCGAGCCAGGCATTCCAGTGGTAAATTTTCAAAAATGTTTCTTGGCCTGCAAATGGACATTCCTCAAAACCACCATGGAGGCTGGTTTTGGTGGGTATGACCATTAAAGGGTTAATCATATCAGCCTGAGATATATTTAGCATCACAGTATCTCAAACTCAAGTCAACCATAAGGTCTTGAATATTTTGAGAAATATTTTGGGAGCCTAAAATAGGTACACGTAATACCCGTTTTTCAACCCAGGTAAACTACTATCAAGGACACCTGTTCATCGATGAAATATCTATATATGTATCTCAATTTCAAGGCAATCACACAAGAAAGTTATTGACTAATTCAAATATTCTGAAAATAATTTGACTGGAAAACTTCAGACAACAATGGGTTCAAGTCAAATTATTTTCAAAATATTCAACAAAATAGTTATTATGTATCTTAATTAAACGGAAATTTAGATTCTCGGTTTCAATTCGATTCTGACATGTGTACAGTGGGTCGAACAGAGCTAGATGATGCTAGAGGCTAGATCCGTAACTAATAGCTGGATCCTTCTATTGGTATTATACGGGTTCCATAATTCTCACCCTCTCCAGTTTAATCCTTTAACACACCAACGCCTTCTGCAGTGGTCTTGAAAAACGTCCATTTGTAGACCAAGAATATTTTTGAAAATTTACCACTGGAATGACTGGCTCGATAACCGAACCAGTCATTCCAGTGATAAAATTTTCAAAAACAGTCTTCTCTTGGTCTGCAAATGGACATTTTCTCTGAGAAAATTGAAATTTTCTTGACCAAATTCAGCTTTGTCAGATATATCCAAAATTTGAATGGTCGGCTAAAATTCTCATGATTGCATGGCCTAAATGGTCAGTTCTCATCATGGACACACTATTATTAAACGGGTTAACTAGAATGGGAGTGGGGGGGGGGGCAGGTAGAGCAAAACTTAATTTAAACGTATACGCAACTCACATAAACAATTTGGTTGAATTCTGCCATCTTTGACATTGTGTCTCACTCCACCCTGTAGTCACCCGGAGGTGGAGCCTAGTGAAAACATTGCCACACAATCCGCAATCATATGAGCAACTCGCATACAAAATTTGGTTGAATTCTGCCAACCATGACATTCTGCACCACACCCAGCACCTGGGGTGGGGTGTGTGTGTGGGTGGGGTTTGTGTGTTTGGGCAGGGGGGGGGGGGGGGGGGGGGGTAAAGGCTAATTTAAACATGGTCTCGCAATCCACAATCATATAGGTAACTCAGTCAGATAGAACATTTGGTTGAATTTCACAAACATTGACTTTCTGCTCCCACATCCACACGGCCCCCACCCCCACCACCCCACACCCAGGAGTGTGAGTCGGGATGGGAAAAGAGTCTAATGTAAACATCTTGTAATCTGCAATCATATTCGTAACTCACATAATCAATTTGATTGGATTGAATTCCACCAAATGGTTTTGGAGGAGGACAGGCCAACAGATGGATGGGGGGGGGGGGGGCATTGCAATACCCCTGCCATTTTTCCCAAGACTTGCGAGGATAAGAATAACACACAAACCTTGAACTGCTGCTGTCTGGCTTGCATCACCATCTCCACCAACATTAGAGACCTGAATCGGAACAGATGGAGACGCTGCTGTAGATGCCGCTGCTGCAGCAGCAGCTGTAGCTCCTGTTCCTAGTATAGGGACTGGGCCAGTTGCCTGTGCTAATACAGGCGTTGGTGGTCCTGGTTTTGGTACGACTGGGTCTGTTGTAGTTGCTGTTACTAAAATAGGGGCAGGTAGAGTCACTTTTGGCGAGACAGGTGTTGGTACAGTTGTTGGTGAGGTAACTGATGTAGAACCTGTATCTGATTTCGGCAATGGTTTGTTCTCATAATTGATTTGAAGGTTGCTAATCTGTGAATTTGAAACAGATTGAAAATAGTGAACAGTATTGCAAGAGACAATATTTATGTGCATAGTAAGGCTTGCGCAATTTTTCCTTTGAAACATCGCGATCAATTTCGCAAAAAAAAATATCACCATTTTCGATTCAATTGCAGGTCCAAATTCCCAAAAGTATAGAGTAACGTGACAAGCCACACAAACTGGGACTAGAAATTGTCACAAATGATGCAACGGCCACCATTGGTCGAGTTTGATCCACAGATACGAAGGTACTATATAGATTAACCCTTTGACACTCATATTAGCCAAAAACGGCTTTTACAGAGAAATATCCTTTTGCAGTCCAAGAGAAATTTTTTTTGGAAAATTTACAACTGGAAAGACTGGCTTGATAACCGAGCCAGTCATTCCAGTGGTAAATTTTCAAAAACAGTCTTCTCTTCTCTTGGACTACAAATGGACATTTTCTATGAGAAAATTGAAATTTTTTGAACAAATTTGAGGGTTAAATGGTTAAATAAAGTCATTCAGCATTGGAACTACACACATTCATATCTGCGTTGCTGTTGGGGTGGGTAAAATTATGACATTTGAGCTGTAATTTAAGCTTACTTGACGATAGATTTGGTAAAGATGGCGACGTTCAACGCGCAAATGGTAGTTTACTATAGTTGACTAATGACTACCTGCCGGTCAAACACACATACAATTTACTAATACAAAAATGTTGCGCTCGACTGACAAATACTTGACTATTGGTCACTACATTTAGCAGATCAAACGTGTGCCGAGAGGTATGTAAACAAGAGGCCCAAGGGGCCTGTATCGCTCACCTGGGATTATTACAAAATGACATGACCACTGTAAAAATTTACCAATCAAATTTCGGTGAACAAAGTTTAGTCAAGTTTTATAAAAATTGGCTCAGTGGGTACTAATTAAGGTTTTTTTTATGTTTTTCTCAGAAATTTGCAGAAAATACAAGATGTCTGTCAAAAGCGTTATATTAGTCAGACATTCAGAGACAAGTCAGTTCGGATCAACTTCCTCTTCATGGATCTGCAAAAGCTGCATTATATCACTGGATTTCGTCAAATGAATGATGCCGGTTGTCATTGTGCTTTATGACTTAGTGTGTAGGCTATGGGTATTGTGTTAACCATCTTCATGCCACATACTGAGATACAGCCTTCAAACGAATTACTATGAAGATTCAAGATTCAATATTATTTATTTGCTTCTTGGATACCAATTGATCTCATCATTGGAGAGTATTGGAGATACCTGAAAGAGTCACTCAATACCACAATACCCAGCAGAGTGGCTTCAAAAAAATTCATCCTACTACACTTCCCTTCAGAGTAGGAAAGAGCTATACGTAATGCCTGGAGGTAGAGTGTAATGTAGTAACAACAATAGATTTCATCGAAACAGAATCATACAACTGCGTATTGAAGTAATAGAAATTGCGAGCATAGCTTCAAAATTCGAAGATCTGGCCCAAAAATTCGGATGAATTTTACCTATCTCAGGGGCGATAACGCATGCAAATATTAATGGATTTTTGCAAAAAAAGGCACATGCACATCTTCAGATGGTACTGGTAAGATTTAGCAACTTTCACAGGAATCACAACTAAACTGTAGGAGTTGCGTTCACAAGAACCAATTACAGACAAATAAAAAACAGACAGATGGATGGCTGATCTGACGGAGATGCTGATCACTATATCACCCCATGTGTAGGAAGAAAAATAATCAGATGATAACGATTTCATGAATCCATGTAGGTATTCTGAAGTTATACAACTGTTTCAAATTTCTAAAGGGTGATAACTCTGTAATGAATGTTTCTGGGCATGAAACAAGCACATGCACATCTGCACATGATATATACTGATAATGGCCAATGTGCACCAAATTTCAGGTTCATCCTTCATCCTCCAACCGAAGACAAGTGTCAGGTATACTTCAGCAATGTGGCTTATCACGTTCTACCAGTTTTAATTAATCAGCAACATATGGTAGGAGCCAATACAGGACATCTCCAACCAGAGATATTCCTGCGCACCATTTCAAAGCTAATTCTTCTTATAGAAGTACAGTAGCATGAGAAGGGGGGGGGGGGGGGGAGCCCATATGTACCTCGCCACCCCCACCCCCCCACACCCAATATATGTAAGGAAACCAAGACTTCAAACTGAGTAGTCCGGCGCACAATAGGGATGTACAAAGACACACCCACAGCTCAACACTTTACTTTCCCAAGACTTATGTAGCGGAAACAAAGGACGCTTCAAACTGAGGATTCAACAGCACTACATAACCGTAGGATGGAGCATGCTTCTTACTGCATTACTCAGGTTCTATGAGGGGACCCACATGCAAACATAAATACTCCAACCAGGAGATGAAAAAGGAAGCATACAGGACATATAATCTCCACACCATGGAGTCTCTAGGCACCAGCCATATGGTTAAAGAGCCCTTAGCCAGTAGGCTGTTCCCCTACATCTGTTCCCCTATCCGACGTTCTAAGAAAAATCAGTGAGTGTGCACACGTACAGGTTCGGTAGCAGGGACCCAGAATTCATAGTCCAGCTAACTAGTGGACTGGTGCTTGGTGGGGATCATTGCCGGGCCCAGTGGCCTATAAATAGGCATCTGGCTTTCATCCTCCAAGCGAAGACAAGCATCAGGTATACTTCAGCGACGTGGCTTATCAGGTTTTACCAGTTTTAATCCATTGGCAACTTTACAAATTGTGTTGACAAGACATGAGTGTCAGAGATGGATGGACATACAGACAGATGGACATCCTTTCTAGACATACAGATACATGTACACTGTAATAATGATATGAATTGTAGCTAAGCTGTATGAGTTGCATTGAGAAATGATTGGCAATAGTCATTCTAAAGTTATACATTGGCTTCAAGATTTTTAAACATGTTAAAGGGGGATAACTCTCTAATGAAACATTTCATGGCCACTAAAATAGCACATGCACATCATACTGATAACATCCACAACATTTCACGTTAATTCACTGGGAACTCCATGCACATCATACTGATAACATCCACAACATTTCACGTTAATTCACTGGGAACTCCCGAGTTGCGTTGACAAGAAATGATCATCAGAGATGGATGGACAGACAGACATTCTGAACAGACGGATAGATGTACAGGCATATGGATAGCACATGCACATCTCCAAGTGGTAATGATAACACTTACCAACTTTCAGAAGAATTACAACTAAACTGTAGGAGTTGCATTGACAAGAATGGGACTGACGGATGGACATGCTGATTATATCTCCCCACCCCACCCATGTCTTCCAGACCAGGCCGATAAAAATGGCACTTGGTCATGTCAGCCTGCAAATGAACATTGAATATGTGAATATTTTTGGGGGTTTAACCAAAATTTCAGCATTAAGTGATTAATTACATCACCTGTTTGAACAATCTGTCGGCTGCGAGTGCTGAAGGAGCAGTCGGAGTGGGAGCAGATTTTGCCTCTTGTTCATCTACAGCGGCTGCCCAATCGTCAACACTAGCCATTGTCTGAAGTTATGCTAAAAGAAGTAAAAGCAAATTCAGCAACTTAACTAATGCGTCTTAGTCCCAGAAACCTGCCCTTTTCAAATCTGATTAAAAGTTGTTGCAGTAATGATTTTCAGTCAAATTGTTATCAAAACATTAGCTAGTGACACTTGTTTTGTGTACTCATTATTTCATGAACGATTTGAAAATAAGTTATTGCTGCAACAATTTTCAGTTAAGTTGTTCTACAAATATTTAGCCTAGCACATTTCACCTCTAACATAGACAGTATTCGAGCTCATTTGTCACGCAGCCAGTACCGTACTGATGGAATTCCTTTTTAGTCCGTATCGGCTCACTCGGATCAGTACCAATTTAGACAAATAACTCATAAAGGATTGGTAGTACTAGTACTAGTAGCAGCAGTAGTAGTCGTAGTAGTAGTAGTAGTAGTAGTAGCAGCAGCAGTAGCAGTAGTAGTAGTAGCAGCAGCAGCAGCAGCAGTAGTAGTAGTAGTAGTAGTAGTAGCAGCAGCAGCAGCAGCAGTAGCAGCAGTAGTAGTAGTAGTTAGGGAATGGTTTTATATTGAGCATTGTACAGCAGCAAGAATGAGCAAACACAACCCCTTCTTCTTCTTCTTCTTATTATTACTATTATTAATAATGTTATTGTTGTTATTACTGTTGTGACAGTTGGCAATATTATTATTCACCTCTTGATTTATTTAATGTAATATATTTGTATGCAAGTGGGAGACACGCTCATAAGACATGTCTTATTGTGCTCCCACATCGATTAAAAAATAAACCCTGTTTAAATTAACCCCTTCTACTGCCTGGCTGGTGAAAACCAACAGATAATAATTTTAATGGGCAATTATGACCACAGACACCCCTCACCCCTCCCACGGTGCACCACCCGCTATGGTTGGTCTGTAGTTTTATTAACCACTGAACCATACTTACAGTTCAATCACTACTTGCTAAATCCAACCCACCCACATTTACAGCCAGAAAAAATGTTTTCCAAATCATTCCCATTAGGGGTAGCGGAGGCAGGGGCACAGTGATTCCACTAGGGGTGGTGAAGGCAAAGGCACAGTGATTCCACCTAGGGGTGGCGAGGCATGGGCACAGTGATTCCACTAGGGGTGGTGAAGGCAAAGGCACAGTGATTCCACTAGGGGTGGCGAGGCATGGGCACAGTGATTCCACTAGGGGTGGTGAAGGCAAAGGCACAGTGATTCCACTAGGGGTGGCGGAGGCAGGGGCACAGTGATTCCACTAGGGGTGGCAGAGGCAGGGGAACAGCGACCTCTAGGATTTGCGTTGACAAGAAATGATTGTCAGAGATGGATGGACCGATAGACAGACATACATACATTTTGGGCAGCCGAATGGACGTACAGGTATGCGGATATCACCTGCACACATTCACATGGTAATGATAGCACTTACCCAGTTTCAAAAGAATTGGCGCTAAACTAGGAGTTCCGTTGACAAGAAATGATTGGCAATGTGGATTATGTATCAGCTTTAAGATATTTAAAGGGTGATAACTCTGTAATGACCGATTTTTGGGCCACACATGCACATTTTCAAATGCTAATGACTAGATTTACCACATTTCAAAAGAATTGTAACCAAACTTTAAGAGTTGTGTTAAGAAGACGGGGACAGGCGGACGGACATGCTGATTGCTATATCACCCCCGCCTTCCAGACCGGGGGATAAAAAACATGTTCACTCAGGACTACACTGGCTGTAGACGGCCCATGCATTAACAACAGGATTTATGATAACGATATACACTATACCGTCGCTGTGATGTTAGTGGAGTCACTGGAATTCTGCACAATTGAACCAATTGGGATGGGGGGGGGGGTGTACTTTCTTAAAATAGCACCTATATATACTAATGACATGATACATGGCAGAAATTAGGCCCGTTATTGTGTGCGTCTAACAGCTAAAGGGGGACAACTGTTTATGTCAAAATTTTGCTAGTAATGACATCTTAGTGTGTAGACCGTCCACGGTCCTGTGTAGGCACGAAAGGGTACACTGATATCAATATTCTATCTTTTACTGTGTCAATAGCAAAGAAACTGATGTTAATTTTTCAACAATTTTGGTGCAAGATGTTGCTGTCTAAAACAGCACCATCTAATACCAAATTTGTTGAAAAATTAACACCAGTTCATATTTTAATTTAATTTGAAAATTTAAAGTATTACCATCAGTGTGGTAATGGTTTAAAAGAAGCTTAAACATGGATAAATGTCGATAAACAAAAGGTGTAAATAATGTAACAAAACTCTTGTGATTACAAAATAAACAAGAAGCCACTGTATGATATGCTGTTTATGAGACCATTGACAAAAATCATGAGTCTTTGCAACGAAAAGCTATTTTCACCCAAAATCTTGGACCTATAATGGTGAATTCTTTAAAACACACGTCTGCATATTATAACTTTATAAATGAGGCATATACCAAGAATCTTTAAAATATGTGATGCGGTTATGTACATGATATGCTGCTTATGAGAACATTGACAACAATCATGAGTCATTGCATTAGCAAGCACATTTTCACCCAAAATCGTGGACCTATATATGCGAATCTTTCAAAAGGCGCATCTATCCATCAGAAAGCCAAGTTTCATTAAATTATTTTAAGCGATTCTGTATGATATACAGTTTACGGGAACAGTGACAAAAATCGTGAGTTGTTGCACTAAAAAGCCCATTTATAACCCAAATCCTGGACTTATATAAGAGAACCCTTCAAAAGCCTCATCTACCCATGATAAAGACGCCACCTGCCATAGTTTCATTAAATTATTTTAAGCGATTCTCTATGACTTTACGGGAACAGTGACAAAAATCGTGAGTTTGACCATAATTTATATAATGTATCTATCTAAACATTTTCTGCAGGGGATTGATTTCTTAGTATCATTCAACAGTCCCTAGGATGGTTAATTCACAGACCAAATTTCAAGGTTCTACCTCAATTATTAGCCGATTTATGAAGCTCTAATTATTGGAGAAAAATCATGATTGTAATTTACGAGCAAAAATCGACCTAGTATTAAAATGAGAGTATCTGCCAAATTACTTGGAAGCTAAAACTTCAGATTTATTCATTTGGATAGTTGGGCGGACCCTCCTTGTCTACTGTTTGTAAACTTTCAGGGACAGATCTGGCTTTTGCAATGTTCTAGCCAAATAGAATAGCCAAACAAAATTTTTGTTAGCCAAATAGTAAATATTTAGCCCCACGTTTGTCACTTATGAACATGTTTGCAGTCAAGTCATCATTAATCAATACTATCAATTCTACAGACCAGTGACAATAGGGTCTTAATATATGTATGTCTTTGCTACAGCAACAGTGCCCAGTCAACTTAGTTTCAAAATAGTAAACAGCTTACCTGCAATTTTCAGGAAATTGAGATTCAGGGAGTGCATAGATCGATCGATCCCAATACTGGCAAAGTGTGGGTGGAGCTTAAGCTGATTAACTAGAGATGGGCGGGGCAAAACAAAAAACTCTATTCATCCATTCCTACAACTTTGCAATTTACAAACCTATATGACTATGGATTACATTATCGTGGTAGTAGGCCCTACCAGAGTGGTACGCGGGCATCGAATTAACCACCGCCTGAGATAAAGAAACACATATTACTGACGGTAATAAATTATCAAATAATATAATTCTCACAGTAAAAACATAATTATAATCTTAGATGATAAAATAACTAGACACGAGATACATACCCGCAGCGCAGGCTGTTATTGCTATACCGGCGGCTGTTTTGGGTCTACTGGCATCTGTTTTCGACTGTATTCGGCCCAACGTAACTAACTTACCATCAGCCCACAACCGTAAATACAACGTACACCCAGCGTAACTAATTTCCTATTAATCAACCACATGTAAGGCCAACGAAACCACACATTGGGCCAGCATAAGGCCAATGAGCAAAACCATGTTGGGTCAACAAATACAACTTACGTTGGGCCAACGAAACAATGTTTGCTGGGAACCTGTTATGATTCATAAATATTGTTTCATCATCATCATCATTAGTGATGGACATAAGTCAGATATGACTTGTGTGTCCCAGGCGTAGGTTTGATAATATTAGTCATGGTTAAATAACATGTCTTTATAATGTACATCTAGCTTTGATTTAAATTGGTCTAAGTTGATGGCAAGTGCAACATGATTGGGTAGAGTTCCAGTAAGGAATAACTCTTTGTGAAAAAGTTTTTCCTGAGAGTTTTCTTGCAGAAATTTGTTTGAATTTTGAGATTATGTCCACGCATGGTCATGGTTGCAGTGGATGTTTCCTTAAAGAATTGACCTGCATCTAAGTTATATTTCATGTGTAAAATTTTGTAAGTTTCGATTAAATCCCCTCTAAATCGTCTGTATTTGAGTGACATTAGGTTGAGTGATTTCAATCTATCCATGTAAGGTAGATGCTTACGGTTTGGAACTAATTGATCTACGTTGTATTCTTGTATGCAACACTACAAATCCAGCCACTGATATGGATGCTGATGGAAATTGTAATGATAAACATAAAAACACAACAATTCAATCAAGATCAATAGCCAACAAAACAAAAACAAACAAAAGTAACAAATCACTAAATAAGCACCGTCGCAAACCGTATATTACTAATGTTTTAGAAAAAGATTTCAAAATTATATTTACAAATGCAGACACTTTGAATGCAGATAAAATAAATGAGCTTAAGTTACGACTAGAACTTATGGACAGCAAACCAGCAATATTAGCTATCTCAGAAATCAAACCCAAGCATTTCCGATATGAAAGAGTATTAGCTGAATATAACATTAATGGCTATGATACTTTACCTTTGAACATATCTAAAGAGACAGAAGGCAGGGGAATGATCATTTATATAAAATCAGGGTCTGAAATAAGGAGTGAATTTAATCTGACAAAAAAGCGGAAGTTGACCAACCTGAAAATTTTTAAATCTAGATGCTCTCAGAGGCCATCTCCTGCATTTCTGGAGAAAATATAGGTTTTCGGTTGGCTGTGAAATTGTTCTATTTTTACCCATTTTGTCCTGAAAAAGTCAAATAGACTAAGACATTTTCAGGGGAAAATGCATAAAGATAGAACAATTTCATAGTGAACTGTAGGCCCCAGAAAATGAGGACTTAACCACTTATACTCGGTCCTCCATTTAGCAAGGGTTGACCCGTTGGGCACTTTTCGCTCAGATGCCATTTTAGCAACACATCAACTGCTGTCACAGTCATGTACAATTAAATTTTTTTTAAATTTCACTTTAGAACACATTAGTCAAAGATGGCTTGTGATAGATTTCCTGATAAATGTTCACTTGCAGGTCAAGAGATTATTTTTGAAATTTTCCATTGAAATGGCTTATTCAGTAACTGAGACAGTCATTCCTGTGGTAAATTTTCAAAAATAATCTCTTGACCTGCAAATGGCCATTAACTATTTTTAATTACAATTTTTAGGCAAATTTGACCATTAAATGGTTAATTGTAGAGGGTGAATATAATGTTGTCAAGTGTCTTCTACAGCGCGATTATTTATGAACTTGCTTTCTTCACTTCTATTGTGAGAAAACTCGCCCGCTATTTCATTGGTTTTCTATAGACAGCTACCAAGGAAATCGCGAGGAAGAATTAGCTTCTTCAGTATCGAAGGCATGAAAGAACGCGTCTCAAACTTCTGTGAAAATCTCTCACGTAATGTCATTGGATTTTCTAGATATAATTATGTCCAACAACCAATGAAATTGCGAGACCAAATTCTCTTCTCATGACAGAAGGTGTGTAAGAACACATCACTAACTCGTGCGCAGTGGCAGATTTTGTAGATCCGCCATTGCTAATTTTTCATCGACTCGATCATTTTCAGACTAGCGAAATGACAAGATTTTGAGTGGTATTATTTATCAGATGTTCTATGCAATTTTATCTGTCATTTATTCGCCGTATGACTTAATTTTCAAGTCACTCACGGTCTATATCCCTCATTAGAAATCAGAAAATTTGCCAGTATAAAAGGTTTACACTATTCCCGGGACAATTAGCTATTGTAAGACCACCCTCTAGGATGAATTTGCCGGTATGACGCGTTTTGACAGATCACGAATACTGGTAACCAAGGTGAATATCGTTTTCAATTAGAAATGTGCAAATGACGCACAAACGCGCGCTCGATCGATCTATCGTATTTGAGTGCGATACCAACATTGTTCACTTGTTCTCTTTTTCCAAAATTTGCAAATTTCCCCCAAAATTCATGTTCAGTAAAAAGATTTTACCCATCCAGATTTGATCGGACATGACCGATGTCCGACCATTATTTCATACCCTGTAAAATCATCATTGCCATACAAACTCATAGACACTGACCTTGAATTTTCTGAATTTATCAGCATTGGAATTGATTTGGGTGTTGGAAATAATCTGTTGTTCACATGCATTTATCGCAGCCCAAATTCAACATTAGAAAACAACAAAAATCTACAAATACTTTTCGGAGACCTAGTCAACAAGCCATTCTCCCACTGCATTATTGTTGGAGACTTCAACTTTCCATGCATCAATTGGGTAAATAACTCAACTACAAATGGGCCAGGCCATACAGAATATGAATTTATTGAGACTGTAAGAGATTACTTCTTGTACCAACATATTACAGAACCAACAAGAGGGAGGGGAACAGATAGATCATCATGCATTGATCTACTATTTACAAATGAAGAGGGGATGGTAGACCAAATTGACATTGGCGCACTCCTTGGGAAACGCGATCATGCACTAATAACCTTTAAGTTTAATGCTGAAGTGACAGGCTTGCCAAAACCAAAAACAAGATATTTGTATGAGAAAGCCGATTATGAGAAAATGAAACAAATGCTTGATATGGATTGGGATGAGATGTTGAAGGATAAGGAAGTAGACGATCAGTGGCAAATTATTACATCAGAATTAAATTCGGCTATTCAGGAATGTGTACCACAAACATGTATTAAGAGAGATTTTACAAACTTCAACAAACACAAACTCCCCATTCAGTCAACAAATTTTGTCCAAGATTCACCGCAAGCGTAGACTATGGGCAGAATATAAGCTAACAAGAAATAAACGAAATCTAGGATTTCTTTTTTCACGAGAGAGTTGATACTTAACTCCCTAATACTTTTGATATTGCTAAATCGGCGTTCACTCAATAAACACTCAGAATAAAAATAGTTAGGTGCCCCTACTGGGCAGGTAGACAGAGGGTAGTCCGGCGGATGCTAGCCCCACCACCGCGCATGCGCCGACTACTACTTCCTCTGACTAATTTATTGGCTGACACACATGCAACTATTAAGAGCCTGAAGACCGAGCCTCTGTGGGGTGGAGAGGCCGGGTCCGTATCTAGGGAGGTAAGTATCAACTCTCTCGTGAAAAAGGAAACCTAGATTTCGTTTATTTCACATCAAGAGTATACTTACCTCCCTAATACTTTTGATATTGCCAGAATTCGACAGGGAATTCGGCGGGAGGGAGGCGAGGTCAAAAGACCAGCTCTTCCCTATACGCTTTTCCGCGTTTAAGGCACTTAAACGTCTGAAACTGTGTGAAAACACAGTCAGGATTTGACGGTTTCCCCCCCCCCCCCCCCTTTCCGGGAGGAAGACTTGAATGACCTCAATGTCCCATACGCTCTCTACGTACCAGTGCCATGTACTATAGGACAGAGAGGAAAAGGCTCCATTTTCGTATACTCTCACTGATGAACCACAACAATACACAAACCATCACCATATTAATAACAAAATGTAACGTGACAATACAATCAACAATGTACAACACATGAACAAGACTGACCTTGTTGAACTTGGATGCTGTCATCATCTTCCCATTGGTGAAGGCTGATGCAGTCCCAAAAAGTGGTTGTTCCCATTAATTAATTGTGAAGTATATAAGCAATGAGGAAACCCTCCTCAAAAATCATATAAGCGATTATTTTTTCAAAATCGACAAGGCGAGAGGATTCGAGGTGTCACGGAGATAACGGTCTGTAAAACTTGACTCACTGCGCAACGGACATGTCATCCACAGGGACCCCATTAAATAGGGCAGTGGAAGTCACCACGCCGCGGACACTGTGAGCCTTGGCCATGTCAACCTGCTTACCAGTGGCGGATTTATGACAAAATTGGATACACTCTACAATCCACCTGGAAATGGTGTCCTTAGAAGCCCTGCCATGGGATTCAATATATGACAACCATAACGCTGACTGATCGGTCCGCCACTCCGAAGTACGCCGTTTGTACTGAAGTAGCGCCCGAACGGGACACCATGCTTTAGAATTAGGATCATATCTAGTTACAGCAGGCAAAAAAATAGGTTGACCTGGATATTTCAAAGACTGATTCTTAGCCAAGAAATTAATCCTAGGTAGCAGCTTAAGGCCTTCCCCTGTAACCACAAAACGGTCTTCCTCGGCTGATAAGGCATGAATTTCACTCCTACGCCTAGCCGAGGCCGCAGCAATTAAAAATACAGTTTTAAGAGTTAACAGTTTCATAGAAATGGAACTAAGTGGTTCAAAAGGCTTATCACCTAGCACCTGAAGCACTAGCGATAAACTCCAAGACGGAATCACCGGGGGATTCCTTGGTCTTAGATTGCCCATGCCTTTAATTAATACATTTAATGTACTTACTTCATCACTCCCCCTATTAGCCAAGCAATGGATAACAGTCATTAAAGCTGATTTATAACCAGCAATAGAGTTAGGCTTGAGGCTATAGGCATCATACAGGTGACAGAGGAAATCAGCTACTACCTGAATAGATGAATCCATAGGATCAATACATCTTTTTGAGCACCACTCTGCAAATCTGTTGATTTTATGATTATATGCTCTGGAGGTTGACCCCCTCCTGGCTTTGGCCATAAACATGGCTGCATGCTCAGAAAAGCCCTCCTTAATTCTAGATTCCTTGAGAACATCCACGCAGTCAATCGGAACATTGACGGATTGTTGTGAAGGGCCTTGCCCTGGAAGATAATGTCGTCCATCAGAGGCAGAGGAACCGGATTGCAGACCAGAAGGTCCAGCAGATCCGTATACCATGATCGGCTTGGCCAATCCGGGGCGATCAGAAGCACTTGGCACTCCTCCTGTCTGATTTTCTGAAGAACTTTTGGAATCAGGATTGCTGGAGTGAATGCGTATGCATACATTCCACCCCCCCCCCCCCCACCCCCCCCAGCTGATAGCTAACGCATCTGTTGCGAAAGCGCTTGGATCTGGAATCGGAGAGACGTACGTCGTCAACTTCGCATTCTTCTTCGTAGCGAACAAATCGATGTTGGGTTTCCCCCAATGGTCGAACAGACGATCCGCCACACATTGATTTAGTTGCCATTCCGTCGGTAAAACACTCATCCTTCGGGCTCAATGAGTCTGCTAGCAGATTTAACCTTCCCGGAATATGAACTGCTTTCAAGGTAATCCTGTGATCCAGGCACCAACAAAGCAGTCTCCATGTCATCATACAGATACAGAGACTGGGCGACTTCGTTCCGCCCTGGCGGTTTATGTAAGTCACAACTGTTGAGTTGTCTGAATGAATAAGAACAATCTTGCCCTGAACTTTCTGTAAGAAATGTTCCAGGCCCAGGACTACTGCTCTTAGTTCCAGTAGATTGATATGTTCCTTTGACTGTTCCAGATTCCAAAGCCCTGATATCATGGATTCTCCCAGGCAAGCTCCCCACCCCTCCATCGATGCATCTGTATACACAGTCACCTGAGGGTGGGGAGGGGTTAGCAAAACCCCCACGAAGAGATTCTCTGTATTCAACCACCATTGCAGGTGGTGAATTAGAGGCGCCAACACTGACACGTTCGAGTCCAGCGAACCTGTACTCTGGGTCCATTGTGTCATGAGAAACAACTGGATCGGCCGCCTGAGGAATGACCGGTTCCAACGAAACCATCAACCCCAGCATTCTCAAGTAAACCCGTGCCAGGACATGACGACTGTCGCACACTGACTGAATTACCGAGATGAGTCTCTGAACTCTCTCCTGAGTAGGATAAACATATCCTGTCTCTAGATCGAAGAACATCCCCAGGTAAACAAACTTCTGGGATGGAGTCAGCTCTGATTTTTGAAAATTTATCATCCAGCCCAAATCCGTGAGAGTTTTCAAAACAATCTCTAGATTGGTCGATAAACTTTCCTGGGTGTGTGCTTTTAACAGCCAGTCGTCTATGTACGTGTGGACTGCAATGCTTCTCCTGCGGAGGTATGCTGTGATCGCAAGAACCACACGGGTGAAAACCCGAGGAGCGGTGGAAATCCCAAAGGGTAATACCCTGAATTCCCACTGTCTGCCCTGGAATGCAAATCTCAGGAAGCGACGGAAACTCCTCGCTATGGGAATGTGGAAATAAGCATCCTTCAAATCTATCGAAGCTGTCCACATTCCCTTCTCTAACCCCGCCAACACCGAGCGCACAGTCTCCATCTTGAAACTGGGCGTCTCTATGAACTTGTTCAACGGCTTGATGTTGAGAATTGGTCTCCACCCTCTGGTGTTTTTTGTTACTAAGAACACGGTTGAATAGAAGCCCGGACACTTCTGTGCCGGCTGAATAGCTCCTTTTAGTATGAGGGAATTTATCTCCTCCTCGATACACAACCTCTGCTCTGGATCTCTCGGATTTGGAGTCCAGATTGGCACTAGAGACAGTCGCGATAGCGGGCCTGTCAACCAATCGGGATGATACCCGACTGAAAGCCATCGCAAGACTAAACGGTCCTGAGTCAACCGTTCCCACTCTTGCATGTGGTCGGCCAGCCGGCCTCCCACCGGTCCACCTAGGGAGAGAGGTGGACATAAGGAGCGCAAGAGTGGCACTGTCTCCTTCGCCAGAAACACTGGAGTGGTTCTCACCGCGGTAACCGGCCCATCAGGCACGATTACCACGACCAGATCCTCGCGCGCCACGCCCAGCACTGCGTGCACCGAGGTGCGCGGGTGGCTGCCTGCGCCCCCCTCACTGCTGGCCGAATCGCACCCGGACTAGGCCGACGCTGCGATGGTGGGTGGCCGCTGACCTGGCCACCTCCACCTCGAGCCTGCAGGGGACGATACGCAGGGGGTGCGGTGCGAACGCGCTCCCGACGGAGCACTTCAAACTGCTCGCGCAGCGCCCTCTGGTTGTTGACCAGAGTAACCGTCTCCTGGAGGTGCCTACATCCCTCACGTCCAAAGAGACCAGGACCTGTCATAAGCGTACGCAGTAGCCTATTATACAGGTCCTGGGATGGGCACAGATTGTCCAAGGCAAACGTGCGCCTCGCCCGGACACTCCTGGTCACCGCCCGAGTCATACAGTCCAGAGCCAGGTTGATACCATCCTGGATGGCTCTCTGGACTGTGACCGGGCTCGGCTGGCGCGATGCGGATGCCGTTACTACCCCCTGTAACAGCTGGGAGACGCGGGACAGAGCGGCAATCGAAGCTCTCCCACTCTCCTCCGCATCACGCAACGCGGCATTAGCCGAACGCAACGCGTTCGAACACAAGACTCCCGTGTCAGAACGGGAGCCTGGCCGCGCATCTTCCCCCAACGCCGCGCGGTCATCCACGCTCGGCTTGGGTACCACACCGTACCTCTGGTAATCCAGGGGCACGATGCGGCAACGCCTGGCCACCTCGCGAGGGGCCTTCGCGAGACGCCCATTCGCCTTGATGGACGTCTCCGCCGCCTCTAACATGTCAACGACATGCTCTGCCAGCGGCAGAGATGGCATGGTGGTAGCAGTAGCCTTACCAGCTAACCACGGCCTGTGGTCACGCTGGCTAGCCGACTGCTCCACGGCAGGTCTGGCCGAACACTTACCAGCCACTGGCAAGCGTCCGACCAATCCTCTTCCGTGGCTAGCTGTGAGCGCTCTACAAGACAGGGGCCTTCATCTTCCTCCTGAGCGCAAGCAGCAGAGCTTGACGGCGGATAAGCTGATACCCCTGGCAAGCCAGGGAAAGCATGCGGGCCCGAATGAACAGGCATGCTAACCTGACTGGCTTGACCAGGAGCAGGCGCCGTGGTAGAGCACCACGGCCCCGGCCAGCACCAGTGATACTCTCGGCAAGCCGAGGTATGCGGTATAGCTGGCCATCAGCATCGGCCAGGGCCACCTTCTGCGCCGTGAACTCTACTCCTGCGTGAGTAGAGCCATGGAATATGTCACCTGTATTCCCCGCGAGGGGTGCACAGACGTCATAATCCATGGTCACGTCCGCAGACGGCGACCCTAACAGGTAATCCTCTTCCTCCTGGCCAGAAAGATTAGACTCCGGGTCAGCAAAGAGAGCTAACCCGGACTGGCCAGGAAAGGTGCCATAGGAGGTACTGGCACACGCGGCGTGCGGATACCCCTGGACTGATAAGCAGCCCGCGGGTTCCAGCGACAGCCGTCCACGACCCCTCGGCGCGACACCAAGCCTGCTGCCAGGGTCGTGGATCACCCCCACTAATGGGGCCACCTCTGAATCGTCGAACAATGGAACCGGCCTACGGAAAGGTGATTCAGAGGCGGGGATTACCTGCTCGAAAGCAGACGCCGAGGACGACAAAGGATTTGGTCCAGGAAGCATGCCACGTAGCAACTCTGGAACCAAATCCTTTATCGTCCTCTTCATCTCTCCCAACATCTCGGTCCGGAAGGCCTCCATGTCCACCGCGGACGAGGCCTTCCTCTTACCCTTCACATCCTCTCACTTCGACTTCCTCTCCTCCTCCACTACCTTGTCCTTCGCCTGCAAACACAGAAAGTCAGACATTAAGTCGCCCCCCCCCCCAATGCTTGCATACCTCACACTTAAGCAATGGCCCACAGGGACTACAACCAAAGCAAAGGTGAGGCACAAAACGATCTTTCAAGAAACGTCCACAGGACGGACAACCAGGTCTCTGAAACAGGACAAGGACGAGGACAATGAGCAAACTAGTTAAGGTTAGAAACTCAAAACCAAACTAAAAGAGAGGGAAACGATCATAAAGATCAATAATTGACTAAAACCAGCGTTGGACAAAACTTTAATTGTTAATAATCGCAAGGCTGATTATGACGTCATGATCCCATGACAGAAATCAATCGATCCGAACCAACCAACAACTAGGCATGCGTACGAATTGTATACATAACCAGAACATCTTAGAACGGTTATTCAAACTACACAACCATCAGATACACAATGATAACAATGGCAATAGCAGTTAATTTTCTTAAATAATTAACATCACCTCATATCATAACTTAAATACCTGACACTATGTATAGACAAACCATCCAACGTGATGAACTGGAGCACTCCACCAACTGTACGCCTCTTAACTCTCTCCACCTTAGGGGAAGGAATTGGATCAAGAGGGCAAAGTGAGAAGAGCTTCATATGAGGCCTCCGACTCACTGGACATAGATTCTTGGTTAGATAACATAACAGTATTAGTAGGAAATGGAACCTTGGTGGAGAGAAACAAACCCTCAGATGCTGTGATGTCCATTACATATCCTCCCAGAGACCTGTGGACATAAACACAGAGAGATATTAGTCTTATATAGCACCATGTTGAAATAAAACAACTAAAACAGGCGCTTATCACGGTAAACGCGAGTCCCGGAAACACATTACACCGGGGCAAACTCGCTAGAATACATTAGAAATCACCTGATATAAAGATCCTGCGCCATCCTCCGGCGAAGCCACTTTATCCGACACATCCAGGTCTAATATATTCACACTTCTAAGACTATATTCTCTCTCTAAAGCGTTGAAACAGTGAAACTTTTGAAAAAAGCACAAAAACATGTGTTCTCTCTGCCAATAAATTAGCAAAGAGGAAGTAGTAGTCGGCGCATGCGCGGTGGTGGGGCTAGCATCCGCCGGACTACCCTCTGTCTACCTGCCCAGTAGGGGCACCTAACTGTTTATTGAGTGAACGCCGATATTTAGCAATATCAAAAGTATTAGGGAGGTAAGTATACTCTTGATGTGAAATGATACTGTGAGGATTAAATACAATAATGTACGAAATCAAGTCCGTCAGGAAACTAGAAAAATTGTTAAGTTACATGAGCAAAAAATTACAGAAAAAGTTAAAATAAACCCAAAGAAATTCTGGACATATGTTCAAACTAAGACTAAAACTAGACTGTCTATACCAAACTTATATACTGATAACAATGAATAAGAGAAACCTTACTACTTCTAACTGTGAAAAAGCAAATGCTGTAGCAAATTACTTTTCATCTGTATTCGTCTGTGAACCTGACGATGTGCTACCAGAGCTTGATAGACTATCTACCCCGCAGCAAAATATCTTACAAATAAAGCAAAATGATATCAGAAAGAGTTTAGATAAATTAAAAATATCAAAGTCACCCGGTCCTGATGGCATCCAACCGCGTATCCTAAACGAACTTAGTAATAATTTATCCCATCCACTCAAAATATTATTTCAAAACTCATTGAACTCCAGTAGATTACCAACACCATGGAAGCAGGCCAATATTACACCTATATTTAAAAAGGGAGACAGAAAAGTCACAAGCAATTATAGGCCAATAAGTCTGGCAAGTGTCGTCTGCAAAGTACTTGAAGGTTTAATTAGAGACAGTATCATCCAGCATATGAAAACGAATGGCTTATTTAGTAAATGTCAATTTGGTTTCATCCCAGGTAGGTCCACCACACTGCAGTTATTGACGGTAGTGGATAAATGGTTACAAATATTGGATAGTGATGGTGGTGGATGTTGCATATTTTGATTTTTAAAGGCATTTGACAAGGTTCCCCATCGTAGACTTGTACATAAACTGAATCTATATAACATCAATCCACAGATTATTAAATGGATAGAAAGCTTCTTGTCACAGCGTAGCCAGAGAGTAATCATTAGTGATGAACCCTCAGAATGGAAATCAGTATTTAGCGAGATACCACAGGGATCAGTTTTAGGACCCGTGTTGTTTGTTTTATATATAAATGACTTACCTAATGTGATAACTAACAATAGTGAAATATACCTGTATGCGGATGACACAAAACTTTTTCACGGCATAAAATCTAATGATGATGCTAACGAAATGCAACAAGATATATACTTGTTAAAAGAATGGACCAGTAAATGGTTACTCCAATTTAATGCTGATAAGTGTAAATCTATGCGAATTGGCAAAACCAATTTACAAAATCATAGCTATATCCTCGGTAAAGACGGGTCCCGATCCAAGCGAGGATGAAAAGGATATAGGTGTTATTGTTGATGATAAACTATGTTTTGAGAAGCACATAATAGATAAAGTTAATAAAGCCAACTCCATTATGGGTGTAATAAGGCGCACATTTGTATCCCTTGACACAAACATATTTAGAACCCTGTATACATCATTAGTGCGGCCACATCTGGAATTTGCTAATCAGGTTTGGAGCCCCTATCTCAAGAAAAATATAGAGCTGTTAGAAAATGTTCAGCGAAGTAGAGCTGGGCGGTATTGACATTTACATGACGGTATCGGTACCATGAAAAAATACTGCGATACCACGGTATACCGTCATCTGAGGTTGAGGCATGCCACGAAATTAAAACAATCTTTTTCATTTCCTTTTCATTTCCATCTCCAATCAACGGTAAATGTAGGTAAAATAAATAAATTGGCTTTCTGATTTAGAGAAGAAAAACATTATGGCTATTGCGACTGTTTAGTTTCACGACTTCATCAGGTCACTATTTTTATTGACATAATATCATTCGCGGGAATATCGGTCAAAGTGTGTGGTCGACTCGCTAACTATAACCCGCTGTTTGAGACATTGGAGCGCGCTATATTCAATCTGGATTGTTCTTGCTATTAATGCGTGCGACCACCAAACGGTAAATTTTATTTTGGCAGTCGAGCGCATTGATAAACAGTCCAGACAAAATCTGCGAGTATTTAAACGAGAGTGTTGTTGTACTCTTTTATTTCAGTTGGAGTCGTATATTCGGCTACTCGCGAAAACAGGCCTATACACATGCATATAACACAACATTGAATATAGCCGATCCCAAAGCTTCTGATAATTACCGAGTACCCATGTGCAGACTCGTTACTCGCCATGCTTCACGTGAACAATGCGAGTAAAAGGCTATTTCCGCGAACTTCCGACGTGTAGCCAGTTGAAAAATGAATTACAAAAACTAAAACAACATAATTTTTAGGTGTCATTACTGAAACTGGATTTAATCCTTAAAGAAATTTCTTAAAACAAGCCAGAAAAATACAAAATAATGGCTGCTCGTTGTTAATAAATTAGCACGTGATCAAAATGGCGCGAACAAATACTACGTCTTAGTAAATTTTCATTGATAAATTCAGCATAGTAGGGTTGGGCGATTTTTCGATATTATCGTCAATATCGTGATATGCCGAATACCGATACCGAAATCGTCATAATTTCGAAAAATCGTAAATATCGTCAATACCGACAGGACGATATTGCACTTTTAACTGTGAGCATAATATAAATAACTAAGTTAGAAATGTCATACTCTTACCTCTATTCGGTCCAGTAATAGTCTTTAAGTAATAATCCAGTCTTTGTCTAAGGTAATAAAAACTTAATAAACTCCAAAATAATTTGTGTTCATTTAATTCATGGTTTGTTTGCGCTCATAAAATGATTTAAAGTACAAAATAATCGTTTGTTGTTCACTTTTCATAATTACATAAATAGACGACGCCATGTTTTTTCTTGCCTCATTCTGACTATTAGTCAGTGGGAATACCATTTGCACTACCCACATTCCATTCTGATGATGTCATTACTACAGGTCAAGCTATTTATCCATTAGTCATTGAACTGCATGGTTAAACATTCTTCTGACAGTGAAAGATTTAAACTTTAAAACTTTTAGGTCGATAGGAAACCACACACACTTAATCCCTTATCAATACCACAGCTTGGAACGGTGGGTGAGGGGGAAGTTAATCTCTTGCTTTACCGCTATACGTTTAACATTTTTAAACGAATCAGATCAAAATTCATTCCACATATAACATTACAGATTTATTCTAAGTGTGAAACAGCCTTAAAATAAATAATTTAGGCCCAATTATTTCCAGTCTTCGATCTGTTGTGGCAGTTTTGGTTGCAGTGTTAACTGGGTTAATTTCACACATCTCGGCTACGCCTTGCGATCAATGGATAGGACCGCTAAGTAGTGAGCGAATTTGAATAGGTCTACAATGGGACAAATTAGTATTTAATATTACAGACCAAATAAAATCTGATATAATTGTTTCCAGTCTTCAGGCTGGTTCTCGTTCAAAATCATACAGTGTTATTTTGTTAATTTGCATTGTCTACGCTAGCGGTGGCCGTGATAACAGCTGTCGGAATTATGCAGTGTGAATTCTGATTGGCTCAAGTATGATACAGCGGCCAATCAGATTTCGCTCTGCTGAATTCCTGTCTGCGCAATGAAGTTAATGCATATTCCTTGCTCAATCTTTTGACAGTTGTCGTGAGGTAAAGATAACACAAAATACAACACAAGAACACAAGAAAATCCTTTATTTTTCTTATTTGTGATGAATACGGTTAGTTGCATTACATTTGTTGCTTTAAACTGTATATTGAAGGGTGTCAAAGTGTGGAATTTCGTGTATTAAATATGCGGAAATGGCAATCATGGCGATCTCAATTTACGGTTTCAATGCAACAAATTTAATCAAAATAACTTGTAGACACCACCAATTTGAAATGTTATTCTATGTTTACACCCTAACTCCACACCCCACCCAAATGTCGATATATCGTGATACCGCGGTATTTTAATGAGATACCGATATCGTCATGCCTTGAGCAATATCGCCCAACCCTACAGCATAGTAATGTATTTTCCCACGGTCTAGTTCATGAACAACCAATCAGATACGTCTTTGCGAGGTTGCTGTTGTGTTTGAATAACACGCGGTGTGTATGTTATTTTGTTATTCTAGCGTGTTTGTTCGGCGACAAAATGCTTGGAGTAATAAATTACAAATAATAGAAACGGGAATAGGGAATAGATTATAGTGTAATTACTACCGGTGGATGGCCAGAGAATGAGTTTAGATGTTTTAAATAAAGTAATTTTACTGTGAGACTTTCAAGACGTACGTTTGACATACAATTCTGCCTGTCATTATTTTGTAATTGACGTCTTGATGTTTGTTTTTACAACGACCCTTTCAACCGGATAGTTGGGGATGCCTATATTTTTGGCACTATTAGCACCTATTTACCCTTGGTCAAGTCAGATTTTATGGATCTATTTCTCAAATATTGCTCAAACATTATGGACGGTATTCACGGTATTTGGAAATGTCAACGGTCACGGTATCGGTATACCGCGGTCCTCACGGTACTACCGTCAGACCGCCCAGCTCTACAGCGAAGGGCGACAAAAAGTGTCTCAGGCCTATCAAAACTAAATTATGAGACTAGGCTCAGGGTCCTTAATATACCAACTCTTGCATACCGTAGAGTACGAGGAGACATTATTGAAGCTTACAAAATTATAACCAAACAATATGATCCAGAAGTGTGCAACCTATTTGAATTTCAATCAGACTCAAGAACCAGGGGACACAGGCTAAAACTATACAAATCCAGATCACGTTTAAACATACAAAAATACTCCTTTAAACATAGAATTGTGGACTTATGGAACAGTCTTCCGAACCATGTTATAGTTCTAGCAACAACCATGATATCATTTGAAACAAAATTAGATAAACTATGGGATAACCAACCTCTATACTATAACTATCTAGCTGGCAATATAAATCACATGTTTTATTACCAAATTGAAAAAGGAAATTAGGAATCTGTCATTACAGGCTTTTAGTCTTCTCACAGAAATAGAATATGATTGATTCTTTCGATGGTTCTTGACTGTCTTAACAGGTATGTTGACCACACTGAATTTCCATATTCCAATATTGGCCTAACTAACGTTTTGTAATGTAAAATGGATGTATTCTGATCCAGATGTGAAAAGGTTCGTTTAATGACAACTAGTATACTATTTGCCTTGGATACAGTTTTGTTGATATGTTCGTCAAAGGATAATTTGTTATCGATCCAAATATCAGCCGTTTATCTGGAATTATTGATAAGGGTCTGGCATCTTACCGCACTCCAACGCCTATGTCGTCGCTGGGGCTCTAAGATTATCGTCGGCGCTGAGGCATAATAGCATTGCGGCCTATTGTAAATGGCGCTGAGGCGACTGTATAATAGCATTGTGGCCTATTGTAAACGGCTGTAGGAGCGATATCAGACGCTCTGAGTGTTGACAGGCACTGAGTGCTACACTAGACACATACTAGAGCATTAACCCGTGAGCACTGTAGCTGACAAAGAATGGTACTTTTTGATTTTTTAAATCATTTATGACTATATTTCTCGTAATAAATGCATTGCATAAGTAGCATGATTCAAACTGCTTATATTATATTCAGCAACATTTAAGTGCTTGGGCTTCAGATGGCTGAAAATTATTTGAAAGTTTCAAAACTTGCTGAAAAATTGAAGTATTTTCAGCAACATTTAATTGCTGAATATTAATTGAATGTAATTTTCGGGTTAGCTGAATATTTTGAAACTAAGCGGAGTAAAGAGATCCAAGGTAGCAAAGAACATAGGTATCATGCGCAGATTTAAGCCATATCTTCCCCCTAATATTCTAAAAACTCTATATTGTACACTGATCCTTCCACATATCACATATTGCAATGTAATATGGACTAACATGCATAAAACTAAACTACTCAGCCTTTGGTGGACTGCCTGTTGTGTAAATGTTAAATCTATGTGTTATATGAAAATAAATAATGTTGAATCTTGAAGACATACAATCCTTAGTCCGCCATGAATTAAGCACCCACACTTTGTCCGTATTGGGATATTCAGCTATAAAGTTGAATATTTTGAAACCAATTTGACTGGTAGAACACGAATGGGGTTTGCATGTTAATTATCAATATCCTACCGACTACAATCTGTGCTTAAATAGTAAAAAATAGTATTAAATCGTATATTGGCTGAAAATTATTTGAAAGTTTTGAAACTAATTTGACTGGAAGTGTTTATTAAGTGCAGGCGATCTCGCGAGAACACGAATGGGGTTTGTATGTTAATTATCAATATTCTACCGACTACAATCTGTGCGTAAATAGTAAAAAATAGTATTAAATCGTATACTGGTTGGGCTGAAAATTATTTGAAAGTACTGTATTAAGCGCAGGCGATCTCGCGAGAACACAAATCGTCGAATGGGGATTGCATGTTAATTATTAATATCCTACCGACTACAATCTGGGAGCCGAGCCCACCCGAGCTTGGAGCCGAGTACTCGACTGCAATATTATATCCCCCGACACCTATTACCTGGCTCCTCACCGCCGATGCGCCAGCGCCGACGTACAAAATCACGTCGGCGGTGAAGGGCGGTAAGATATCAGACGTTGTTGGAATTATTGAATAAATAATCTTGAATCTCCCCATGTGGACTAGGTTTTGCGCCGTTTCGTCAGGTTTTTGCCTGCTTTCGTCAGGTTTCGATAAAACACTCAAACGACGCAGAGGATTATGATAAAACACGAAAACAGATATCACAGTCTATTATTATTAAAAATAAATAAATATTGAAGAACGCGTGGCAGGAGGTGCTATAGCGTTATATTATCTATCGAAAACCAACACAAATGTACGACTTCCTTACTCGTATTATTAACTTACAGCAAACGAATATTTTAAACAATCGTAATATAATGTTTTAGAAAATTGTAATTTCTTTTTCTTGTTCTAAATATTCCTCCTGTCGTAGGAGAAACCGTGTCTGGTAACTGCCACCATACTATACCCACAGGCCCTCGTCTAACTGTAGGGTCAATTACCATCCTCGGTCAGCTCCGTGTTATTAAACTTGCTGTGTTGGCATGGTTGGGTTATAATTTTATCGCTCTAGTTAAGCTTCATAGGTTGCTCTTGCCAATTTTATATATCTGTATCTACAGTAAATATCCTAGATGGAGGACAATTACAAACTATTATGAAGATCGTTTATATGTAGAACACTCTAGGACAATCATAACAAAATGGTACACAAATACATGCTGTACCATGCTGTGTTTACCCCTATACAGGCGTTATTATTATATCACAGAATGTGTGTATCAGCTGTCACCTCATATAGTGTAATGTCGTGTTTTATGTGTATGGGGCCCATCGATTCATAGGCTCTGCTTTTAATGGACTGCCCAACTGTGATGTATCTATTCTATATATTAAGGATGAAATAAATAATCTTGAATCTTGAATCTTAATTTTATTTAGCCTTGATTCAAATGCTTTTGTTGACTTATAATTAGCGTTGACAACTGTTTCGGGCAGATCATTACATGAGTCTATGACTCTGTATGTGAAGAAGTTCTTCCTGATGTCTAACCTTGCTCATCTTCTGCATAGTTTTAGAGAATGTCCTTTGGTCATGCTGTTATTTGATAGTGGAATAGACATAGGTTCACTGCTTCAACTTCAACTTTAACTTCAATGATATACTCAACTGTTATCCACAAGCAGACATATGTTAAGGACGAATAGCGCACATGCTATGTACAATGATGCTGTGCAAATTAAAACCACTGTACAGGGTCTGGCTAGATGGCTGTTTTCTGGACGGCTAATTTAAATGCCTCCAGGCTTGGTGCTGTTACTTCCGCTTGTGGTAGCCGGTTCCAAGAATGTATCGTTCTTGGGAAGAAAGAATGTATATAAGCATTTATTGATGTTTGATATGCGTTGAACTTTTCTGTGTTGTCATGCAGCATAGATGCTCAGTTCGCTGGGTTTGGGTAGTATGATTGTGGTATCGCTACTAGTCCATTCACTATCTTGGACATTAGTATTACATCGGTTCTCGCTCTGGATTGTTGTACAGAGTCCCATTGTAAATGTTGTAACATTAACGTAATGCTGCTTCCTCACCATATTTGCCCGAGAGAATCTTCTGAAGTTCTATTGCAATGATTCTATAGCTATATGGCCTAAGAATTGTAGCCCGCGGGGTTTCGTTGGGTCGTTCCAGTATGAATCATTGGCCGTCGCACCACCTGTGCACGACGAATGAGGGGGCTGGCTAGCTCCGAGTCTCGAGGTTCCGGATCCCATATAACGTCGCTCCACAGAGTACATAGACCGACTTCTAGAGCCGGTGGAACAGTGATGTTCCAGTGGGGCCATGCGACCATTGCCACTGGGATTAAACTGCACAGTGTCATCCCAACTATGTATGTCACCGGTATGGCTTTCTATTGGTAATTTATATAATGGAGTATTAAAAATATAGATAAAAATATTCTAACTAACAAACAAGATTAATCGTTTGATAGGGTGAGCATATAGTCATATACAATGATACATAAAGTAGAACTAGCTAATGTACTTTGCATGTGGGGTCGCCAGAGGTACCTCACAGATTCATAAATCCGCAGAGGTATCCCCTCAAGGGAGGCATTCATACAACGAGGGCACTGGTTAATTAACATAAGTTATTATACCTTCCTGATACAAAAGAAAAAGATTACTGATGTTATGAGAGGAAGATGCCTTGCGCGGGCCTTATCCTAGTTGCTACTTAATGTTGTGAGAGGTAATAGCCTCGTGCAGGCCTCTATCACAGGATAATCTCACTTATGCAAAAGGCAAGTGCCTCGCGCGGGCCTCCGTCACAGGAAAATGCCTTCGACGCCGAAGCGGAGGATATGAGCTGGCAAAAAGGGTCACTCTTTTGTTCAACAAAAATGCTGTGGAAAAAGACCAGCCTAGTGAAATATAAAATTAATCGTGATGCATACTGGTTTACGTGAAGACAGAGCCAGTGATTCCCAAAGGATTCACAAGTCCCTGTCGTATGTAATTCTAAGATACTGCATTGGTAGTTGCCGCTTTATTTATGCAGGCCTTCTGCTACAGTCTAACCTATCAATTAGTTTTTAGAAACAAGCATTAGTTTTGGCCGCAAGTGGCAGAAATCCCTACCCATCATTAGACATGGCTATTCAACGGTGCAGACGCCTCAGAAAACATCTACCCTCGTGGATAGTAGCATACATGTTGCTTCACAACACATCTGAAACGGGTGAGATTCCAGATGTCTTGCTTCGCAACCACATAAAACATCACTGGACGATGGCTACAGTTTACACAAGCAAATTTGACAACTGACATATCATTACGGTGGGGTGGAGAGACGAATATCCACCACGAGTGTCCTTCCCGTGAGGATGTGGCAGATTCTGAGATCATGCCAAGACACTACAATGAGTTGAGTGGAGATGCGCATCTCGTCCATCACCAATCCTATGGACTTAACCATTGACCTGACGTTAGGTTTATGTTCCAATATGCCCAATATGCACTGCGGGCCGAGAATAATATATCCTATCATAAATAATAATAATAAATGTTTTCGCAGTGCTTTCCTTCATTGGCAAAGATGTCTAACTACTAAGTATCCTAGGATACATGGTGTAGTTCGGATCGACCGGGCAGGTACCAGCCGAACCAGTCAAGCTGGGTACGCGCCGCCCGTCCTGGACTCGTTCCCTGAACACGCACCCCCTGGGTAGAGCCATAAGCGTATATGAGCCTATGAGAGAGATCGCGTTATAAAAAACGAATAGGTTGGCCCTGTTCCAGCTACGATCAGCATGACATTATGCAGATCACTTCGCCTTCTGTCGGTTTCCCTCCCGTAGCCAGCAGTACTCCAGCCCACTGCACTAAAAGCAATTTTGTAACTCCCGTCCTTGCGGGAGCATTTTTGGAACTTTTTAGTTATTGTTCACGAATATATCAAGAGCTACTTCGGAACACGAACTTGCGGTGAGGCCTTTACGGCCTGAAAATGTGATTCTACAGATGTAGAGGCAGCGATGTTCTTTGGTGGATGACTCGCCGGATCTGCCAGCCACGCAAAAAAAGTTGTTATTTAACCGTCCCGCACTGATGTCGTGCAGGTTTTTCTAAACTTTCGACCGCAGCAAGTAAACTTTGCCCGGTACGTCTTCAGAGCTGGCTGACGTACCCTGCATCGTTAAGCTTAGTTTCGTATCTTCATCTGCATCTTACAACCCCTGCTTATGATAGGGGTTGTTATCAACTTCCATCCGTACCATCGGTGTACGGGAACTTTCTTCACAGCAGCAATGTTATTGTATCTCTTGCTGACTACTCATTAGACATTCTATATTGTGATTACAATCCTGAGTTCGATCCGCTCCCGCCATGAGCTGCTTGTGGGATTCCTGTGTGTGGGAACCAACCTGCGGGAACGTTCCAGCTTCCTGAGAATGCATCAACTCATGTCAACCTAAGAATGACGTATCAATTTCAGCAACACGATAACTGGACTTAAGAATGGCTACTGATTATTCAAGTAACTATACTTTAATTATTAGGATAAATGTATATTTCTTAAACTATATTGTACCTGTATAGATGGTCTCGATGACTAAAAGGTACCGTAACGGTCTTAGGACCACTAGTTATAATTTCTGTATATGTTACTATACACCTGTGCAAAAGTTAAGCACCAGCAAAAACAATAGAACGTAGAAACATGATGGTACAACTAGGCTGCCATACTGTTTGTCCCAGCGTTAGCTGACATAATTCCAAGTATGAAATGCACATGCATGCATGACTTCACGCCGCTTGATGTCCGTGCGTGGCGGGAAACAGCACACGTGTGTTCAGTTATGTAAAAGTCCAGTTTGAGGTGTAGAACATTACATACAGATTAAGGCGACAAGATTAGGAATTTTGTGTTCATGACCGTGGTTTATTTGTACAGAGAGAATTAGCTCTTGATTGTGAACCGCTATGGCAAGACGAAGGTTAAGTCATCGTGTGAAATGGCAAATCATAGGCATGCATACCACTGGTATGTCATGCAGAGAGATTGGCAGACAGCTGAACATTAACCATACTGTAATCAGTCGTTTGATTGCAAAACATGGGAAAACTAACGAGGTGTAGGACAGGCCTAGATCTGGAAGACCGAAGAAGACTACTGCCCGTGATGATCGAGCCCTAGTGCGCCTTGTTAGGAGATCTCCATTCACCAACAGCAGAGTGCTCAGCCAGCAATGGGAACGCGCAATAGAGTGTCAATGTCTACCGTCAAAAGGAGACTGTATGCTGCTGGCATGAAAGCTAGGAGACCTGTCAGACGTCCTCTCCTCACTGCACACCACAAAGAGGAGCGTCTGAGGTGGTGCAACGAAAGAAGACACTGGAACATGAGATCCTGGAGACGGGTACACTGGTCCGATGAAAGTCGGTTCCTGCTTCATGCCACAGATGGTCGAACTCGTGTATGGAGGTCCAGATGCACGGCGTACAACCAACGTAACATCATGGAAGAAGTTCCATTTGGTGGAAGTTCCGTTATGATATGGGGGTGCATCTCATTTGATTGTAAGCTGGATCTGTTGACTGTACCTGGAACACTAAATGGACAAAGATATCAAGATTCCATACTGGATAGAGTTGTGGTCCCTCATTTTGTAAATCATGCACCTGGAACCCACCCTATATTCATGGATGACAACGCCCGACCACATCGTGCTAGAGCTGTGCATGAATACCTCCGCCAGAATGCCATCGAAAATCCTACCATGGCCAGCAAGGAGCCCTGACATGAACCATATTGAGCATATCTGGGACATTCTGGGAAACATGGTGAGAAGGAGGGATCCTCCTGTGCAGAACCTACAGGAATTAACAGACGCACTCCATCTTGAATGGCAACGAATACCACAATGGTGTATCAGTCGGTTGGTGACCAGCATGAGACGTCGTGTCCAGGCCGTCATCCAGGCACAAGGTGGATATACCCGGTATTAATAATGACAGTCTCAAACTCGTGCACAGATGTTAAACTTCGTTTTCAGACACCATTAATGACAATCTAGCCACGTGTGTCAACTGTAGGGCAATAGTTGTCAGTTGTGTCAACGTAACCATATTCAGGCCTCGTTTTCAAGTTCAAACAAAAACATACAGTGTTTCCCCACCATCATAATCAGCATTCCACTAGTTGCATTATTACCTCTTGCACTAAGATGGATGGGTACATAAATGTTTATGCTATTGCTTTCTTCATAGCACATGAATATACCCTCGCATGTGCGTAAAAATAGGGTGGTGCTTAACTTTTGCACAGGTGTATAGTTATTCTCATTTGCTGTAAGGTGTTTTCACTAACCGCACCGTAGTAGGTTCGTTAACCTGTATTAAAGATATATAATTCTGATCATTCTACACTGTATTGATTGTTCTGGTTCGTTTATATGTATATGGCCAGGGCCACCAGTTCGTATGTTTTGCTTAGTTGTAGAAAATATAGGACAGCAGTGCACGTAGGAAACACTATACAGCAACACTTATATATGCAGCACTTTCTCCCGCCATCAACAATTTTTCACTGAGGTCGCTGTCCATGCTATAACTCTGTTTAGCCCGGCATGCTACCGACTAAAACCTTTTCTATTCAGCTCGATAGGATATGTTTAATATGATTAGGGACAATTCTTCATTAGGAAATCTGTAGTATATGCCTCTTTCCCAGTAGTTGCGATGATTTAGCACCCCACTCCGGCAAGATTCATATCTCTAAGATAGTGTCTCTCTTTATGTTCCACCAAGCCTTGTGGCTTCTTAATTGTTTCGATGTCCCTCTCGGCACCATGGGCTGATTCGACCCTGAAAAACTGTTGGGATTCCCGAGCAGTGATGGCCAAGGTGTGGTATCGCATACATTTCCTCTGTATCCTCGGATACTTAGTAGTTAGCACTTCTGCCAATGTAGGAAAGCACTGCGCAAACATATCTTAATTATTATTTTCTTTTACTTGCTGAATAATCCTCCCGCACCGCAATGCAAAACTGGGCAACTTGTATTTAAACCTAACGACAGGTTAAACGAATAGTTCCATAGGACCTGGTGACGGGCAAGATGTGCATCCCCACCGAATTCCATAAGAATGTCTGGGCATGATATTTAGATCTGCCATGCCCTCACGCTAAGGACATTTACGGTGGGTATTTGTCTCTCTTACGCCCCCCCCCCACCATAACGTTAGATCAGTTGCCTAAAATGCTGTTGTGAAAAGTAACCAGTGTCCTGAAACGTTTAATGTGGTTACAGAGCAAGATGTCCGGATTCTTATCCAGTTCGGAGATCTTACTAAGTAACATGCATGAGCGCTGTCTTCAGTATTGATGTCTTAGGGCATCCGTTCTCAATGACAGCCGTATCTAACCGCTAGGTAGACACCCGCCATTTGTGGCCTAAAATAGTTCTTGTCACTAAAAACTAAAGGTAAGATAACCATAGAAGAAGGCCCGCATAAATAAAGGGGCAACTGCTAAACCAGCATACTAAGAATTACATAAGACGGTGACGTGCAAATCCTTCGGGAATCCTTCGTCCCGTCTTCACGCAAAACAGCACGCAACCATATAGTCATAATCTCACTAGGTATGGTCTTTTCTTTTCAGCATTTTGGTTAAATATTAGAGTGGGCCCATTTTTGCCTACTACTCTTCTCCCGCTTTAAGCAGTGGCGACACCTTCCCGTACCAGCGGCCTGCGCGAGGCACTTGCCTCTCGCAAGGATTCAGCGACAACGGCCCACGCGAGGATAATACTTCTCACCCAAACTAGCACTAGGAGTAGTGCCCGCGTGAGGCACATGAGTTTTCGTCACTACAGAGATAATTTTCTTTCCTTTCAGCTTAGAGGTATAATAGCTTATATTAAGCTAATTAGTTAAGTCTCGTGTACGGGAGGGGAGGGGGGGGGGCTCCCTTGCAGGGATACCTCTGTGGACCTACGAGTTTGTGTGGTATCTCCAGGAGCCCCACGTTTAAAAGTTCATCCAACTGTCTCTATGTCTTGTATTTTCGTATGCTCATCATTTTTATCTAGCTTACTCGACAGTCTGTTTGGGTAAAATATTGTATAGACTTATTTTAATTAGGTCACCAAATCAAATCTTGTAAGTCCATAGATCACGAAATTGCTATGGACAGGCATACTGGTGACACAAACTCTTGGGATGAGACTGTTGTGTTTAATGTATGCGACAATGGTCGCACGGCCCCACCGGAACAATTGGGTTCCACCGGTCTTAGGAGCCGGTCTTTGCTACCCGTAGGGCAGTATCATACAGGATCCGTCCCCCCGAGACCGGAAGCTAGCCAGCATCATCATTCATCATGCACTTGTGGCACGGTGAGTCGACATCATACACCGGAATGGCCTGACACTACCCCACGAGCTACAATGGGAGGTGTATGTAACCCCGCACTTTGTCCATCACTGCTAAAAAAAACTCCGATAGTTTCTCAGAGTCAGATCAGTACAACGTGCGGGAGGGATATCCAAACAATTGCAAAGCCTTGCGGCTGGTGGATCGTGAAGAGAGACAATAACTTTAGTACAATATTAGAGGTCCTATAGGTAAGTTGGCCAATTTTACACAACCTTGCTGGAGTGCGGGACTAATTTACCGCAACAACCAGAAAAGAGGCATACACTATGAGTCTCCTAATGAAGAAATTGTCCCTGATCACTTTTAACCTATCCTCCCGAGCCTAATAGTCAAGGTTAGTCGATAGCATGCCGGGCTCCATATATAGAGCACGGTCAGCAACCTCAGTGTAAAATTGTTGGTGGCGGGAATAAATAATGTGTGTGTTGATGCTGTATAGTATTTCCTATTGTACTGCATTCCAAAGTTTTCTACAAATAAATAAAACATATGAATGGGATGGCTACATGCCATATATAACTAACCTATGCAATGAAACAATATCACAGTCTTTACAGTTTGATTAGGTAAGGTCATAAGTATATATATCTACTTATGACCTTACCTAATCAAACTGTAAAGACTGTGATATTGTTTCATTGCATAGGTTAGTTATATATGGCATGTATAAATATATAGGTCAATAACCTAACTGGTGCGGTTAGTTAAGCACCTATAATAAACAAGGATAATATACACAGTTCAATAAAGAAATCATAAATTGCAGTCTTAGGACTGGTTTGGTACGTATTAGTTATCAGTACCTTTCCCGGATATAAATTATGACGTCATGACAATATGTATAAAGTTACTTGAATATCTAATAGACATTAATGTTACAGGTTACTGTGAGCTACTGAAATTGAGGCGCTAACATGTTTGTAGCGTGAGTCGACACGTTCTTGATGCGGGAAATGTTTCCATCTGAGAATTCTGCAGGTGTTGATCGGCAGGGTGATCTCCGCACATAGGCTCCCGTAGACATGGTACAAACTCAGGACAGGGAAGCGAAGTAATGTAGAAATGTAAATTAGATAGTCGCTAAAAAATTCACAATAACCATTTCACAGAAGTGATAAAAGTTCCCGTACGGCGACGGAGTAATAAAGTTAAGAATAACCCACTAACAGATAGGGTTAACATATAATATTTATATGCATGTACAATTGAAGCATACGGTGCAGGGTGCGTCATCTAGCTCTTGTGGCGCACCAGGCAAAGTTACTGGGCTGCGGTCAAAAGTTACAAAAGTTAGTCACACGACATGCAGGGTGCTGGTTGAATTCCACTTTTGCGTGGTTGGCAGATCCGGCTAGTCATCCACCAAGAAACATCACTGCTCCACTCCATGTAGAAGTTACATCTCGGGCCACAAGGGCCCTTCCCGCAGAGGTTCCTCTTACTGCTGTTCGAAAACGGGAACCATTATGTTGGAATTAAGTCCAAAAACTTAAACTGCGGGTGGGGGGGGGAAAGGGGCGAGAACTGCTTTGACGGGTGGTTGATCTGAAAGACGTCAGGTTCTGCGGGGGATGTGATGTATCCTTCGTATTCATAAGTATTGTGGTCCCTTGTCTAGTCCACGCCTCCAGTCAGTTCTCCACCCTCGGCCGTCACGCCGATGATGCTCTCGATCTTTGGATTCATCCCCTTTTATACTCGCAGGGACGTCATAGCTGGCTATCTCGACCAATGAGAGACTGGTGCCTCAGCCAATCAGCACTCTAAATTAGCGTGACGTATACACAAATAACTAAATATTACTATATGTATAGATGTGTAGGGTAATGTAGTAATGTGCACGCGCATGTGCACTAGACGTTCTTACGAACTTAGTCGTTTTCATGATGAGATGCCTCTCGTATAGGCCCATATACGCTTATGGCACTACCCAGGGGTGTGCACTTATTGGAACGACCTCAGGATGGGCGGCCCGTACCCAGCTTGGCTGGGACAGCCAGTACCCTCTCGGTCGATCCGCATCACACTATACCTTGCAAACCTACACCCCCTTGATTGGCTCTGTTATATCTCAGTCTGAATAAATTCATTACTTACTTATGTTGTTTCTGATCACATGCTTATGTTTCAATGGTCAGATCTTCTTCATCATGATACTGTGCATTTCCTCTTCCGGTTTCTATCAGCGCCGTATAGGCTAATACTAATGGCTGATCTTTCCAGTATTTATCTAGATGGGCCTTGAAGGTATTTACTGACTGAGCTTCTACAGCATACTGTGGTAATTTATTCCAGACTTTGGGGGCACGGACTGGAAAACAGTTTCTGCTGACTTCTAGTTTGCCCTCAGCTGGAAAATTGTTTTATCATGTCCACTGGCCTCATCTCTATCGACAACCTCTTCTCTTAGTTTAAGCATAAATCCTGTTTCTTCACTGTATACACTGCGTAAAAGTTTGTACACTTTGATCATGTCACAACAAACTCCACAAAATACCAGTGTATGCAGTTTCAGTCATTTCAGCCTTTCCTCAAAGGTAAGCTCCCTTAGACCATGTATCCGTTTGGTTGCTCTTCTCTGCACATTTTCTATGAGTGTTATCACTGACTTCTGGTATGGGCACCAAACAGGTGCATCATAGTCGAGATGGCTCCTTACCATTTCCTTGTATAGTGGAATAAAGTTTTTCTCATTTAAGTTGACATACATTCATCTAATAATTGCGAATACAGCCTACTATCGGCTTTGTTCCCTTTTTCTGTTATATGTCTTTCGAAGTTTAATGACTCATCTATGACCACTCCAATGTCCTTTTCGTCTTTGGATTGCAAGATTTCATGGTATTTTCAATCGGCGGTGATATGATAGTTCCTTGCATCTGCATTTACCCATCCCAAACTTATTTTTACACGCTTGTCTTGATGGATGCAGAGAAGCTATGTATTTGACTACTCTGTTAGCTCGTTCAAGTCTGCCTGTAGTGTAGCATTGTCCTCTGGACTTAATATAGTCCAGAAAATCTCTGTGTCATCTGCGAAGAGATAAGCATCTAAAATCACTTGTCCAGGTAAGTCATTTATATAAATGACAAAGAGCAATGGCTCAATACACTCCCCTGATGGATTCCACTAATAACATCCATCCAGTCTGACTGCTCACCATTTATGGCTAAGGGGCCTTTTTGAAATCCAGATATATTGAATCTACCGAATGGCCCTCATCAAATGCCTTTGCCCATTTGTTGGGGGACATGAAGAAGCTGCAGTGCTGTTGACCTGCCACTAATAAATCCGAACATGTAGCACATAATATGGTCCATAACTATGCCTTCCATTACCTTGCATAGATGCTGGTTAGACTTAGTTGTTTATAATTTGCAGCCTGTTTCTTGCCACCTTTCTTGAATATTGCTGAGATCCAAGCTTCGGGAACTGACTTAATGCCTAAATAAGTCCAAAATATGTTCTTTTGTCTTCTATATAGTACATACTATTGTTTTATGCATATTTATGTAAGGGGTCTAAGGTACAGAGGGTATGCCTCTAGTGGACTCCCTGTATGCACACTATATATTCTGTAAATATCATTCAGCCAAATAAATGCCAATTCAATTCAATTCAACTCAATACTATGTAGTCATACATTACTATGTGCTAGTTATATCATATAAGACCGCAACAGCTCATGGTGCCAGGATTTTCAGCTTAAATTAATAACTCCCACATCCAAACCTTTCTAAGGGAGCCTTTCCGCAGAAGGGTCGTGAGGGCCCAGATGTAATTCTATGGAATGTAGAACTGATGGTGTTTCTTGGTGGATGAGTCGCCGGATCTGCTGACCATGCTGAAGAGTGGACTCAAACCTCCGTGCTGCATGTCGCGTGCGATTAATTAACCTTTCGACCACAGTCTGGTGGGACTTTGCTCGGTGCGCCGCAAAGATCTGTGCGATGTATCCCGCACCATGTGCCAGTTAATGTACATGCATAATTACTTATAATAGTAGCCCTCTATGTTAATGGGCAACTTTTAACTTTCAAACTACCGTCGCTGGACAGAAACTCTACAACAACTGTTTTAATCTTGTATTAGTTGTATGACTATCTAATGGACATCTTATGATTTGTTCTGCTTCACCGTCATGAGAATGTGCCGCATCAATGACCTGCCTGCGGAAATCTGCTTGCGGAAACCAGCCTGCGGAAACCTGCTTGCAGAAACCTGCATGCGGAAATCTTGTGCTATTTACATGTTAGCGCATGAATTTCAGTGGCCCATGAACTTTTACCGTACCGATGACCAATAGGTACTCAAGTAACTATATTATTGAACATTTAATTATTTCTGGATTTGGTACTGATGACAGTACCTTACCGGTCCTAAGATCGCATTATTATATTTTCTGTTTCTTACTGTGAATATTATCTTTATTTACTGTTGGTGCTTCAACTAACAGCACCATAAGGTCCAGTGACCTGTGATATATACTGTTCTCATCGTATTAGTTAGTTGTGTATATGATAAGTGGCCATTCTAGTTAATATGTTTTGTTTATTTATAAAAACTCTGGAACGCGGTATGCTAGGTAATACTATACAGCAACATTATATATCCGCATCACTATGTATCAATTTTACACTGAGGTCGCTGTTTCTGCTCTAATTGTTTGTGCTTGACATGTTACCGACTAAACCTGGCTATTCAGCTCAATAGGATAGGTTAAAAGTAGTTAGGGACAATTTCTCCACAAGAGACGCATAGTGTCTGCCTCTTTTCCAGTTCTAGTGGTAATGTAGCCCCACACACCGGCTAGGTTGTGTAAAATTTGCGAGTGAACTTAGTGCCTCTTATTTATATTGAGTTATCGTCTCTTTCCACGATCTTCCAGCCGCAAGGCTTATTAATTGTTTGGATTCCCATCGACACGTTAGTAGGATCGGACCCTGGGAAACTATCGGATGTTTTCGAGCGGTGGTAGTTAAAGTGCTGATTTACATACACGTGCCCTGTATCATCGGATATTAGTTAGTTAGGATCCCGCCAAAGTAGGAAGCGCTGCGAAATAATATTATTTAATTATGTTGTGATACCGGCCTGCAGTGCATCTCCGGGCATTCTGAAATGTAACCCTAATGATAGGTCAAATGTTAACTCCATAGTACGTGGTGACGGACAAGATGTGGATCTCCATCCAATTTGTTGTAGTGTCTGGGTGAGGTCTTAGAACCCACCACACCCTCACGGGAAGGACGCTAGTGGTGGATATCTATCTCTCCATCCCCACCATAAATGACATGCCGCTTTCTAAAAATTGCTTATGTGAACTGTGAAACTTGTCCTGGTGATGTTATGTGGTTGCAGGACAGGGCAACCAGATCATTATTTGATTCGGGAGCCTTGCTCCGTAACATGTACGCACTCTATCCTTTGGAGGTAGATGCTATGAGGGGCGACCTACGGGAAGCTGAGCATCTTCGGCCAATGGATAAATGTATCTAAAGTTAGGTAGGTATCCCTGCCACTTGCGGCCAAGGCTTGTTTTCGTTGCTAATAACTAATAGGAAGGCTAGAATATATATGAAGGCCAGCATAAATAAAGTGGCAACTACAACTCTGGAACTACATAAGACGGTGACCTGGGAATTCTTCAGAAATTGTTCGTTCCATCTTCACGTAAACGAGTGTGCAACACATTAATTATGGCTTCACTAAGACTTTCAGCACTTAGCATTTTCAGTTTGAACAAAAGAGTGGCCCCTTTTTGCCAACTCTTTTCTTCCGCTTCAGCGGTGAAGGCATTTTCCTGTGACGGAGGCCCATGCGAGGCACCTTCCTCTCCCAACAATAATATTTCCCTTGTGTGTGAGTGTTAGGGGTATACTAGCTTATATTAAACTCACCAGTGACCTCATAGCGATGCTCTCTTACAGGGATACCTCTGCGGATTCAAGGATATATGTGGTACCTCTGGCGAACCCACGTAGAAAGAACACCGGATGGCTCTATGTTTTTTATTACTGTGCTCATCACTGTCAAATGAGTGAAATTGTTTGTATAGTATATATATATATATATATTAAATTTGTGACTGCTTAATTATTAACATCTTGTATGTTAATCTAAATTATAATGGACCGTCATACTGGTGAGACAAACAGTTAGGACGACACTGTGTGGTTCAATCTTGGCGGCAATGGTCGCACGGCCCCACTGGAACATAAGTGTTCCACCGGCTCTAGAGGCCAGTCTTTGTACATTCTGGAGAGATGCGATATGGGATCCGCAACCCTGAGATCTGCAGCAAACCAGCACTCCCACGCATCATGTACTTGCGGTGCAACAGAGTGGAGCGACTTAGCGGACCAGCGCATACCTCTGCAAGCTACAATAGCACCCACCCCTGTAGCAAGGGTGGCAATGGCGGCCACAGCAGCACTGGCTCCATTCACACCTGCAACTGTGGTTGTGCATGCTAGACGTGTTCTGAGGTACTTTTCTGTCTCGTGGACGAGATTCTGTCTGATGGTGTCAATCTGCTCGAGTCGCCAGTAATGGACTGTACCACCCTCCTTAGCTGCCAAGGCTGGATATAGTTCAGGCAGCTTTCGCCACTCAGATTTTGCCATGGTATACCTAGGTCCTAAACTTGTGTCATCACCTGTAGGATCTGTTGATGTGTCATTGTGGGATTCATCTTGGAGAGCCTGGCGAACCGAACGAGCCTATTGGTGTGGAAGCATGCCTCCCTCAAACACCCCTGGTGGAATTTCTTGGATTTATACTTCTCTTCCCACTGCATGACTTCTACAGACTCATCACGCTCATCATCCAAGCAATCGTACACGTTTGGCCCTACGACGCCCTCCTCCTCCTGCCGGATGAGGCTCTCCAATTCTTCGACTGAGTTGTAGTCCCTTTGTCTCCTTGTTTCTCTGACATTCTGTTTATACCAGCTCACCCGCTGCAGTCGCTCGCCTTCTTGTCGACAACGCATTTCCTGTACCGCTATATCTACCATCCCAGAGAAGGTGTGTGGCTCTATCCCATTTTTCTACGTTTTGGTGAATGACTGATAGGTCTGATATGATATCATGATGATAGGTCAATAAGTAGTAGCAGTGTAAACTCTAATTGGGCATCCGACAGACCATCCATACTGGCATATAGAATAATAGTGGAGCTGTCAAACAGGTGATTTATGTGGGTGAACATGTTGGGGCTGATCGCTTTCCACTGTTTGCTGGTGGCTCCTGGTGGATATTCTATCACGTCAAACCCTACTTCAGTTAGTGAGCTGTGGTAGGTACTTCCTGGTGGCGGATGTAACACATCGGTGTGTACGTACGTGGTGGAATGCTGAGCTACCTTGACGAGAACCCATTCTATGCGATACTGAACCACACGTCTACCAACTACAGATGGTCTGATGACATTCTCCCAATTTTGGAGTAGCAATCGGACAATCGTCATGGCTATACAATCCATTTAAACCCCTATATAGGTATAAACATGGAGCCCATATTTGCTCACTCGACCAGTCTAGCTGATCTCGTGGACGTATACGACGTTGATGCTGCCAAGGTTAAGGCAAGCGATGGCGAGTCGTTTGTCCTCCAAAATGGAGCAGACTCCAAGACATTCTCCCTCCATCCCATCGGTGGAGATGGTGTAGAGCTGCTCACTGACCTAAAGGATGTCTAGAAGGAACGTCTGGGTCAAGAGAGGGATGGTGACAAAATAGCGTTCTGCTATGACTTCCCATTGTGAAGAAGGATGGCACGGTCCGGAAGCTTTGTAACCGGGGGCATCTTTCCTGACCTATATAGGACAGGGGACAACCCTAGTTGCAATGGGTCATAGTATTGGGGTCACTGGAGGAAAGCTCCTACTGCGTCATCTCTTTGATGGACCAGAGGAAGCCATCAATATTCAGGATGGCATCCTGCGAATAGATGGTGTGTCGCGCTCCTCAAGGCGAAGGGCTCAGTCAAGCTGCTCGAGTGTGTCAGGCTCACAAATCTGCAAACAACACCCATTGTGCTAGAGCTGTGGCTTCTAGCTGGTGGTAAATTGAAGCAGCTAAGACCTGCCCCAGATGGGATGAAGATCGGCATCGAGGCCAGTACAGGGTTCCATCTGACACAGATATTTCTCGAGGGGTTCACTTCTTCGATTTAACCCTCCATGTATAAGATGCTGGTTATACTAATGTCAATACCTGTGGTGGCTGCCTCACAGACAGCTATGATATTAGGTGCCAAGTGGGCCCACTTCCGAGATGAGCCTCAGTACAATCCTTTCCATGACCATTTACGGAAAAACATCTATAACCGGTTTCACCCATGTGTGGAAATTGAGTCTGCCTGCCACTTCTATGGTGTAGAAAGGGTTGGACGTGGTTGTCTGCAGCTGAGGTGGCACCAGATCCTCTGTGTCACCTATGAACATGCTAGAGTCTGCCATGGTGACAGATAGTAGGCACTTTAGCGTTCTGCCAAGTGAGTGTTGCCAAGGCAGCTTGAAGGGTCTGTGGGTAATCCTCTCATGCCAATGTGACAGTGGTCGTGACAACGTGTTTGTTTGAGGAGTCTTGCTCTGGAGAGCATAGGATACGTTGTGTAGCTCACGGGGGTATGCGCTGGTCCATTGTCTTGCTCTGCTCCATTGCACTGCATGTACAGGATGCATGGGAGGGCTGGTTAGCTATGGTTCTCGGGGTTACAGATCCCATTTCGCGACTCTCCGGAAGGTACAAAGACTGGCTTCTGGAGCCGGTGGAACGATCACATTCCGGTGGGGCCATGCGACCATTGCCACCGAGATTGAACCTCACAGTCTCATCCCAACTGTTCCTTTTACCAGTATGTCAGTCCATTAACTAGTTTAAATGTCTGGGCATGATGATAATACTTATAAATAATAACAACTGTAGAAACAATGGTACTCATTTGCTAGTGAATGAGCAAAAATAATACAGTACATAGAATCAAACTGGTGTTCTTTCTACGTGGGCTCGCCGAAGGTACCTGACAGATTCGTAAATCTGCAGAGGTATCACCGCAAGGGAGCATCGCAACGAGGCTACTTGAATAGTTTAATATAAACCAATTATACCCCTAACACATACAAAATATTATTGTTGCAAGAGAAAGGTGCCTCGCATGGCCTCCGTCACAGAAAATGCCTTTTTAACAGGCATGCCCATATTTTGTTCTTAAGATAATGGCCTTTGTAACCATATTACTTTGATCACATGAAAAACATATTAATATATGGAAATAGGACATTTTGATTGATGTGACAATAAATTTAAGGAAACAATTGCATTTCTTTGCCTGGGCCGTTACAGAGAGAATTTACATAGTCTAACATCACAGATGCCACATTAAGTAGTTGATGGTTTATACTCTAAGCTAAATGGGATGAAATGCACAACTTCTCAACTTCAAGGGTTGTTAGAGGGAGATTTGTGTCATTTCAGTCTATCATGGAGACACATTACACTATTAGGCGCTGTAGAATTTTTTATGTACCTGGAATTTCTTAACTTTAACTTTTTCCGACTAATTCGCATCTCCTCTGTTGTGATAAATAAATACCTACTCATTTAGATATGTATATTATGAATTATTACCTCTTGAAGACGCTCAGTTGGATTCTAGCGAAATTGTAACTATCCAACAACTGTCACGTTTCCAACAGCTGCTGGCATGCGCAGTGTCCAATCTATGGATATGACGCTCACATCCCGATAGACGGGAACTACTAGACAATAAACGACAAGACAACTGTCTGATGTTAGTCTAATTTGTAGAAATTTGGGAAGAGATGTCCTGTAATTTCATTGGTCAGATTTTCGTAACAACCAATGAGGAAGGTTCATTCACTAGATGAAGAAGTTACTTAAAGACCAACCGAACGCAATAAAAGCGTCCCTAGTAACACGTTAGCAACTCTATATATTGCGTCATTCCTTGACGAGACAAATAATATATAATGAAATAAAATAAATTTAGAGTTTTATGGTCGTCCTTTCAGACATCTGAAATTGTTCTTTGATCTTACGTAATTTAAATCGCACAAATTAATTAATGTCAACACGTTTGACTTTTACGTAACGGAATCTGGTTACTAAAAAAATAGAAAACTAATCAATATTATAATGTCGCACGGTAATCTTCAAAAATGGGCCATGCCGGGTTGGCGAATCGAGCAGAAATATGCGCCAGGTGTTCTCATTGGAAACTGGGGCGAGGACCGCTATACTGTAAGTAAAGTAAAGAAAATAAACATAGTTGCCAATACCAGTTTTCGTAAAGTATGGTTGTTGCTTAAATTCGTGAGAACCAAATTTCGTGAATTTGTTTTTATCATAGTTCAAGTTCAAGTTCAAAGTTGCTTTATTTCAGGGTTTTTCTATACATGTAAATATAATCTAAACAGGCAGTCCATCAAAGGCATGGCCTATTGACTTGAGTGATGGACTCCTTACACACATTACAAAACATTTATACATTAACATATATATGACACACAAGACAGTGGCACAGTGACAGAATGCTGAAAAGCTACCTTGATATGAAAACTTATACAGGGACGTGACTACCTTTCTGGGATTATTAGCCAGTAAATTAACCTATTTGGCGATTTTATTAGCCATACAGATTTTCGGTCAGAAAGGATATGAGTCTCGCCTCAGACTTATAAGGTACAATACATACATACATACATACATACAAACATACACATACATACATACATACCAGGGTTTCAACAAACTTCTAAATACAGGATGTCTGGGACTTTTTTGGTCCGTTTTATTAATATAATGTACCATATTAAAAGCCCTGTGTAAGGGAGTAACTGATCCTAGATTAATTATGGCCCCGCAATCCTCCTAATGTGGCGTGGAGTATCCAGTTTCGGGGCGCCTAAGCAGAAATTGCTAATAATTTAATAAATACCATAAATATTTAAAAATAAATTGGCTTAATTTGTTAGTGACTTTATCCCTTATCCAGCGCCAAGTTAGAAGAAAATCCTCGAAAACGAAATGTCATCAGGCGATGATGTACTTAAAGACAAACAAAAACGATGGTGTCCTGTTTCGGTGATACCCGTCCAGGCTCGCCTAAATTTGTGTTTTTAGACAATACAGCTACCATATAGAGCAAAAACTGCTGAATGTCCGAAGTTGTCAGAATGGTGGTGGACATTTTCCTCAGACTGGAGGTAGTTGTGAGGGCTTGACTAAAGCATCAAATGGAAATATGCAAAAGATATTGAATAATATCATACTGTGCGTATACTCCTTGATTTTGATAATGTGCTAAGAACAGGCACTGCGCTGTTGACTTTTGAACCTATCTGGCCAGTCTGGATTTTGACATTGGTCACGTGGTATAAATAAAACAGATGACGGGTAAGAATTTCCAATATTTTGAAAAAAAATTTATGTTTTTTATTTAAAATACAATGCTTTAAAGGCATATGATAAAAAGTAATAAGAAAATTGGCAATTTTTTACACACTAAAGTTGATTTAGTGCTGACTCAACATTTTAATGTGAATTTTGAGGGGAAATGCGGTAAACGTTACTGATAATTACCGTACTGGTTGAGTACAAAATTATGACGTCGTGAGAACTTGTGTTGTTACACAGCGCATGCGTACTGAAAGCTCACCGAAACTAGAGCCTCACCGAAACTGGATACTCTACGATAAACAGGTCAAAATTCAAAATAAAGTATTCTAAAGCGGGAATTGGAACGAATTATTAAAGATAAAATTTAAGTGAATGACTGTTCTCCTTCGATCAATACTCACCATTCTGTTACTTCTGATATACAGCTGGCCTTGACAGCGGCTCTAGGATTATAGACTTAGAAAGCTTTACCGACTCCTGGGAACCACCGGGTACCCGGCTCCCCACTGCCGAGTACCCGTTTACCATAGAGCTCATTCTTGTTTGCATAGCAAAAAGTGCAATACATGCTTTTCGCATTAAGGATTTTAGTGTTTTTTAAAAGAATCTAAGTCTTTAATCAGTGATAGTTTGTGTGTTCTGAAAGGATAACTAAGGACTATGGAGAATACCGCCCAAGACAACCAGGTTGTATTGTTCTTTATATCCATAGTTAAAAGACTTAGGTCTCTAAATTTCGTTGTGTCGCATGTTCCAATTTCTAACCCCATAGAATCTGGGACGTGTGCTAGCAACGATATATGCCAGACGATCGCCTTCTTTAAACCCCAACAGGTGATCGGCAGATATGAAAATAGGTGTTTGCTACGGTATTTCTAACACGAATATCGGCTGACGTCGTTCTCCGTAGAATCCGAGCGGGTGACGTCACACCCGGTCGCTCGGATGTTTATGTGAAGAAAATTTTTTTCATTAATTCGCGCATCTTGTTCTGGGTGCTGCGTACTAAAAAATGGTACCGGAAACTTTAGAATGATCAAGTTTACGTGCGATCACGATCGGTTTGCAATGATCGGTGGTTTCAAAATTCTTGAGTAGATGCGTGGTCTGCGGTTTTACCGTGTGAGACAGCAGTTGTTATACATTTTGTTGTTTTCTTCACATATCGTGATGCGTTCGTTAGGAGTATAATTTATATTGATTAGTAAATATACCCTGAATGCTATGCGATATGATTCCTGGAGCCGTTACACATCCTGTAGGATCTATTATGGGTGTGTTGTGCCCGCCGCGTTCTTGTCGTCATAATCAATGCGATCATTGTTGTAACGTGGCGGGGTGGGGTGCGGGAGGTTACGGTTAATTTATGAGTCAAAATATTTGAAAATTAATTTTCTGCCTTCCATCCGTGTCTCGTTCCGCTTGTTTATTGTAGGTTTGTGCTTATTTTATAGGCCAAGCCAGCCCCGCCATCATGTGACGACTGCCATAAGTTTGTCCGTGTAATGTTCAAGGACCATGTCTGTTTTAGGTGTGCCCTGTGTAATATAGATCATAGGTGTAATGTTTGTGCAGTGTGGTCCGTCGAAACGATGGTTAAGTTCCTTGCCCAGAAGGACTTGGCTGGTTCTGACGCGGGGTCAGGCGGTCCGAGAGGAAATCATGGAGCGCCCGGTTCGGCCGGTGGGGGTGCTCCACGTCCCCAGCTGGAGGTGGCGGAGATGGCACCGCCGGCGTGGTTTGGTCCGGCTATGCAGGGTTTTCTGCATAGCGTTCTGCCCACGCTGGTGTCGTCCCTGCTACCAAAGGTTGGGGGGCAGTTTCTCCCCATGCCTGGTACGGATCCTGTCTTCGGACAGGATTCTGGACTGGTTACCGAGGGGGCCGTCTCGTACGGCCCCCTGGCGGGTCCGTCTGGCTTCGGCCAGACGGGTTCTGTCTCTCTGCGGCCACCTCCGGGTGGTCCAGTAGCGGTGGCCGGTCCATCAGGTGTGGGAGCCGTCCGCCAGGACGGCTCCACGGTTTATTCGTCTAGTGACGGCTCTTCGGAGTCTGAAGACGATGAGGCCGAGGAGGAGAGGTTGCTGTGGCCCGTGAAGCCGCAGGTGGAGAATATGGAGGTTGATTCCATCCTGGACGGAACCGGCCTCCATTTGTCTGGTTTGGCGCAAGCCAGGTCAGCGGCTCCGCCTGCGGCTGAGGCCAATCCGTTACCGTGCACCGGTTCCGCGCGGCTTGGTTTGTCACCAGCCGTCAGGGGAACCGGTGTGCCGGGCCAGGCGTGGTACTCACCTATCTCGCCTGGTCCGGCAGCCGGACATGGGGTGCCGTTGGCGGCCGTGGCCGGCTATGGTTCCGCGACGGTTACGGGTCCGTACGGTTTTCCGTGCGGACCTACCCCATGGACCGGAGTGTTTCATGGGGTGGCGGCGGAACCATGTGGTAGCGGAGTGCCTGGTGTGTCAGCCGTGGCTCCTGGCCGGGAGGCCATGGCTGGCAGACCCGTAAGCATGTCAACGGGTGACGTGTTTGCGGGGGTATCTTCTTCGGAGTTAGATTGGTCTGATGCTCTGGCGTGGCTAGCCAGAGTTGACCCATCTGTGGTTTCGGCCACGGATGAAGATGCGCCCCGTCTGTCGGTTGCGTCGATTAGGACGGGGATTTTGCCCGCGGCCCGGATCCAGTCAGTGGGACTGGATCCACGGTTCATTGATTTGTTGGATGCTATTTATAGTAAACAACTAATGACCAATGGTCAGCTCCCTGCGGCCTCCAGGGAGGTGCGGGCAAGGTGCCGTATTCCGCGGGGTGAATACGACAGGTATGGTGTAGTCCCGTCGGTCACGGAGGATGACCGATGGGTACTGGGCGTCCAGAGTGCCGGGTCGGGTGGTCCCGGTCCGGCACTAGTGGATAAGGCCCAGGTACACCAGGAAGAAGTCCTGGCCCTATGCGATGAGGGTGTGAGGGCAGCCATGAGCGCTGTCAATCACTCCTATCGTCTACTTCAGTCGGTGTGGGCTGAAGCGGGGGCAGGCCACCCTGTGCCACCTGTGGCGCTATCGTGCGTTAATGACGGCTTGGTGCTGTCAATGGACGCATTGGCAAGGGTGCAAGCGCGTGTGACGAAGTCCAGGAGGCAAATGGTCATTGACCATATGCGTCCGGCTACGGCAGTCAGGGAGCGTCTTCTTGGGACGCCCCTGACAGGGCATCTTTGGTGGCCAAGCGCGGGCCATCTTAGAGGACACCGCCAGTATTGCGCAGAATCGGTTAGCGGTAAATCTCCAGCTAGAGCTGGTGCGGCAAGCGCACGCACTAGGGGCTGTGGGCAAGCCGCTAACCGGACAGCCTTCAAAGAAACAGAAAAAGCATAAGGGCAAGGCGAAAGCAAGGCCTATTGCGACGTCTGTTTCGGCTGGGTTCTCGGAGCCGCCGCCGGCGAAGAAACCCAGGAAGGCTGTAGAGGCGCCTACCCTCCCCAATGTTGCTCCTGACCGCCCTAGAGGTGGTAAGGGCAAGGGGAAGGGTAAGGGTAAGGCCTCAAAGGGCGGACAGAAGGGGCCGAAGCGTACCTGAGGGTACGCAAGCTCCCTTCATATCCGCCTGGACTGCACCTGTGCGACAGGAACAGCGGTGCCAGTTATACCCGTCGTACCTAGAACGAAATGGTTCTCACTCTCTCTCGTTAAGAAAGGGGGGGGGGGGGGCGGACTGCGAGCCGGACAACCCCGTTAGACGTCGAGGCGTCTATGGTGGGTGGAAGGCTCATGCGTTTCGTCGAGGTTTGGCGAGGTGTGACGTCAGACAGTCTGGTCCTGGGATGGTTATCCCAGGGTTACATGCCGGAGTGGTGGGACTTTCCGCCACAAAATCTGTCTTTGGCACCAGTCTGGACACCCGTACCAAGGGAGCCAGACAAGTTAGAAGCCGTTCAAAAGGAAGTGTCGGGTTTGCTTCTGAAGGGAGAAATAAAACCAGCAAACCGGAACACTCCAGGCTTCTATTCAAACATGTTCCTTGTCCCCAAGAGCACGGGGGGATGGAGACCCATACTCAATCTCAGGCCATTAAATTGGTTTATCCATACGCCTCGGTTCCAGATGGAAACACAGAGGTCGGTAATGGCGGGATTGAGGAAAGGAATGTGGTGTGTATCGATCGATCTGAAAGATGCATATTTCCACATTCCACAGGTTTCTGAGATTTGCGTTTCAGAATCAAGTATGGGAGTTTACAGTTCTCCCGTTTGGCCTGTCGACAGCTCCGAGGGTTTTCACAAGAGTGGTCCTTGCGGTGACAGTGTTTCTCAGAAAAGAGAACGTGGCGCTACACACCTACATAGACGACTGGCTGCTCAAGGCAGACTCGGCAGCCAGGTTGAACGTGGATACTGCTTGGACTCTGAAGTTACTTTCAGATCTAGGCTGGATAGTCAACGAGGAGAAATCCGAGTTGACACCCACTCAACATTTCGTTTATTTGGGGATGCGATTCGACCTCGAGGAGGGCAGGGTTTACCCGTCAGAGCCCAGAGTGGTGTCTCTGTTAGCCATCCTCGGGAGTTTTCGAGTGGGAAACCACATTCAGGCAAGGCGGTTCCTTCAGATGCTGGGCATGATGGTCTCCATGGAGCAGGTTATCCCGTACGCTGCTCTAATGCGAAGACCTATCCAGTTGTATCTGATGTCTCTGTGGAAACAGAGAACAGAACGCCTGTCAAAACTGGTGCCAGTTTTGGAGCCGATAATATCGCATCTTCTATGGTGGAAACAGCGTCAGAATCTCCTAATAGGGGTTTCGCTGCACCTGCCCCACCCCCAGCTGTCCGTTTACACGGATGCATCGCTGGAAGGGTGGGGTGCCTGCCTGGGAGAACACCAGGTCTCGGGCACATGGACTCTCCCGGAGAGTCAGCTGCATATCAATCTGTTGGAAATGATGGCAGTGGAACTGGCGTTGGAAGAGTTCCTTCCGATGATCAGGGGCAAGGTGATATTGATACGGTCGGACAATTCGACAGTAGTATCATATATAAATCGCCAAGGAGGGACCAGCTCGCCCAACCTGTGCATCAGGGTGTGGCACTTGATTCAATGGTGCAGGAATTACTCGGTTGTTTTGAAAGCAGCTCATATTCCTGGCCGATTGAACATTCTGGCGGATGCTTTGTCTCGCAGACAGAGAATCCTGCCAACAGAATGGTCCCTCAACCCTCCAGTTCTACGACGGATCTTCGAGCATTGGGGCAAACCCAACGTGGACTTGTTCGCCACAAAGGAAAATGCTCAAATCATGACATATGTCTCGCCGATTCTAGATCCAAATGCCGTCGATACAGACGCTCTGGCGATAAGCTGGAGAGGGATGCACGCTTACGCGTATCCACCCACCATTCTTCTACCGAAGGTATTGGTGAAGGTCAGGGAGGAACCGTGTCTGGTCCTGCTAATAGCGCCATATTGGCCGAGCAGGGCGTGGTTCACGGATCTTCTAGATCTGCTGGTGGAAAATCCTGTGCAGTTGCCCGAGATATCCGAACATAATCTCTCAGGCCAAGGGACGCTTCCTACACGAGCGTCCCGAAATGTTCAAATTGACTGCGTGGATGTTGTCAAACAACGTTCCACGTCGGAAGGCTTTTCTCGACAGGCTGCTGATTTCATCGCGGCTGCGAGAAGGAGGTCAACCTTCAAGTCATATAACAACAAGGTTAACAGATTTGCAGACTGGTGTCAAGAAAAGGGTATTGATACCTTTCAATCCACTATTCAGCAAATAGCAGACTTTCTCTGTGAGCTGTTCTTTACAGGACTAGCTCCCGTCACAATTGCTGGATACAAGTCAGCTTTGGCATCAGTTATCCCTTGTCTAGCCAACAGGGATAGTCCAGAGGTGGCCCAGTTAAACGTGATGTTGAAGGGAATGAGCAATCTCCGCCCGAGACAACCGGTAGTCATTCCAGCCTGGAGTCTATCTTTAGTGCTTAATGTACTGGCCAAGCACCCATTCGAACCGTTGCGTTCGGCTAGTCTAAAGCATTTGACTCTAAAGGCAGTCTTTCTATTGGCAGCTTCCTCAGCTAGAAGGCGCAGTGAGATCCATGCGCTTTCGGCAGAGAGGAACCGATTTATTGTTTCTGGAGAAGGTCTGCGTCTTCTGCCAAGAGCAGAATTTATGTCAAAGAACCAATCTTTGAGATATCCCGGCAAACCGATCATTATACCGAAGTTAACCAGGTTTGATCGTGATGCCTGTGTCTGGTGCCCGGTCCGTGCTTTGACTAAGTACAAGAAACGGACTGACTCGTTACGGTCGAACGATAGACATCTGTGGATCTGCCATAAAAAGCCTTATGGCGCTGCATCCATGGATACTATCTCTCGTTGGGTGGTCGAATGCATTCAGACTACTCATGAGATGGCGACTGGGCACCAGGTGCAGGGCGTAAGGGCACACGATGTTAGAGGAATAGCCGCCTCGACCGCCCTTTACAATGGTGTTCCGTTAGAGGACATCATGGCCGTTGCACAATGGCACTGTGAGTCCTCATTTACGGATTACTATATGAGGGATGTGTCAGACTCAGCCAATCCACTCGCTTTAGCTGTTTTGAAACGATAGTTAGTGACCACACTGCTTTTCCCCTTTTTTCACTTTGGTAAGAAAAGAACCTAAAGCAGGCAAGGTCAAGCGAGAGGATGTCAACCAGATTGTGTCACTGATGGCCGAACCGGTGTATGGTTGTAGGCGGTACGTCTGAAGTCCTGTTATCATAAGGTAATTCAACAAGTGAGAGTTTTTTGTATTATGTATATGTATCATGTTCATTCATCTTATATATTCATGCTCATTCCCAGGCTAATACAAGCGATATGCAGGGAGTAGTTAACCCTCTTGGCATATTGGTGTTTCAGGCGAGATACATGTTCGTTAGTTCTCTCCCTTTTCTTAGGAGGAAAAAGGGGGGGGGGGTGGGCTGTGACGCGAATGTGATTCGGTTCCGTGAACTTGACGGTCCTTTTAGGTCTCCGTTAGTCAAGTTTGAAGTCTAAAATCTTTCTCCAAGGGGCAAAATTAGCATGTATGGCTTGCCCCTTCCCACCAGGTTACTGATCAAATCTGGTGTATATCAGAAGTAACAGAATGGTGAGTATTGATCGAAGGAGAATGCAGGAAATGTCAATTTCCCTTTCTCCGAGATCTAACAATACTCACCATTCTGTTACGGACCCAGCCTCCCAGCCCCACGGAGGCAAGCCATTGTTTTCTCTTGTTTGGTGGCTATGCAAACAATATGAGCTCTATGGTAAACGGGTACTCGGCAGTGGGGAGCCGGGTACCCGGTTCCCAGGAGTCGGTAAAGCTTTCTAAGTCTATAATCCTAGAGCCGCTGTCAAGGCCAGCTGTATATCAGAAGTAACAGAATGGTGAGTATTGTTAGATCTCGGAGAAAGGGAAATTGACATTTCCTGCATTCTCCTAGATGGAAAGGTAGTATGGATTAATCCGACGGATGGCCTCCAAGATAGAATTTGTGTTATCCCTACCCGCCTAAATTCAATGGATTGCTGATGACTGCTGACAAGAATTAAACACAAGACAAGACTGTCCAGCTAATGTATTAGAATATGTTGCATGCAATATTGCTGTAATTTGCATTTCTGCATGGGGTATGGGTTCTGTGCCTGTCTAGGTAATAATATTATATATGTCTGGGTATCTTTAATTAAGTATAATAATAATAATCATAATCATAACATGTAGAGCTTTTTAGGACATTGTATCCTATTATCAGCTAATTCAATAAATTTGGTGATGAGCTACATTATCTAATAGTCATTTTTCGATTACATGGTTTGTCTAGAGCTCTATAATTATAGTATACAGGATGTTGAATAAATAGTTTATCTAGTCTGGTTTTAAAACTATTTAGAGATGGAGCTTCAAGCACTTCAGGCGTCAGGGAGTTCCACCAGTCTATGACACGGTTAGAGAAAAAGCTTTGTCTACGTGATGTATTTGCTCTTGGTTTTAGTAATGTAAATTTATGACCTAGTTCTCTTTCTTGGATGGATAATTAGAAGTTTTCTAGAGTCCACAGTATACAGGTTATGCATGTACTTATAGACATTTATAAGATCCCCTCTTATTCTTCTGTATACTAGACTTGGTAGTTCTAAATATTCTAATCTTGCCTGGTAATTTAGATTTTTTAAAGTTGTAGCTCGTCTCTGAATTTTTTCTGCTTGTTTCCATGTGTTTGGTGACCATACAGGGGCAGCATACTCCAGATGAGAGTGGATTAATGTTGGATAAAGTTTCATGAACAGGTCTTCATCTATATATTGGAATGTACGCCATATTATGCCTGCCATTTTATTAGCCTTGGAAGTTATCTTCTCTATATGGCTCTCAAATGTTAGTTTTGTATCTATTGACACACCTAGGTCATTAATTATATTTTCGTCATGCAATTTTAGGATTTTCCCATCATCTATCATTTGATAGGAAGTATTAAAGTGATTATAGATCATGCAATGTATAACGTATCAATAGAGATTGGCCTCGGGTTCAGTGCCTATCACAAAAATATAAATTTTGATACATACTGGGCTAGTCTATATGTATACTCCGGATCACCGGTAGCTTCCAGAAGTTATACACGTGTGAAGTATAACATGTACAATAGCTTGTATAGGGTCATCTGTCGACCAGTTGTATATATCTGTCCTGTTAAAGGGAATATGTACAGTTATATTTGCATAAATGTATAACCGTTCTGACATGGAGTAGAACATAACGGTTTTGCCTGCATTCTGTAATATTTGTAACTTTAACTTTAAGACAAGGCTGAAAAATTAATAGCACCAATTTATTTACATACAATATCGTAATTATACTCTACAGGATCTATATATTCCTCATATCTACCTAATGATAAACTGGCACATATTTTATGACAGACTACAACAGACCATGGTGAATGTCTACCCCTCTGGAGTGATTTAAATATTAGCTATTATCATGTCATTCTCCCTGGGCTACGGTCCGGTATAATACGCCCCAATCCCAAAACCCCTGATTAGGTATAAAAGGAATAAAACAATGATTAGACAGATGCATAAACAATAATTAATCACATATATTTATATAATCAGAAATGGTTTCAAAACTCCATCACTGATATCCCAATATCCATTCAATCCTCTAATTGTGACCGAATATGATGAAATCAAACCAGAATGTCTAACATCCCATGATGAGTGACATCCTAAGAATGATTTCACGGAAACACAGTCTCAATCTGAATACCAAATGAATATATAAAAAAACCTTTTTGTAAGAAACCATTTACTGCTTATCCAGTGTCACATGTCTGAAAACACATCCGGGCACATTTCCTACGAAAATTCCATGATTCATCACTATCATCTCTACATCCATTATGAACAACCCTGACAATGTATTTCATGAAATCATTTCAAAGCCATATCATTCTAAAATGGATATGATTCTAAAATGATTTCACAAAACACAATCTCAGCCCGTCTACCGAATGAATAGTAATGTGTATCCAATCTTCCTTCCACGTCATTTCTCAATAATTAAAGTTGATATTATGGTTTTCCAGAACACATAAATACCCTTTACAATATCTAATCTGATTTGAATGATGTAACGAGTGTCATCACGTCACCATTTTGTAATAACGTAAGCAGTTATAACATTGAAATTTTACTGTTCAAATAATTATTCGAAATTTACTAAGGGATTGTTATGACGTAAGTGGTTATGAAATCCTAATTTTACTGTTAAAATGATTATTTGAAATTTACTAAGGGATTGTAATAACATAAGCGGTTGTGAAATCCTAATTTTACTGTTAAAATGATTATTTGAAATTTACTAAGGGATTGTTAGGACGTAAGCGGTTATGAAATCCTAATTTTACTGTTAAAATGATTATTTGAAATTTACTAAGGGATTGTTATGATGTCACAATCCTGAAATGACATAAGCAATTATAATAACATCCACAATCGTCCCATGCATGTTAAAGGACAATTCCGGGATGATAAAAAGTGTGCTTTATTTGAAAGAGTATTACATTTCTCCTTCGATCAATACTCACCATTCTATTACTTCTGATACAAGCTATCCTGGATAGCTGGGCCCTAGGACTATAGACTTAGTAAGCTGTACCAGCTCCTGGAACCGGGTACTCGGCTCCCAACTGCCGAGTACCCGTTTTCCATGAAGCTCATTCTTGTTTGCATAGCAACAAGAGCTACATGCTTTTTATGCAGTTGGAGTCTTAAAGTTTTCTAAGTCTCTTTCTGCGATTGTGATAGCTTTGTGTTCGATCTCTAAGGATTATTTGGATTACCATGGAAGGAGCCGATGATAACCAGGTCGTATATTTCCATGTTATTCTATAGTTAAAAGACTTAGGTCTTCAAAATTTCGTCTATGTCGCATATTCCAATTTCTGACCCCGAATCTGGGATGTGTGTTAACAACGAAATATGCCAGATTGATCGCCTTCCTTTAACCCCAACAGGCGATCGGCAGATATGAAATAAGGTGTTGGCTTTACGGTGTTTAACACGAAAATCGGCTGACGTCATTCTCCGTAAGATCCGAGCGGGTGACGTCACACCCGAGTTGTCTCAGATTTTTATATGAAGAAAATGTTTCATTAATTCGCGCATCTGATTCTGGGTGCAGCGTTTTTTACCGTGTGCTACAGCAATTTGTTTACATTTTGTTGTTTCTTCACATATCGTTTTGGCCTTCGCTGGAGTATGATTTATATTGATTAGTAAACATACCCAAATGCTATGCGATATGGTTCCTGGTTCCATTATACATCCTTGAGGATCAGTTTATGGGTGTATCTTGCCCACTTCATTCTTGTCGTCATAATCAATGCGATCTTTGCTGTTGCGGGGTGGGGTGCGGGAGGGTTAACATTTAATTTATGATCAAAATATTTGAAAATTATTTGTCTGCCTTCCATTCCTGTTTCGTTCCGCTTGCTTATTGTAGGTTTGTGCATATTTATAGGCCAAGCCAGCCCCGCCATCATGTGATGAGTGCCATAAATTCATGAGGGTTCTGTTCAAGGACCATGTCTGCTTTCGTTGTACAAGTTGTAATATTGATAATATAATCTGTCTTTGGCACCAGTCTGGACACCCGTACCAAGGGAGCCAGACAAGTTAGAAGCCGTTCAAAAGGAAGTGTCGGGTTTGCTTCTGAAGGGAGAAATAAAACCAGCAAACCGGAACACTCCAGGCTTCTATTCAAACATGTTCCTTGTCCCCAAGAGCACGGGGGGATGGAGACCCATACTCAATCTCAGGCCATTAAATTGGTTTATCCATACGCCTCGGTTCCAGATGGAAACACAGAGGTCGGTAATGGCGGGATTGAGGAAAGGAATGTGGTGTGTATCGATCGATCTGAAAGATGCATATTTCCACATTCCACAGGTTTCTGAGATTTGCGTTTCAGAATCAAGTATGGGAGTTTACAGTTCTCCCGTTTGGCCTGTCGACAGCTCCGAGGGTTTTCACAAGAGTGGTCCTTGCGGTGACAGTGTTTCTCAGAAAAGAGAACGTGGCGCTACACACCTACATAGACGACTGGCTGCTCAAGGCAGACTCGGCAGCCAGGTTGAACGTGGATACTGCTTGGACTCTGAAGTTACTTTCAGATCTAGGCTGGATAGTCAACGAGGAGAAATCCGAGTTGACACCCACTCAACATTTCGTTTATTTGGGGATGCGATTCGACCTCGAGGAGGGCAGGGTTTACCCGTCAGAGCCCAGAGTGGTGTCTCTGTTAGCCATCCTCGGGAGTTTTCGAGTGGGAAACCACATTCAGGCAAGGCGGTTCCTTCAGATGCTGGGCATGATGGTCTCCATGGAGCAGGTTATCCCGTACGCTGCTCTAATGCGAAGACCTATCCAGTTGTATCTGATGTCTCTGTGGAAACAGAGAACAGAACGCCTGTCAAAACTGGTGCCAGTTTTGGAGCCGATAATATCGCATCTTCTATGGTGGAAACAGCGTCAGAATCTCCTAATAGGGGTTTCGCTGCACCTGCCCCACCCCCAGCTGTCCGTTTACACGGATGCATCGCTGGAAGGGTGGGGTGCCTGCCTGGGAGAACACCAGGTCTCGGGCACATGGACTCTCCCGGAGAGTCAGCTGCATATCAATCTGTTGGAAATGATGGCAGTGGAACTGGCGTTGGAAGAGTTCCTTCCGATGATCAGGGGCAAGGTGATATTGATACGGTCGGACAATTCGACAGTAGTATCATATATAAATCGCCAAGGAGGGACCAGCTCGCCCAACCTGTGCATCAGGGTGTGGCACTTGATTCAATGGTGCAGGAATTACTCGGTTGTTTTGAAAGCAGCTCATATTCCTGGCCGATTGAACATTCTGGCGGATGCTTTGTCTCGCAGACAGAGAATCCTGCCAACAGAATGGTCCCTCAACCCTCCAGTTCTACGACGGATCTTCGAGCATTGGGGCAAACCCAACGTGGACTTGTTCGCCACAAAGGAAAATGCTCAAATCATGACATATGTCTCGCCGATTCTAGATCCAAATGCCGTCGATACAGACGCTCTGGCGATAAGCTGGAGAGGGATGCACGCTTACGCGTATCCACCCACCATTCTTCTACCGAAGGTATTGGTGAAGGTCAGGGAGGAACCGTGTCTGGTCCTGCTAATAGCGCCATATTGGCCGAGCAGGGCGTGGTTCACGGATCTTCTAGATCTGCTGGTGGAAAATCCTGTGCAGTTGCCCGAGATATCCGAACATAATCTCTCAGGCCAAGGGACGCTTCCTACACGAGCGTCCCGAAATGTTCAAATTGACTGCGTGGATGTTGTCAAACAACGTTCCACGTCGGAAGGCTTTTCTCGACAGGCTGCTGATTTCATCGCGGCTGCGAGAAGGAGGTCAACCTTCAAGTCATATAACAACAAGGTTAACAGATTTGCAGACTGGTGTCAAGAAAAGGGTATTGATACCTTTCAATCCACTATTCAGCAAATAGCAGACTTTCTCTGTGAGCTGTTCTTTACAGGACTAGCTCCCGTCACAATTGCTGGATACAAGTCAGCTTTGGCATCAGTTATCCCTTGTCTAGCCAACAGGGATAGTCCAGAGGTGGCCCAGTTAAACGTGATGTTGAAGGGAATGAGCAATCTCCGCCCGAGACAACCGGTAGTCATTCCAGCCTGGAGTCTATCTTTAGTGCTTAATGTACTGGCCAAGCACCCATTCGAACCGTTGCGTTCGGCTAGTCTAAAGCATTTGACTCTAAAGGCAGTCTTTCTATTGGCAGCTTCCTCAGCTAGAAGGCGCAGTGAGATCCATGCGCTTTCGGCAGAGAGGAACCGATTTATTGTTTCTGGAGAAGGTCTGCGTCTTCTGCCAAGAGCAGAATTTATGTCAAAGAACCAATCTTTGAGATATCCCGGCAAACCGATCATTATACCGAAGTTAACCAGGTTTGATCGTGATGCCTGTGTCTGGTGCCCGGTCCGTGCTTTGACTAAGTACAAGAAACGGACTGACTCGTTACGGTCGAACGATAGACATCTGTGGATCTGCCATAAAAAGCCTTATGGCGCTGCATCCATGGATACTATCTCTCGTTGGGTGGTCGAATGCATTCAGACTACTCATGAGATGGCGACTGGGCACCAGGTGCAGGGCGTAAGGGCACACGATGTTAGAGGAATAGCCGCCTCGACCGCCCTTTACAATGGTGTTCCGTTAGAGGACATCATGGCCGTTGCACAATGGCACTGTGAGTCCTCATTTACGGATTACTATATGAGGGATGTGTCAGACTCAGCCAATCCACTCGCTTTAGCTGTTTTGAAACGATAGTTAGTGACCACACTGCTTTTCCCCTTTTTTCACTTTGGTAAGAAAAGAACCTAAAGCAGGCAAGGTCAAGCGAGAGGATGTCAACCAGATTGTGTCACTGATGGCCGAACCGGTGTATGGTTGTAGGCGGTACGTCTGAAGTCCTGTTATCATAAGGTAATTCAACAAGTGAGAGTTTTTTGTATTATGTATATGTATCATGTTCATTCATCTTATATATTCATGCTCATTCCCAGGCTAATACAAGCGATATGCAGGGAGTAGTTAACCCTCTTGGCATATTGGTGTTTCAGGCGAGATACATGTTCGTTAGTTCTCTCCCTTTTCTTAGGAGGAAAAAGGGGGGGGGGGTGGGCTGTGACGCGAATGTGATTCGGTTCCGTGAACTTGACGGTCCTTTTAGGTCTCCGTTAGTCAAGTTTGAAGTCTAAAATCTTTCTCCAAGGGGCAAAATTAGCATGTATGGCTTGCCCCTTCCCACCAGGTTACTGATCAAATCTGGTGTATATCAGAAGTAACAGAATGGTGAGTATTGATCGAAGGAGAATGCAGGAAATGTCAATTTCCCTTTCTCCGAGATCTAACAATACTCACCATTCTGTTACGGACCCAGCCTCCCAGCCCCACGGAGGCAAGCCATTGTTTTCTCTTGTTTGGTGGCTATGCAAACAATATGAGCTCTATGGTAAACGGGTACTCGGCAGTGGGGAGCCGGGTACCCGGTTCCCAGGAGTCGGTAAAGCTTTCTAAGTCTATAATCCTAGAGCCGCTGTCAAGGCCAGCTGTATATCAGAAGTAACAGAATGGTGAGTATTGTTAGATCTCGGAGAAAGGGAAATTGACATTTCCTGCATTCTCCTAGATGGAAAGGTAGTATGGATTAATCCGACGGATGGCCTCCAAGATAGAATTTGTGTTATCCCTACCCGCCTAAATTCAATGGATTGCTGATGACTGCTGACAAGAATTAAACACAAGACAAGACTGTCCAGCTAATGTATTAGAATATGTTGCATGCAATATTGCTGTAATTTGCATTTCTGCATGGGGTATGGGTTCTGTGCCTGTCTAGGTAATAATATTATATATGTCTGGGTATCTTTAATTAAGTATAATAATAATAATCATAATCATAACATGTAGAGCTTTTTAGGACATTGTATCCTATTATCAGCTAATTCAATAAATTTGGTGATGAGCTACATTATCTAATAGTCATTTTTCGATTACATGGTTTGTCTAGAGCTCTATAATTATAGTATACAGGATGTTGAATAAATAGTTTATCTAGTCTGGTTTTAAAACTATTTAGAGATGGAGCTTCAAGCACTTCAGGCGTCAGGGAGTTCCACCAGTCTATGACACGGTTAGAGAAAAAGCTTTGTCTACGTGATGTATTTGCTCTTGGTTTTAGTAATGTAAATTTATGACCTAGTTCTCTTTCTTGGATGGATAATTAGAAGTTTTCTAGAGTCCACAGTATACAGGTTATGCATGTACTTATAGACATTTATAAGATCCCCTCTTATTCTTCTGTATACTAGACTTGGTAGTTCTAAATATTCTAATCTTGCCTGGTAATTTAGATTTTTTAAAGTTGTAGCTCGTCTCTGAATTTTTTCTGCTTGTTTCCATGTGTTTGGTGACCATACAGGGGCAGCATACTCCAGATGAGAGTGGATTAATGTTGGATAAAGTTTCATGAACAGGTCTTCATCTATATATTGGAATGTACGCCATATTATGCCTGCCATTTTATTAGCCTTGGAAGTTATCTTCTCTATATGGCTCTCAAATGTTAGTTTTGTATCTATTGACACACCTAGGTCATTAATTATATTTTCGTCATGCAATTTTAGGATTTTCCCATCATCTATCATTTGATAGGAAGTATTAAAGTGATTATAGATCATGCAATGTATAACGTATCAATAGAGATTGGCCTCGGGTTCAGTGCCTATCACAAAAATATAAATTTTGATACATACTGGGCTAGTCTATATGTATACTCCGGATCACCGGTAGCTTCCAGAAGTTATACACGTGTGAAGTATAACATGTACAATAGCTTGTATAGGGTCATCTGTCGACCAGTTGTATATATCTGTCCTGTTAAAGGGAATATGTACAGTTATATTTGCATAAATGTATAACCGTTCTGACATGGAGTAGAACATAACGGTTTTGCCTGCATTCTGTAATATTTGTAACTTTAACTTTAAGACAAGGCTGAAAAATTAATAGCACCAATTTATTTACATACAATATCGTAATTATACTCTACAGGATCTATATATTCCTCATATCTACCTAATGATAAACTGGCACATATTTTATGACAGACTACAACAGACCATGGTGAATGTCTACCCCTCTGGAGTGATTTAAATATTAGCTATTATCATGTCATTCTCCCTGGGCTACGGTCCGGTATAATACGCCCCAATCCCAAAACCCCTGATTAGGTATAAAAGGAATAAAACAATGATTAGACAGATGCATAAACAATAATTAATCACATATATTTATATAATCAGAAATGGTTTCAAAACTCCATCACTGATATCCCAATATCCATTCAATCCTCTAATTGTGACCGAATATGATGAAATCAAACCAGAATGTCTAACATCCCATGATGAGTGACATCCTAAGAATGATTTCACGGAAACACAGTCTCAATCTGAATACCAAATGAATATATAAAAAAACCTTTTTGTAAGAAACCATTTACTGCTTATCCAGTGTCACATGTCTGAAAACACATCCGGGCACATTTCCTACGAAAATTCCATGATTCATCACTATCATCTCTACATCCATTATGAACAACCCTGACAATGTATTTCATGAAATCATTTCAAAGCCATATCATTCTAAAATGGATATGATTCTAAAATGATTTCACAAAACACAATCTCAGCCCGTCTACCGAATGAATAGTAATGTGTATCCAATCTTCCTTCCACGTCATTTCTCAATAATTAAAGTTGATATTATGGTTTTCCAGAACACATAAATACCCTTTACAATATCTAATCTGATTTGAATGATGTAACGAGTGTCATCACGTCACCATTTTGTAATAACGTAAGCAGTTATAACATTGAAATTTTACTGTTCAAATAATTATTCGAAATTTACTAAGGGATTGTTATGACGTAAGTGGTTATGAAATCCTAATTTTACTGTTAAAATGATTATTTGAAATTTACTAAGGGATTGTAATAACATAAGCGGTTGTGAAATCCTAATTTTACTGTTAAAATGATTATTTGAAATTTACTAAGGGATTGTTAGGACGTAAGCGGTTATGAAATCCTAATTTTACTGTTAAAATGATTATTTGAAATTTACTAAGGGATTGTTATGATGTCACAATCCTGAAATGACATAAGCAATTATAATAACATCCACAATCGTCCCATGCATGTTAAAGGACAATTCCGGGATGATAAAAAGTGTGCTTTATTTGAAAGAGTATTACATTTCTCCTTCGATCAATACTCACCATTCTATTACTTCTGATACAAGCTATCCTGGATAGCTGGGCCCTAGGACTATAGACTTAGTAAGCTGTACCAGCTCCTGGAACCGGGTACTCGGCTCCCAACTGCCGAGTACCCGTTTTCCATGAAGCTCATTCTTGTTTGCATAGCAACAAGAGCTACATGCTTTTTATGCAGTTGGAGTCTTAAAGTTTTCTAAGTCTCTTTCTGCGATTGTGATAGCTTTGTGTTCGATCTCTAAGGATTATTTGGATTACCATGGAAGGAGCCGATGATAACCAGGTCGTATATTTCCATGTTATTCTATAGTTAAAAGACTTAGGTCTTCAAAATTTCGTCTATGTCGCATATTCCAATTTCTGACCCCGAATCTGGGATGTGTGTTAACAACGAAATATGCCAGATTGATCGCCTTCCTTTAACCCCAACAGGCGATCGGCAGATATGAAATAAGGTGTTGGCTTTACGGTGTTTAACACGAAAATCGGCTGACGTCATTCTCCGTAAGATCCGAGCGGGTGACGTCACACCCGAGTTGTCTCAGATTTTTATATGAAGAAAATGTTTCATTAATTCGCGCATCTGATTCTGGGTGCAGCGTTTTTTACCGTGTGCTACAGCAATTTGTTTACATTTTGTTGTTTCTTCACATATCGTTTTGGCCTTCGCTGGAGTATGATTTATATTGATTAGTAAACATACCCAAATGCTATGCGATATGGTTCCTGGTTCCATTATACATCCTTGAGGATCAGTTTATGGGTGTATCTTGCCCACTTCATTCTTGTCGTCATAATCAATGCGATCTTTGCTGTTGCGGGGTGGGGTGCGGGAGGGTTAACATTTAATTTATGATCAAAATATTTGAAAATTATTTGTCTGCCTTCCATTCCTGTTTCGTTCCGCTTGCTTATTGTAGGTTTGTGCATATTTATAGGCCAAGCCAGCCCCGCCATCATGTGATGAGTGCCATAAATTCATGAGGGTTCTGTTCAAGGACCATGTCTGCTTTCGTTGTACAAGTTGTAATATTGATAATAGGTGTAACATTTGTGCAGTGTGGTCATCTGACATGATGGTCAAGTTCCTTGCCCAGAAGGACTTGGCAGGGTCTGACGCGGGGTCAGGCGGTCTGAAAGCAAATCGTGGAGCGTCCGTTTCGGCCCTTGGGGGCGCTCCATGTCTGCAACCGGAGGTTACGGAGATGGCACCGCCGGCGTGGTTTGGTCCTGCTATGCAAGGGTTCTTGCATAGTGTTCTGCCTATGCTGGTGTTGTCCCTGCTTCCAAAGGTTGTAGGGCAGTCTCTTCCCGTGCTTGGTACATACCCTGTCCTTAGACAGGGTTCTGGACTGGCCACCAAGGTAGCCATCTCGTGCGGCTCCCTGGCAGTCCCGTCGGGCTCTGGCCTGATGGGTTCTGTCTCTTTGCGGCCATCTCCGGGTGGTCCAGTAGCGGTGGCCGGTCCGTCAGGCATGGGAGCCGTCCGCCAGGGGTCTGAAGACGAGGAGGCCGAGGAAGAGAGATTGCTGCGGCCTGAGATGCCGCAGGTGGAGAGCATGGAGGTCGATTCCATCCTGAACGGAACCGCCTTCCATCTGTCTGGCGTGGCGCAAGCCAGGACAGTGTCTCCGCCCGTGGTTGAGGCCAATCCGGTACCGGGCACCGGTCCGGTGATTGTTGGTTTGCCGCCAACTGACACAGTGACGGGTGTGGCTGGCCAGGCGTGGTATACACCTATCTCGCCTGGTCCAGCGCTCAGGCATGGGGTGCCGTTGACGCCCGTGCTTGACCACGGTTTCTCAAGCGTTACGTGTCAGCACTGTTTTCCGTGCGGACCTACTCCATGGACTGGTGTTTTCCATGGGGTGGCGGCGGATCCGTACGGTACCGAGTTCCTGGCGTATCAGCAATGGCTCCTAGCTGGGAGGCAGTTGCTGGTAGGGCCATGAGCACGTCAATGGGTATCATGTTCACTGGAGTGTCCTCTTCGGAGACAGACTGGTCAGAGGCTCTGGCTTGGCTAGCCATGGTGGACCCGTCTGTGGTTTCGACCACGGCCGAGGAGGATGCACCCCGTCCATCGTTGGCATCGATTAGGACGGGATCTTGCCCGCAGCCTGGATCCAGTCTATTGGACTGGATCCAAGGTTTATGGAGTTGTTGGATGCTATTTATATCAAACAACTGACCAAGGGCCAGCTTCCTTCGGCCTCCAGGGAGGTGTGGGTGAGGTGTCGTATCCCACTTGGGGAATATGACAGATATGGTGTTGTCCCAGCGGTCACTGAGGACGATCGCTGGGTGTCCAGAGTGGCCCCGCCCCGGCGCTGGTGGACAAGTCGCAGGTGCACCATGACGAAGTCCTGTCCCTATGCGATGAGGGGGTGAGGGCAGCAATGAGTGCTGTCAATAACTCATCGCTTTCTTCAGTCAGTATGGGCTGAAGCGGGGGCAGGCCACCCTGTGCCACCTGTGGCGCTATCATGTGTCAATGACGGCCTGGCGCTGTCTATGGACGCATTGGCAAGGGTGCATGCGCTTGTGACGAAGTCTAAGAGGCAGATGGTCCTTGACCATATGCGTCCGGCTACTGCCGTTAGGGAGCGTCTTCTTGGGACATCCCTTACTGGCCCTGCCATCTTTGGTGGCCAAGCGCGGGCCATCTTAGAAGACACTGCCAGCATCGCGCAGAATCGGTTAGCGGTGAATCTGCAGCTGGAACGCGTGCGAAAGGCACACACACTACAGGCTGTAGCCAAACCACTAACCAGACAACCTTCTAAAAAGCATAAAAGCAAGGTGAAAGCCATGCCTAGTGCTGCTTCTGTTTCTACTGGGTCTCCTCAGCCGCCTCCGGCGAAGAAGGCCAAGAAGGTTGTGGAGGCCCCTACTCACCCCAATGTTGCTCCTGATCGCCTGAGAGGTGGGAAGGGGAAGGGTAAGTCCTCGAAGGGCGGAAAGAAGGGAGAAGATCGTACCTGAGGGTACGAGGGCTCCCTTCGTATCTGCCTGGACCGCACCTGTGCGACAGGAACAGCTGTGCCAGTTAGACCGGCCAAGCCAAGACCAAAATGGTTCTCACTCTCTCGTCAAGAGAGGGGGGGGGGAGGGGAGTGGATCGCGAGCCAGACACCTGCATTAGGCGTCAGTGGGTGGAAGGCTCATGCGTTTCATCGAGGCTTGGCGAGGTGTGACGTCAGACAGTTTGGTCCTGGGATGGTTATCCCAGTGGTACATGCCGGAGTGGTGGGATTTTCCACCACAAAATCTGTCTTTGGCACCTGTCTGGACACCCGTCCCAAGGGAACCAGACAAGTTAGAAGCCATTCAAAACGAAGTGTCAGGTTTGTTTCTGAAGGAAGCAATAAAACCAGCAAACCAGAACACTCCAGGCTTCTATTCAAACATGTTCCTTGTCTTCAAGAGCACAGGGGGGATGGAGACCCATACTCAATCCCAGGCCATTAAATTGGTTTATTCAGATGGAAACTCTGAGGTCAGTAATGGCAGGATTGAGGAAGGGAATATGGTGTGTATCGATCGATCTGAAAGATGCATATTTCTACATTCCAATGAACAGGAGTTCTCACAGGTTTCTGAGATTTGCATTTCAGAATCAAGTGTGGGAGTTTGTAGTCCTCCCATTTGGCCTGTCGACAGCTCCACGGGTTTTCACCAGAGTGGTCCTTGCAGTGACAGCATTTCTCAGGAGAGAGAACGTGGCGCTTCACACCTACATAGATGATTGGCTTATCAAGGCAGACATGCCAGCAAGTATAGGTGGATACTGCTCTGACTCTGAAGTTACTTTCAGATCTAGGCTGGATAGTCAACAAGGAGAAATCCGAGTTGACACCCACTCAACAGTTCGTTTATTTAGGGATGCGATTCGATCTCGAGGAGGGCAGGGTTTACCCGTCAGAGCCCAGAGGGGTGTCTCTGTTAGCCATCCTCGAGAGTTTTCGATTGAGAAACCACGTTCAGACGAGACGGTTTCTTCAGATGCTGGGCATGATGGTCTCCATGGAGCAGGTAATCCTGTATGCTGCTCTGATGCGAAGACCTATCCAGTTGTATCTGATGTCTCTGTGGAAACAGGGAACAGAACCCCTGTCAAAGCTGGTGCCAGTTTTGGAGCCATTAATGTCGTATTTTGTATGGTGGAAAAGCGTCAGAATCTCCTAGTAGGGGTTTCGCTGCACCTACCCCACCCCCAGCTGTCCGTGTACACGGATGCATCGCTGGAGGGATGGGGCCTGCCTGGGAGAACACCAGGTCTCGGGCACATGGACTTTCCAAGAGAGCCAGCTGCATATCAATCTGTTGAAAATGATGGCAGTGGAACTGGCGTTAGAAAAGTTTCTTCCAAAAGTCAGGGGCAAGGCGATATTGATACGGTCGGACAACTCGACAGTAGTATCATACATAAATCGCTAAGGCAGGACCAACTCACCAACACTATGTATGAAAGTGTGGCACTTGATTCAATGGTGCAGGAATTACTCTGCTGTTTTGAGAGCAGCTCATATTCCTGGGCGATTGAACATTCTGGCGGATGCTTTGTCTCGGAGACAGAGAATTCTGCCAACAGAATGGTCTCTCAACCCTCCAGTTCTTCACAGGATCTTCGAGCATTGGGGCAAACCAAATGTGGACTTGTTCGCCACAAAGGGAAAATGCTCAAATCATGATCTATGTCTCGCCGATTCCAGATCCCAATGCCATCGATACAGATTCTCTGGCGATAAGCTGGAGAGGGGTGCACGCTTACGATCAGGGAGGAACCGTGCCTGGTCCCGCTAATAGCGCCATTTTGGCCAGCTGGGCGTGGTTCACGGATCTTCTAGATCTGCTGGTGGACAATCCAGTGCAGTTACCCGAGATTCCGAACATAATCTCCCAGGCCAAGGGACACGAGCGTCCCGAAATGTTCAAATTGACTGCGTGGATGTTATCAAACAGCATTCCACGTTGGAAGGTTTTTCTCGACAACCTGCGAATTTCATCGCAGCTGCGAGAAGGAGGTCAACCTTCAAGTCATATAACCACAAGTTTAACAAATTTGCAGAATGGTGTGAAGGAAAGGATTTCGATCCATTTCAATCCACTCTCCAGCAAATAACAGACTTTCTCTGAACTATTCTTTACAGGATTAGCTCCTGTCATGATTGCTGGATACAAGTCAGCTTTGGCATCAGTTATCCCTTGTCTAGCCAACAGGGATAGTCTAGAGGTGGCCCAGTTAAATGTGATGGTGAAGGGAATGAGCAATCTCCGACCGAGACAACCGGTAGTCATTCCAGCCTTGAGTCTATCTTTAGTGCTTAATGTACTGGCCAAGCACCCTTTTGAACCGTTGCATTTGTCTAGTCTAAAGCATTTGACTCTAAAGGCGGTCTTTCTATTGGCAGCTTCCTCAGCTAGAAGGAGCAGTGAAATCCATGCGCTTTCAGCAGAGAGGGACCGATTTATTGTCTCTGTTGAGGGGCTGCGTCTACTGCCAAGAGCAGAGTTTATGTCAAAGAATCAATCTTTGAAATATCCCGGCAAACCGGTCATTATACCGTAACTAACTAGGTTTGATCGTGATGCCAGTGGTTGGTGCCCAGTCCGTGCTTTGACTAAGTACAAAAAATGGACAGACTCGTTACGGTCGAATGATAGACATCTGTGGATCTGCCATAAGAAGCCATATGGTGCCGCATCCATGGATTCTATCTCTCGTTGGGTAGTGGAATGCATTCAAACTACCTATGAGAATGTGACTGGGCACCAGGGCAATGCGCAAGAGCACACGATGTTAGAGGAATAGCCGCCTCGACTGCCCTTTACAATGGTGTTCCGTTAGAGGACATCATGGCTGTTGCACAATGGCACTGTGAGTCCTCTTTCACGGGTTACTATATGAGGGATGTGTCAGACTCCGCCAATCCACTCGCTTTAGCTGTTTTGAAATGATAGATAAATGGCCACACTGCTCTTCTCCCTTTTGGTATTTGAAAATGCAAAAGTAAGGGGCAGACATGGTCAAGCGAGAAGATTACAACCATGATTGTGTCACGGATGGTCGAACAAGTGATTGGTTGAAGGCTCCACATCTGGACTCCAATAATCATAAGGTACTTCAAGATTGAGAGTTTTTTGTATTATGTTTATATATCATGATCATTCATCTTATATATTCATGCTCATTCCCAGGCTAATATATGCTAAGAGCAGTTAACACTTTTTGCATATTTGTGTTTCAGGCGAGATACATGTTCGTGAGTTCTCTCTGTTTTCTTAGGAGAAAAATGGGTGGTGGGGGGGGGGGTTGGGGCGGTGATGCGAATGTGATTCGGTCCCTTAAACTTGATGGTCCTTTTAGGTCTCCGTTTGTCAAGTTTTAAGTCTAAGATCTTTCTCCAAGGGGTAAAAGAGGCATTTGATGGCTTGCCCTTCTCACCAGGTTACTGACTAAATCTGGTGTTATCAGAAGTAATAGAATGGTGAGTATTGATCGAAGGAGAATGAAGGAAATTTCAATTTCCCTTTCTCCGAGATCTAGCAATACTCACCATTCTATTACGAACCCTGCCTCCCAGCCCCATGGAGGCAAGCCATTGGTATTCTCTTGTTTGGTAGCTATGCAAAAAATATGAGCCTCACTGGCAGACGGGTACCCGTTTGTTGGGACTGGGTACCCGGTTCCAGGAGCCGGTAAAACGTACTAAGTCTAGATTCTTAGAGCCAGCTATCAGGATAGCTTGTTATCAGAAGTAATAGAATGGTGAGTATTGTTAGATCTCGGAGAAAGCGAAATTGAAATTTCCTTCAATTTCAATTCCTTCCTTTGACCGAAATGAATTTGCATCCCAGTCAAATGACGTCACAACCAAATTGCAGAAATTCATTATGAAATCCAACATCTTTCAGCGATGTATGAATCGTATGTCAAGTGAAATCAGTTCTTGGTTAAATTCTATTTATATATTAGCATACCCAATATGTCATCATGACCCTTGACCTATATATATATATACAGGCCTGCCCAAATTGAAAATTTGCGTAGCCCAAAAATGGATTACGCAAATTTCTTTGGTGCAACCCATTTGAGTTCGCATAACCCATTTTGAATATGATACTATTTGAAGGTAAAATTCATCTCGGTTACATAATGGAAATGACATGTCAGTATTAACCCTTTAATGGTCAAGGTCAATGTATTCTCGTATTAAATATCCATTTACTGGCCATAAGAGGACTATATTTGAAAATTTACCACCGAAAGACTGGCTGTCGAGCCAGACATTTCCAGTGGGAAATTATAAAAAATAGTCTCTTTGCCTGCGATTGATATTAATAAATGTTATGTCGCGCAATATCTCAAAATTGAACTTTGACACAGGAACCGAATTGTATCTAATCCGTTCATCCAATGAAAATGTGTTTGGCAGATCGACACGGAAGTCTTATAAATGAAATCCGCTTCGTTCGTTTACATACGATAAGGCAATGGCGAATGCATATAAAGGCGAACAGGGAACTAGTCTCTGATAGGGCACTAGTTACATCACAAATCATCTCAACATACCAGGTTCTATCCGTTTCAATCTTTATTAAATCAGTCCGATTTAAAAAAAAGTATTATCGCCTCCTTTATTATACAAGATGTTAGCAACCAAATTAAATAATTTTGCAAGATTTACCGACACAAATAACGGCAAAAATGTCCCTGGGAAAATGACAACCGAAGTTCTTTTGTGCCATCCATTTTGGACATTATAATATTTCGCGGTAATGAATATTTATTAGTTCTCTACAAAGTGGAGGCGAGCCATTCACTGATTGGCTCTTTCAAGACACACCCTCCTATTTTTCTTCCCGCAACATGACGTAAAGATACGCCTGTCAGGGCTATTTTCGAATGTTCATAGAATTTATTAAATCAGTCCGATTTTTAAAAAAGTATTATCGCCTCCTTTATTATACAAGATGTTAGCAACCAAATTAAATAATTTTGCAAGATTTACAGACACAAATAACGGGAAATGTCCCTGGGAAAATGACAACAGAAGTTCTTTTGTGGCATCCATTTTGGACATTATAATATTTCACGATAATGAATATTTATTAGTTCTCTACAAAGTGGAGGCGAGCCATTCACTGGTTGGCTCTTTCAAGACACACCCTCCTATTTTTCTTCCCGCTACGTGACGAAAAGATACGCCTGTCAGGGCTATTTTCGAATGTTCATAGACGTATATTATTGCCGAATTAACCTTTGTTGCGCCATGATTTAAATCTAGAATGATCGGATTCATTGTTTCACCATTTGATATGGAAGATTTATCTGATTTTGTTATGAAAATCACGATTTTTTGGTACAACTAACCCAGTAGGAATATCTCATCAAAATTCTATAGGCCTGTTCAAAATGACGTTGATATTATCTTTTCCATTCTTATTGACATAGACTAATGTAAATTCAATGTCTCAAGTGACTAGACTGTGTGAATGAAAAATGGGGTATGCAAAAACATTTGCGTAACCGCCACACGAACGACCGTTTCGTTCGCGCAATTTGGGCCGGCCTGTATATATATATACCCATACAAATACATAACACCATTATTATTGTCGCATATTACCATTAATTTACAATAGAATACCAACTTCTATCTGACATTGATACTCATACATAACCAGGATTTCTTACGTCATTAGCGGAATGACGTCACAATACAATGAAATACATTCAATAAAATTTCTACCATCCAACTTGAGTATATGAATTAAATGTCAAATCAATTTACTAAAACCGTAGCACGCTTTCAATTAAACATTTAAGTCCCAGCTCATCATGGCATCCATCAAATGACATCACAATCAAATGACATTTTTAAAATTGAAACCCTATTCCTATAATTTCTAAGACCCAACTTTAGTGTATGAATTGTATGTTGTAATGTAATTCATAAGATTATGAGACAGTTAGACACCTTCCACATCATCAGTCTAACGATGTCACAATCTAATGACATATTTTAGCACCCTTACAAGAACAAGAACTGGATATACCCAATTCTCTGAACAATCTGTCTCGCCCTTTGACCCATGAATACATGACCTACATAATCGGTCATGACCTAAAAGTACAGTATGCATATGCTCGACCTTGCTTACCCTGTAAATTAGCTTTCACCAGCCCATAACTTCACCATCGAAACATGCTTCTCTCCGGAATCGCTCTTCATGACACTCTCACTGTTAGTCTAGAATTGGACTCTACGGCTTGACTTGTCACATCCACATTCCCTTTTGAGATTCACATCACCCTGTTTAACTTGCTATGTTCACGATTAGCAATGAAAGAGCATGACCAGACCTGGCTCTCCCACTATGTTCACTTCCCTACGCCAAGACCAAATAGTTCCCTTCTTTCACCCCACCTTACAACCAATTCAACTAATTAAATCCATATCAAAGGACCAATGACCGCACATTAAATTGAATGATCATCAGCCCCACCTCTTTCACGTATTACAACCTCATTTCTTAATGCAAACATCTCACTACATGCAATATTACTCCGCCCGAGACAACATCATCAACCACTTCCAAAATGTACAGCTAGGGGAAAACAGGTATTGTTACACCCCGGGGAATGTATATTCCTATACCACTATTGTCTAACACAAAAACAACACGCTAACAGGGGAGACTGGGGTTAAGTGGTACACTTTGGCATCCAATATCAACACATACATGAAAACATGAAATATATAATTCACTTTATTTATTACACCTGTATCTACAGTAAATATCCTAGATGGAAGACAATTAAAAAATATTATGAAGATCATCTATATAAGCTATCTCGGAGTTCTGAATGCGCATGTGCAGCAAATGTCGGGTCAAAGGTCAAAGTATATAAACAAATCACTTTGTGTGCCTTCGCTTAGCAATAATCACATAGCTTTTAAAGTGTTTTCAGCTAAATAAAGCTTTTGCAAACATCTACCTTAATAAAAATAATATTCCTACATAGTAATTATTGCGTAAAAAAATGAAATTTCATATTGCTAACACGAAGCGCACAAAATACCCTATTTTTGTATATGCCCTATAGTCAACCTATATAATGCATAGTTTTGCTGTTTGATTCCAGTGACTGTCACCGGGTATTATATATACATTTTTTCATTTCATATCTATATCGATTAAAACCAACAAATTAACAGTTTGTAACTATTATTTATTTATATCAAATTAGCAGCCTCGACGGTTATCGCGCGTCGATCCTCCTCCGCCACACACACACCACCCACACACCAACCCCCCTCCAAGATTGTAAATATTTGTTATTAAATCTTTTTAAAAAACTTAATGTTCGACCGGCTGTATGTTTGAACCCATTTTCCCAATAGCAGTTGGCTGCTAATCCTTTGGAAATTTACCACATATCATATATAGGGTCTACTTTCATATGTATGCAAGTATTATTTATCAGGGGTGTAGGAACATACTTTCGCCGGGGTGGGATGGTGCTAAACTATATGGATGTAACCAAAATCTATGGGGCACTATGGGGATACACAGAAAGGAAAAATCATCCAGTGATGACTGCAGTGTCTGAGGATGAGGAGGCTGAAGAGGAGATGTGTTTGCGGCCTGAGATACCGTGGGTGGAGCATATGGAGATCGATTCCATCCTGGATGGAACCGCCCTCCATTTATCTGGTTTGGCGCAAGCCATGGCAGCCGCTCCGCCATTAGTTGAGGCCACACCGGTATCGGGCACCCGTCCAGTGCTGGTTGGTTTGTCACCAACTGACACAGTGACAGGTGTTGCTGGCCAGGCATGGTACTCACCTACCACGCCTGGTCCAGCAGCCACACACGGAGTGCTATTGGTACCCGTGTATGGCCATGGTTCCGTAACTGCCACGGGTCCGCACGATTTTCCGTGTGGGCCTGGTCCATGGAACAGTCTGTTTCATGGGGTGGAACCGCATGATACCGGTGGAGTTGGCTATCCAGCAGTGGCTCCTTGCCGGGAGGCCGCTGCTGGTAGACCTGTGAACACATCAACGGGTGATGTGTTTACGGGGGTGTCTTCCTCAGAAGTGGACTGGTCCGATGGTCTGGCTTGGCTAGCCAGGGTGGACCCGTCCATGGTCTCGGCCACAGCTGAGGAAGACATGCCTCGTCCATCAGTTGCATCAATTCGGACGAGGGTATTGCCGATGGCTCGGATCCAGTCCAGTTCAAGGAGTTGCTGGAGGCTATTTATGCCAAGCAACTCACTAGGAAGAGCCAGCTCCCTCCTGCCTCTAGGGAGGTGCGGGCAAGGTGCTGTATCCCCAGGGGGGAGTACGAGCGCTATGGTGTGGTCCCAATGGTCACTGGCGTCCAAAGTGCAGGAGTGGGTAGTCCCGTTCAGGCGCTTGTGGACAAATGCCAGGCACACTGCGATGAAGTCCTGTCCCTCTGCAATGTGGGGGTGAGGGCAGTGATGAACGCTGTCAATCACTCCTATCTCTTGCTTCAGACGGTGTGGGCTAAAGCTGGGGCAGGCCACCCTGTGCCACCTGCAGTGCTTTCGAGCATCAGTGGTGGCTTTGTGCTGTCAATGGACGCACTGGCCAGGGTGCAGGTGCATGTGACCAAGTCTAGGAGGCAGATAGTCCTTGATTTGGCTTCGGCTGTCAGGGAGCATTTACTTGGAACACCCCCTGAACAGCCCTAGTATCTTCGGTGGCCAAGCGCGGGCAACTCTAGAAGACACGGCCAACATTGCGCAAAGTCGGTTAGCGATGAACCTACATCTGTAGCGAAAATCGCTAGCTGCTCAGCTTTCCTCCACGAAGCAGAAGAAGCGTAAGAGTACGGCGAAAGCCAAGCCAGCTCCTACTGCTCTTATTGGGCCTTCTCAGCCGCCTGCAGCTAAGAAGGCGAGGAAGGTTGTGGAGGCCCTGCCCAGCCTAGTGGTGGAACTGATCACCAGAGAGGCGGTAAGGGCAAGTCCTCCAAGGGAAGAAAGAAGGGAGCACATCATACCTGATGGTATGGTAGCTCCCTTCGTATCCGTCTGGACTGCACCTGTGCGACAGGAACAGCGGTGCCAGTCAGACCAGTCAAACTGAGACAAAGATGGTTCTCTCTCTCTCTCTCTCTCGTTAAGAAGTGGGGTGGGGGTGGGGTGAGTGGATTGCGAGCCAGACACCCGCATTAGGCACCAATGCGCCTATAGTGAGTGGAAGGCTCATGCGTTTCATCGAGGCTTGGCGAGGTGTGACGTCGGACAGTCTGGTCCTGGGATGGATATCCTAGGGGTACATGCCAGAGTGGTGGGATTTCCCACCACAAAAGCTGTCTTTGACACCCATTTGGATTCCCATACCAAGGGAGCCAGACAAGTTAGAAGCCATTCAAAATGAAGTGTCAGGTTTGCTTCTGATAGGAGCAATAAAACCAGCAAACCAGAAAACTCTGGTCTTCGGTTCAAGTATGTTCCTTGTCCCTAAGAGCACAAGGGGTGGAGACCCGTACTCAATCTCAAGCCATTGAATTGATTTATCCATACAGCTCGGTTCAAGAGGGAAACTCTGAGGTCAGTAATGGCAGGATTGAGGAAAGGAATGTGGTGTGTGTCAGTTGATCTGAAAGATGCATATTTCCACATTCCAATGAACAGGCGTTGTCACAGGTTTCTGAGATTTGCGTTTCAGAACCATGTTTGGGAGTTTGTAGTCCTCACATTCGGCTTGTCGACAGCCCCAAGGGTTTTCACCAGAGTGGTCCTAGCGGTAAAAGCGTTTCTCAGAAAAGAGAGTGTGGCGCTCCACACCTACATAGACGATTGGCTTATCAAGGTGGACACACCAGCCAGGTTAGAAGTGGATATTGCTCTGACTTTGGGGATGCGATTCGATCTCAAGGAAGGCAGGGTTTATCCATCAGAGCCGAGAGTGGTGTCTGTTAGCCATCCTCAAGAGTTTTCGAGTGGGAAACCACATTCAGGCGAGGAGGTTTCTTCAGATGCGGTGCATGATAGTCTCCATGGAGCAAGTAATCCTGTACACTGCTTTAATGCGAAGACCTATCCAGTTGTACCTGATGTCTCTGTGGAAACAGAGAACAGAACCCCTGTCAAAGCTGGTACCTGTTTTTGAGCTAATAATGTTGCATCTTGTATGGTGGAAGGAGCATCAGAATCTCCTAGTACGAGTTTCGCTTCACCTACCCGACCCCAGCTGTCCGTGTACACGGATGCATCGCTGGAGGGGTGGGGGCCTGCCTGGGAGAACACCATGTTTCGGGCACATGGACTCTCCAAGAGTTAGCTGCATATCAATCTGTGAGAAATGATGACAGTGGAACTGGCACTGGAGAAATTTCTTCCAGAAGTCAGGGGCAAGATGATATTGATACGGTCGGACAATTCGACAGTAGTATCATACATAAATGACCAAGGAGGGACCAAGTCACCCACACTGTGTATAAAGGTGTGGCACTTGATTCAATCATGCAGGAATTACTCGGTTGTTTTGAAAGCAGCTCACATTCCTGTGCGATTGAACATTCTGGCAGATGCTTTGTCTTGCAGACAGGGAATTCTGCCAACAGAATGGTCTCTCAACCCTCCAGTTCTACAAAGGATCTTCGAGCATTGGGGCAAACCAAACATGGACTTTAAGGATAATGCTCAAATCATGACTTATGTCTCGCCGATTCCAGATCAAATGCCGTCGATACAGATGCTCTGGCGATAAGCTGGAGAGGGATGCACGCGTACACGTACCCACCCACCATCCTTCTACCGAAGGTCTTGGTGAATATCAGGGAGGAGCCGTGCCTGGTCCTGCTAATAGCGTCGTTTTGGCCCAGCAGGGCATGGTTCACGGATCTTCTGGATCTGCTGGTGGACAATCCAGTGCAGCTGCCCGAGATTCTGAACATAATCTCCCAGGCCAAGGGCCGCTTCCTACACAAGCGTCTCGAGATGTACAAATTGACTGCGTGGATGTTATCAAACAACATTCCACATCGGAAGGCTTTTCTCAACAGGCTGCGAGTTTCATCGCAGCCGCGAGGTGGCCAACCTTCAAGTCATATAACCACAAGTTTAACAAATTTGCAGAATGGTGTGAAGGAAAGGATTTCGATCCATTTCAATCCACTCTCCAGCAAATAACAGAGTTTCTCTGAACTATTCTTTACAGGATTAGCTCCTGTCATGATTGCTGGATACAAGTCAGCTTTGGCATCAGTTATCACTTGTCTAGCCAACAGGGATAGTCCAGAGGTGGCCCAGTTAAACGTGATGGTGAAAGCAAAGAGCAATCTCCGACCGAGACAACCGGTAGTCTTTCCAGCCTGGAGTCTATCTTTGGTGCTTAATGTGCTAACCAGGCACCCTTTCGAACCTTGGGTTCGGCTAGTCTAAAGCATCGTACTCTTAAGGCGGTCTTTCTATTGGCAGCTTCCTAACCTAGAAGGCGCAGTGAGATCCATGCGCTTTCAGCAGAGATGGGCCGATTTATTTTCTCTGGAGGGGGTCTGCGACTGCTGACATGAGCAGAATTTATGTCAAAGAATCAATCTTTGAAATATACCGGCAAACCGATCATTATACCGAAACTAACTAGGTTTGATCGTGATGCCACTGTCTTGTGTCCAGTCCGTGCTTTGACCAAGTACAAAAAGCGGACGGAGGCAAGCCATGTGTCAGTTCTTGTTTGGCAGCTATGCAAACAACGTGTTGGCTCATGGTAGCGTGTACCGATGTTGGGGCCGGGTACCCAGTTCCAGGAGCAGGTTAGAGCTTATAAAATCTGAAGATTCTTAGGTGTCAGACCTTAGGGCTCTGTTATCAATAAGCAATGTGATGGTAAGTATTGTTAGATCCCAGAGAAAGGGAACTTGAAATTTCCTTCAATTCCTCTGTAACTAGAGACAAAGAGTAGTGGTCAATGGCTCATACTCAGACCGGGCTCCCATACAAGTGAGATACCATAAGGCAGTGTCCTGGGGCCAACATTGTTCATCTGTTTCATTAATGATATGCCTGATGAAGTACATAGCAGTCTACATGATCAAGATGTTTGCGGATGACACCAAACTGTTTTCAAAGAGTTCAACGTTGGACGACCACGGTAACCTCCTGGGCCATCTGAACCTTCTGAAAGAATGGGTCGACAACTGGCATTAGTAACTGAGGCTTAATGCTACAAAATGTAAAGTTATGCATCTCTAAGTTTCCTTTTGTGAATTGGTAAAATCTGGTATTGAAAATGAACATTATAAGTGTTTTGTATACCAGAAAACAGATAAATATTGAAATCTATATCATATGCATGTGGATAACAAGCAGCTGTTTGAATCAACGTTGTGGGTCAAGAAAAATCAATCTAGATCTGAAAACTACATTAAAGCACCCCATGTCAGTTTCACCTTTCTGGAGAAATAAATTATTGGCAACATATCTGCCATGCTTCTCAGGACAGCAATTGGCAGATGTCATCTGACGTGAAGACTGAGTTTGTTTCTATCATTTCCTTATGAGTTATTGACATTTCTATTATGGCTAAAACAAAGTAATAGTGGAAATACATGCTGTTCATTACACAGACATCAAAATGGAAAAAAAAAATCACTTGTTCTACCCGCATATTTAGAATTTGCAGATGTGTAAAAATATTGTAGATCTATTTAAAGCCACATGATTTGGTGACGTCATCTAAGAGACGTGCATGTGAGAGCATAAAAAGTATATACCATCGAAATCACATGGCCCTCGAAAACACCTTACTGGATGATAGATGAAATTATGTCCTAATCCCTCTATAAACACAGAATTGAAATGGGTAAACTTCCCTTAATAGGCAGATGATCAGCTGTCAGTCAGGACATCTAGTGGGCCAACTGCACATGAGCGGGAACTGAGATTTCATTGCATGAATTTATGCCTTACGATTGACAATGCGTTACTATATGTATATATATTTAGAGCAAGTACTCAGTAGTCATCTGCGATTTACGCGCCTACAGAAATTACTGTACTTTATTTATCACTATGTGATGGTGATGGAGTATTATGCATTCAACCCGCTCCGCATAATGGGTACCCATTTGATAACTTATTTTTTGTTGATTAATCATTGCCATTCTGATGTCAATATTCTATATTTTACTGTGTCAATAGCAAAGAAACTGGTGTCCATTTTTCAACAATTTTCGTGGATGATGTTGCTGTCTTCGACAGCACCATCTTCCACCAAATTTGTTGAAAAATGTACACCAGTTCATCTTTTAATTTAATTTGAAAATTTAGAAATCTGACATCAGTGTGGTAAGGGTTAGGTCATTTCATACATGAGGAAGTGAGATAATTTCGATGATATTTCAGCGAAAAATTATTGCAACGCGCCGATAAATATTGGTTTTTCCTCTCCACATTATCACAAATCTGTATCAAGATAGCCGACTAGGTTCATACGCTATCAATCATTATTCACCCATCCGTGTGTATGTCCATGTGTTTGGTTTTCATTTCAAATTTGGTATATCAACTAAAGATGACATGCACTCCCTTGAAATACTTAAAATTTGTCAAAAATACATTTCAATGTTAAGATTTTGGGGCTAGTCAGTCATGGTCGTCAGACAAGACCCACATTCCTGGAGCACTTGTTATAAAATTGTCTATTATTTATTTTGTTTCAGTTTCAAAAAGCTCAGCAAAGGCATAACAGTACACATAGGGAGGATTTCAGACATTTTGGAACACATTTGCCTGATGTCATTATTCGACGAGATGGATTGCAAAAAAATTGCGGACTTAGCGCCGAACAGATCTTCCATCACCATGGAGATCGGTACAATAACAACACTGTGTCATGGTATGATGAACATTACAATGGCCGATGGCGGGAGAATTCACTTCCTGAATTGCGAAAATGGAATAGTCACACATTGGCATGGATTCCTGAAAAATCAGATTACCCACTTAAAGGTAATATACTGTATGTGCACATTTTATTTTACATTTTTTCTGAGAAGCCAGATTTCTCGAGAGCTATGCATGACATAATTAACAGATGTTAATTATTTTGAAGGTTATCAAAACAAACTCTACACTACAGAGATTCTCTAGATATGCTACTTAACAGACTGCAGCCTATCTGAGAATGATAAATGTCATGATCAATCTGATGGTGTGAGAAAATCTTGAAAACAATTTGATTGAAAGCGAAAGCATTGCTTTATCATGCCACAATATTTAAAAAATTTTAAACTAATTTCTAATTTAACCATGATCAAAACCTCTTCTGCAGTGGTCTTGAGCAATGCCTATTTGCAGGTCAAGAAGACTATTTTTGTCTCGCCTGCAAAGCAGAAAGTGAGACATAGGGATCACTAATTCCGGCAGTGGCAGCGGCATCTTCTCCTTCGATCAATACTCACCATTCTGTTACTTCTGATATACAGCTGGCCCTGACAGCTGGCTCTAGGACTATAGACTTAGAAAGCTTTACCGACTCCTTGGAACCGGGTACTCGGCTCCCAACTGCCGAGTACCCGTCTACCATAGAGCTCATTCTTGTTTGCATAGCGACAAGAGAATACATGCTTTTTGCAGTTGGAAAGTCTTAAGATTGTTTAAGCCTAAGTCTTTTTACTGTGATTAATTGTGATAGCTTGTGCGTTCTCAAAAGGATATTTTGGATTAATATGGACGCTTCCGATGATAACCAGGTCGTATATTTCCATGTTATTCCATAGTTAAAAGACTTAGGTCTCTAAATTTCGTCTGTGTCGCATGTTCCAATTTCTAACCCCAAAGAATCTGGGACGTGTGTTAACAATGAAATATGCCAGATGATCGCCTTCCTTTAAATCCCCAACAGGCGATCGGCAGATATGAAATTAGGTGTTGGCTTATCGGTGTTTTAACACGATTATCGGCTCACGTCGTTCTCCGTAAGATCCGAGCAGGTGTCGTCACACCCGTGTTTCTCGTATGTTTATGTGAAGAAAATGTTTCATTAATTCGCGCATCTGATTCTGGGTGCTGCGTACTTTAATTGGTACCAGAAAAACTTTGGAATTTTCAAGTTTTGCGTGTTATCACGATCTGTTTGCAATGATCAGTGGTTTCAAAATTCTTGATTTAGATGTGTGGTCTGCGGTTTTACCGTGTGCTACAGCAGTTTGTTTACATTTTGTTGTTTCTTCACATATCGTTTTGGCCTTCGTTAGGAGTATAATTTATATTTATTAGTAAATATACCCCGAATGCTATGCGATATGATTCCTGGTTCCGTTATACATCCTTGAGGATCAGTGTATGGGTGTATTATTGCCCGCTTCATTCTTGTCGTCATAATCAATGTGATCTTTGTTGTAACGTTGCGGGGTGGGGTGCGGGAGGGTGACAGTTAATTTATGATCAATATATTTGAAAATTAATTGTCTGCCTTCCATTTGTTGTTTTGTTCCGCTGGCTTATTGTAGGTTTGGTTTTTTATAGACCAAGCCAGCCCCGCCATCATGTGTCGAGTGCCACATATCGTACGGGTTCTATGCAAGGACCATGTCTGTTTCCACTGTACTAAGTGTAGTCTTGACAGTAGGTGTAACGTTTGCGCTGTGTGGTCGGTCAATATGATGCTTAAGTTCCTTGCCAGACAGACTTGGCAGGGTCTGACGCGGGGTCAGGCGGTCCGAAAGTAAATCGTGGAGCGTCCGTTTCGGCCCGTGGGGCATTCCACGTCTGCAACCGGAGGTGGCGGAGATGGCACCGCCGGCGTGGTTTGGTCCGGCTAGGCCAGGTGATCTTGCATAGCGTTCTGCCCACGCTGGTGTCATCCCTGCTGCCAAAAGTTGTAGGGCAGTCTCTCCCCATGTTTGATTCGGACCCTGTCCTTGGACAGGATTCTGGACTGGCCACTGAGGGAGCCGTTTCGTACGCCCCCCTGGAAGTCCCGTCGGGCTCCGGCCTGATGAGTTCTGTCTCTCTGCGGCCACCTCCGGGTGGTCCAGTAGCGGTGGCCTGTCCGTCAGGTTTTCCTTGTCTAGTGACGACTCTTAGGGGTCTGAAGATGAGGAGGCCGAGGAGGAGAGGGTGCTGCGGCCTGTGATGCCGTGGGTGGAGAGCATGGAGGTCAATTCCGTCCTGACGGAACCGTCCTCCATCTGTCTGGCCTGGCGCAAGCCAGGGCAGCGGCTCCGCCCGTGTTTGAGGCCACTCTGGTACCGGGCACCGGTCCCGTGATGGTTGGTTTGCCGCCAACCAACACAGTGACGGGTATGGCCGGCCAGGCATGGTACTCACCTATCTCGCCTGGTCCGGCGGTCAGACATGGGGTGCCGTTGGCACCCGTGTTTAGCCACGGTTCCTCAACCGCTACGGGTCTGCACGGTTTTCCGTGCAGGCCTACTCCATGGACTGATGTGTTCCATGGGGTGGCGGCGGAACCATACGGTACTGGAGTTCCTGGCATATCAGCAATGGCTCCTAGCCGGGAGGCCATTGCTGGTAAGGCCGTGGACATGTCAACGGGTGACGTGTTCACGGGAGTGTCCTCCTCGGAGACTGATTGGTCTGAGGCTCTGGCTTGGCTAGCCGGGGTGGACCCGTCTGGTTTCGACCACGGCCGAGGAGGATGTACCCCGTCCATCGGTGCATCGATTAGGACGGGTATCTTGCCCGCAGCCCTGATCCAGTCTGTTGGACTGGATCCATGGTTTATGGTGTTGCTTGATGCTATTTATAGCAAACAACGCATGAACAAGGGCCAGCTTCTTGCAGCCTCCATGGAGGTGCGGGTGAGGGGTTGTATTACACGGGGTGGAATACGACAGATATGGTGTTGTCCCGTCGGTCACCGAGGATGACCGCTGGGTACTGGGTGTCCAGATTGCTGGAGCGGGTGGCCCCGCCCCGGCACTGGTGGACAAAGCTCAGGTACACCATAATGAAGTCCTGTCCCTGTGTGATGGGGGTGTAAGGACAGCACTGAGTGCAGTCAACCACTCTTATCGTGTTCTTCAGTCTGTGTGGGCTGAAGTGGGGGCAGGCCACCCTGGGCCACCTGTGGCGCTTTCGTATGTTAATGACGGACTGGTGCTGTCTATGGACACATTGGCACGGGTGCAGGCGCATGTGACTATGTCCAGGAGGCAGATGGTCCTTGACCATATGCATCCAGCTACTGCCGTCAGGGAGCGTCTTCTTGGGACGCCCCTGACAGGCCTTAGCATCTTTGGTGGCCAGGCGCTGGCCATCTTGGAGGACACGGCCAGCATTGTGCAGAATCGGTTGGCGGTTTATCTGACTGTAGTCAGGCCGCTGACCGGGCAACCTTCAAGAAAACAGAGAAAAAGCAAGGTGAAAGCCTAAAGCATAGTGCTGCTTCTGTTTTCTGCTGGGTTTTCTCAGCCGCCTCGGCGAAGAAAGCCAAGAAGGTTGTGGGGGCCTCTACCCTCCCCAATATTGATCCTGATCGCCTGAGAGGCAGGAAGGGGAAGGGGAGAGGTAAGTCCTCAAAGGGCGGACAGAAGGGAGCGGATCGTACCTGAGGGTACGAGGGCTCCCTTCGCATCTGCCTGGACCGCACCTGTGCGACAGGAACAGCGGTGCCAGTTAGACCGGCCAAGCCAAGACCAATATGGTTCTCTCTCTCTCTCGCCAAGAGAGGGGGGGGGAGCGGATACGCGAGCCAGACACCCCCATTAGGCGTTGAGGCATCTATAGTGGGTGAAAGGCTCATGCGTTTTCGTCGAGGTTTGGAGAGGTGTGACGTCAGACAGTCTGGTCCTGGGATGGTTATCCCAGGGTACATACCAGAGTGGTGGGACTTTCCACCACGGAATCTGTCTTTGGCACCTGTCTGGTCACCCGTTCAACGGGACCAGACAAGTTAGAAGCTATTAAAAACGAAGTGTCAGGTTTGCTTCTGAAGGGAGCAATAAACCAGCAAACCGGAACACTCCAGGCTTCTATTCAAACATGTTCCTTGTCCCCAAGAGCACAGGGGGATGGAGACCCATACTCAGTCTCAGGCCATTGAATTGGTTTATCCATACGCCTCGGTTTCAGATGGAAACTCCGAGGTCGGTAATGGCAGGATTGAGGAAGGGGGTGTGGTGTGTATCGATCGATCTGAGAGATGCATGTTCCCACATTCCTATGAACGGGAGTTGTCACAGGTTTCTGAGAGTTGCGTTTCAGAATCTAGTATGGGAGTTTAAATCCTCCCATTCGGCCTGTTGACAGCTCCAAGGGGTTTTCACCAGAGTGGTCCTTGTGGTGACAGCATTTCTCAGGAAAGAGAACGTGGCGCTTCACACCTACATAGACGATTGGCTGATCATCAGCCAGGTTAGAGGTGGATACTGCTCTGAATCTGAAGTTGCTTTCAGATCTAGGCTAGATAGTCAACAAGGAGAAATCTGAGTTGACACACCACTCAACATTTCGTTTATTTAAGGATGCGATTCGATCTCGAGGAGGGCAGGGTTTTTTACCCATCAGAGCCCAGAGTTGTGTCTGTTAGCCATCCTCAAGAGTTTCGATTGGGAAACTACATTTAGGCGAGGCGGTTTCTTCAGATGCTGGGCATGATGGTCTCCATGCAGCAGGTATACCCGTACACTGCTCGTATGCGAAGACCTATCCAGTTGTATCTGATGTCTCTGTGGAAACCGAGAATAGAACCCCTGTCAAAACTGGTGCCAGTTTTGGAGCCAATAATGTCGCATCTTGTATGGTGGGAAAAAGCGTCAGAATCTCCTAGTAGGAGTTTTTTCACTGCACCTACCCCAACCCCAGCTGTCCATGTACACGGATGCATCGCTGGAGGGATGGGGGCCCTACCTAGGAGAACACCAGGTCTCTGGCACATGGACTCTCCAAGAGAGCCAACTGCATATCAATCTGTTGGATATGATGGCAGTGGAACTGGCATTGGAAAAGGTTTCTTCCAAAAGTCAGGGGCAAGGCGATATTGATACGGTCGGACAACTCGACAGTAGTATCATACAGAAATCGCCAAGGCGAGACCACGTCACCCACACTATGTATCTAAGTGTGGCACTTGATTCAATGGTACAGGAATTACTCGGTTGTTTTTTAAAGCAGCTCATATTCCTGGGCGATTGAACATTCTGGCGGATGCTTTGTCTCTCAACCCTCCAGTTCTTCACAGGATCTTCGTGCATAGGGGCAAACCCAACGTGGACTTGTTCGCCACAAGGGAAAATGCTCAAATCATGACTTATGTCTCGCCGATACAGATCCTAATGCCGTCGATACAGACGCTCTGGCGTTAAGCTGGAGAGGGATGCACGCTTGCGCGTACCCACCCACCATTCTTCTACCGAAGATATTGGTGAAGATCAGGGAGGAACCGTGCCTTGTCCTGCTATAGCGCCATTTGGCCCAGCAGGGCGTGGTTCACGGATCTTCGAGGTCTGCGGGTGGAAAATCCAGTGCAGTTACCCGAGATTCCGAACATAATCTCCCAGGCCAAGGGACGCTTCCTACATGAGCGTCCCGAAAGGTTATTGACTGCGTGGTTGTTGTCAAACAACGTTCCACGTCGGAGGGCTTTTCTCGACATGCTGCAGATTTCATCGCAGCTGCGAGAGGGAGGTCAACCTTCAAGTCATATAACACCAAGGTTAACGGATTTGCAGACTGGTGTGAGGAAAAGGGTATTGTTACCTTTCATTCCACTATTCAGCAAATAGCAGACTTTCTCTGTGAGCTGTTCTTTTCAGGACTAGCTCCCGTCACAATTGCTGGATACAAGTCAGCTTTGGCATCAGTTATCCCTTGTCTAGCCAACATGGATAGTCCAGAGGTGGCCCAGTTGAGTGTGATGGTGAAGGGAATGAGCAATCTCCGACTGAGACAACCGGTAGTCATTCCAGCCTGGAGTCTATCTTTAGTGCTTAATGTACTGGCCAAGCACCCTTTCGAACCGTTGCGTTCGGCTAGTCTAAAGCATTTGACTCGAAAGGCGGTCTTTATATTGGCAGCTTCCTCAGCTAGAAGGCGCAGTGTGATCCATGCACTTTCAGCAGAGAGGGACCGATTTATTGTCTCCAGAGAGGGTCTGCGTCTACTGCCAAGAGCAGAGTTTATGTCAAAGAACCAATCTTTGAGATATCCCGGCAAACCGATCATTATACCGAAACTAACAAGGTTTGATCGTGATGCCAGTGTCTGGTGCCCAGTCCGTGCTTTGACTAAGTACAGAAAACGGACAGACTCGTTACGGTCGAATGATAGACATCTGTGGATCTGCCATAAGAAGTCATATGGTGCCGCATCCATGGATTCTATCTCTCGTTGGGTAGTCGAATGCATTCAGACTACCCATGAGATTGTGACTGGGCACCAGGTGCAATGCGCAAGGGCAAACGATGTTAGAGGAATAGCCGCCTCAAACGCCCTTTACAATGGTGTTCCGTTAGAGGACATCATGGCTGTTGCACAATGGCACTGTGAGTCCTCTTTCACGGATTACTATATGAGGGATGTATCAGACTCCGCTAATCCACTCGCTTTAGCTGTTTTGAAATGATAGTTATGCGACCACACTGCTCCTCTCCCTTTTTTGGCATTTGTAAGAAAGAATTAAGGAGCAGACATGGTCGAGCGAGAGGATGTCAACCAGATTGTGTCACTGATGGCCGGACAAGTGAATGGTTGGAGGCGCCGCGTCTGGAATCCATATATCATGAGGTAATTCAAGATTGAGATTTTTTTGTATTATGTCTATATATCTTATATATTCAGGCTCATTCCCAGGCTAATACTGTGTTTTCAGACGAGATGCATGTTCGTGAGTTCTCTCCCTTTTCTTAGGAGGAAAAGGGGGGGAGGGCAGTGATGCGAATGTAATTCGGTTCCGTTAACTTGATGATCCTTTTAGGTCTCCATTAATCAAGTTTAAGTCTGGTTCTTTCTCCAAGGGGCAAAAGTAGCAGTTATGGCTTGCCCCTTCCCACCAGGTTACTGACCAAATCTGGTGTATATCAGAAGTAACAGAATGGTGAGTATTGATCGAAGGAGAATGAAGGAAATTTCAATTTCCCTTTCTCCGAGATCTAACAATACTCACCATTCTGTTACGGACCCAGCCTCCCAGCCCACGGAGGCAAGCCATGGATTTCTCTTGTTTGGTGGCTATGCAAACAATATGAGCTCTATGGTAGACGGGTACTCGGCAGTTGGGAGCCGAGTACCCAGTTCCAAGGAGTCGGTAAAGCTTTCTACGTCTATAGTCCTAGAGCCAGCTGTCAGGGCCAGCTGTATATCAGAAGTAACAGAATGGTGAGTATTGTTAGATCTCGGAGAAAGGGAAATTGAAATTTCCATCAGTTGGTGGCGATGGCGTCCGTCATTTGGGCAGTTTTGGTTAAGGTTTTTTAATCAACTTATCAACACTGGCTCATCCGATTCCAATGAAACTACAGAAGTGATCTATACTATACAGGGATGTGATCTACATAAAACACATTTAATTTGGCGGCATTTTAACTATTTTTTTCATGGTTTTGGACTTGTACTTTTTAATGTGTTTTGCAAGTGCAGTTTTGGCCTGTAGTTATTGATTGTAATGCAACTCCTCCTAGACCATTTCAGATAGAAAATTGAAACGTTAGGAATGATTGCACATATGGACAGGGACTTGGAATTTTGGCATGACCCCAGGGGCAGGGGCCTGGGGTGGGGAATATGGGGTAAAAAATTAAATTTTTACAAAGGTGATGTCGCATATCATTTTCAAGCCAATGATGAGTAGACTACAGTACAAGGAATTATATTGATCTTGGGTCACAAACTGAGGGTATGGGCGGGGTCAAAAGTGGGCACCACTCTATTATAACGCAACTCTTCCTAGACCATTTCAGATAGAAACTTGAAATTTTCTGTATGATTGCATATATGACCAGGGATGTGCATGACACATTGGAATTTTGATATCACTATCAGGGGCAGGGGTGGGGAAATGGTGGGCAGAAAATAAATTTTAACAAATGTGGTCATGTCACATGTCATTTTGAAGCTTGTAGTTAGTAGACTACAGTACAACACATTTTTTGGTTCTTGAGTCAATCTGAGGGCAGTGGCCAGGGGTCAAACTTATCTTTCAACACTGGCTCATCCGATTTCAATGAAACTTTACAGAAGTGATCTATACTATACAGGGATGTGATCTACATAACAATAGATTTAATTTTGTGGCATTTTAAATATGTTTTTCATGGTTTTGGACTTAAGACTTTTTCATGTAATTTGCCAGTGCAGTGTTCGTTAACATTTTTTAATCAACTTATTTTTCAACACTGGCTCATCCGATCTCAATTAATCTTTACAGAAGTGATCTATATTATACAGGGATGTGATCTAGAAACAATAAATTTAATTTTGGGGCATTTTAGCTATTTTTTTCTTGGTTTTGGACTTGGCCATTTTTTCAACAATGGCTCACCAGATATCAACAAAATTTTACAGCAGAGTTATATACTATGCAAGAAGTACAATCTACATCATTACTAGTTTCATTTGGAAAAAAATTTCAAGATCAGACTATCCGCAGTTTGGTAAAAAAATGTCCATGTTTTATTGGTTACACTTGTTTGTTGGTGCATTACTGAATATGTGTATTACAAACCATGCCAAGTTTGCTTTGCCAGTCAACACTATCCATGCCTTTACAGGCGAGACATTGTACGCTTCAGCGTTCTTGTTGAAAATTTACTTCGATAAACAAGCCCACCATTCCAGCACATAAGTTAAAAAAGGTACATGTATTAACCTGCAAATGGACATTTTCTTTATATTCTTGACTAAATTTGATCATTAAAGGATTACTGTATTGCTATAATTCACCTTCCCAGAGTATCCATTTATTATCTGACGTTATATGACATCATAATATGTCATAATCAGCTAAGCGGTGTGCAGGATAACGTCATAATCATTACATCATAAGTTATTCTATTTGGCCCGTCTTTAACTCTTAATAGTTCGACACGGTGTAGGAATTGCATGTCTCTACTATTTAATAAACATGCTGTTGAATATTTTGAAACTAAGTTGACTGGATGCAACAGTCCAGTTAAATTAGTTCCAAAATATTCAATAGCTTACCTGTATAGTTTTCTGGAAATTGATAGTCAGAGAGATCGATCAATCACAACACGAGTGAGGTGTGGGTGGAGCTTAGCTAGAGATCGGCGGGGCATGGCTAAAAATGGAAAGGTCCATTGATATAAATATAATTTTCAAACCATAATGAACACCCATGGAATTGGATAATGCCTTTTCAAACCATAATGAACACCCATGGAATTGGATAATGCCTTTTCAAACCATAATGAACACCCATGGAATTGGATAATGCCTTTTCAAACCATAATGAACACTCATGGAATTGGATAATGCCTTTTCAAACCAGAATGAAGACTCATGGAATTGGATAATGCCCTTTCAAACCATAATGAACACCCATGGAATTGGATAACGCCTTTTCAAACCAGAATGAACACTCATGGAATTGGATAATGCCCTTTCAAACCATAATGAACACCCATGGAATTGGATAACGCCTTTTCAAACCAGAATGAACACTCATGGAATTGGATAATGCCTTTTCAAACCATAATGAACACCCATGGAATTGGATAATGCCTTTTCAAACCATAATGAACACTCATGGAATTGGATAATGCCCTTTCAAACCATAATGAACACTCATGGAATTGGATAATGCCTTTTCAAACCATAATGAACACTCATGGAATTGGATAATGCCCTTTCAAACCATAATGAACACTCATGGAATTGGATAATGCCTTTTCAAACCAGAATGAACACCCATGGAATTGGATAACGCCCTTTCAAACCAGAATGAACACCCATGGAATTGGATAATGCCTTTTCAAACCATAATGAACACCCATGGAATTGGATAATGCCCTTTCAAACCATAATGAACACCCATGGAATTGGATAATGCCCTTTCAAACCATAATGAACACTCATGGAATTGGATAATGCCCTTTCAAACCATAATGAACACTCATGGAATTGGATAATGCCTTTTCAAACCATAATGAACACCCATGGAATTGGATAATGCCTTTTCAAACCATAATGAACACTCATGGAATTGGATAATGCCTTTTCAAACCATAATGAACACCCATGGAATTGGATAATGCCATTTCAAACCATAATGAACACCCATGGAATTGGATAATGCCCTTTCAAACCAGAATGAACACCCATGGAATTGGATAATGCCTTTTCAAACCATAATGAACACTCATGGAATTGGATAATGCCCTTTCAAACCAGAATGAACACCCATGGAATTGGATAATGCCTTTTCAAACCATAATGAACACCCATGGAATTGGATAATGCCTTTTCAAACCATAATGAACACTCATGGAATTGGATAATGCCTTTTCAAACCATAATGAACACCCATGGAATTGGATAATGCCATTTCAAACCATAATGAACACCCATGGAATTGGATAATGCCCTTTCAAACCATAATGAACACCCATGGAATTGGATAATGCCTTTTCAAACCATAATGAACACCCATGGAATTGGATAACGCCTTTTCAAACCATAATGAACACCCATGGAATTGGATAATGCCTTTTCAAACCATAATGAACACCCATGGAATTGGATAATGCCTTCTCAAACCAGAATGAACACCCATGGAATTGGATAATGCCCTTTCAAACCATAATGAACACCCATGGAATTGGATAATGCCTTTTCAAACCATAATGAACACCCATGGAATTGGATAATGCCTTTTCAAACCATAATGAACACCCATGGAATTGGATAATGCCTTTTCAAACCATAATGAACACCCATGGAATTGGATAATGCCTTTTCAAACCATAATGAACACCCATGGAATTGGATAACGCCTTTTCAAACCAGAATGAACACCCATGGAATTGGATAATGCCATTTCAAACCATAATGAACACCCATGGAATTGGATAATGCCATTTCAAACCAGAATGAACACCCATGGAATTGGATAATGCCATTTCAAACCATAATGAACACCCATGGAATTGGATAATGCCCTTTCAAACCATAATGAACACTCATGGAATTGGATAACGCCTTTTCAAACCAGAATGAACACCCATGGAATTGGATAATGCCATTTCAAACCATAATGAACACTCATGGAATTGGATAACGCCTTTTCAAACCATAATGAACACCCATGGAATTGGATAACGCCTTTTCAAACCAGAATGATCACCCATGGAATTGGATAATGCCCTTTCAAACCATAATGAACACCCATGGAATTGGATAATGCCTTTTCAAACCATAATGAACACACATGGAATTGGATAATGCCTTTTCAAACCATAATGAACACCCATGGAATTGGATAACACCTTTTCAAACCAGAATGAACACCCATGGAATTGGATAATGCCATTTCAAACCATAATGAACACCCATGGAATTGGATAATGCCTTTTCAAACCATAATGAACACCCATGGAATTGGATAATGCCTTTTCAAACCATAATGAACACCCATGGAATTGGATAACACCTTTTCAAACCAGAATGAACACCCATGGAATTGGATAATGCCATTTCAAACCATAATGAACACCCATGGAATTAGATAATGCCATTGCAAACCAGAATGAACACCCATGGAATTGGATAATGCCATTTCAAACCATAATGAACACTCATGGAATTGGATAATGCCCTTTCAAACCATAATGAACACTCATGGAATTGGATAACGCCTTTTCAAACCATAATGAACACCCATGGAATTGGATAATGCCCTTTCAAACCATAATGAACACCCATGGAATTGGATAATGCCTTTTCAAACCATAATGAACACCCATGGAATTGGATAATGCCTTTTCAAACCATAATGAACACTCATGGAATTGGATAATGCCTTTTCAAACCATAATGAACACCCATGGAATTGGATAATGCCTTTTCAAACCATAATGAACACTCATGGAATTGGATAATGCCTTTTCAAACCATAATGAACACCCATGGAATTGGATAATGCCATTTCAAACCAGAATGAACACCCATGGAATTGGATAATGCCCTTTCAAACCATAATGAACACCCATGGAATTGGATAACGCCTTTTCAAACCAGAATGAACACTCATGGAATTGGATAATGCCCTTTCAAACCATAATGAACACCCATGGAATTGGATAACGCCTTTTCAAACCAGAATGAACACTCATGGAATTGGATAATGCCTTTTCAAACCATAATGAACACCCATGGAATTGGATAATGCCCTTTCAAACCATAATGAACACCCATGGAATTGGATAACGCCTTTTCAAACCATAATGAACACCCATGGAATTGGATAATGCCCTTTCAAACCATAATGAACACCCATGGAATTGGATAACGCCTTTTCAAACCAGAATGAACACTCATGGAATTGGATAATGCCTTTTCAAACCATAATGAACACCCATGGAATTGGATAACGCCTTTTCAAACCATAATGAACACCCATGGAATTGGATAACGCCTTTTCAAACCATAATGAACACCCATGGAATTGGATAACGCCTTTTCAAACCAGAATGAACACCCATGGAATTGGATAATGCCCTTTCAAACCAGAATGAACACTCATGGAATTGGATAATGCCTTCTCAAACCAGAATGAACACTCATGGAATTGGATAATGCCTTTTCAAACCAGAATGAACACTCATGGAATTGGATAATGCCTTCTCAAACCATAATGAACACTCATGGAATTGGATAATGCCCTTTCAAACCATAATGAACACCCATGGAATTGGATAATGCCCTTTCAAACCATAATGAACACCCATGGAATTGGATAATGCCCTTTCAAACCATAATGAACACCCATGGAATTGGATAATGCCCTTTCAAACCAGAATGAACACCCATGGAATTAGATAATGCCATTGCAAACCATAATGAACACTCATGGAATTGGATAACGCCTTCTCAAACCATAATGAACACTCATGGAATTGGATAATGCCCTTTCAAACCATAATGAACGCCCATGGAATTGGATAATGCCCTTTCAAACCATAATGAACACCCATGGAATTGGATAATGCCCTTTCAAACCATAATGAACACCCATGGAATTGGATAACGCCTTTTCAAACCAGAATGAACACTCATGGAATTGGATAACGCCTTTTCAAACCATAATGAACACCCATGGAATTGGATAATGCCCTTTCAAACCATAATGAACACCCATGGAATTGGATAATGCCCTTTCAAACCATAATGAACACTCATGGAATTGGATAATGCCCTTTCAAACCATAATGAACACCCATGGAATTGGATAATGCCTTTTCAAACCATAATGAACACCCATGGAATTGGATAATGCCCTTTCAAACCATAATGAACACTCATGGAATTGGATAATGCCTTTTCAAACCATAATGAACACCCATGGAATTGGATAATGCCCTTTCAAACCATAATGAACACCCATGGAATTGGATAACGCCTTTTCAAACCAGAATGAACACTCATGGAATTGGATAATGCCCTTTCAAACCATAATGAACACTCATGGAATTGGATAATGCCCTTTCAAACCATAATGAACACCCATGGAATTGGATAACGCCTTTTCAAACCAGAATGAACACTCATGGAATTGGATAATGCCTTTTCAAACCATAATGAACACCCATGGAATTGGATAATGCCTTTTCAAACCATAATGAACACCCATGGAATTGGATAACGCCTTTTCAAACCAGAATGAACACTCATGGAATTGGATAATGCCTTTTCAAACCATAATGAACACCCATGGAATTGGATAACGCCTTTTCAAACCAGAATGAACACTCATGGAATTGGATAATGCCCTTTCAAACCAGAATGAACACTCATGGAATTGGATAATGCCCTTTCAAACCATAATGAACACCCATGGAATTGGATAACGCCTTTTCAAACCAGAATGAACACTCATGGAATTGGATAATGCCTTTTCAAACCATAATGAACACCCATGGAATTGGATAATGCCCTTTCAAACCATAATGAACACCCATGGAATTGGATAATGCCCTTTCAAACCAGAATGAACACTCATGGAATTGGATAATGCCTTTTCAAACCATAATGAACACTCATGGAATTGGATAATGCCCTTTCAAACCATAATGAACACCCATGGAATTGGATAACACCTTTTCAAACCAGAATGAACACCCATGGAATTGGATAATGCCATTTCAAACCATAATGAACACCCATGGAATTGGATAATGCCATTTCAAACCAGAATGAACACCCATGGAATTGGATAATGCCATTTCAAACCATAATGAACACCCATGGAATTGGATAACACCTTTTCAAACCAGAATGAACACCCATGGAATTGGATAATGCCATTTCAAACCATAATGAACACCCATGGAATTGGATAATGCCTTTTCAAACCATAATGAACACCCATGGAATTGGATAATGCCTTTTCAAACCATAATGAACACCCATGGAATTGGATAACACCTTTTCAAACCAGAATGAACACCCATGGAATTGGATAATGCCATTTCAAACCATAATGAACACCCATGGAATTAGATAATGCCATTGCAAACCATAATGAACACTCATGGAATTGGATAACGCCTTCTCAAACCATAATGAACACTCATGGAATTGGATAATGCCCTTTCAAACCATAATGAACGCCCATGGAATTGGATAATGCCCTTTCAAACCATAATGAACACCCATGGAATTGGATAATGCCCTTTCAAACCATAATGAACACCCATGGAATTGGATAACGCCTTTTCAAACCAGAATGAACACTCATGGAATTGGATAACGCCTTTTCAAACCATAATGAACACCCATGGAATTGGATAATGCCCTTTCAAACCATAATGAACACCCATGGAATTGGATAATGCCCTTTCAAACCATAATGAACACTCATGGAATTGGATAATGCCCTTTCAAACCATAATGAACACCCATGGAATTGGATAATGCCTTTTCAAACCATAATGAACACCCATGGAATTGGATAATGCCCTTTCAAACCATAATGAACACTCATGGAATTGGATAATGCCTTTTCAAACCATAATGAACACCCATGGAATTGGATAATGCCCTTTCAAACCATAATGAACACCCATGGAATTGGATAACGCCTTTTCAAACCAGAATGAACACTCATGGAATTGGATAATGCCCTTTCAAACCATAATGAACACTCATGGAATTGGATAATGCCCTTTCAAACCATAATGAACACCCATGGAATTGGATAACGCCTTTTCAAACCAGAATGAACACTCATGGAATTGGATAATGCCTTTTCAAACCATAATGAACACCCATGGAATTGGATAATGCCTTTTCAAACCATAATGAACACCCATGGAATTGGATAACGCCTTTTCAAACCAGAATGAACACTCATGGAATTGGATAATGCCTTTTCAAACCATAATGAACACCCATGGAATTGGATAACGCCTTTTCAAACCAGAATGAACACTCATGGAATTGGATAATGCCCTTTCAAACCAGAATGAACACTCATGGAATTGGATAATGCCCTTTCAAACCATAATGAACACCCATGGAATTGGATAACGCCTTTTCAAACCAGAATGAACACTCATGGAATTGGATAATGCCTTTTCAAACCATAATGAACACCCATGGAATTGGATAATGCCCTTTCAAACCATAATGAACACCCATGGAATTGGATAATGCCCTTTCAAACCAGAATGAACACTCATGGAATTGGATAATGCCTTTTCAAACCATAATGAACACTCATGGAATTGGATAATGCCCTTTCAAACCATAATGAACACCCATGGAATTGGATAACGCCTTTTCAAACCAGAATGAACACTAATGGAATTGGATAATGCCTTTTCAAACCATAATGAACACCCATGGAATTGGATAATGCCTTTTCAAACCATAATGAACACTCATGGAATTGGATAATGCCTTTTCAAACCATAATGAACACCCATGGAATTGGATAATGCCCTTTCAAACCAGAATGAACACCCATGGAATTGGATAATGCCCTTTCAAACCAGAATGAACACCCATGGAATTGGATAATGCCTTTTCAAACCAGAATGAACACCCATGGAATTGGATAACGCCCTTTCAAACCATAATGAACACTCATGGAATTGGATAATGCCCTTTCAAACCATAATGAACACTCATGGAATTGGATAACGCCTTTTCAAACCATAATGAACACTCATGGAATTGGATAATGCCTTTTCAAACCAGAATGAACACCCATGGAATTGGATAACGCCCTTTCAAACCATAATGAACACTCATGGAATTGGATAATGCCCTTTCAAACCATAATGAACACCCATGGAATTGGATAATGCCCTTTCAAACCATAATGAACACCCATGGAATTGGATAATGCCTTTTCAAACCATAATGAACACTCATGGAATTGGATAATGCCTTTTCAAACCATAATGAACACCCATGGAATTGGATAATGCCTTTTCAAACCATAATGAACACTCATGGAATTGGATAATGCCTTTTCAAACCATAATGAACACCCATGGAATTGGATAATGCCATTTCAAACCATAATGAACACCCATGGAATTGGATAATGCCCTTTCAAACCATAATGAACACCCATGGAATTGGATAATGCCTTTTCAAACCATAATGAACACTCATGGAATTGGATAATGCCTTTTCAAACCATAATGAACACCCATGGAATTGGATAATGCCTTCTCAAACCAGAATGAACACCCATGGAATTGGATAATGCCCTTTCAAACCATAATGAACACCCATGGAATTGGATAATGCCTTTTCAAACCATAATGAACACCCATGGAATTGGATAATGCCTTTTCAAACCATAATGAACACCCATGGAATTGGATAATGCCTTTTCAAACCATAATGAACACCCATGGAATTGGATAATGCCTTTTCAAACCATAATGAACACCCATGGAATTGGATAACGCCTTTTCAAACCAGAATGAACACCCATGGAATTGGATAATGCCATTTCAAACCATAATGAACACCCATGGAATTGGATAATGCCATTTCAAACCAGAATGAACACCCATGGAATTGGATAATGCCATTTCAAACCATAATGAACACCCATGGAATTGGATAATGCCCTTTCAAACCATAATGAACACCCATGGAATTGGATAATGCCCTTTCAAACCATAATGAACACCCATGGAATTGGATAACACCTTTTCAAACCAGAATGAACACCCATGGAATTGGATAATGCCATTTCAAACCATAATGAACACCCATGGAATTGGATAATGCCATTTCAAATCAGAATGAACACCCATGGAATTGGATAATGCCATTTCAAACCATAATGAACACCCATGGAATTGGATAACACCTTTTCAAACCAGAATGAACACCCATGGAATTGGATAATGCCATTTCAAACCATAATGAACACCCATGGAATTGGATAATGCCTTTTCAAACCATAATGAACACCCATGGAATTGGATAATGCCTTTTCAAACCATAATGAACACCCATGGAATTGGATAACACCTTTTCAAACCAGAATGAACACTCATGGAATTGGATAATGCCATTTCAAACCATAATGAACACCCATGGAATTAGATAATGCCATTGCAAACCAGAATGAACACTCATGGAATTGGATAATGCCATTTCAAACCATAATGAACACTCATGGAATTGGATAATGCCTTTTCAAACCATAATGAACACAGAATTGAGATAAATATTCATTTCAAACTATAATGAACACAGAGTTATGATTAGGGGATTTCTGTCCACATGAAAGGAAACAACAGTTTTCAATGAATATTAAAAAAATGAGAATGTGTAATCAATGAATTTATGAAGTGAAATTTTATTAATCAAATAATCAATAATAATACTAAAATTTGCAACTGAAATGTTGTACAAATTTCATGGTAAGTTTCTGTTACCGAATCTAAGAGTCTTGTCATCTCATTCAACAAACCCACGTCTCTTTCGCCATTCTCATCCTCGTCATCACATCCACACAGTACCTATATGCTGCCAACCACTCACTTAGCCTCTGCATCCCATTTTTGTCTTGCCTGCGAAGCAGAAAGCGAGACATAGGGATCACTAATTCCAGCGTCGGCGGCATTGCCGGCATCGTCCGTCATTTGTACACTATTGGTTAAGGTTTTTATCTCGCCTTTTCACGAAGTTCAAAAGAGATTTTAAGAGAGTGTGGAAAAATGTCGGCGTCGGTGTTGGCGTCTGTCTGCTCTGGTTAAGGATTTTTATCTCACATTTTCATGAAGTTGAAAACAGAGATTCTGAGAGTCGGCGTCATCCACTCTGGTTAAGAATTTTTTTAATGACATTTGCACCCCTAAGGGTTCATCCGATTTTAAAAACACCTTCACAGATATGTTCTATACGATGCTTAGGGCTAGTTTACATCAAAACTATATCGATTTTTGAAATTTTGCTTTATTTTTTTCAAGTTTTAACTTTGACTAATTTTTGTGTCCAGCATAATGTTAATCCTATGGTTAAGGTTTTTTAAAATGACATTTGTAGTTTTGCACCAACTTCTTTTAAAATCATTCAACTTCGTGAGGTGTCATCCGATTTAAAAAAAACCTTCACAGATGTGTTCTATACGTTGCTTAGGACTAATTTACATCAAAACTATATCGATTTTGAAATATTTCTGGTTTTTTCAAGTTTAACTTTGAATAATTTTTGTGTCCAGCTTAATGTTAATCCTATGGTTAAGGTTTTTTGAATGACATTTTCTGCATTGCACCAACAAGGGGGTCATCAGATTTTTTAAAAACCTTCACAGATGTGTTTTATAACATGCTTAGGACATGTCCATATGAAAAAGAAATTGAATTTCAAATTGAAATTTTTTTTTTTATCTTTGCACTTTAATTATTTTAGCCCTGTTTTGTATCCAATTTCTACTCATAATTTCTGGGTTAAGCTTTTTTAAAACGAGATTTGCACCCACAAGGGGTCATCTGATTTGAATAAAACTTCACATATGCGTTCGATAGGATGCTTAGGACTTGTCCAGATAAAAAATATATTGATTTTCAAAATCTTTCCATATTTTTTCGGCATTTGAACTTTGATAATTTTATGGCTGATTTGCATCCAGGTTATATGTATTATAGGCTGTAGTTAAAGATTTTTGAACTGACAATTTAATAACCCTCCCCCCCCCCAGGTTGTGCCCAGGGGTCAAAAGGTCAAAATTGGCCAGTAATTATCGATTGTAATGCAACTCCTCCTAGACCATTTCAGATAGAAACTTTAAACTTTTGGGATGATTGCACATATGGACAGGGATGTGCATGACACTTTTGGAATTTTGGCATGATCCCATGGGGTGGGAAATCGGGGGTCAAAAATTAAATTTTTCCAGCGGTTGTCATGTTGCATATCATTTTCAAGCCAATGATAAGTATTCTACAGTACAGGGAATTATGATATTGAGATGTGCATGACACTTTTGGAATTTTGGTATGACCCCCGGGGATACGGCCCTGGGGGTGGGAAATGTGTGGTAAAAAATAAAAATTGTCCGAATCTTGTCAGCTCGCATATCATTTTCAAGCCAATAATAAGTAGTCTACAGTACAAGGAATTATTTTGATCTTGGGTCAAACTGAGGGTAAGGGTGGGGCCAAAAGTGGGCACCAATCGATAGTAACGCAACTGCTAGACCATTTCACATAGAAACTTGAAACTTTCGGTATGATTACACATATGGCCAGGGATGTGCATGACACATTGGAATTTTGATATCACCCCCAGGGGCAGGGATGGGGGAAATGGTGGGCAGAAAATAAATTTTATCAAATGTGGTTATGTCACATATCATTTTGAAACTTATAGTTAGTAGACCACAGTAAAACAAATTATTTTGTTCTTGAGACAATCTGAGGGCAGTGGCCAGGCATCAAATGGGCAATCTAATTCTATATATGTACATGGCTTGGACATTATTTTTTTGCAGAATATTTATACCTGGGCAGACCGGGTCCTGCGGCAGCCAGATCCAGCGGTAACTTAAAAATGTGAGATATTGGTATCTTCTGATACCTCTTGTTTCACAGTTTTGGACTTTGACCTTTTTTCATGTTTTTTTGGGGATAGTTTTTTTTATGGACCACTGATTTTCAACAATGGCTCACCAGATATCAACACAATTTTACAGCAGAGTTATATACTATGCAGGCGTACTATCTGCATCATTACTAGTTTTAAGATCAGACTATCAACAGTTTGGGAAAATTGTCTGTTTGATTGGTTACACTGGTTTGTTGGTGCCTTACTGAATATGTGTATTCTGAACCAATCCAAGTTTGCTTTGGCAATCCACACTATCCATGCCTTTACAGGCGAGACATTGTACGCTTCAGCATTCTTGTTCTTCTCTCTCTTCCTCCCTGCCTCACCACCTCTCTCTTCATGTCACGACCTCCTCCTCTACACAGGTCTACTACCATAAAAAACAGGAGACAATACCCGACTATATGCGTAAATGCCCAAGTAGAAAAGACAATAGTCTTTCCCAGAGGCTGCCCAGGGTTTGCATCCCTGTGCGGATGCTCGTGTAGGCACACACACTCACAAACACATACCAATAGCATGCCATAGGTGCCTCTTCTGTTGGTGTGCAATGGTGCACGTATGTGTGCGCGCACTGGAATGCGAACTGCACCAAAAGAACCATGTCTCTCTAAAATATCATTAAAAAATTAGTCAGGTCTGCTAATCCACAACCACGAATATTGAGACACATTTCTTACTGTTGAGCAAAGCTGCCTATAATATTGTCTTACAATATAAAGAAGTAATTAAACATTCCCTCTCATAAAGGCCACAAACCATCGAGTTCCCATGCGTATGTGTGTGAGTGTTTGGGCTCGCGTGCGCACAAACCAATACAACACACCATGGTGTATTTGTGCTAGGGTGCGCCTGTCACTCTTTAAAAATGTTAAAAGACAAAGATCTGTTGTGACAGTTGGCAATATTATTCTTCACCTCTTGATTTATTTAATGTAATATATTTGTATGTAAGTGGGAGACACGCTCATAAGACATGTCTTATTGTGCTCCCACATAGACTAAAAATAAACCTTGTTTAAATCAAAAGACAAAGATCTGCACACCACTGAGCTAGTCTCCATTTGCTGAGTGTGAATCAACACATCCTTCAGAAGCTACGCTATTCAATTCTGGAGATACCTGTAACACATTATCTAAAAAATTAAGTTTTAAATTATTAACTCAACAGAAAGGAAACCATTTAAAAAAGCAAATAGGCCCATGCACAGGGACCTCACAAACTTACTATAAAACCTCTGATGATGTCATAAACTGGACAGAAACGTTGTGAGTCTGGACCACAATAATGAACTTGGGAGCTAGAATAATCAAAACCCTAAAAAACCCAAAGAACCGAAAAAAATAGGATCATCCAAACAAATTCAGAAAGGGTTCAGAAAACCGAAAACCAGAGCTTCAAGATATGGTTCTGATTGTCTGGGATCTCTCACCCAATTAGAACCAAGATCGCCATTAGTAACACTCCTAAGCCAATCAGATGCCTTAAAAATCGGACCGCTCGCAGATTTTGCTATAAATAGGACCATGTTTGTCTGTTAAGCGGAGGCGGTAATGAGCAGAGCTGCGACCCCGGGATCACGTCTCCATTTGGCCAACTGACGATCGCTGGAAACATAGGCAATCGCCTTCACTCCTGGTCACCTCTCTCCACCCAGGAGTATAAATGGGTACCAGTGTAAAAACTGGGGAAGTTACCAATAATAGACTGAAATAAAAAGCAGCCTAGAATGGCATGAATGAGAACTGGAGTCAGGGACTCTATAGACACCAACCAAACCAATAACTTATGTTTGTCTGTTCAGACTTCTGTACAAATTAGTACAAGGCATAAGACTGGTACAAGTTTTCACCATACACGTTATTCTATGTCTGATACACAGAAAAAACTGCCATGAATCACGGTTCTAAACTAGAACCTAGGCTTGCGCGATTTTTGCTTTGAAACATCGTGATCGATTTTATAAAAAAAATTGTGATTTTCAATTAAATCGTATGTCCAAATTCCCAAAAGTATAAACCGGGGTAACGTGACTTGTTTCTAGAAAAAGTTGAAATAAATGATACGAAAATAGCACGAAATTAGAACACATTTTCATGCGCCGAATTCTTACTATGCTTAATGTATGCATTATATCCATCATCGCGGGAGTGAAATTATTAATTGGGACCGCCTAAATATTGTGTATAGTTTAATAAACATTATTTATTTCATCAAAATTTGAGATAAAATGTCGCCAAGAAATAAATATAAATTACATGATGTATTAGCTTCCGCTTATAGCCTCCCTTTGTAGGACGAGTTTAGGTCATTATCGGAGTAACGCGAAGACGTTAATATTAGTACTCGGGGAGATACTGGGCAATCCACATACATAGGACGGGAGCTTTGAGTAGGTACGAGTGTAATGGCGTAAACTCGTCCTATAGAGCAGTTTATATACACCTGTGCAAAAGTTAAGCACCAGCAAAAACAATAGAACGTAGAAACATGATGGTACAACTAGGCTGCCATACTTTTTGTCCCCGCGTTAGCTGACATAATTCCAAGTACGAAATGCACATGCATGCATGACTTCACGCCGCTTGATGTCCGTGCGTGGCGGGAAACAGCACACGTGTTCAGTTATGTAAAAGTCCAGTTTGAGGTGTAGAACATTACATACAGATTTAGGCGACAAGATTAGGAATTTTGTGTTCATGACCGTGGTTTATTTGTACAGAGAGAAATAGCTCTTGATTGTGAACCGCTATGGCAAGACGAAGGTTAAGTGATCGTGTGAAATGGCAAATCATAGGCATGCATACCACTGGTATGTCATGCAGAGAGATTGGCAGACAGCTGAACATTAACCATACTGTAATCAGTCGTTTGATTGCAAAACATGGGCAAACTAACGGGGTGAAGGACAGGCCTAGATCTGGAAGACCGAAGAAGACTACTGCCCGTGATGATCGAGCCCTAGTACGCCTTGTTAGGAGATCTCCATTCACCAACAGCAGAGTGCTCAGCCAGCAATGGGAAACGCGCAATAGAGTGTCAATGTCTACCGTCAAAAGGAGACTGTATGCTGCTGGCATGAAAGCTAGGAGACCTGTCAGACGTCCTCTCCTCACTGCACACCACAAAGAGGAGCGTCTGAGGTGGTGCAACGAAAGAAGACACTGGAACATGAGATCCTGGAGACGGGTACACTGGTCCGATGAAAGTCGGTTCCTGCTTCATGCCACAGATGGTCGAACTCGTGTATGGAGGTCCAGACACACGGCGTACGACCAACGTAACATCATGGAAGAAGTTCCATTTGGTGGAGGTTCCGTTATGATATGGGGGTGCATCTCATTTGATTGTAAGCTGGATCTGTTGACTGTACCTGGAACACTAAATGGACAAAGATATCAAGATTCCATACTGGATAGAGTTGTGGTCCCTCATTTTGTAAATCATGCACCTGGAACCCACCCTATATTCATGGATGACAACGCCCGACCACATCGTGCTAGAGCTGTGCATGAATACCTCTGCCAGAATGCCATCGAAACCCTACCATGGCCAGCAAGGAGCCCTGACATGAACCCTATTGAGCATATCTGGGACATTCTGGGAAACATGGTGAGGAGGGATCCTCCTGTGCAGAACCTACAGGAATTAACAGACGCACTCCATCTTGAATGGCAACGAATACCACAATGGCGTATCAGTCGGTTGGTGACCAGCATGAGACGTCGTGTCCAGGCCGTCATCCAGGCACAAGGTGGATATACCCGGTATTAATAATGACAGTCTCAAACTCGTGCACAGATGTTAAACTTCGTTTTCAGACACCATTAATGACAATCTAGCCACGTGTGTTAACTGTAGGGCAATAGTTGTCAGTTGTGTCAACGTAACCATATTCAGGCCTCGTTTTCAAGTTCAAACAAAAACATACAGTGTTTCCCCACCATCATAATCAGCATTCCTCTAGTTGCATTATTACCTCTTGCACTAAGATGGATGGGTACATAAATGTTTATGCTATTGCTTTCTTCATAGCACATGAATATACCCTCGCATGTGCGTAAAAATAGGGTGGTGCTTAACTTTTGCACAGGTGTATAGTTGCTTTCAGAATGTATGATTTACATTTAAGAGTAATCAACAGAATGCACAGTTCAAAATCAAGCAACCTGGAATGCTGTTGCTTTATTTTTTTTAATTTGACATGACAACCGAATCAAAAAGGAAAAATTATTACACCGCCTGAAATTGCTAACCATAGAATTAAAAAGAATTATGTTCACTGATTGCCTAACACTCTGCAACTAAGTATATACTTGGCACTTCACGACAGACTCAGGCTCTGCAGAGAAACAAAATTATATGGCAATTCGACGGAGTAACTAGCAGGTTTTCTCAATGACAAAGGTGTTACCTCGCAATTGTTAGCTTGTTTATTGTAGCGCTTTGTGTTGTGATTAGTAATTATTCGGCACGGCGGGATATAAACACAATGAACACAGGCGGGAATCGATTATAATTGTACTCATGTACTGATAAAATGAGACAGAAAAGTACACACTTCAGGTTTTAAAAAAACATGAAATTTTTTATGATTTTCCGATTTTTCCTCAATTACATCGTAAAAATCATGATTTTAAAAATAAATCGAACTTCACAATTAAATTGAAAAATTGTGCAAGCCTACTAGAACCAATATCGGTTTTCAAACTATCACTGGCGTCATTTGGTTCATGAGCCAGCGTGCAGCAATGCCAGCAGTACTGCAAAGGAGTGATCCCAGGGTTGTACTTTTCCTCCATGGTTCGCCGCCACGGAGTGGATTGTCATTTTCTTTAGTTTCATGCTTTGTAGATAGGTATATGTGGGTGAACTCTGTTTTGGATTCATTCATAGAGATTCTCAATTTTTAGTTTGCTATCCATCATATGACATCGTAATCAACTATGTGACGTGTAGGATGACGTCATAATCATGACACCATGAATGACTCGATTTAGTCCGGCTTAAATGCTTAGTAGTCTGACATGTTTTATGAATTATATGTCTGCTATTCAATAAACATGCTGTTGAATATTTTGAAACTAATTTGAGTGGGGTACAGCCTTAGGCAACAACAACACCCAGTCAAATTAGTTTCAAAATATTCAACAACTTACCTATATACTTTTCTGGAAATTGATAGTCATGGGAGTTCAGGAATCGATCGATCCCAACACGAGCAAGGTGTGGATGGAGCTTAGCTACAGATGGGCGGGGCATAGTTAAAACTGGAAAGTTCCATTGCTTGCAAGTAGACATTCTATATAAGGAATATTCTGTTGAATATTTTGATAATTATTTGAATAGGAGCTGTTGCTGCCTATGTCAGCAATGGGTTTGCCAAATTAGTTTCAAACTAGATAGAACAGTCGATAACGCGCCATCGCAAACCACAACCTTTTGACGCTCACCCCATATCATGTGTTTGGAGACAAATTGAAGCTCTGCAATCATATGTGTAACTCGCATAGCAAACTTTGTTTGAATTCCATGCAAATGTTTTGGAGGCGTTGCATTATAACAAGTTTCCATATACAGACAGACAGGACGACATAATCCACTCTTCTTTGAAAAAGGTGAGGATAAATTTTCAATTTTCCTGGAGAAATGCCTTGAATTTGAGTCACTGGAATTTGATTTTTTCATTATTCTTTTTGAAAATTTACCTACTATCAGTGATAAATTTTCAAAAATAGTCTTCTCTTGACCTGAAAATGCATATTTTATGAGAAAATTAAGTTTTCCTGAAAGAGTTTTGAGTGTTAAAGGGTTAATGATTGTATCATTCTTCTTTATTAGGCAAACCCACGAGCTATGGCTTGCTGCCGACGTACCAGCGACGATGGAAACAACAAATAGCCAATGAGATTTGTGGCGACTACCAGTCAACCTATCAGTCATCATACCTTCCCACGCACCTAGGCGATATGGTGATGTCACGACACGCAACAGCCCGACAAAATTCCATCTCATTATATCCAACAAATAATGTTAATAAAAATTTACAATTGCGGAATTGTACATTTATGAAGATGCCGGAACTAGTAAGTCTTGGTGGTAGTGAATATTCGGCACCAGACAAAGAAATGGCCACAGTATCTGTCTAATAACTTCATGTGTGTATAATGTTATTCGTATCTGATTTTTACAAATAACTATTTTGTGTATATGTGTATTTTTGAAGTCTTTATAAGGGTAACTTGCTGTCACTTTATTATACTGTGTTTTGAACTATTAAAGTTTTGTGATAATGTTCGCGGAATAAAAAATATTTTGCTATGTTTCTTTTGTGTAAGAAATCATATTTTGTAAGAGAAATATATTTTATTTATGACGATAATGAAATTATCTTTGTTTTTAATTATTAAATTTTAATATGAATGTATTGGTGAATGCGATTGTGAGCTATGGGTTCTGTATTAATAATTATGGTAACATGTTGTTAATATTAACTCATGAGAAATGCCGTTATCTATTGCAGTATTAAATTATCAGTATTATTTTTTTGCTACATTAAATAATTATATATATTGAAGATATGTGACATTTTCTATACCTATTTACCGTAATGTTATTTATTAATGGAGAAATATTTATTTTATTTATTTATACATCTTAATGAATGTTTAACCCGTTCAATCCTGTCACCCCCGCCCCCACACACACAAACACCCCAAATAAATTTTTTTTTTACATTATGAAATATTCTGCTGACTATTTTGAAACTAATTGGAATGGAGGCTGTTGCTGCCTATAGCAGCAACAGCTTCCAGTCAAATTAGTTTCAAAATAGTCAACAGCTTATCTGTATAGCGGTTTGAAATTGGAATATTGGGATGGGGGGGGGGGTGTTTCAGGTTTTGAAGGGTTAAACACTTTCATAGTCATCTTCACCAGCTGTGATACGATAAGTTAAAACCAGAAGTATTTAAATATTTACACATTTTTCTGTTAAATTTTAAAAAGTATATTTTATATGAATTGTTATGCAAAATACCTATTGTATATAGTTTGAAACCATTTTCATTTTGAATTTTATGATTCAATAAAGTTAAATTTACGGGACAATAGTTCTATATGATCTTTGTATTAAACGGTCAGTGTAATGACCGGAATGGGTTTATGAGTAGATTAGTAAAATTGCTTAATGTGCCATTTGCTTTGATTAATTATGCTCTCCCCATAAGGGGAAGTGGGTATTTGATTTGAGTCTGTCTGTCTGTCTGTCTGTCCGTCTGTGTCCATGTATGTGTATGTTCAAAGCTGTATCTAAAATAATATTGATCCGATTTGGGGCAATTTTTAACAAAACAAAGAAATTTATGTAAATTAGGATTTCCAGACTTTCGCCATGATCCGGATGAAAAATCTGGATCTGGATCGGATAAAATTCTCGATCTAAGGATATTAAAAAAAAAATGCTGGTCTGATTTTGCTCAAACTTTAATCATCACCACTGTGATGTCAATATTCTATCTTTTACTGTGGCTGAAGGCACCAACAGCGCCCAGTCAAATTAGTTTCAAACTATTCAACAGCATGTTTATTAAATGGCAAAGAATTACAAAGATATACAATTCATACAACGTGTTTGACCATTTGAGATTTGGTGATGGTCTATATGGAACCCTTTGTGACGTAATGATTGTGACGTCATCATACACACATCGAGATGATTATGATTGTCATACAAGGTCAGATGATGTGTGGATACTCTGAAAAGGTGAATTTAGATTGTGGATCAGGCTGAAAATTCCTAGCTTCAAATACACCCATGATATGAATGTACTGTATTTATTCTAATTTTCCCGCCCCTCCCAATTATACCGCCCGCATGTTTTTGAGAACAGTGAAAAAAAAGCAAATTACCAATAGTACGAAATAATAAATCTTCCGCTGTCATCTAGTCTTCAAAGAAGAAAAACATCCAGAAAAAATAAAACATGCAGCAACATTTTGGTCATTTTCGTGAATACATGCGCAAAAAGATCTTTTTTCATCAGCTTATCCCGTCGTTCAATGACAGAGCGTCTAATGCTGTTGTTGAATTGGCATTAAGATACGGATATAAATTTTATAATGTATCACTGAACACATCACAAACGCGCCTCCAGTCAATTCGACCAATGCCTAAATTGTTTCTGATCAGTATCTTGCCATTCAGTGATAGAGCTGCTAATTTGAATTATGCGTTGAGATATGCCTATGGCATATTTTCCAATGTATCAGTGAACGCATCACAAACGCGCCTCCATCCAATTTAACAACAGATAAATCGTTTGTTCCATACGTCGCTAAATGTCACCTTTATGTCCTAAATAAAGCCTCTGAATTAATCTAATGTAAAACAAGTAGTTTTTATGATTATTTGAGCAAATTTAGCAGAAATTGCATGGAATACTATAATTATATACTAATTCAAGGTGACTGAGAAAACTGTTCTAATTTCGTGGTATTTTTTTCAAACTTTTTCCACCCTAATTAACCCCCCCCCCACCCCCCCCCCCCTTTGGTGACCGCTACCCGTCCGGCAGTATAATTAGAATAAATACTGTAGCTCTAATTAGGTATACATTCGATTCATCTGTTAATTGCTTATCCCGCCAAAGGCTGATGTGAGTATTGCAGTTTGTGTCATCTGTTATTCTGTTTGTCTGTCTGTCTATCTGATGATATCTCCGGAATCCTATGAGGTATAACCATCAAATTTGCCACATACATTGTACATTTATATTATGAGTGGGTAAAATTTTTTATTTTCAGGTCAAAACTTCAAATGTCAATGTCAGAGTCGCTTAGTATGCATACCAGAGTACATATTTTCATCGATAACTCTGCAATGCAAAAAGGTAGAATGACCAGACCTGTAACTTACATGTAACATTCTTATTGTGGTTGGCTACAATCAAAATTTAGTTTCAGGTCAAAAGTTCAAAGGTCGAGGTCACAGGGTCAGTAAGTGCTATATATTTTATATAATTAGATTATCACAATCAACATTGAATAGTTTATTTCACGCTTCATAACAGCTGTAACATTGTGTCAGGATTATAACTATAGCTAGTTCAGCTATTAGTTAATATTTACACATTCATACTTAACCCTCTAACACTCATATCAGCCAAAAACAGCTTCTGCAGTGGCCTTGAGAAATGTCCATTTGCAGACCAAGAGAAGTCTATTTTTGAAAATTTATCACTGCAATGACTGGCTCGATAACCGAGCCAGTCATTCCAGTGGTAAATCTTTCAAAATTGTCTTCTCTTGGTCGGCAAATCGACATTTTTTATGAGAAAATTTAAATTTTCTTAAACAAACGTGAGTATTAAATGGCTAAACATGCACACACCATCACACACATCTAGGATAATATAGTTAATATACATGTACCTGTCTGTAGCTTGGAGTTCAAAGTCTGTGACAACAAATGTTTTATACATTTATATAAATTTACAATGTCATTCTCTTGGTACAGAATATTTAATATTTAATTTGTTCTGTATTTTCAAATGTCGATTTAATATTCTGTGATATATATACAGCCAAGATGTTAATTTTGGTCAAACCATGCCCGCTCTCTCACCTACCAAATTTGGCAGATCTGTTCATTATTTTATCAATATTTTTGGGCAATTCCATTAAGTGTTTATTGTCTCTTGATGATTTCCGATCCTTTCTTTTTAATCTAAACATGTTTGCAGTTCTTAGTCAGCCGGACATGTCAGGTGAGCATAATGGCCATGATGGCCCTATTAATCAATCAACAAATGTTGAATCATGCCTCAATTATATGCCATAACACCAAAATATACTCACCCACACACAGCTTGAGGAGTTATAGAAGAAGAAGAAGAGTTTGGAGGCAAATCTGATCACAAGTAACAAAACTATAGATATTTCAAATTTTTAGCAAGGGCCATACCTCTGGATAAAAGAGGAAAGCTATATGTACTGCCTAAAAATAATGAAATTATTAGCATTTTAATTTTATCACCAAGAGCCATAACTCTATATCAATGGTGATAACTCTGGTATCGGTGTAAAATTTATGCCATAAGGCTTGTAAGACTTTGCTGTCTGTTTTCAGCAACTTGTTTTCAAAATGTACACCAGCATTTCCTTTAGTGACTGATAATAATATTTTGATACCATTGGATAGGCGTCTGAGGAGGCAGGACACTTACACAATTTAGCACTACAGAATTTGCATTAACCATTTCATTGATGAATTGCCTATATCTTATTAGCTCACATGGCCAGAATGGCCAAGTGAGCTTATGGCATGGCAACCGTCCGTTATCCATTTATCTGTCGTCCATCCGTCAACCTTTGCTTAAAAACGCTACTCCTCATTAACCACTTGGTGGATTTCAACCTAATTTGGCTTGAAGGACCCTATCGGGGTAGGCTTCAGAACTTGTAGACAGAATTTTGATTGGTCAATTTTTTCGGTGGCCATCTAGGATTTTCCGAAAGATTGGGGGAAATCGTTTAAAATGCTACTACTCATTAACTCCTTGGACAATTTCAACCAGCCTTAGCCGGGAGGCTAGTACGCTGGTATGTTTCAGAATATTTATACAGAATTTTGATTAGTCAATTTTTCTGGTGGCCATCTTGAATCTTCTGAAAATTTCTGGAAATCACTTAAAAGCCTAGTAACTCGATAAGCACTGGGCCGATCTCAATCAAACTTGGATGGAAGAACCCTAGCCTAGTATGCTTCAGAACTTATATACAGAATTTTGATAGGTCAATTTTTTCAGCAACCATCTGAAACCATTTTCTGAAAAATGGCGGGAAATCATTTAAAACGCTACTCATTAACTGCTTGAGCAATTTCAACCAGACTTGGCTGGAAGGATACTAGGCTGGTAGATTTCAGAACTTGTTTACAGAATTTTGATTGGCCCATTTTTAGCTCACCTGGCCAGAATGGCCAAGTGAGCTTATGGCATTGGCGACCGTCCGTCTGTCCATCGTCCGGCAACTTTTGCTTAAAAACGCTACTCATTAACCACTGGTGGATTTCAACCTAATTAGGCTGGAAGGACCCTATGGGGGTAGGTGGAACTTGTATACAGAATTTTGATTAGTCAACTTTTTGGCCATCTTGAATTTTCCGAAAAAATTGCGGGAAATCGTTTAAAACGCTACTCCTCATTAACTACTTGAACAATTTCAACCAGCCTTAGCTGGCAGGATAGTACGCTGGTATGTTTCAGAACTTGTAAACAGAATTTTTATTGGTCAATTTTTCCGGCTGCCATCTTGGATTTTCTGAAAAATCTTAAAAGGCCACTTCTCATTAACCACTGGGCCGATTTCAATCAAACTTGGATGAAAGAACCATAGCCTAGTATGCTTCAGAAGTGTATACAGAACTTTGATTGGTCAATTTTTCCGTCAACCATCTTGCAATTTCTGAAAAATGGTGGGAAATTGTTTAAAACTCTACTCATTAACTGCTTGAGCAATTTCAATTAGACTTGTCCGGAAGGATACTGGTAGATTTCAGAACTTGTATACAGAATTTTGATTGAACCATTTTTAGCTCGCCTGGCCAGAATGGCCAAGTGAGCTTATGGCATGGTGACTGTCCATCCGGCCGTCAACCTTTCCTTAAAAACACTACTCCTCATTAACCGCTTGAACGAGTTCAAGCAAACTCGGCTGGAAGTCCCCTAAAGTGCTATGCTTCAGAGCTTGTGTATAGAAGTTTGATTGGTCAATTTATTCGGTGGCCATCTTCAATTTAATGGAAAAGATGGCTGAAAATCGTCTACTCATTAACTACTTGGACGATTTCAATCAGACTGGCTGGAATGAGCCTAGGGCGGTAGGCTTTAGGAGTTGCATATAGAATTTTGATTGGTCAATTTTTCTGGTGGCCATTTTGAATTTTCTGAATATTTTGGGAAATCAGTTGAAAGGCTACTCCTCATTAACCCTTACCACTTTGTCAAAATTGAAATTTTCAAATTAAAGTTTTAAAAGATGAACTGGTGTTTATTTTTCAACAAATTTGGTGGAAGATGGTGCTATCGTAGACGGCAACATATTTCACCAAAATTTTTGAAAAATGTACACTAGTTTCTTTGCTGTTGACACCGTACAAGATAGAATATTGACATCAGTGTGCTAAGGGTTAACCGCATGGCCGATTTCAACCAAACTCAGCTGGAAAAACCCTAGGCCAGTACGATTCAGAATTTGTATGCAGAATTTTGACCGCTTTGATTTTGATGGTGGCCATCTGGGGTTTTCTGATAAATGGAAATTCATATAAAATGCTACTCCTCATTAATCGCTTGGGCAATTTCAATCAATTTTGGCTGGAAGGATCCTATTGTCGTAGCCTCTAGAAAATATATTTGGAATTTCGATAGGTCAATGTTTTGGGCAGAAATCTCTGATTTTCTGAAAGTTTTCCGGAACCATTTAAAAACAGTACTCCTTCCTTCAATCAATAATCTGATTTCAACAAAACTTGGGTGGAACAATCCTATGATGGTAGGCTTCAACATATTAAACAAGGCTTGATTGGGCAATTTTTTGGTGGTCATCTTGGATTTTCCGAAAATCATCCATTATGTCTATTTAAATGCAAATGGTTTAAATGCCAATGGTCCAGGTGAGCGCCACAGGCCCTTTGGCCTCTTGTTTTCAAGGCAACAATACAGGAAAACTGTTGAATATTTTGAAATTAATTTGACTGGACGCCATTGCTGCCTTAGTCAAATTAATATCAAAATATCCAACAGAATAAGTTTTATATCGTAAAGAATTTACTTTTTTCAGGGAATTGTCAGTGGAAGAGTTAACCCGCCAACCATGAAAGAATACAGTGTGTCACTAATTAGCCAGCAACAGCTCCCAGTCAAATTAGTTTCACAATATTCAACAACTTATGTGTATAGTTACAGTGCCACAGCTAGAAGTTGATTGCTCCATTCACATTAGGTTCCAGCAATGGAGGGATCCATTTCTATCTATCCTACACCTATTAGGTTTGCGCGATTACGTGATTAAATTGAAAATTGCAATTATTCTTTAAATCGTTAATTTATATGATTAAAAATTAAATAATCGTGAATAATTTCTATTGCATAAAATATTTCAAAACCTGCAATTTAATTACTCTTTAATGCGATCGCTCCCGAACACTGTCATTTTGATCAGCGAATGTATGTCCATTTGCAGGCCGAGAGAAGACTATTTTTGAAAATGTATCACTAGAATGACTGACTCGATACTCGAGTCAGGCATTTCAGTGAAACATTTTCAAAAATTGTCTTCTCTCAGCCTGCAAATGGACATTTCTAAATACCATTGCAGCTTTTGTCATTCATATATACCTTTAATTGTTATATGTCTCGGTAATTAGTACCCAAGCTGATTAATCGAGTAATCACGATTATTCTTAAATAATCGATCGTGATCACTCAAAGCAATAATCGTGCACGCCTAACACCCATTTCTAACCAAGATCCGGCGATGTTTTGCTTGTGTTGGGATCGATTTATTTACGTTGAACTATTATTATTATTATTATTATTATTTTACCATATTTATATAACGTTCTTTTCCAAAAAAGATGGTTCAGAAACGCTGTACAATGATTAACTACTTAGGTTAAAATAGAAACTGACATCACATTTCGTAAAATAGAAAACCATAATTAGAATTATTAAAAATTAGATGTGGATTGCAACAGATGATAAAACTTAATAGATGGCAGTAAAATTTACATAGGTTCATAGTGATCGATTAAAGATACGTTTTAAGAGCTTTCTTAAAACCGGCAAGCTTGTTTATGTGCCGTATGTTAGCTGGCAGTGTGTTCCACAATACAGGTGCTGCTCTTGCGAACCGTCGGTCACCGTATGTTATAGTTCTAGAGCCTGGTACAATTAGACTCATTGACTGCGCAGATCTAAGGCTCCTGTTCAGCTTATAGATATGCACTACGTCGCAGATATATGCTGGTGACTGGCCGTATATTGCCTTGAACGCTTGCGTCAACAATTTGAACTTCACACAACTTTCAATTGGAAGCCAGTACAGGTCTTTTAGTATTGGTGTGATATGGTCGTACTAAACCCTGAATTGTCAGAAGCTTAATTTCAATGTTACCATACACTCAGGTAAGCTGATGAATATTTTGGAACTAATTTGACTGGATGCTGTTGCTGTATACCCAGTCAAAGTAGTTTCAAAATATTCAACATAATCTTTATTAAATAGTAAATCCTTCAAATTAAACGTACACTCGAGGGACTTTTCCGGCTTCATGTCAAAAGTATACGCTGTCAATTATGAATGTGATGTCAGCCCACATGTGATGTAATGGAAGGATTCAGTGTTAGCTATGCTCCTCCCATCTCTAGCTAAGCCCCACCCACACTTTGCCCATGTTGGGATCAATCGATCCCTGCACTCGCCGAATCATAAAATTAAAAAAAACTATACAGGTAAGCTGTTGAATATTTTGAAACTAATTTGGCTGAGTGTTTCAAATTATTCAACAGAATGTTTATTAAATAGTAAAGACATACCATTCGTACACCTTAACAGACTATTAACCCTTACACCAGTTTCTTTGATATTGGTACAATAAAAAATAGAATATTGACATCAGAGTGGTAAGGGTTAATAGGACAGCACCATCACCCACCAAATTTGTTGAAAAATGAAGATCAGTTCATCCTTTAATTTAATTTGAAAATTTAAGGTTTGAGACCAGAGTGGTAAGGGTTAATCGGCCCATTCATGACATAATTGATTATGATGTCAGCCTATATGTGATGTTGTTGATTATGATGTCATGATTGATCGATACTGGATTTGTCAATTGAATGAGGTCATATACTTGAGTGGAAGATCAGATAACGCATAAGGGTCTGTGCCCCAGATAACTACTAATTCTGACCATTAACCCTTGAATTTGTTCAAGAAAATTTCAAATTTCTCATAGAAAATGTCCATTTGCAGGCCAAGAGAAGACAATTTTTGAAAATTTCTCACTGGAATGACTAGCGGGGTTATCAAGCCAGTCATTCCAGTGGTAAATTTTCAAAAACAGTCTTCTCTTGGCCTACAAATGAACATTTCTCAAGACCACTGCAGAAGCAGTTTTTGGCTGATATGAGTGTTAAAGGGTTAACTACTTACTGGTCAAGAAAGTCTAAATTTAGCTTATTAAATGGCAGTGGATGAATCCACTCTGTTGATCAAGTATACGACGTCATAATCAATCATGTCATGTGTAGACTGACATCATAATGGACAGAAATACTCCGTCATGATGCTGGATGAGTCCGTCAAGTATACGAATTGTATGTTTTTCAAGGATTTACTAATTAATAAAAATCCTGTTGAAATTTTGAAATTAATTTGACTGGGCGTTGTTGCTGCCATAGTTTGAAAATATTCAACAGCTTACCTGTATAGTTGCCTTGATATTTGTATTCTAGGAATACAGGGTTCAAGCGATCCAAACATTGGCAATTAAAGTATGGGCGGAGCTTAGGTAGAAATGGGCGGGGAATAACTAACATTGTATTCATCCTTCTGCAGGCCATGAGAAGATGTTTTTAAATTTACCACTGGTATGACTAGCTTGGTTATCTAGTCAACCATTTTAACGATACATTTTCAGAAATAGTCTCTTGGCTTGGAGAAGTCACATAAAATTAGTCGGAGTTAAATAATTGAGAATGTCCTCTCTTTCTCTGGCAAGAGGGTAATCTGTCCCCAGTTATCTGATGCCTCTGTAGAACCTTGAGTATGAGAAAAGTGACAAACTATTGACTGTACAAGTATTCATGGCATTACAATATTTAATATTGATGGAGAATTGAATCCACAACTGGCAGAAGTGCCTAGCTTCATAGTCCACAAATGCTTCCACAACCTCAGTGCCTGCTGTGGAAGCATTTGTGGGCTATGAGGCTAGGCACTTCCACCAGTTGCGGGTTTGAAACTAATGATTGTGTATGAAGTTATAACAAGAGGCACAATGGCCTTGATACTCAACTGCCTAATACTTAAAGTACTTGTCTCTCCGTAACATGTACTTACTTCCAAGTTTGGCCCAAATCACTGAAAATAACACAAATAATTTGCTTAACCCTTTCAATGATAATCCCTGAAAAGAGTATACACTTTACGAGATAAAACATATTCTGTTGAATATTTTGAAATTAAATTTGACTGGAAGCGTTGGATCAAAATATTCAACAGTTTTCCTGTATGGTTACCTTGAAAATGAGATTTAGGGAAGTCATTGGTCAAGGGGCTAATGATTTATTATTGGTGCTAATAAGAGGACAAGAGAAGTAACTCTCAAGATGTTTGTGGATCATCTAGCATGATGTTGAGAGTTAATTCCCTCGAGTCTTATACTTTTTATACGCAGGTTGGATTTGAAACTTTGAAAATAGAATTCTCCGAATCCCAATTTCATGGTAATTATACAGGAGGCTGCTGAATACCAGTCAAATTAGTTTCAAAATATTCAACAGACTTTATTAAATTTTAAATTCACAAAAGACGTTCACCCCATGGTAACCTTTTGAAGGGCACCCAACCTTTAAATTAAAAAGAAATCGAACCCTGTAGATGAATGGACCTTGATGAAAGTTGAACATCGTATCAGAGCCAGATTTTCGATTTCCTGCCCTGATCATTACATTTAGAAGGGCCCCCCCAATCCTTGAATTTTAGCTTGTACAAGATTTTTAAAATTTATATAATTATCTATCACAATCAACAGTGACTGGTTATTTCATGCTTTATAACAACAATACCCTGATAAATTACCCTGTGCTGCAATGTCAGGGCAAACAAACAGGAAAGCTGTTGAATATTTTGAAAATAATATGACTCTGCAGTAACGACTAACAGGCATATTAATTTCAAACTATTCAACAGAATAGGCTATACATCGTACAAAATTTTCTTTTTCAGGGATTTGTTGTTGAAAAAGTTAGATTTAAATATCCATTGTGTATGAATTTGTACTATAGCTAGTCAGCTATCATCGTACTATCGCATGGTCTTGCCCTCCCACTAACGCTGTCGTATCGAGTCCTGTGTGCTTGCACGCCTTTGATGTTTGTGCTAAGTTCGCGAAACTTCATAAATGAGGTCAGTCAACTACCGCTCAATAAAATTGCATGGTTATTATCATCCTATTAATATACACCCAATCACACTGCTTGAGATTCGTGTTTCACGAGCTCTCCGTCGATACTGGCATGAAGACACGCCTCTATTTTTAGATCGGTAGCTAGGTTGAAGTAGGCAGAAATCTGATTGGCTACCTCCAGTCCACTAGAGTAATGTTACTTCACATAGCAAGAAATCACAGGTCTGCAATTACGGCCTCGAACGGCGAATCGATGTGATTGGGCGTATGTTAGTACGATGGTCAGCTATCAAAACTACTGTACATCTTTTAGACTTACACACATGCACGCACACACACACACCTAGGGTAATATATTTAATGTACTTGTAGCTTGTATTAGCATGTCTGTGATAACAAAAGTTTACTAAGTTTTATACATGTATATATTTTACCATTATTTCTTATATAATAAATAATGATATATAAATATTTACTATTTAGATATCCCCCCTTTTTCGGAGAAAAGTGGAGATTATGTCATCCCACTCGTCCATCTGTGCAGAAATTAAATTGTAACGCAACTCCTCCGAAACCATTGGACAGAATTCAAACAAATTTGGTATGTAATTTACCCATCTGAGCGGGGTTGCAAGGGGACATTACATTTGGCCATATGACTGCGGAGTGCAAGGGCATTTACATTTGTGTTCACCCCCTGAATTCAACAAAATTTTGTGTGTGAGTTACCCATACTATCGTGGAGTGGAAAAGGACATTGACATTTGGCCTAAAATTTAGAAAAATCGGTTAAACGACTAGTACTCATTACCTTTTTTGCTGATTTCAACTAAACTTGGCTGAAAGCAGCTGAGTGTTGTAGTCTTATGTTTCAGGTGAGCACCACAGGTCCTTGGTCCTCTTGTTGTAATCATGGATTGAGGGATTATTGTAATTATCCCACATGTTTGAAAAAAACCTGGGGATATTGCAATCACCTCCATCCATCTGTCTGTCTGTCTGTCTATCTATTTCCTCCGAAACTGTTTGGGGGAATTCAATCAAATTTGTTATGTGAGTTACCCATATGACTGCGCACTGTGAGATAACAGTTATGTTAAGCTCCACCCCAGGCTAGAAGTTGAAGTAGGGAGCAGAAAGCTGGCAGTAATCAACAAAATTAGGTATGATGGTTACCCATATGCGAGATAATGTTTAAATTAGGCTCAGTTTACAGGCTGGGTGTGTGGTAGGGGACAGAAAGTCAAAATAGGCAAAAGCATTGGGATTTACGATGGCCATCAACTGCACATTCTAGTTCTATCTGTCATGCACTGTGTAGCATATATGTGGAATTTAGGAAAAAATAAGAAACTCATAAATTATTTTTATATAACCAATATCTCCCTAATCCATATAATGGACAATAATAATTTACATTCATACAATGGATAATATGTCTTGCTATGCAGAGGACAACAGCCCTTGTTATATCCCTATAAATAGTCCAGTCAATATAGGGATATACCTAGAACAAATTGCAACAGAAGCTTTTTTGGTTTTATGTAATGCTACTGGTCCTCACCTACCAGAAAATAAAAAATTCCTAAAAATTCTATCCCGGTAAAGGACTATTTCACAGAATTTAATAGGACCACTTAAAACCAATTATTAAGCTGAATATCTTACGTATCTTTGACTGGAGACCCATAAAATGTCTTAACTACATAAATAAAAGTGATAGCAAAGAACTGTTATTTCGTGATATGATCGCTATATGACATCCCGCTAACAGTAGATCCGTTACTACGTCTCTTGATGACATCAATTATCAATCTTCCAATATTCAAGTAAATTTAATCCAAGTTTTATGATTTGTTTAATCAGTATGATGAATTTAGTAATGGTTTATTATATACAAACAGTTACATCCGTCATTTTCTCAATGGACGGCAAGGTCCAACATACTCATATTATCTTTACACAAGACCAACGTCTATGTCGTCAAATTCTGCAAGATCTACAGCTTGACAACTTGGAATGTTGCTGCAGTTGGTACCCTTGCATTCACCACATGCATATGTACAATGTAGGCTATGCTTTCTGCAGCTGCATCGCAATGTCGCACATTCTCCTCGGCACTGGCATCGAATAACTTTCAGAATGCAATCAGGAGCTGGTAGCTTATCCATTGTTCTGGGAATAAATTTCCCCTGGTGAATCTGCCATCCGAAATCCTCTGGCTTTAAGATCTCTTGCTCCTTCGTCCATAACTTTACTTGGAAGTAAACGCGAAAATTATGATACTTGGCTGCATCAGACGTTGGTGGCAGATTTTGAATCTGCAGAGATGAAATACTCTTAACCACTTTTTCTCGAAATTTTCGAAGTCTCAATGCGTCCAATGTATCAGTTTCACTACCACCATACATACATACCAATAGCTTTTCACCAGACACCTGAATTCCGACCTTAGTAGATGTGTGGCAAAATTCCTTTGCATGATTCATGAATGAAGAATTGGACTGCATCTTTCTAAGAGGAACACCTTTGCCTATGCCAAATAAACGTGATGTTGTGTCACATCCACCTATTGCATGAATTAAAGGTAGGGATCGAGCAACATCATCGCCAATTTCAGCTCGCAGAAAATTGATGTCCCAAACGATGCATTTTCCAACCCTGTCTGGGTTCCCTGGCTTATCCGATCTGTAGATAAGTTTGTGGAGAACAGGATCAGCGAAATGGCACAACAACACTAATATGTCTGTGTCTTCCCCAATAATGTGAGTTATGCCTGATTTGGCACACTCAACCCCCGTCAATGCAATCAGAACATCTGCATCATCGACAGCATTCAAAGTTTTAACATTATTTTCTTGGAGTTTTTTGGACAACATATCAATGAAGTTTTGTTTATTGGCTGAATTTGCCAGGAGATGATCCTTCTTTGACTTCAGTGTCATGTTACTTGAGAAAATAACTTTTGGCCCCACTGCACCTTTTGTCCGTCTTAGATGAGTCATATCCTTAATCGATGGTCCTGAAATATATCCATCAAACACAACAGTTGGGTGGTTGAATGTTTTTACATATTCCATGTACATCGCGGCAATGTCATTGAAGCTGCTACCTTTCTTCCAAAGAAATCGGTGGATTAATGATCCGCCATCAAAAACAGTGTATTCTGGTGTTATTTCTTGGCATTTGGTGCTGCTCGTAGTAGAGGTTGCAGAATTCAATGCCTCTGCTAGCTGCGGCTTATTTGCTTCTCGGAGATGTCCATGTTTGTCAAATAGAGATGGTGGATATGTAGACAGCTCGTGCATTAAAGCAGTGTCTAGATTGCATTCACTATTATTTGCTACAATTAAAAGGCGCTGAAAAAGGAGCTGTGGGTCAAGAGAAAGCTTATCACCATCACTCGATACGACATGTCCTCCCATACATACCACTTGATCTTTTTTCCTGAATGAAAACTTGAATGCATCGTGGCCTTCCATTTTCTGTATTATGGCATTTCCAACTTCCAATGCCTTGTGTTGATTACAAGTGGGATCAGCTGTAATTCCAGTGGCAGTATTATATAATTCATCATTTGACATAAATGGACAGTAATCCTGAAAATATTTTAAAATAGTCAAACAATCTGTGTGATCCCGAACTTTCCTGGCTTCAGACATGTCTTTATGTTGCTCCGAGACTTGGTATTCTGCTTCTGTTAGCTCCTGCATGGCCTCGTTGATTTCTGCACACACAGGGTGTGCTAAAAGCCAACGTGTCCTTTGTAATTCATCCATCCCCCGCCCACGAGTGAGGCCCCCAGTGGTCTTGATGGTCCGCATCAATGACTGTTCTATGACAAGGTCACTAGCAAGACCAGCCCAGTACCTATCAGATCTTCGCACTACAAATAGTCCGGTCATGAACTTCTGATAAATGTCTGGCCTTGTACTCTCTACTTTTACCATGTCCTGCAGATGCAAATATACTGATTTTGTGTAATGGCAATGCCCGGCAGCAGCAAAGAAGGGCAGCATATCTGATAGTGACTTCAAGTACAACTTAAAGTCCCCCGTCCTCTGAGCTCTGAGAAAAATCTTTAGTAGGTCTACCATATGCATGTACTGCACCCATAAACGTCCTGTTGGACTACTTACAATCATTGACTTCTCTGATTCTAACTTCTCATTTATCCGCTCAAACACATCATCGGATATCACTGATTCAAGTCTAGAGTCATATTTGATAACAACATCAAAATGGCGTAGAGCTGCTTCAATATCATCACACGTCACTACTGCATTATCTATATTTCCTTCACTCACCTCTAAGATAGGAATGCCATACGCCGTTGACAGAACCATTGCATTAAGTGCTGCATCAACCAGGAAATGTCCACGTACAGCTCTGGCATACGCTTTTACAGTCAACATGTGCGTTACAGCATTTTCAGCATACACCAACTCCAGTACGTCTGTTAACCCCGATGACTGCATGAGGTGACCAATGCAACCAAGGTAGCTCATTGTTGTGTGGAAGCCACCTAGAATCAAGATTATTTGTACTAAATCACTTCTCTCGCCTTCATGAGCCATGATTGTCTTGGCCTTCCACCAAAGTGGCTGATCGAAGGTGACAATGGGTGTTGAACCATGACGTTGGTTTTCCGAAGCAATGAAGTGCAAGGTTGAATAAATACAACTCATGTCAGTTGGATCCATATCTAGCATTTGGAGAAAGTGGATTGATGCTTTTCCCGGATGAACTCCTTTGCAAATGGCTTGCATGGTTCCAGACCAACCGGGGCGATTAGGACGCAACGGCCAGGACACTTTCCACATTACGTCCAGGTGTTTCCAAATGTCAGCCACACTAACAACAGGTAGTTTATCATAAACCAAAGGTACCCTATTGCCCTCTACTGCTTCTAGCGTAATGTATAAATACTTCAATGCCTCCTGTCTACATGTGACGTCACCATTAAGGGGCTGGTGACGTAAATACACTAGCAATGAGACAGCACAACACTTTTACTAGTAGATTCAATCACTTAGCATCACATTCTACCATTTCTTACTTTTTAGAAATACATTATATGCGTCTAAAATTAATAGGAAATGTAATCCTTAGCTTGCAACAAAAATGTGGCAGCCATTTTTAATCACATTAATTAGGACCTTTCCCGGTGTGGGATTTTTAAGAATTTTTTATTTTGTGGTACTTGAAGACCAGTAGTATCAAATAAAACCAAAAAAGCTTCTGTTGCAATTTGTTCTAGGTTAACCTTATTTAAGCATAGATTGACTGGACTAAAATGGCAATAACTCTCACTATCACAATACAAAGGGCAATAACCCTTGTTATACCCAGTCAAAGGTCAATAACTCTTGCTAAATTCACACAAAATCCCTAAAACTTGTTATATGTGTATAGAAACCACAAGGGCAGTAATTCTTGTTGTATACATTGGCCTTTGTGTGGAATATAGCAAGAGTTGTACTTTATATAGATATAATTGAGTTCTTGCCTTTTATATGGAGTTCCTGCCATGGGAACAAGTTTAATGTAACATGATATGACAAAATTGATCAAGATAATAAATGTGCATGTATGTTTTTAGATACAGTAGCATCATTCACGAAACCGGGTTGTGGTTGATTTTGTAAAAGGAAAATTCTCTACTAGGTACAAATAAACCAACATTCTATTTGATATATAAAAACTCTTATTCTTTATAAACTGTTTATATACAAATTTCATAATAAATAATTTCTATTAAGATTTCTTAGCTCCATATAAGCTAGATTTTCTATGTCACCTCTACATAGAAAGGATGAGTGTATAGTATCTAGCATCTGTGCATGTCTCTGTTCGTATGGCTGTCTGTCTGTCTATCCACTTGCTCCTGAAACTATGTACATATTGCTTTTTTATGCCATTACGGCTAATCAGCACGGTACAGTTTACAGAACTTTATGAAAAGAACATATTTAAAAACAACCCAAAAAGCCCAAACAAATAAACAATATAGCAAAATACAGACTTAATCTTAAACAATTCATAGACCCTATAAGACCATATACCATGTATTAATGCTGTAAGAGTACAAACGTAAATATTTTCAACCAACTTGCCTGGATGTCTGTACATGTATTAGACTTGCATCAAGTTTCAAACAAATTTGAAGAAGCGTGTTCCTATTGAGGTTTTAATTACTATTTTGAAATTAATTTGACTGGGAGCAGGTGCTGCCTATAACAACCGCTTGGTTGTTACGTGTCTTGAAATAATTATGTGGGAATTTCAAGGTTCAAAATGTTAACTTTGCATGGTGTTGCTCCTCTTAGTTATCTCCCCTGAAAAAATTTGTCAGAAATGTGGGTATCGGAGCATAAGTTTATAAAACTGTCACAGATTTCCTTCATATTAAATGCTTTAACACTCAAATTTTCCCAGAAAATTTAAATTCTCTCATAGAAAATGTCCATTTTCAGATCAAGTGAAGACTATTTTTGAAAATTTATCACTGGAATGACTGGCTCGGTTATCGAGCCAGTCATTCCAGTGATAAATTTTCAAAAATAGCCTTCTCTTTGTCTGCAAATGGACATTTCTCAAGACCAGTGCAGAAGCTGTTTTTGGCTGATATGAGTGTTAAAGGGTTAAAACATCAGGATAGGATTTCATGGAAATATCCACTTTATCTACTCTTTAACCCTTTCCCCAACAAATCCCTGAACAAAGTTTATTCCTTAGGATATAAAACTTATTCTGTTGAATATTTTGAAATTAATTTGACTGGAAGCCATTGCTGCATAAGGCAGCAACGGCTTCCAGCCAGATTAATTTTTAAATAGTCAACAGTTTTCCTGTGTGGTCTCCTTGAAAATGAGATATTGGTAATTCATCGGTGAAAGGGTTAACACTCAATGGCTTTTATAGTGGTCTTCAGAAATGTTCATTTGCACTGACCAAAGAGAAATTTTTGAAATCTTGAAATTTACGACTTGAATGTTAAATGTGAAGTTAGTCTTTGATAATTCTCTGAGAAAGGGGGGTGGGGGGGGTGGGGTGGGGGCGACTTCTATTAGGTACACATTTGGAATTCACGGCAAAGACATCACTAAAAATCTTGAAAGTCTTCGCAGCAGCATTAATCATTACAATAAGACAATTTTGTTGAATTTTAATCTTTCAAGGGAGATAACGCTGGCGAACATGGGTGGATTTTGCCAAAACAAAATTATGACAATTCGTCTATCCCTTAAAATATCTGCTGAAAAAAAACTTGTGAGTGTAGGTTCAAAACTCTTCCAGATCCGGACCGGACAAGAAAATTTGATGAATTTTAGCTTTTCAAGGGAGATAACTCTGTCAAATATGAGCGGATTTTGCCGAAATGATGTCATCATGACACTTCCTCCATCCCTAACACCTCTACTGAAAATTGTGAGTGTAGGTTCAAAACTCTTCACGATATGGCTTGGATAAGAACATTTTGACAAATTCTAGCTTTTCAAGGGAGATAACTCTGGCGAATATGGGCGGATTTTGCCAAAACGAAATCATGACACTTCGTCTGTCCCTACAACATCTGCTGGAACAAAAATTGTTAGTGTAGGTTCAAAACTCTGAGATGTGGCCTGGACAAGAAAATTTTCACGAATTTTAAGCTTTCAAGGGAGATAACTCTAGCGAATATGGGAGGATTTTGCCAAATCAAAATCATTACACTTCGGCTATAGGTAATATATCTGCTGAAAAAAATTTGTGAGTGTAGGTTTAAAACTGCTCCAGACCTGCAGATCTGCTCCAGACAAGAATCAGACAGACGGATGGACGGCCGGCGAGCGCCATCACATAATACGACCCCGCTTTGCGCGGGCATATACAAAATAATCTCTTGGAGATTTTCTATGAGTAAATTGAAATTTTCTTGACCAAATTTGAGGGTTACAGGATTATGGTCTCCAGAACATTACTCTAGAATGGCTGTATTGATTGCAGCATCAGCTCAGGAAAATCCATATTTACTTGTCTCACGTGAAATAGATCTTTCAATTTTCAAAAATAGTCTTCTCTTTGTCTACAAATGGACATTTCTCAAAACCACTGCAAAAAACGTTTTTGGCTGATATGAGTGTTAAAGGGTTGATAAACATTCTGTTGAATATTTTGAAATTTGACTGGGTGCTGTTATTTCAAAATATTCAACAGCTTATCTGAATAATTACCTTAAAAATGAGTTAATGCTTTATTATTGGTTCTAATAAGAACACAAGGGAGGTAACTTTGTTTTTTTTGGCTAATATGAATGTTAAAGGGTTAACTGCGATGGCGAATTTTTACATTATAAAGTCCAGGTGCAAATATGGTTAAAAACTGGTGTAGAAATATGGCTGTTAGTCCCCAGACTCTGTGTTTTCCTGCGAGAAATACAGGCAATGTGTAGCCACCGAGTGAGCTGAACTGAGTTGTGCGAAAATAGTGTTCATCACATAACTTCTCAATTGGGATGCTGAATACTTCTTCGACCTGGAATGGAAAATGGATGTTAGTGAAGGAAAGCACAACCTTTTAATGGTCAAGCCGGCCAAAATCGGCCTCTGCGGTAGTCTTGAGGAAAGTCCATCTGCAGGCCAAGAGAAGACTATTTTTGAAAATTTATCACTGGACTGACTGGCTCGGTTACCGAGCCAGTGATTCCAGTGAAAAATTTCCAAAAATAGTCTTCTCTTGGCCTGCAATATGGATATTCAATAAATAAATATTTTTATTTTCTTGACCAAATTTGACCATGAAAGGGTTAACAACTAAACCATAACCTCTAAAACAATTAAACCACAACCTCTAAAACAACTAAACCACAACCTCTAAAACAACTAAACCACAACCTCTAAAACAATAAAACCACAACCTCTAAAACCACAACCTCTAAAACAATAAAACCACAACCTCTAAAACAATAAAACCACAACCTCTAAAACAACTAAACCACAACCTCTAAAACAATAAAACCACAACCTCTAAAACAATAAAACCACAACCTCTAAAACAACTAAACCACAACCTCTAAAACAATAAAACCACAACCTCTAAAACAACTAAACCACAACCTCTAAAACAATAAAACCACAACCTCTAAAACAATAAAACCACAACCTCTAAAACAATAAAACCACAACCTCTAAAACAACTAAACCACAACCTCTAAAACAACTAAACCACAACCTCTAAAACAATAAAACCACAACCTCTAAAACAACTAAACCACAACCTCTAAAACAATTAAACCACAACCTCTAAAACAACTAAACCACAACCTCTAAAACAATAAAAAAGAAAGGTTTTGAAAATTTACCACTGGTATGATTAGCTTGATAACCGAATCAGTCATTCCAATGGTAAATTTAAGAAAAAAATCGCTTGGCTTGAAATTCACTGGACATTTGAAATATTCCTTATATTTATACATGTTGAAGATTTCTGATGTCTTCTTATTCCTAACTGACTACAATCGCTTACGTCTTCGATAAGGCCTGTATGTGTGGTTGCTGCGACAACTGGTCTTACCGCCGACGAAAGTGATGGATACACGCTCGCCTCGTTAGAAGATGAAAGTAACGATATTTTGTCTGTATCCGGGCCTGACCTGACTACTTTATTTAAGCTACGGTGGTCTTCCGTAGATGTCAGAGTAACTTTATTGAAAACACAAACTCTTGCCTTGTAGTAGAATCACAAGGTGATGCTTTTAATTGCTAGTTTTTAACTATATATTATATTTTCTACAAAAGTGACTTTTACTGTCACAATAACAGTTACAATAAAACTTATTGATTCGATTCAGTTTTCCTACTTACAACAATTTAAGAACTCGATCCAACGTTTCCCTAACTGACTAGCATTACTCCCAGTCGCTCTGATCTGATATGCTATTCAATTAGTTCTTGCTTTACTGAAAATACATTCAGCAAGAATCTTATTCGTGGTGCGAGGCGGACCGGACTCTCGATTAAAGTTAAAGTCCCCCTTATGTACTATTTTTATTGTGTTCTCCCTCCATCTTGGTTTCGTACCGCCGGAGGTTGCTCTTGGTTCCCATTGGATTATGACATCATTTCGACCAATCACGTGATTAAATTGAAAATTGCAATTATTCTTTAAATCGTTAATTTATATGATTAAAAATTAAATAATCGTGAATAATTTCTATTGCATAAAATATTTCAAAACCTGCAATTTAATTACTCTTTAATGCGATCGCTCCCGAACATTGTCATTTTGCTCAGCGAATGTATGTCCATTTGCAGGCCTAGAGAAGACTATTTTTGAAAATGTATCACTAGAATGACTGACTCGAGTATCGAGTCAGGCATTTCAGTGAAACATTTTCAAAAATTGTCTTCTCTCGGCCTGCAAATGGACATTTCTAAATACCATTGCAGCTTTTGTCATTCATATATACCTTTAATTGTTATATGTCTCGGTAATTAGTACCCAAGCTGATTAATCGAGTAGTCACGATTATTCTTAAATAATCGATCGTGATCACTCAAAGCAATAATCGCGCACGCCTAACACCCATTTCTAACCAAGGTCTGGCGATGTTTTGCTTGTGTTGGGATCGATTTATTTACGTTGAACCATTATTATTATTATTATTATTATTATTATTATTATTATTATTATTATTATTATTTAACCATATTTATATAGCGTTCTTTTCCAAAAAAGATGTTTCAAAAACGCTGTACAATGATTAACTACTTAGGTTAAAATAGAAACTGACATCATATTTCATAAAATAGAAAACCATAATTAGAATTATTAAAAATTAGATGTGGATTGCAACAGATGATAAAACTTAAAAGACGGCAGTAAAATTTACATAGGTTCATAGTGTTCGATAAAAAGATGGGTTTTAAGAGCTTTCTTAAAATCGGCAAGCTTGTTTATGTGCCGTATGTTAGCTGGCAGTGTGTTCCACAAGACAGGTGCTGCTCTTGCGAACCGTCGGTCACCGTATGTTGTAGTTCTAGAGCCTGGTACAATTAGACTCCTTGACCGCGGATCTAAGGCTCCTGTTCAGCTTATAGATATGCACTATGTCGCAGATATATGCTGGTGAGTGGCCGTGTATTGCCTTGAATGCTAATGTCAGCAATTTGAACTTCACACAACTTTCAATTGGAAGCCAGTGCAGGTCTTTTAGTATTGGTGTGATATGGTCGTGCTAAACCTTGAATTGTCAGAAGCTCAATTTCAATGTTACCATACACTCGGGTAAGCTGTTGAATATTTTGGAACTAATTTGACTGGATGCTGTTGCTGTGTATACCCAGTCAAAGTAGTTTCAAAATATTCAACATAATCTTTATTAAATAGTAAATCCTTCAAATTAAACGTACACTTCATGTCAAAAGTATACGCTGTCAATTATGAATGTGATGTCAGCCCACATGTGATGTAATGGAAGGATTCAGTTTTAGCTATGCTCCTCCCATCTCTAGCTAATCCCCACCCACACTTTGCCCATGTTGGGATCAATCGATCCCTGCACTCGCCGAATCAAAAAATTAAAAAAAACTACAGGTAAGCTGTTGAATATTTTGAAACTAATTTGGCTGAGTGTTTCAAAATATTCAACAGAATGATTATTAAATAGTAAAGACATACCATTCGTACAACTTAACGGACTATTAACCCTTATCACTCTGATGTCAATATTCTATCTTTTATTGTACCAATATCAAAGAAACTGGTGTACATTTTTCAACAATTTTGTTGGAAGATGTTGCTGTCTAGGACAGCACCATCACCCACCAAATTTGTTGAAAAATGAAGATCAGTTCATAATTTAATTTAATTTGAAAATTTAAGGTTTGACACCAGAGTGGTATGGGTTAATCGGCCCATTCATGACATAATTGATTATGATGTCAGCCTATATGTGATGTTGTTGATTATGATGTCACTGATACTGGATTTGTGAATTGAATATGAGGTCATATACTTAGAGTGGAAGATCAGATAGCGCATAAGGGTCTGTGCCCCAGATAACTACTAATTCTGACCATTAACCCTTGAATTTGGTCAAGAAAATTTCTGATTTCTCATAGAAAATGTCCATTTGTAGGCCAAGAGAAGACGATTTTTGAAAATTTGTCACTGGAATGACTAGCGCGGTTATCGAGCCAGTCATTCCAGTGGTAAATTTTCAAAAATAGTCTTCTCTTGGCCTACAAATGAACATTTCTCAAGACCACTGCAGAAGCAGTTTTTGGCTGATATGAGTGTTAAAGGGTTAACCCTTTACTGGTCAAGAAAGTCTAAATTTAGCTTATTAAATGGCAATGGATGAATCCACTCTGTTGATCAAGTATACGACGGCATAATCAATCATGTCACGTGTAGGCTGACATCATATAATGGACAGAAATACTCCGTCATGATGCTGGAAGAGTCCGTCAAGTATACGAATTGTATGTTTTTCAAGGATTTACTAATTAATAAAAATCCTGTTGAAATTTTGAAATTAATTTGACTGGGCGTTGTTGCTGCCATAGTTTGAAAATATTCAACAGTTGTATAGTTGCCTTGATATTTGGATTCTAGGAATTCAGGGTTCAATCGATCCAAACACTGGCAATTAAAGTATGGGCAGAGCTTAGGTAGAAATGGGCGGGGAATAGCTAACATTGTATTCATCCTTCTGCAGGCCATGAGATGTTTTTAAATTTACCACTGGTATGACTAGCTTGGTTATCTAGTCAACCATTTTAACGATACATTTTCAGAAATAGTCTCTTGGCTTGGAGAAGCCACATAAAATTAGCCAGAGTTAAATAATTGAGAATATCCTCTCTTTCTCTGGCAAGAGGGTAATCTGTCCCCAGTTATCTGATGCCTCTGTAGAACCTTGAGTATGAGAAAAGTGACAAACTATTGACTGTACAAGTATTCATGGCATTACAATATTTAGTATTGACGGGGAATTCACGTTTCCAGAGTATCCATTCATCATCAGACCTCGTATGATGTCATAATCAGCTCAGCACGTGTATGATGACGTCATAATCATTGCGTCACAAAGGGTTCCATATAGACCGTCACCAAATCTGAAATGGTCCGACACGTTGTATGAATTGTATATCTTTGTAATTCTTTGCTATTTAATAAACATGCTGTTGAATATTTTGAAACTAATTTGACTGGGCGCTGTTGCTGCCTTAGGCAGCAACAGCACCCAGTCAAATTAGTTTCAAAATATTCAACAGCTTACCTGTGTAGTTTTTTTGGAAATTGATAGTCAGGGTGTTCAGAGATCGATCGATCCCAACACGAGCGAGGTGTGGGTGGAGCTGAGTTAGAGATGGGCGGGGCATAGCTAAAACCGGAAAGGTCCATTGAATCCACAACTGGCAGACGTGCCTAGCTTCATAGTCCACAAATGCTTCCACAACCTCAGTGCCTGCTGTGGAAGCATTTGTGGGCTATGAGGCTAGGCACTTCCACCAGATGTGGGTTTGAAACTAATGATTGTGTATGAAGTTATAACAAGAGGCACAATGGCCTTGATACTCAACTGCCTAATACTTAAAGTGCTTGTCTCTCCATAACATGTACTTACTTCCAAGTTTGGCCCAAATCGCTGAAAATAACACAAATAATTTGCTTAACCCTTTCAATGATAATCCCTGAAAAGAGTATATACTTTACGAGATAAAACATATTCTGTTGAATATTTTGAAATTAAATTTGACTAGAAGCGTCGGATCAATTTCAAAATATTCAAGTTTTCCTGTATGGTTGCCTTGAAAATGAGATATAGGGAAATCATTGGTCAAGGGGCTAATGATTTATTATTGGTGCTAATAAGAGGACAAGAGAAGTAACTCTCAAGATGTTTGTGGATCATCTAGCATGATGTTGAGAGTTAATTCCCTCGAGTCTTATACTTTTTATACGCAGGTTGGATTTGAAACTTTGAAAATAGAATTCTCCAAATCCCAATTTCATGGTAATTATACAGGAGGCTGCTGAATACCAGTCAAATTAGTTTCAAAATATTCAACAGACTTTATTAAATTTTAAATTCACAAAAGACGTTCACCCATGGTAACCTTTTGAAGGGCACCCAACCTTTAAATTAAAAAAATCGAACCCTGTAGATGAATGGACGTTGATGAAAGTTGAACATCGTATCAGAGCCAGATTTTCGATTTCCTGCCCTGATCATCACATTTAGAAGGGCCCCCCCCCCCATCCTTGAATTTTAAAATCTTTAAACAAGTTGTGCAACGTTCCTCATCTTAGCTTGTACAAGATTTTTAAAATTTATATAATTATCTATCACAATCAACAGTGACTGGTTATTTCATGCTTTATAACAACAATAACCTGATAAATTACCCTGTGCTGCAATGTCAGGGCAAACAAACAGGAAAGCTGTTGAATATTTTGAAAATAATATGACTGCAGTAACGACTAACAGGCATATTAATTTCAAACTATTCAACAGAATAGGCTATACATCGTACAAAATTTTCTTTTTCAGGGATTTGTTGTTGAAAAAGTTAGATTTAAATATCCATTGTGTATGAATTTGTACTATAGCTAGTCAGCTATCATCGTACTATCGCATGGTCTTGCCCTCCCACTAACGCTGTCGTATCGAGTCCTGTGTGCTTGCACGCCTTTGATGTTTGTGCTAAGTTCGCGAAACTTCATAAATGAGGTCAGTCAACTACCGCTCAATAAAATTGCATGGTTATTATCATCCTATTAATATACACCCAATCACACTGCTTGAGATTCGTGTTTCACGAGCTCTCCGTCGATACTGGCATGAAGACACGCCTCTATTTTTAGATCGGTAGCTAGGTTGAAGTAGGCAGAAATCTGATTGGCTACCTCCAGTCCACTAGAGTAATGTTACTTCACATAGCAAGAAATCACAGGTCTGCAATTACGGCCTCGAACGGCGAATCGATGTGATTGGGCGTATGTTAGTACGATGGTCAGCTATCAAAACTACTGTACATCTTTTAGACTTACACACATGCACGCACACACACACACCTAGGGTAATATATTTAATGTACTTGTAGCTTGTATTAGCATGTCTGTGATAACAAAAGTTTACTAAGTTTTATACATGTATATATTTTACCATTATTTCTTATATAATAAATAATGATATATAAATATTTACTATTTAGATATCCCCCCTTTTTCGGAGAAAAGTGGAGATTATGTCATCCCACTCGTCCATCTGTGCAGAAATTAAATTGTAACGCAACTCCTCCGAAACCATTGGACAGAATTCAAACAAATTTGGTATGTAATTTACCCATCTGAGCGGGGTTGCAAGGGGACATTACATTTGGCCATATGACTGCGGAGTGCAAGGGCATTTACATTTGTGTTCACCCCCTGAATTCAACAAAATTTTGTGTGTGAGTTACCCATACTATCGTGGAGTGGAAAAGGACATTGACATTTGGCCTAAAATTTAGAAAAATCGGTTAAACGACTAGTACTCATTACCTTTTTTGCTGATTTCAACTAAACTTGGCTGAAAGCAGCTGAGTGTTGTAGTCTTATGTTTCAGGTGAGCACCACAGGTCCTTGGTCCTCTTGTTGTAATCATGGATTGAGGGATTATTGTAATTATCCCACATGTTTGAAAAAAACCTGGGGATATTGCAATCACCTCCATCCATCTGTCTGTCTGTCTGTCTATCTATTTCCTCCGAAACTGTTTGGGGGAATTCAATCAAATTTGTTATGTGAGTTACCCATATGACTGCGCACTGTGAGATAACAGTTATGTTAAGCTCCACCCCAGGCTAGAAGTTGAAGTAGGGAGCAGAAAGCTGGCAGTAATCAACAAAATTAGGTATGATGGTTACCCATATGCGAGATAATGTTTAAATTAGGCTCAGTTTACAGGCTGGGTGTGTGGTAGGGGACAGAAAGTCAAAATAGGCAAAAGCATTGGGATTTACGATGGCCATCAACTGCACATTCTAGTTCTATCTGTCATGCACTGTGTAGCATATATGTGGAATTTAGGAAAAAATAAGAAACTCATAAATTATTTTTATATAACCAATATCTCCCTAATCCATATAATGGACAATAATAATTTACATTCATACAATGGATAATATGTCTTGCTATGCAGAGGACAACAGCCCTTGTTATATCCCTACAAATGGCAATAACTCTCACTATCACAATACAAAGGGCAATAACCCTTGTTATACCCAGTCAAAGGTCAATAACTCTTGCTAAATTCACACAAAATCCCTAAAACTTGTTATATGTGTATAGAAACCACAAGGGCAGTAATTCTTGTTGTATACATTGGCCTTTGTGTGGAATATAGCAAGAGTTGTACTTTATATAGATATAATTGAGTTCTTGCCTTTTATATGGAGTTCCTGCCATGGGAACAAGTTTAATGTAACATGATATGACAAAATTGATCAAGATAATAAATGTGCATGTATGTTTTTAGATACAGTAGCATCATTCACGAAACCGGGTTGTGGTTGATTTTGTAAAAGGAAAATTCTCTACTAGGTACAAATAAACCAACATTCTATTTGATATATAAAAACTCTTATTCTTTATAAACTGTTTATATACAAATTTCATAATAAATAATTTCTATTAAGATTTCTTAGCTCCATATAAGCTAGATTTTCTATGTCACCTCTACATAGAAAGGATGAGTGTATAGTATCTAGCATCTGTGCATGTCTCTGTTCGTATGGCTGTCTGTCTGTCTATCCACTTGCTCCTGAAACTATGTACATATTGCTTTTTTATGCCATTACGGCTAATCAGCACGGTACAGTTTACAGAACTTTATGAAAAGAACATATTTAAAAACAACCCAAAAAGCCCAAACAAATAAACAATATAGCAAAATACAGACTTAATCTTAAACAATTCATAGACCCTATAAGACCATATACCATGTATTAATGCTGTAAGAGTACAAACGTAAATATTTTCAACCAACTTGCCTGGATGTCTGTACATGTATTAGACTTGCATCAAGTTTCAAACAAATTTGAAGAAGCGTGTTCCTATTGAGGTTTTAATTACTATTTTGAAATTAATTTGACTGGGAGCAGGTGCTGCCTATAACAACCGCTTGGTTGTTACGTGTCTTGAAATAATTATGTGGGAATTTCAAGGTTCAAAATGTTAACTTTGCATGGTGTTGCTCCTCTTAGTTATCTCCCCTGAAAAAATTTGTCAGAAATGTGGGTATCGGAGCATAAGTTTATAAAACTGTCACAGATTTCCTTCATATTAAATGCTTTAACACTCAAATTTTCCCAGAAAATTTAAATTCTCTCATAGAAAATGTCCATTTTCAGATCAAGTGAAGACTATTTTTGAAAATTTATCACTGGAATGACTGGCTCGGTTATCGAGCCAGTCATTCCAGTGATAAATTTTCAAAAATAGCCTTCTCTTTGTCTGCAAATGGACATTTCTCAAGACCACTGCAGAAGCTGTTTTTGGCTGCTATGAGTGTTAAAGGGTTAAAACATCAGGATAGGATTTCATGGAAATATCCACTTTATCTACTCTTTAACCCTTTCCCCAACAAATCCCTGAACAAAGTTTATTCCTTACGATATAAAACTTATTCTGTTAAATATTTTGAAATTAATTTGACTGGAAGCCATTGCTGCATAAGGCAGCAACGGCTTCCAGCCAGATTAATTTTTAAATAGTCAACAGTTTTCCTGTGTGGTCTCCTTGAAAATGAGATATTGGTAATTCATCGGTGAAAGGGTTAACACTCAATGGCTTTTATAGTGGTCTTCAGAAATGTTCATTTGCACTGACCAAAGAGAAATTTTTGAAATCTTGAAATTTACGACTTGAATGTTAAATGTGAAGTTAGTCTTTGATAATTCTCTGAGAAAGGGGGGTGGGGGTGGGGTGGGGGCGACTTCTATTAGGTACACATTTGGAATTCACGGCAAAGACATCACTAAAAATCTTGAAAGTCTTCGCAGCAGCATTAATCATTACAATAAGACAATTTTGTTGAATTTTAACCTTTCAAGGGAGATAACGCTGGCGAACATGGGTGGATTTTGCCAAAACAAAATTATGACAATTCGTCTATCCCTTAAAATATCTGCTGAAAAAAAAATTGTGAGTGTAGGTTCAAAACTCTTCCAGATCCAGACCGGACAAGAAAATTTGATGAATTTTAGCTTTTCAAGGGAGATAACTCTGTCAAATATGAGCGGATTTTGCCGAAATGATGTCATCATGACACTTCCTCCATCCCTAACACCTCTACTGAAAATTGTGAGTGTAGGTTCAAAACTCTTCGCGATATGGCTTGGATAAGAACATTTTGACAAATTTTAGCTTTTCAAGGGAGATAACTCTGGCGAATATGGGCGGATTTTGCCAAAACGAAATCATGACACTTCGTCTGTCCCTACAACATCTGCTGGAACAAAAATTGTTAGTGTAGGTTAAAAACTCTGAGATGTGGCCTGGACAAGAAAATTTTCACGAATTTTAAGCTTTCAAGGGAGATAACTCTAGCGAATATGGGAGGATTTTGCCAAATCAAAATCATTACACTTCGGCTATAGGTAATATATCTGCTGAAAAAAATTTGTGAGTGTAGGTTTAAAACTGCTCCAGACCTGCAGATCTGCTCCAGACAAGAATCAGACAGACGGATGGACGGCCGGCGAGCGCCATCACATAATACGACCCCGCTTTGCGCGGGCATATAAAAAATAATCTCTTGGAGATTTTCTATGAGTAAATTGAAATTTTCTTGACCAAATTTGAGGGTTACAGGATTATGGTCTCCAGAACATTACTCTAGAATGGCTGTATTGATTGCAGCATCAGCTCAGGAAAATCCATATTTACTTGTCTCACGTGAAATAGATCTTTCAATTTTCAAAAATAGTCTTCTCTTTGTCTACAAATGGACATTTCTCAAAACCACTGCAAAAAACGTTTTTGGCTGATATGAGTGTTAAAGGGTTGATAAACATTCTGTTGAATATTTTGAAATTTGACTGGGCGCTGTTATTTCAAAATATTCAACAGCTTATCTGAATAATTACCTTAAAAATGAGTTAATGCTTTATTATTGGTTCTAATAAGAACACAAGGGAGGTAACTTTGTTTTTTGGCTAATATGAATGTTAAAGGGTTAACTGCGATGGCGAATTTTTACATTATAAAGTCCAGGTGCAAATATGGATAAAAACTGGTGTAGAAATATGGCTGTTAGTCCCCAGACTCTGTGTTTTCTTGCGAGAAATACAGGCAATGTGTAGCCACCGAGTGAGCTGAACTGAGTTGTGCGAAAATAGTGTTCATCACATAACTTCTCAATTGGGATGCTGAATACTTCTTCAACCTGGAATGGAAAATGGATGTTAGTGAAGGAAAGCACAACCTTTTAATGGTCAAGCCGGCCAAAATCGGCCTCTGCGGTAGTCTTGAGGAAAGTCCATCTGCAGGCCAAGAGAAGACTATTTTTGAAAATTTATCACTGGACTGACTGGCTCGGTAACCGAGCCAGTCATTCCAGTGAAAAATTTCCAAAAATAGTCTTCTCTTGGCCTGCAATATGGATATTCAATAAATAACTATTTTTATTTTCTTGACCAAGTTTGACCATGACCAAGGGTTAACAACTAAACCACAACCTCTCTAAAACAATAAAAAAAAAAGGTTTTGATAATTTACCACTGGTATGATTGGCTTGATAACCGAATCAGTCATTCCAATGGTAAATTTAAGAAAAAAATCGCTTGGCTTGAAATTCACTGGACATTTGAAATATTCCTTATATTTATACATGTGTAAAAGATTTAGTATTTGCTTTGTGTCTGTCCTAACAGGTTAACTTTCTGTGTTTGATCATATTCCGTAATAAATATCATGGGTATTGGATCCTGCATATGTTTTGCCGTACCACACTCCACCTATAGTGATAGACAATAATAACCCCCAATAATACCGCCCCCCCCCCCATCCCACCACTACTGCCTACCCCATAATAAGTAAAATTATAAATAATGATTCTGCTATCTCACCTCAGATGGGTTTGGTTTCAGTGTCTCTATGTCTACCTCGCCACAGTACCCGATCACAGGTGTAATTATCACTGACCGCTGTAGTAAAGAAAATACAATCACATAAGAGAAATCATGGATTACAGACCTTAACCCTGATGCTTTTGTCACATTGTAAACGTTTTCAGATTTTCCAGATTTTTTTTTGAAGCACTACAAAAGTTGAGGAATCCTACTGCACTGTCACGCCATTTCTTGTGTTAAAGTGCAAGCCAAATCGCACCAATAATTTTCAAGATATCCATAGATCCAGAATTTGACCTGATTCTGATCCGGGTTTGTTTTTGTCGAGCCCTATGCGAAGCATCGGATGGCTTGACATAGTGATTCAAATGGCATACCGGCATGCAGATAAATGTTAAAGATTTCAATGTACATTTACTTAATCAAGGGCTTATCCGACCTAAATAAAACTTTACAGATTTGTTCTATACCATCACTGCATCCAGTCTACATCATAATTAAAATAATTATACATTTTTTCCATACTTTTACAAGGTTTTGACACAAAGAATTAGAAGACTGTTACAGTTTTTGAATGTACATTTAATTCATCAAGGCCTCGAGCAGAAGTGAAATGATTTTAGGCTAGCTTATTTTGGACCAAGAATTATGTAAATATTAAACTTTTCAATGAACATTTAAATGTTGCGAAAATGACCTCCAGAACCGCTGAACAGATCGGATCAAAATCTAGGAGATATGATTAAGTACAAATGTCATTAAACTTTGTTAAAGAGAAGTTGATACATAAACAAACATGGCCTCCGTTTCCTTGTTACAACTGTGCTCAACTCCGGGTTCTACTTATAGTTGATGGCCTTTCTAGTTGAAATGCCTATGTTCCAGTTGAGCGACACAGGCCCCCTTGGGCCTCTTGTTATGAATTATCCCGAGATCGGGACCCACATTTTTGAGAATATTGCGTCATTAAATTTGGAGTAAATACTTGCATTAAAGTAATACTTTTGATTTTCCAAATCTGAATTTGCAGTTGATTTATACTATCAGTCATGTCTGGAATAGATTATCCTACCATGTTTGGTACTGGATGCAATGCTCCCCAGATCTCAACACCACTTTGCTGCAATCCTAATTCTTCTTCTGTCTCCCGTAGTGCAGTATGGATAATATTATGATCTGAGTCATCTTGCATCCCACCTGGAAAACTGAATAACAGAAAAAAGATGGATACTACTAGAAGTGGCAAGGACAGACCTGGCTTAATTCACCTTTCCAGAGTATCCATCTATCATCTGATGTCATAATCAGCTAAGTGGCGTGTAGGATGATGTCATAATCATTACATCATAAATGATTCTATTTGGCCGGTCTTTAACTCTTAATAATCCGACACGTTGTACGAATTGTATGTCTCTACTATTTAATAAACATGCTGTTGAATATTTTGAAACTAATTTGACTGGCCGCTGTTGCTGCCAAATATTCAATAGTTTACCTATATAGTTTTCTGGAAATTGATAGGGAGTTCAGAGATCGATCGATCCCAACACGAGCGAAGTGTGGGTGGAACTTAGCTAGAGATGGGCGGGGCATAGCTAAAAATGATGCCTAGACAAATACTATATATGCTCCATGGTGTGAAGCTGATGGATCCATTATGCTTGTTTTTCCCCTGATCGTGGGAATTGGAGTCCATATCTGAGTCTCCTCTTAGAACGTGGATAATTGGGCTAGAAACATTCTTCTTCCCATAGATGGGTGAATGAATTTTTTGCTTCATCTATAAATGTAGGTAGAGTTAATATCGCGGGTAGGATCTGCTCCTGTTGTTGGAGGTTGGCTGTATATTTGTAAATGCCATATTTTTGCTGGATTATTTAAACTGTGTAAAGCTACGGCGCTGGACGAATACGCGATGCTTGTCCTCGAGTGAAGGACGAAAGTCTCATACCTGCCAGCTGACACTAGTGTAGTGCCTGCTATTTATATGCTAGAGGATGCGGTAGGGGCCCTACAATTGGCATGCAACTTTTATGCAAGCATCAGGTATTCTTCCATTGGCATGACCAGGTTAATTGCAAAGCATAACTAAGCATGAGCTAATAGATTAGCCAATAGAGGAATCCATTTCTAGCTTTGCCTGGTCTGTTTCTAGCTTTGCCTCATCCGTTTCTAGCTTTGCCTCATCCATTTCTAGCTTTGCCTCATCCATTTCTAGCTTTGCCTCATCCATTTCTAGCTTTGCCTCATCCGTTTCTGGATTTGCCTCGTCCGTTTCTGGATTTGCCTCATCCATTTCTAGCTTTGCCTCGTCCGTTTCTAGCTTTGCCTCATCCATTTCTAGCTTTGCCTCGTCCGTTTCTGGATTTGCCTCGTCCGTTTCTGGATTTGCCTCATCCATTTCTAGCTTTGCCTCGTCCGTTTCTGGATTTGCCTCGTCCGTTTCTAGCTTTGCCTCATCCGTTTCGAGCTTTACCTCATCTGTTTCTAGCTTTGCCTCGTTGGTTTCTAGCTTTGCCTCATCCGTTTCTAGCTTTACCTCATCCGTTTCTAGCTTTGCCTCATCCGTTTCTAGCTTTGCCTCATCCGTTTCTAGCTTTACCTGGTCCATTTCTAGCTTTGCCTCTTTGCCTCATCCGTTTCGAGCTTTACCTCATCTGTTTCTAGCTTTGCCTCGTTGGTTTCTAGCTTTGCCTCATCCGTTTCTAGCTTTACCTCATCCATTTCTAGCTTTGCCTCATCCGTTTCTAGCTTTACCTCATCTGTTTCTAGCTTTACCTCATCTGTTTCTAGCTTTGCCTCATCCGTTTCGAGCTTTACCTCATCTGTTTCTAGCTTTACCTCATCTGTTTCTAGCTTTGCCTCATCCGTTTCGAGCTTTACCTCATCTGTTTCTAGCTTTGCCTCATCCGTTTCTAGCTTTACCTCATCCATTTCTAGCTTTGCCTCATCCGTTTCTAGCTTTGCCTCATCCATTTCTAGCTTTGCCTCGTCCGTTTCTAGCTTTGCCTCATCCGTTTCTAGCTTTGCCTCATCCGTTTCTAGCTTTGCCTCATCCGTTTCTAGCTTTGCCTCATCCGTTTCTAGCTTTGCCTCGTCCGTTTCTGGATTTGCCTCATCCGTTTCTAGCTTTGCCTCATCCGTTTCTAGCTTTGCCTCATCCGTTTCTAGCTTTGCCTCATCCGTTTCTAGCTTTGCCTCATCCGTTTCTAGCTTTGCCTCATCCGTTTCTAGCTTTGCCTCATCCGTTTCTAGCTTTGCCTCATCCGTTTCTAGCTTTGCCTAATCCGTTTCTAGCTTTGCCTCATCCGTTTCTAGCTTTGCCTCATCCGTTTCTAGCTTTACCTGGTCCATTTCTAGCTTTGCCTCTTTGCCTCATCCGTTTCTGGATTTGCCTCGTCCGTTTCTAGCTTTACCTCATCCATTTCTAGCTTTGCCTCATCCGTTTCTAGCTTTGCCTCATCCGTTTCTAGCTTTGCCTCGTCCGTTTCTAGCTTTGCCTCATCTGTTTCTAGCTTTGCCTCGTCCGTTTCTAGCTTTGCCTCATCCGTTTCTAGCTTTGCCTCATCCGTTTCTAGCTTTGCCTCGTCCATTTCTAGCTTTGCCTCGTCCGTTTCTGGATTTGCCTCATCCATTTCTAGCTTTGCCTCATCCGTTTCTAGCTTTGCCTCATCCGTTTCTAGCTTTGCCTCATCCGTTTCTAGCTTTGCCTCATCCGTTTCTAGCTTTGCCTCGTCCGTTTCTGGATTTGCCTCATCCGTTTCTAGCTTTGCCTCATCCGTTTCTAGCTTTGCCTCATCCGTTTCTAGCTTTGCCTCATCCGTTTCTAGCTTTGCCTCATCCGTTTCTAGCTTTGCCTCATCCGTTTCTAGCTTTGCCTCATCCGTTTCTAGCTTTGCCTCGTCCGTTTCTGGATTTGCCTCCTCCGTTTCTAGCTTTGCCTCATCCGTTTCTAGCTTTGCCTCGTCCGTTTCTAGCTTAGCCTCATCCGTTTCTAGCTTTGCCTCATCCGTTTCTAGCTTTGCCTCGTCCGTTTCTAGCTTTGCCTCGTCCGTTTCTAGCTTTGCCTCGTCCGTTTCTGGATTTGCCTCATCCGTTTCTAGCTTTGCCTCATCCGTTTCTAGCTTTGCCTCGTCCGTTTCTAGCTTTGCCTTGTCCATTTCTAGCTTTGCCTCGTCCGTTTCTAGCTTTGCCTCATCCATTTCTAGCTTTGCCTCATCCGTTTCTAGCTTTGCCTCGTCCGTTTCTAGCTTTGCCTCATCCGTTTCTAGCTTTGCCTGGTCTGTTTCTAGCTTTGCCTCATCCGTTTCTAGCTTTGCCTCATCAGTTTCTAGCTTTGCCTCATCCGTTTCTAGCTTTGCCTCATCCGTTTCTAGCTTTGCCTCGTCCGTTTCTAGCTTTGCCTGGTCCGTTTCTAGCTTTGCCTCATCCATTTCTGGATTTGCCTCATCCGTTTCTAGCTTTGCCTCGTCCGTTTCTAGCTTTGCCTCATCCGTTTCTAGCTTTGCCTCGTCCGTTTCTAGCTTTGCCTCGTCCGTTTCTAGCTTTGCCTCGTCCGTTTCTAGCTTTGCCTTGTCTGTTTCTAGATTTGCCTGGTCTGGTTCTAGATTTGCCTCGTCTGTTTCTAGCTTTGCCTCATCCATTTCTGGCTTTGCCTTGTCCATTTCTGGCTTTTCCTTGTCCGTTTCTGGCTTTGCCTTGTCCGTTTCTGGCTTTTCCTTGTCCGTTTCTGGCTTTGCCTTGTCCGTTTCCAGCTAAGCTCTGTCCACTTTTTTCATGTTTTGAAATCAATTTATAAATATGCTTTGAACCCTGACTTCAGATAATCGCATTTTCAAGGTACTCAGATAAGCTATTGAATATTTTGAAACAACAGCGCCCAGTCAAATAAGTTTAAAAATATTCAACAGAATGTTTATTAACCCTTTAACACTCATATCAGCCAAAAATGCTTCTACAGTGGTCTTGAAGACCAAGAAAAGAGTATTTAAAAAAAATTAACCACTGGAATGACTGGCTCGATAACCGAGCCAGTCATTCCTGTGGTAAATTTTCAAAAATACTCTTTTCTTGGTCTGCAAATGGACATATACTATGACAAAATTTAAATTTCCTTGAAAAGATTTGAGGGTTACAGGTTAAATAGTAAATCTATCAAAGACTGCAGGAAATGTCAATTTCCCTTTCTCCGAGATCTAACAATACTCACCATTCTGTTACTTCTGATATACAGCTGGCCCTGACAGCGGCTCTAGGATTATAGACTTAGAAAGCTTTACCGACTCCTGGGAACCGGGTACTCGGCTCCCAACTGCCGAGTACCCGTTTACCATAGAGCTCATATTGTTTGCATAGCCACCAAACAAGAGAAAACTATGGCTTGCCTCCGTGGGGCTGGGAGGCTGGGTCCGTAACAGAATGGTGAGTATTGTTAGATCTCGGAGAAAGGGAAATTGACATTTCCTGCATTCTCCTTCGATCAATACTCACCATTCTGTTACTTCTGATATACACCAGATTTGATCAGTAACCTGGTGGGAAGGGGCAAGCCATAAATGCTAATTTTGCCCCTTGGAGAAAGATTTTAGACTTCAAACTTGACTAACGGAGACCTAAAAGGACCGTCAAGTTCACGGAACCGAATCACATTCGCGTCACAGTCCTCCCCCCTTTTTCCTCCTAAGAAAAGGGAGAGAACTAACGAACATGTATCTCGCCTGAAAACACAAATATGCCAAGAGGGTTAACTGCTCCCTGCATACTTCATGTATTAGCCTGGGAATGAGCATGAATATATAAGATGAATGAACATGATACATATCCATAATACAAAAAACTCTCACTATTGAATTACCTTATGATAATTGGACTTCAGACGTACCGCCTCCAACCATTCACCGGTTCGGCCATCAGTGACACAATCTGGTTGACATCCTCTCGCCTGACCATGCCTGCTTTAGGTTCTTTTCTTACCGAAGTGAGAAAAGGGTGAAAAGCAGTGTGGTCACTAACTATCGTTTCAAAACAGGTAAAGCGAGTGGATTGGCTGAGTCTGACACATCCCTCATATAGTAATCCGTGAATGAGGACTCACAGTGCCATTGTGCAACGGCCATGATGTCCTATAACGGAACACCATTGTAAAGGGCGGTCGAGGCGGCTATTCCTCTGACATTGTCTGCCCTTACGCCTTGCACCTGGTGCCCAGTCGCCATCTCCTGAGTAGTCTGAATGCATTCGACCACCCAACGAGAGATAGTATCCATGGATGCGGCGCCATAAGACTTTTTATGGCAGATCCACAGATGTCTATCGTTCGACCGTAACGAGTCAGTCCGTTTCTTGTACTTAGTCAAAGCACGGACCGGGCACCAGCATCACGATCAAACCTAGTTAACTTCGGTATAATGATCGGTTTGCCGGGATATCTCAAAGATTGGTTCTTTGACATAACCTCTGCTCTTGGCAGAAGACGCAGACCTTCTCCAGAAACAATAAATCGGTTCCTCTCTGCCGAAAGCGCATGGATCTCACTGCGCCTTCTAGCTGAGGAAGCTGCCAATAGAAAGACCGCCTTTAGAGTCAAATGGTTTAGACTAGCCGAACGCAACGGTTCGAAAGGGTGCTTGGCCAGTACATTAAGCACTAAAGATAGACTCCAGGCTGGAATGACTACCGGTTGTCTCGGTCGGAGATTGCTCATTCCCTTCAACATCACATTTAACTGGGCCACCTCTGGACTATCCCTGTTGGCTAGACAAGGGATAACTGATGCCAAAGCTGACTTGTATCCAGCAACTGTGACGGGAGCTAGTCCTCAAAAGAACAGCTCACAGAGAAAGTCTGCTATTTGCTGATAGTGGATTGAAAGGTATCAATACCCTTTTCTTCACACCAGTCTGCAAATCTGTTAACCTTGTTGTTATATGACTTGAAGGTTGACCTCCTTCTCGCAGCCGCGATGAAATCAGCAGCCTGTCGAGAAAAGCCTTCCGACGTGGAACGTTGTTTGATAACATCCACGCAGTCATTGAACATTTCGGGACACTCGTGTAGGAAGCGTCCCTTGGCCTGGGAGATTATGTTCGGAATCTCGGGCAACTGCACAGGATTTTCCACCAGCAGACCTAGAAGATCCGTGAACCACGCCCTGCTCGGCCAATACGGCGCTATTAGCAGGACCAGACACGGTTCCTCCCTGACCTTCACCAAAACCTTCGGTAGAAGAATGGTGGGTGGGTACGCGTAAGCGTGCATCCCTCTCCAGCTTATCGCCAGAGCATCTGTATCGACGGCATTTGGATCTGTAATCGGCGAGACATATGTCATGATTTGAGCATTTTCCTTTGTGGCGAACAAGTCCACGTTGGGTTTGCCCCAATGCTCGAAGATCCGTCGCAGAACTGGAGGGTTGAGGGACCATTCTGTTGGCAGGATTCTCTGTCTGCGAGACAAAGCATCCGCCAGAATGTTCAATCGGCCAGGAATACGAGCTGCTTTCAAAACAACCGAGTAATTCCTGCACCATTGAATCAAGTGCCACACCCTGATACACAGAGTGGGCGACCTGGTCCCGCCTTGGCGATTTATATATGATACTACTGTCGAATCGACCGACCGTATCAATATCACCCTGCCCCTGATCATCGGAAGGAACTCTTCCAACGCCAGTTCCACTGCCATCATTTCCAACAGATTGATATGCAGCTGACTCTCCGGGAGAGTCCATGTGCCCGAGACCTGGTTCTCCCAGGCAGGCACCCCACCCTTCCAGCGATGCATCCGTGTAGACGGACAGCTGGGGGCGGGGTAGGTTCAGCGAAACCCCTAATAGGAGATTCTGACGCTGTTTCCACCATAGAAGATGCGATATTATCGGCTCCAAAACTGGCAACAGTTTTGACAGGGGTTCTGTTCTCTGTTTCCACAGAGACATCAGATACAACTGGATAGGCCTTCGCATTAGAGCATCGTACGGGATAACCTGCTCCATGGAGACCATCATGCCCAGCATCTGAAGGAACCGCCTCGCCTTGAATGTGGTTTCCCACTCGAAAACTCTTGAGGATGGCTAACAGAGACACCACTCTGGGCTCTGACGGGTAAACCCTGCCCTCCTCAAGGTCGAATCGCATCCCCAAATAAACGAAACGTTGAGTGGGCGTCAACTCGGATTTCTCCTCGTTGACTATGCAGCGTAGATCTGAAAGTAACTTCAGAGTCAGAGCAGTATCCACGTTCAACCTGGCTGCCGAGTCTGCCTTAAGCAGCCAGTCGTCTATGTAGGTGTGTAGCGCCACGTTCTCTTTTCTGAGAAACGCTGTCACCGCAAGGACCACTCTTGTGAAAACCCTCGGAGCTGTCGACAGGCCAAACGGGAGACTGTAAACTCCCATACTTGATTCTGAAACGCAAATCTCAGAAACCTGTGCCAACTCCGATTCATAGGAATGTGGAAATATGCATTTTTCAGATCGATCGATACACACCACATTCCTTTCCTCAATCCCGCATTACCGACCTCGGCGTTTCCATCTGGAACCGAGGCGTATGGATAAACCAATTTAATGGCCTGAGATTGAGTATGGGTCTCCATCCCCCTGTGCTCTTGGGGACAAGGAACATGTTTGAATAGAAGCCTGGAGTGTTTCGATTTGCTGGTTTTATTGCTCCCTTCAGAAGCAAACCCGACACTTCCTTTTGAACGGCTTCTAACTTGTCTGGCTCCCTTGGTACGGGTGTCCAGACAGGTGCCAAAGACAAATTTTGTGGTGGAAAGTCCCACCACTCCGGCATGTAACCCTGGGATAACCATCCCAGGACCAGACTGTCTGACGTCACACCTTGCCAGGCCTCGACGAAACGCATGAGCCTTCCACCCACCATAGACGCCTCGACGTCTAACGGGGTTGTCCGGCTCGCAGTCCGCCCCCCCACTCTTTCTTAACGAGAGAGAGAGAGAACCATTTCGTTCTAGGCACGACGGGTATAACTGGCACCGCTGTTCCTGTCGCACAGGCGTGGTCCAGGCGGATATGAAGGGAGCTTTCGTACCCTCAGGTACGCTTCGGCCCCTTCTGTCCGCCCTTTGAGGCCTTACCCTTACCCTTCCCCTTGCCCTTCCCGCCTCTAGGGCGGTCAGGAGCAACATTGGGGAGGGTAGGCGCCTCTACAACTTTCCTGGGCTTCTTCGCCGGCGGCAGCTCTGAAACCCCAGCTGAAGCAGAAGTCGCAACAGGCCTAGCTTTCGCCTTGCCCTTATGCTTCTTCTGCTCCTTTGAAGGTTGTCCCGTTAGCGGTTTCCCCACAGGCCCTAGTGCATGCGCTTGCCGCACTAGCTCTAGCTGTAGGTTTACCGCTAACTGATTCTGCGCGATACTGGCAGTATCCTCTAAGATGGCCCACGCTTGGCCACCGAAGATGCTAGGCCCTGTCAGGGGTGTCCCAAGGAGACGCTCCCTGACTGCCGTAGCCGGACGCATATGGTCAATGACCATTTGCCTCCTGGATTTCGTCACACGCGCTTGCACCCTTGCCAATGCGTCCATCGACAGCACCAGGCCGTCATTGACACATGAAAGCGCCACAGGTGGCACAGGGTGGCCTGCCCCGCTTCAGCCCACACCGACTGAAGGAGACGATAAGAGTGGTTGACAGCGCTCATCGCTGCCCTCACACCCTCATCGCATAGGGACAGGACTTCTTCCTGGTGTACCTGAGACTTGTCCACAAGTGCCGGACCGGGGTGACCCGGCACGGCACTCTGGACGCCCAGTACCCATCGGTCATCCTCCGTGACCGACGGGACTACACCATACCTGTCGTATTCCCCCCGCGGAATACGACATCTTGCCCGCACCTCCCTGGAGGCCGCAGGGAGCTGACCCTTGGTCATCAGTTGTTTGCTATAAATAGCATCCAACCATTCTATGAACCGTGGATCCAGTCCCACTGACTGGATCCGGGCCGCGGGCAAAATCCCCGTCCTGATCGACGCAACCGACGGACGGGGCGCATCTTCATCGGCCGTGGCCGAAACCACAGACGGGTCAACCCTGGCTAGCCACGCCAGAGCATCTGACCAATCTACCTCCGATGAAGACACCCCCGCAAACACGTGCTCACGGGTCTGCCAGCCACGGCCTCCCAGCAAGGAGCCACGGCTGACACGCCAGGCACTCCGGTACCACACGGTTCCGCCGCCACCCCATGAAACACTCCAGTCCATGGGGTAGGTCCGCACGGAAAACCGTACGGACCCGTAGCAGTCGCGGAACCATAGCCGGACACGGGCGCCCACGGCACCCCACGTCCGACTGCCGGACCAGGCGAGATAGGTGAGTACCACGCCCGGCCCGCCACACCCGTTCCCGTGACGGCTGGTGCCAAACCAAGCCGCACGGAACCGGTGCACGGTAACGGATTTGCCTCAGCCACAGGCGGAGCCGCTGACCTGGCTTGCGCCAAACCAGACAAATGGAGGCCGGTTCCGTCTAGGACGGAATCAACCTCCATATTCTCCACCTGCGGCTTCACGGGCCGCAGCAACCTCTCCTCCTCGGCCTCCTCGTCTTCAGACTCCGAAGAGTCGTCACTAGACGAGTCAACCGTGGAACCGTCCTGGCGGACGGCTCCCACACCTGACGGACCGGCCACCGCTACTGGACCACCCGGAGGTGGCCGCAGAGAAACAGAAACCCGTCTGGCCGAAGCCAGACAGGACTGCCAGGGGGCCGTACGAGACGGCCCCCTCGGTAACCAGTCCAGAATCCTGTCCGAGGACAGGATCCGTACCAGGCATGGGGAGAAACTGCCCCCCAACCTTTGGTAGCAGGGACGACACCAGAGTGGTCAGAACGCTATGCAGAAAAACCCTGCAGAGCCGGACCAAACCACGCCGGCGGTGCCATCTCCGCCACCTCCAGCTGGGGACGTGGAGCACCCGCACCGGCCGAACCGGGCGCTCCACGATTTACTCTCGGACCGCCTGACCCCGCGTCAGACCCAGCCAAGTCCTTCTGGGCAAGGAACTTAACCATCGTTTCGACGGACCACACTGCACAAACATTACACCTATGATCTATATTACACAGGGCACACATAAAACAGACATGGTCCTTGAACATTACACGGACAAACTTATGGCAGTCGTCACATGATGGCGGGGCTGGCTTGGCCTATAAAATAAGCACAAACCTACAATAAACAAGTGGAACGAGACCCGGATGGAAGGCAGACAATTAATTTTCAAATAATTTGACTCATAAATTAACCGTAAACCTCCCCGCACCCCACCCCGCCACGTTACAACAACGATCGCATTGATTATGACGACAAGTACGCAGCGGGCACAACACACCCATAATAGATCCTCCAGGATGTGTAACGGCTCCAGGAATCATATCGCATAGCATTCAGGGTATATTTACTAATCAATATAAATTATACTCCTAACGAACGCAGCACGATATGTGAAGAAAACAACAAAATGTATAACAAAACTGCTGTCTCACACAGTAAAACCGCAGACCACACATCTACTCAAGAATTTTGAAACCACCGATCATTGCAAACCGATCGTGATCGCACGTAAACTTGATCATTCTAAAGTTTCCGGTACCATTTTTAGTACGCAGCACCCAGAATAAGATGCGCGAATTAATGAAAAAATTTTTCTTCACATAAACATCCGAGCGACCGGGTGTGACGTCACCCGCTCGGATTCTACGGAGAACGACGTCAGCCGATATTCGTGTTAGAAATACCGTAGCAAACACCTATTTTCATATCTGCCGATCGCCTGTTGGGGTTTAAAGAAGGCGATCGTCTGGCATATATCGTTGTTAGCACACGTCCCAGATTCTATGGGGACAGAAATTGGAACATGCGACACAACGAAATTTAGAGACCTAAGTCTTTTAACTATGGATAATAAAGAACAATACAACCTGGTTGTCTTGGGCGGTATTCTCCATAGTCCTTAGTTAATCCTTTCAGAACACACAAACTATCACTGATTAAAGACTTAGATTATTTTAAAACACTAAAATCCTTAATGCAAAAAGCATGTATTGCTCTTGTCGCTATGCAAACAAGAATGAGCTCTATGGTAAACGGGTACTCGGCAGTTGGGAGCCGAGTACCCGGTTCCCAGGAGTCGGTAAAGCTTTCTAAGTCTATAATCCTAGAGCCGCTGTCAGGGCCAGCTGTATATCAGAAGTAACAGAATGGTGAGTATTGATCGAAGGAGAAATACAAATCGTACATCTGAACGGATTTTCAATGTTCATGACAGAGTTCATGGAATTAAATAAGTCATTATGTATTGTGACGTCAGCCTATATGTGACATAATTGAGTATGACGTGATAAACTTGACTGACAGATCGGATCGCTCCATTGACGTTCTTCTTATCCAAATCTGAATTATTTTAGCCACAAGGATTGCATTGCTTAATTGCACCATAATTATTTCAATAAAAACATTTAAAAGAATGTTTAGCTAAGTTCACGAAAAACACAATTCGGATGATTAGGCCTACTGTCGGCTCATTGCCACTTTCGTGTTGGGCAAGTATACGTCATTTGAGTGTGACGTCAGTTAATAATGTGACAATTTGATTACATGTGTATGATGCGAGATACTTGGACAACAGATAAGATCCCTCAATTGCAGACAAAGATACAGAAATTTGAGCCTGATTAAAAAAAAATTCATGGTTGTCATTGAACTGATTTACCGGGGCTAGAAATTAACCACGGATCCTGTGATCAGTAGGCCGTTTTCGGATCAATAATGGATCACTGGTTTAGGACAGTAACAGTGAGTGACCTGACTGGATCACTCTGTTTCACAATGGTCAACAAAATTCAAACAGTATTTACTGCTTATTTCATAAAACCAGTTGGTATAATCTGTGGTGTTAAAACACTAAGTGGTCAAGCTGACCAAAAATGGTCTTGAGAAATATCCATTTGCGGGCCAAGAGAATAGTATTTTTGAAAATGTATCACAAGAATGACTGGCTCGATAAACGAGCCAGTCATTCCAGTGGTAAATTTTCAAAAAATAGTATTGTCAGTCTCAAAGTGGCTTACAAATGAACATATAAAGTAAGCAAACATTTTGACTTCTTGATGAGTAAATGATTAATTATTCTAAATTCTGAATGACAACAAACTCTGTCATGGTCGTGATAAGACAGGATGAATAGGGGGTCCTTTTCCCACATCCGTGTCAAAAGTGACACCATCCTGCACAGGTGCCCCAATTGGGGACACTGACGTCACACGCGGTACCATGCGCTTGTCCCTAGAAACCTTATAACAGGTGTAAAAAAACAGACACCTGTGGTTCTGTATCCATGCCAAATTGGACACGGAGAATCAGGACTCAGTGCCCCAAGGACACCAATACAGCGCCCCAAATTCCAATAAGGACACGGGTCCAATCACCTGTGCCGGGACACTCAGTGCCAGGCTGCAGGGTATAAAAGGCCAAGAAAGAAAAGGGGATTGGCTCCACGTGGTGATCGAGGTGGGCTTATCGTTGAGCCGCTATCAACCCGCCCTGGAGAGATGCCGTTGGTCGAGTGGAGTGATGATGCTACTAGCTTGCTGCTTCTATCTGCTGTGTACCTGGTGACAATTCGCCCGATGATGCAATGACGAAGACGTTGGTGTTGTGGTGGAAACATGAAAACTGGACATGGAGGTTGTGATTGGCGTTGCTTTGCTTTGATGTGGACACTGTCACTCTCTTTACTCTTCTCTCGCCGTCGCTGGATCAACATTTTATCATAAGTATGAAAGGATTTTTAGTGACTCGACGACGTGACTTAAACCCATTTAGCTCCCAAATAGCGCCACATGCATTCAACTTATTATTTTTAATAGCAACAAGTTATAATTCTAAGTTAAATTTGGATATTTAGTTTACAAACACTGGATTTTAAGTTTAATTTTCCCCGTTTCTTGTTTATTTAATCACAGGCCATTATTTTTATTTGTTTCTTCTTAGTTGATAGTATTATCATTCAGTTTCGTCATAATATTTTTTATTTAAATTTTCCTGATTTCCGTTTTGAGATTTTATTTTATAGACTGCCCTCCACCCCCATCCCACCTCCATGAGAAATAAAGTAATTCCCCCCCCCCCCCCCCCCCACCTCCTCAACACGGCATACAACATCGACACCCACCAACAACAGCTCATTAGGCAGCAACAGGCAACACCCCCCCCCCCCCAGCAACATCTTAATTATCTGACTTTTTGCAGTTATAACTTATTTAGAGCAACCCTTTGGGGAAGCAACGCAACCCTTCGGGGAAGCACCTCTAAGAGCGCGTCATGGCCCAAATACATCTAGGTGTGAGCGGCCAATAAACCAACTAACATTACTCTCCGGCCATTCAGACATTTGAGTCAAATACATCACTGAGCGTAAGGTCCAGTACCTAGCTTACATTGAAGAATATCTCATAGCTGAAGATGTAGTTATCATACCACAATTAATTATTCTAACAATATGTGTGCATGGTGTATTTGGAACATTTGATTAATTTTTACCTCGACTACGAAGTAAACCGAGCTATTGCGATACCATGCACGTCGTCCGGTGGTGTCGTGGTCGTCGTCCAATTTGCGAACTCAGCTTTTCTGTTTTGGTTAATCATACTCGACCCAAACTTGGGCACATGCTTCCTTATAAAGACAATTTTTTTAAACTTTCCAGAACCACTGAAAATGCTTCTTAATTACTGGCCCGATTTCAATGAAACCTTGGTGGAATAACGGTAGGCTTCAACATAACAAACAAGAATTTTGATTGGTCAAATTCTTTGGTGAGCATCTTTGGTTTAGATTTTTCGAAAATTATCCATTACATCTACTGACCTTTAAATGCCAATGGTTCAAATGCTAGTGGTCCAGGTGAGCAATAGTGAGGCCCTTAGGCCTCTTGTTGATAAGGGTATTGATAAGCCTTCTATATTTATTAGCTCACCTGACCACAATGCCCAAGTGAGCTTATGCTGTGGCGACCATGCATCGTTCATCTGTCTGTCCATCTCTCCACCAACCTTTTCTTTAAACGACTTCTTCTTAAGAACCACTGAGCCAATTTCAATTATATGTGCGAAATGTGGCAGGAAGCATCATTAGGGCATAGGGATCCAAGATTGTTCAAAGGAAGCTGATCGGCTAATTTGGCCAGCGGCCATCTTGGATTTTGCTGATTTTTAGAAATGTCTAAAAATCTCCGAAACCACTAGGGAGATCGATTCAAAACTCATGAAATATCATCTAGGGCCATTGCTGAATCAAGTTTGTTCAAGGGAACTTGATTGGCCAAATCGTTCGACGGCCATCTTGGATAACCTAGTTTTCATAAAAATGTCTTCTCCAGAACCGACTAAGGGCTATTAAAGTTTGGTCACAGGAAGTTGATCCGTAAAAAAACCATGGCCGCCGGGGGCCAATCAAAATGTAGCGTGTTTGGCTGCCATATTGAATTTTTTTATTTGATGGATTCTTGATGACGAAATTGGGTTTATATATGTTTTTGGGTATTCTGATCTCAAATTTGTCATTTTCGAAACTGGCGGATAAACGGCATTGGGAAATCTAAAATGTCTTCTCGAGAACTGCTAGGGAAATTTCAAATATATTTGGCAGGAACAATCCTTAGGGCATAGAGATTCAATTTTATTAAAACGAAGCTGATCGGCCAATTTGGTCAGCAGCCATCTTGGATTTTGTCCGACTTTTAGAAACATCTTAAAAAATCTCTGAAACCGCTTGGGAGATCGATGTAAACTTCATGACATATGATCTAGAGCAAGAGCTAGTTTGTTTGAGCGATCTTGGATGACCTAGTTTTCATGAAAACAACTTCTCCAGAACCGCTAAAGGGTTCGGGTCGAAATTTGGCAGATATGATTAGGGACTATGGGCCATTAAAGTTTGTCAAGAGAAGTTGATTCGTGAAAAAAGATGGCCGTTATGGATCAATCAAAATTGAGCGTTCTTGGCAGCCATCTTGTATTTTCTAAAAAAATCATATTAAAGACTACTTATTAACAACTGGGCCAAGTTTAATATATCATGAGTAAACCTTCACAGAAATTCATTTTGGTAAATTTTTCCAGTGTTTATCTCATTTTGTTCATTTGTGCCAGTGGCCAATAATTCCAGCTGAGCGATACAGGTGCTTTGAGTCTTGTTTTATGATTAAAGTCAAGCTTCATAGTTCATTGCACAATCATAAAGTCGAGCTTCATGTTTGCATTGCAACCACATTTCTGGTATATTCTGTGTGGTACTAGTCATGACAGTACAGGTCAATACAAAATTCCATGAATCTGAATTATCTGCAGTACTAATCCGTACATGTAGGGATCTCGATTAGAAAAGTTAATTTCTAGCCCTGATCACCAATCATATTTTAAAATGTGCATGTTTGCGTGGTTGTGTGTGCATGCATGCCTGCGTGTGTGGAAGTGAGTATGGGGTGATTTCCTCCATGTAGAAGGGGTGGGAATGGGATATCCTGCATACTCTGTATTGGTAAAACTGTAAAAAAAATAATATACATATCATTGTTCGTATACATGTGTATATGGCAGCCGATTAGGCAGGTGTTTGCTTCCTCCTGCCCTCTATCATGGCATATGAATTAGTGTCAATACTTTAAGCCATACCGTACCTGACATCTCCTCGGCTCAGTGGAATATGTACGGAACGAAGAGTGAAGAGAATGGATGGTTCTCCATCAACGACACACAAGGGTATCAGAACAGCAGCAGCTGAAGCATCTTTCGTAGGTGTTATGTTTCGAAGTATTTTTATCGAATCAACATTTTTCATAGTGCGCTCTCTGTTAGTGTCGGAGAGGATGTTGTCTATAGTTACAGGCAATGGCTTTGAGCAGAAATTAGATATAGTTCCTGATCGTGTAATCTTTGAAACATAGTGTAAGTGCGAGCCCACTGGCATGCCATTGGTTAGTATACATAGGTGGTTCACCGGTACATAAGCTCTTGTCATGCATGTACTGAACAGTGCTGCCAGTTTGACAAGATGATTGGCGTGTCTTCGACTGAGCGGTAATATGATTTGAGTCCTCATCTGTAAGACAGAGTTCAGTCTGAAACATCAGAGGAATCATACGCTAAATATTAATCCTTTAATGGTCAAGATAATTGAAATTTTTGCTTAATCATCTGACTGTCGAGTTTTTGCAGACGATATATTCCAAGGGTTATATCTCTGAACCTGCTAAATATTTTGAAAACAATTTGACTGAAAGTTGTTAGTGGCTAAGACACCAACAACTTTCAGTCAAATTGTTTTCAAAATATACAACAAATCAGGCTTTTTTTTCATTAAATTTATTGTCTGGTGGCTTGTAGCAGCGAGAAAGTTAATGAATGCCTGTCAAGAGAATTATTGAAAATTAACCAATGGAATGACTGACTCGTTTATTGTTGACCCAGCCAGTCAGGTTATACATTTTTTAAATAGGCTTCTCTCAGTCTGCAAGTGGCCATTCCTCAAGACTGTGTGACAAAGGCTGGTTTTCGACAGCTGGAGCAGTGAATGGTTAAATATTACACTAATCATTTAACACTAACTCAAATTTATTCAATAAAATTTCAATCTTCTCACAGATGCCCATTTACATACCAGGAGATTAGTTTTGAAAATTTACCACTGGAATGAGTGGCTCTGTTATTGAGCCGGTCATTTCCATTGTAAATTTTCAAAAATATTCTACTCTTGGTCTGCAAATCTGGACATTTCTCAAGCACTACAGAAGACATTTTGAATGACGTGTTAATAACGGGTTAACCCCCAGTTTAACACTCATATCAGCCAAAACTGGCTTCAACACGGGTCGTGAGAAATGTCTATTTGCAGACCAAGAGAAACCTATTTTTGAAAATATACCACTGGAATGACTGGCTCAATAAACGAGCCAGTCATTTCAGTGGTAAATTTTCAAAAATAGGCTCCTTGCTCTGCAAATAGACATTTTCTATGAGAAAATTAAAATTTTTCTTGTACAAATTTGAGGAATAAAGGGTTAAGGATAAGAAAGTGCAGTGTCCATTTAACCCTTTACTGACCATGCCGGTTAAAACCAGCCATTGAATTGGGCTTGCGGAATGGATATTTGCAAGACAAGAGAAGACTATTTTTGAAAATTTACCACTGGAATGACTGGCTCGGTAACCGAGCTAGTCATGGCAGTGGTAAATTTTCAAAAGTAGTCGAGTCTTGTCCTGCAAATGGACATTCAAAAGGGAAATATTTATATTTTCTCGACAGGACCGCTGCAGAAGGCAATTTTGGCAGGCATTACAATTAAAGGGTTAAATACTACATCTGACTTACAAAATACGGAAATATAGTCATGGATCAAGTCATGAAAAGATGAGATTATAATGATTCATTTTCTCTCAATTTTGGTCCAGAATGTGCATGAATTCTGGAATGCACTTATTGGCCACATGGCCTAGAATCTAGACTTGAAACTTCAACGTTATAAAGCCAGGCACAAGCGCATGTGCGTGTGGGTGCGTGTGCATGTGGGAATTGATTGAAATGCAACGTTTCCAAAACCTTAGGACAGAATTCAAACAAATTTGGTATATGCGAGTTACCCAAATGATTGTAGAGCGCAAGAGAACATTTACATTTGGCTCCACCCCTGGGGTTAGGGAGGGGTCAAAAGGTAAATTTCAACATATGGAATTTGAATGTAATGCAACTCCTCTGACTTCCATTGGACAGAATTCAACCACATTTGGTACACCGTACATGTGAGTTACACGTACCCGTATGGGTGCGGCATGCAAGAGAAAATTTACGCAGATCCGCCCCCAAGCAATGGGGTAGGGTTCACAAGGTCAATTTTAACATGTTCCGCCAGCATTGGATTTTGGACTGTCCAAAACTAATTTTAAACAGACTTTGTCCAAAACCTGTCTAAAACCTTCTAAAAGGGTTTAAACCAGTCCTTAACTGTCCAAAATCTATTTCATTCATAATAGGATTCTTGGATGAGAGTTAAATACAACTACCCTTCTCTCTATAAACCCTCTCAATGACACACACACAGAATAACAATTAATATACAAGTAAGAAATATTCCATAGAATATTTAGAAAATAATTTGACTGGAAGGTATTGTTGCCAAAGTCAGCAAAAGCTTAGTCAAATTATTTTCAAAAACTATAACAGATTTTATGGTCAGTCCATTTAGTAGAGGAATTCACAGGGGTGACAGGGTTAGCTGGATTAGTTGCCTATACTAGCACCTAAATATAGTAGGCTCATTCACCTGTGAGTGTTATAACATTGTGTCTGCTGGTTATCTGAACTTATATCTGTTTACACACCAAGAACCCATTGTTAGTCCACCCAGCCAAGTTCTTGCTGTCACCAGAAGTTACAATTGAGTTACAGCCTGTAGTTTACACTTTCAATGATAATGACCAGAAAATACACATTTATACAGCAAATTTTCTGCTAAATATTTTGAAATTAATTTGCCTGGAAGCTGTTGTACATAAATTATTTTGCGGTATAAATAGGTGATATAGTATTATTAAAGATTTGACTGTACATGTAGTTACACTCTCTAAGATAACTGATCTATGTATGTTAACCCTTTCCCCAATTATGAGTTCCATACATCTCATTTTCAAAGGAAATAGTCAGGACTAAAATTTTAGGCTCTGGACATTTTTAGGTGTCCAAAACCTATTTTGGGCGGATGGTTTAAACCTGGCTTAAACCATAGTTTAAACCACTATAGTGTCCAAAAATCGCCAACCCTGTGATCCACACACACACACACATGATTGTAACGCAACTCCTCCGAAACGATTGGACAGAATTGTAGCAAATTTGATATGTGAGTTACTCATATGATTGTCGAGTACATGATGATGTTTTCATGTTCATTTGGCTCTGCCCTAAGTGTTGCGGGTGGAGTGGGTGGGCTAAATGGTTAAATTAATGAACGTGGGGATCTGGAACATGTCATCGACTGAGCCATATAATTGACCTTGTGACCTAGATATTTGACCATTGGAATTCATTGGCTGAAATTCAAATTATTTCTAGCCAGGCACAAAATTTATCGGATGTGCCAAATTTGGTGATTCTAATTTCCCGCATTTCGGGAGATAAACAGACAGACACAACAGACAAACAAACAAGTGGCACTGACCGCAATACTAAAACCATCTTTTTGCGCTGTGAGTAATAATAATACTTAAACATGGCTAGGCAGTGACACATCCCGATTGATTCATGGTAGACATATTATTTACAAATCAATTTCTCTGCAAGGAGTTAAAAATTACTAATCAAATTATTGTTAAATTCTTTTCTGAAAAAAAAGACTGCTTAGAAAATTCACATTTTTTAACAGCCTGCTATAAAAATCTGCATTGTTCTTGGCATATAAACTAAGGAGTTGTGGGTTGTGATTTATTAGTATATTTATAATGAGCTTTCCATTTCGTTTTCAGGTTATGATTTGACAAGTACACTTGAAGTAGTAAACACGAGTTAAGCAAAAATGACATCGTCTTCAAAGCGGCTTATTGAATTCTTTTATGACATTGCGTCACCTTATTCATGGATTGGTTTTGAGGTGAATACATTGAATTATTATTTTGCAATTCTGATAGCCGATTAGATGCGTATTGTAAAATAGGAACGGGTTAGTTGTTCGTAATATCTAATTCCATTTTCTATTTCAGTAATTTCACATCTGAGTTGCTAAATAATTAATAATTTACATATTCTTCCATCACCAACATATCGCAGATCTCTTACACACGCAAATATCTTGTAATTTGTAATTTTCACCTTGTAGTTTGTTATTAAAATGAAACATTAAATCACTGATTTAGGTGTCGTATTTTTCATTTCTTTGATGTGATATTGTGTATGAATTCATATCGCTCGTATGTTGTACTTTACAATCGATAATCACTCATCAAGTTAAGAAGAAATAATTTCAGCACAAGCAACATCCTTATATTTGTAATCGATGATTTAGGACAAAATATCGCAGGTTATCAATCACGGTTCTTAAGGTGTCAAGATTCCAACCTGAAAACGAATAATAAATCCAAATAGTATTTTTCCATATGATAATTTACTATGGTTTTATGTTTCTTATTGAGACAGTAATTGTATCTTCATGATGTTTATTTAATGCCTGTAATTTATGAATATGATGTGAATTAAAAATAATTTTCACAATTACGTCAAGATAACTGGTGACGTATGAACCCTCATATGCTGCCTCAGTAGCCTGCGTGTAATAAATGTGAAACTGAAACTAAACTGAACCACAATTAGAATGCAAAATTTTTAATAAATTGGGCACGTAAGCTGGAAGCACACTGCAGCTGACCCTTAAACCATGGTGTAGCAGCTGTAGGCGGCACATCGACATGTGCATATATATTAACCCTTTAAGCCTTGAATTTGTTCAAGAAAATGTCAATTTGCAGACCAAGAGATGACTATTTTTTAACAGTTTAGCACTGGAATGACTGGCTCGGTAATTGAGCCAGTCATTCCAGTGGTAAATTGTCAAAAATTGTGTTTTCTTGGTCTGTAAATTGACATTTCTCAAGCCCACTGTAGAAGCCGTTTTTGGCTGATGTAAGTGTTAAAGGGTTAATGACTAGCAAATACTAATATACAATATTTAGGACTAATAAGTAAAGCACACTACAATGTCAAAACCTCTTCCATGTTCGCTAAGTATAATTTGTAAGATATCGACGGGACTAGAAGAAAAGCCTACAGCTTAAGTCCTGAGAAAATACTGATGATGATGACTTTTCCGACAATGGCGGTGTCAACGCTAAGCTTTTGCGTTTCACAAATCATTTACATTTTTATATTTCAGAATTGCTTCATGCTACATGTACCAGAACTAAACTTGGACACGTGTGTGTGTGTGTGTGTGTGTGTGTGTGTGTGTGTGTGTGTGTGTGTGTGTGTGTGTGTGTGTTGGTGATGGGTTATAATGGGTACAACTACAATGAAGTTGCATGGCCACACGTCAATGATTGGTTCCCGATGCAACAAACAAGGACAAAATTTAATAATCAAACCTTAAGATGTTGCTGGGAGTTTATGCATTGCCTGTTACTGTCTAATGAGGTGTTGTCGGTGAGTTTAGGTGTGTTGGGTAAGGGTGGGAGGCGAATTACTTTATTTCTCTTGGAGGTGGGGGTGGGGTGGAGGGAAGTCTAAGCAATAAATGAAAAGAAACAGATAATGGCATGTAATTAGCTATACAAGAAACGGGGAAAAACTAACTGAAAACCCACTGATGGCAAACAAAAAATCCAGATTTTGAACTCAAAGTTATAAGTTGTTGCCGTTGGAAATAATAAGTTGCTTACTGGTGTTGCTATTTAGGAATTTAAAAAGGGGCCTACCAGTCAAATCGCTGAGAGAACCCTTTCATCTTAGTGCTGATAGTGAAGTCACTAAGTCAAAGGTCATTCTGACATTGCTATTTTACCTCTGCTTTTTCAACGGTATTCTTTTTGCGTTTAGTAAATTGTTTAAATTTATATTCCACAATTGCTTCATTCTACTGGAACTAAGTTGCACACATGCTTCCCTATGTCATAAGGAAGATGTCTGCTGATAATGAGTTCAGAAGGTCAAGGTTAATCTGACATTGCTATTTGACCTCTGATTTTTCAACGTTGCAGTTAAGTTGTCGTGTTTAGTAGATCATTTAAATTTATATTTCAGAATTGTCATGGATACTACCGGAACTAAAGTTGTACACATGCTTCCCTATGCCATAAGTAAGGTGTCTGCTGATAGTGAGTTCAGTAGGTCAAAGCTCAAAGTCAGTCTGACATTGCCATTTGACCGTTGCTTTTTCAACATTAAGTTTTTGCATTTAGCAAATCATTTACATTCATATTTCAGAATTGCTTCATACCACCAGAACTAGATTTGGACATGCTTCCCTATGCCATAAGCAAGATATGTGCTTATAGTGAGGTCACACAGTCAAGGTCATTCTGACATTGCTATTTGACCTTTTATTTTGTGTTTAGCAAATCATTTACATTTATATTTCCGAATTACATGTACATGTACTTCAAGGGCAAAACTTGGACACATGTTTCCTTGTGCCAAAAGGAAGATGTATACTAAAAGTGAGGTAAAAGGTCAAGGTCGTCCTATTGGAACTAAGTTTTGATACATGGTTACCTATAGCTATAATGTAATAGTAAATTTTCGCCATTAACCATTTAACACTCAAACTGTCCAAAAATAGCTTTTGCAGTGGTCATGAGAATTACCCATTTGCATATGAACTCCAAATTGTCATTTGTCATTCAAAAATAGTCTCCAAATTGTAATTTTCTATAAGAAAATGTGCTTGAACAAATTTGATGGTTAAATGATCACCTTTCAATTCTATTTATTTTATAATTTTTTTAACAGACCCTTATCCGCTACCAGCAGAAATGGAACATTGATCTTGTGTTGAAGCCTGTATTTGCAGGCGGCCTCATGGCTGCAGCTGGTGAGTTCACACTGCATCCTGCATTGTGAAACAATAGCGGGATCCATTTCTAGTTACATGTATGCCCCGGCCCCTCATTTCGACTAAGCTCTGCCCACATCTAGCTGAGCTCCACCCACGCTTTGTCCATGTTAGGATCGATCGAACCATGAATTCTCAGAATCTTAATATCAAGGTGCATGTAACTATACAGGTAGGCTGTTGAATATTTTGAAACTAATTTGAATGGTTGCGTTTGCTGCCATAGGCAGAAACATATGGCAGCAACGGCGCCCAGTCAAATTAGTTTGAAAATTTTTCAACAGAATGCTTTTCAAATAGTAAATACATCAAAGACATACGATTTGTACACTTGACGGACTCATAATTCCAGCTTCATGACAGTATTTCTGTCATTTCTGATTGTTATGTCAGCCTATGTGTGACATAATTGATTATGACATCATATATTTGATTGCCAAAGTGGTTCATCCATCATGGTCTCGGGGCATAATTTGGAATTTGAAATTTGCATAGCATGAATTGCTATGCAAAATATAAATTGTGTATCTGTCGGCAAAAATGTATAGCAATCTGATCAACTCTTTCACCGATAAATTCCGTGTACCTCAATCTCAGAGCAAATAAATAGCAAAGCTGTTGGCAGCAATGGCTTCCAATCATATTAATTTCAAAATATTCAACAAAATATGGTATACATTGTAAAGAATTTACTTTTTCAGGGATTTGTTGTTAAAAGGGTTAATGATAGAATTTTGAAAATCAATGACAAATTGCAATCGCGTACAAATTTTGCATAGCAGATATAGCTATTCATGTTGCAGAATGTATAGCAATTGCTTAAATATGTGTAGCAAATCGAGATGCGATACCAGATATATACACCTGTGCAAAAGTTAAGCACCAGCAAAAACAATAGAACGTAGAAACATGATGCTACAACTAGGCTGCCATACTTTTTGTCCCCGCGTTAGCTGACATAATTCCAAGTACGAAATGCACATGCATGCATGACTTCACGCCGCTTGATGTCCGTGCGTGGCGGGAAACAGCACACATGCTCAGTTATGTAAAAGTCCAGTTTGAGGTGTAGAACATTACATACAGATTTAGGCAACAAGATTAGGAATTTTGTGTTCATGACCGTGGTTTATTTGTACAGAGAGAATTGGCTCTTGATTGTGAACCGCTATGGCAAGACGAAGGTTAAGTGATCGTGTGAAATGGCAAATCATAGGCATGCATACCACTGGTATGTCATGCAGAGAGATTGGCAGACAGCTGAACATTAACCATACTGTAATCAGTCGTTTGATTGCAAAACATGGGCAAACTAACGAGGTGAAGGACAGGCCTAGATCTGGAAGACCGAAGAAGACTACTGCCCATGATGATCGAGCCCTAGTACGCCTTGTTAGGAGATCTCCATTCACCAACAGCAGAGTGCTCAGCCAGCAATGGGAAACGCGCAATAGAGTGTCAATGTCTACCGTCAAAAGGAGACTGTATGCTGCTGGCATGAAAGCTAGGAGACCTGTCGGATGTCCTCTCCTCACTGCACACCACAAAGAGGAGCATCTGAGGTGGTGCAACGAAAGAAGACACTGGAACATGAGATCCTGGAGATGGGTACACTGGTCCGATGAAAGTCGGTTCCTGCTTCATGCCACAGATGGTCGAACTCGTGTATGGAGGTCCAGACGCACGGCATACGACCAACGTAACATCATGGAAGAAGTTCCATTTGGTGGAGGTTCCGTTATGATATGGGGCTGCATCTCATTTGATTGTAAGCTGGATCTGTTGACTGTACCTGGAACACTAAATGGACAAAGATATCAAGATTCCATACTGGATAGAGTTGTGGTCCCTCATTTTGTAAATCATGCACCTGGAACCCACCCTATATTCATGGATGACAACGCCCGACCACATCGTGCTAGAGCTGTGCATGAATACCTCCGCCAGAATGCCATCGAAACCATACCATGGCCAGCAAGGAGCCCTGACATGAACCTTATTGAGCATATCTGGGACATTCTGGGAAACATGGTGAGAAGGAGGGATCCTCCTGTGCACAACCTACAGGAATTAACAGACGCACTCCATCTTGAATGGCAATGAATACCACAATGGCGTATCAGTCGGTTGGTGACCAGCATGAGACGTCGTGTCCAGGCCGTCATCCAGGCACAAGGTGGATATACCCGGTATTAATAATGACAGTCTCAAACTCGTGCACAGATGTTAAACTTCGTTTTCAGACACCATTAATGACAATCTAGCCACGTGTGTCAACTGTAGGGCAATAGTTGTCAGTTGTGTCAACGTAACCATATTCAGGCCTCGTTTTCAAGTTCAAACAAAAACATACAGTGTTTCCCCACCATCATAATCAGCATTCCTCTAGTTGCATTATTACCTCTTGCACTAAGATGGATGCGTACATAAATGTTTATGCTATTGCTTTCTTCATAGCACATGAATATACCCTCGCATGTGCGTAAAAATAGGGTGGTGCTTAACTTTTGCACAGGTGTATATTATGTCCTGTAGTCTTCATGGCATGCTTTGCGATCATCTCAGTCACTTTAACTATTGAATTCCACTAAATGGGTTTGGAGGATACAACCAGAGGAATGGATGGAGGTGATTGCAGCATCCACTCTATTTAAAAAAACCTAAATTGTTGCTGCTGCGATTATGGCATGGTCTAAAGCAGGCTAAGATGGCTTACGTCCAAGATCAATGTTATTATCCCACACATTTTGAAAAAACTTGAATACTGGAATCCTGTCCACCCTTCCATGCGGCTGTATGTCTCCATCCGGTTATCTCCTCGGAAACTAATTTGGTATAATTGAGTTAAATTTGGTAAAAGTTAGGTATCCATATGATTGCGAACTGCAAGACAACATTTACATTTAGGCTCAGCCCCAGGGTGGGGGTGGAGGTGTGATGTGGGGGGAAGAAAGTCAAATTTGATGGAATTCGACCAAATTTGTTATGCTAGTTAACCATATGTTGGCGGATTATGAAAATGTTTACATTAGTCTCCCCAGCTCACCCACCCCAGGGTACGCGTGAGTGACAGAACAGCAAGGTTGGTGAAGGCTAGACAGTGGGGATTTACAATGACGTACCACAGACTGCGCATTCTCCTTCGATCAATACTCACCATTCTGTTAGTTCTGATATACAGCTGGCCTTGACAGCGGCTCTAGGATTATAGACTTAGAAAGCTTTACCGACTCCTGGGAACCGGGTACCCGGCTCCCAACTGCCGAGTACCCGTTTACCATAGAGCTCATTCTTGTTTGCATAGCAACAAGAGCAATACATGCTTTTTGCATTAGGGATTTTAGTGTTTTAAATAATCTAAGTCTTTAATCGGTGATAGTTTGTGTGTTCTGAAAGGATAACTAAGGACTATGGAGAATACCGCCCAAGACAACCAGGTTGTATTGTTCTTTATTATCCATAGTTAAAAGACTTAGGTCTCTAAAATTCGTTGTGTCGCATGTTCCAATTTCTGACCCCATAGAATCTGGGACGTGTGCTAACAACGATATATGCCAGACGATCGCCTTCTTTAACCCCCAACAGGCGATCGGCAGATATGAAAATAGGTGTTTGCTACGGTATTTCTAACACGAATATCGGCTGACGTCGTTCTCCGTAGAATCCGAGCGGGTGACGTCACACCCGGTCGCTCGGATGTTTATGTGAAGAAAAATTTTTTCATTAATTCGCGCATCTTATTCTGGGTGCTGCGTACTAAAAATGGTACCGGAAACTTTAGAATGATCAAGTTTATGTGCGATCACGATCGGTTTGCAATGATCGGTGGTTTCAAAATGCTTGAGTAGATGCGTGGTCTGCGGTTTTACCGTGTGAGACAGCAGTTTGTTATACATTTTGTTGTTTTCTTCACATATCGTGCTGCTTTCGTTAGGAGTATAATTTATATTGATTAGTAAATATACCCTGAATGCTATGCGATATGATTCCTGGAGCCGTTGCACATCCTGGAGGATCTATTATGGGTGTGTTTGTGCCCGCCGCGTGCTTGTCGTCATAATCAATGCGATCGTTGTTGTAACGTGGCGGGGTGGGGTGCGGGGAGGTTACGGTTAATTTATGAGTCAAAATTATTTGAAAATTAATTGTCTGCCTTCCATCCGGGTCTCGTTCCGCTTGTTTATTGTAGGTTTGTGCTTATTTTATAGGCCAAGCCTGCCCCGCCATCATGTGACGACTGCCATAAGTTTGTCCGTGTAATGTTCAAGGACCATGTCTGTTTTAGGTGTTCCCTGTGTAATATAGATCATACATGTAGGTGTAATGTTTGTGCAGTGTGGTCCGTCGAAATGATGGTTACGTTCCTTGCCCAGAAGGACTTGGCTGGGTCTGACGCGGGGTCAGGCGGTCCGAGAGGAAATCGTGGAGCGCCCGGTTTGGCCGGTGGGGGTGCTTCACGTCCCCAGCTGGAGGTGGCGGAGATGGCACCGCCGGCGTGGTTTGGTCCGGCTATGCAGGGTTTTCTGCATAGCGTTCTGCCCACGCTGGTGTCGTCCCTGCTACCAAAGGTTGGGGGGCAGTTTCTCCCCATGCCTGGTACGGATCCTGTCCTCGGACAGGATTCTGGACTGGTTACTGAGGGGGCCGTCTCGTACGGTCCCCTGGCAGGCACGTCTGGCTTCGGTCAGACGGGTTCTGTCTCTCTGCGGCCACCTCCGGGTGGTCCAGTAGCGGTGGCCGGTCCGTCAGGTTGACTCGTCTAGTGACGGCTCTTCGGAGTCTGAAGACGAGGAGGCCGAGGAGGAGAGGTTGCTGCGGCCCGTGAAGCCGCAGGTGGAGAATATGGAGGTTGATTCCGTCCTGGACGGAACCGGCCTCCATTTGTCTGGTTTGGCGCAAGCCAGGTCAGCGGCTCCGCCTGCGGCTGAGGCCAATCCGTTACCTTGCACCGGTTCCGCGCGGCTTGGTTTGTCACCAGCCGTCATGGGAACGGGTGTGGCGGGCCAGGCGTGGTACTCACCTATCTCGCCTGGTCCGGCAGCCGGACGTGGGGTGCCATTGGCGCCCGTGTCCGGCTATGGTTCCGTGACTGTTACGGGTCCGTACGGTTTTCCGTGCGGACCTACCCCATGGACCGGAGTGTTTCATGGGGTGGCGGCGGAACCGTGTGGTAGCGGAGTGCCTGGCGTGTCAGCCGTGGCTCCTTGCCGGGAGGCCGTGGCTGGCAGACCCGTGAGCACGTCAACGGGTGACGTGTTTGCGGGGGTGTCTTCATCGGAGGTAGATTGGTCAGATGCTCTGGCGTGGCTAGCCAGGGTTGACCCGTCTGTGGTTTCGGCCACGGCCGATGAAGATGCGCCCCGTCCGTCGGTTGCGTCGATTAGGACGGGGATTTTGCCCGCGGCCCGGATCCAGTCAGTGGGACTGGATCCACGGTTCATAGATTTGTTGGATGCTATTTATAGCAAACAACTAATGACCAAGGGTCAGCTCCCTGCGGCCTCCAGGGAGGTGCGGGCAAGATGTCGTATTCCGCGGGGTGAATACGACAGGTATGGTGTAGTCCCGTCGGTCACGGAGGATGACCGATGGGTACTGGGAGTCCAGAGTGCCGGGTCGGGTGGCCCCGGTCCGGCACTAGTGGATAAGTCCCAGGTACACCAGGAAGAAGTCCTGTCCCTATGCGATGAGGGTGTGAGGGCAGCGATGAGCGCTGTCAATCACTCTTATCGTCTCCTTCAGTCGGTGTGGGCTGAAGCGGGGGCAGGCCACCCTGTGCCACCTGTGGCGCTCTCATGTGTTAATGACGGCTTGGTGCTGTCAATGGACGCATTGGCAAGGGTGCAAGCGCGAGTGACGAAGTCCAGGAGGCAAATGGTCATTGACCATATGCGTCCGGCTACGGCAGTCAGGGAGCGTCTTCTTGGGACGCCCCTGACAGGGCCTAGCATCTTTGGTGGCCAAGCGCGGGCCATCTTAGAGGACACCGCCAGTATCGCGCAGAATCGGTTAGCGGTAAATCTACAGCTAGAGCTAGTGCGGCAAGCGCACGCACTAGGGGCTGTGGGCAAACCGCTAACGGGACAGCCTTCAAAGAAGCAGAAGAAGCATAAGAGCAAGGCGAAAGCCAGGCCTGTTGCGACTTCTGTTTCAGCTGGGTTCTCGGAGCCGCCGCCGGCGAAGAAACCCAGGAAGGTTGTAGAGGCGCCTACCCTCCCCAATGTTGCTCCTGACCGCCCTAGAGGCGGGAAGGGCAAGGGGAAGGGTAATGGTAAGGCCTCAAAGGGCGGACAGAAGGGGCCGAAGCGTACCTGAGGGTACGCAAGCTCCCTTCATATCCGCCTGGACCGCGCCTGTGCGACAGGAACAGCGGTGCCAGTTATACCCGTCGTGCCTAGAACGAAATGGTTCTCACTCTCTCTCGTTAAGAAAGAGGGGGGGGGGGGGGGGGCGGACTGCGAGCCGGACAACCCCGTTAGATGTCGAGGCGTCTATGGTGGGTGGAAGGCTCATGCGTTTCGTCGAGGCCTGGCGAGGTGTGACGTCAGACAGTCTGGGCCTGGGATGGTTATCCCAGGGTTACATGCCGGAGTGGTGGGACTTTCCGCCACAAAATCTGTCTTTGGCACCTGTCTGGACACCCGTACCAAGGGAGCCAGACAAGTTAGAAGCCGTTCAAAAGGAAGTGTCGGGTTTGCTTCTGAAGGGAGCAATAAAACCAGCAAACCGGAACACTCCAGGCTTCTATTCAAACATGTTCCTTGTCCCCAAGAGCACAGGGGGATGGAGACCCATACTCAATCTCAGGCCATTAAATTGGTTTATCCATACGCCTCGGTTCCAGATGGAAACGCCGAGGTCAGTAATGGCGGGATTGAGGAAAGGAATGTGGTGTGTATCGATCGATCTGAAAGATGCATATTTCCACATTCCGATGAATCGGAGTTGGCACAGGTTTCTGAGATTTGCGTTTCAGAATCAAGTATTGGAGTTTACAGTTCTCCCGTTTGGCCTGTCGACAGCTCCGAGGGTTTTCACAAGAGTGGTCCTTGCGGTGACAGCGTTTCTCAGAAAAGAGAACGTGGCGCTACACACCTACATAGACGACTGGCTGCTCAAGGCAGACTCGGCAGCCAGGTTGAACGTGGATACTGCTCTGACTCTGAAGTTACTTTCAGATCTAGGCTGGATAGTCAACGAGGAGAAATCCGAGTTGACGCCCACTCAACATTTCGTTTATTTGGGGATGCGATTCGACCTCGAGGATGGCAGGGTTTACCCGTCAGAGCCCAGAGTGGTGTCTCTGTTAGCCATCCTCAGGAGTTTTCGAGTGGGAAACCACATTCAGGCGAGGCGGTTCCTTCAGATGCTGGGCATGATGGTCTCCATGGAGCAGGTTATCCCGTACGCTGCTCTAATGCGAAGACCTATCCAGTTGTATCTGATGTCTCTGTGGAAACAGAGAACAGAACCCCTGTCAAAACTGGTGCCAGTTTTGGAGCCGATAATATCGCATCTTCTATGGTGGAAACAGCGTCAGAATCTCCTAATAGGGGTTTCGCTGCACCTACCCCACCCCCAGCTGTCCGTTTACACGGATGCATCGCTGGAGGGGTGGGGTGCCTGCCTGGGAGAACACCAGGTCTCGGGCACATGGACTCTCCCGGAGAGTCAGCTGCATATCAATCTGTTGGAAATGATGGCAGTGGAACTGGCGTTGGAAGAGTTCCTTCCGATGATCAGGGGCAAGGTGATATTGATACGGTCGGACAATTCGACAGTAGTATCATATATAAATCGCCAAGGCGGGACCAGGTCGCCCACCCTGTGCATCAGGGTGTGGCACTTGATTCAATGGTGCAGGAATTACTCGGTTGTTTTGAAAGCAGCTCATATTCCTGGCCGATTGAACATTCTGGCGGATGCTTTGTCTCGCAGACAGAGAATCTTGCCAACAGAATGGTCCCTCAACCCTCCAGTTCTACGACGGATCTTCGAGCATTGGGGCAAACCCAACGTGGACTTGTTCGCCACAAAGGAAAATGCTCAAATCATGACATATGTCTCGCCGATTCCAGATCAAAATGCCGTCGATACAGACGCTCTGGCGATAAGCTGGAGAGGGATGCACGCTTACGCGTACCCACCCACCATTCTTCTACCGAAGGTATTGGTGAAGGTCAGGGAGGAGCCGTGTCTGGTCCTGCTAATAGCGCCGTATTGGCCGAGCAGGGCGTGGTTCACGGATCTTCTAGATCTGCTGGTGGAAAATCCTGTGCAGTTGCCCGAGATTCCGAACATAATCTCCCAGGCCAAGGGACGCTTCCTACACGAGCGTCCCGAAATGTTCAAATTGACTGCGTGGATGTTGTCAAACAACGTTCCATGTCGGAAGGCTTTTCTCGACAGGCTGCTGATTTCATCGCGGCTGGGAGAAGGAGGTCAACCTTCAAGTCATATAACAACAAGGTTAACAGATTTGCAGACTGGTGTGAAGAAAAGGGTATTGATACCTTTCAATCCACTATTCAGCAAATAGCAGACTTTCTCTGTGAGCTGTTCTTTGCAGGACTAGCTCCCGTCACAGTTGCTGGATACAAGTCAGCTTTGGCATCAGTTATCCCTTGTCTAGCCAACAGGGATAGTCCAGAGGTGGCCCAGTTAAATGTGATGTTGAAGGGAATGAGCAATCTCCGCCCGAGACAACCGGTAGTCATTCCAGCCTGGAGTCTATCTTTAGTGCTTAATGTACTGGCCAAGCACCCTTTCGAACCGTTGCGTTCGGCTAGTCTAAAGCATTTGACTCTAAAGGCGGTCTTTCTATTGGCAGCTTCCTCAGCTAGAAGGCGCAGTGAGATCCATGCGCTTTCGGCAGAGAGGAACCGATTTATTGTTTCTGGAGAAGGTCTGCGTCTTCTGCCAAGAGCAGAGTTTATGTCAAAGAACCAATCTTTGAGATATCCCGGCAAACCGATCATTATACCGAAGTTAACTAGGTTTGATCGTGATGCCAGTGTCTGGTGCCCGGTCCGTGCTTTGACTAAGTACAAGAAACGGACTGAATCGTTACGGTCGAACGATAGACATCTGTGGATCTGCCATAAAATGCCTTATGGCGCCGCATCCATGGATACTATCTCTCGTTGGGTGGTCGAATGCATTCAGAGACTACTCACGAGATGGCGACTGGGCACCAGGTGCAGGGCGTAAGGGCACACGATGTTAGAGGAATAGCCGCCTCGACCGCCCTTTACAATGGTGTTCCGTTAGAGGACATCATGGCCGTTGCACAATGGCACTGTGAGTCCTCATTTACCGATTACTATATGAGGGATCTGTCAGACTCAGCCAATCCACTCGCTTTAGCTGTTTTGAAACGATAGTTAGTGACCACACTGCTTTTCCCCTTTTTTCACTTTGGTAAGAAAAGAACCTAAAGCAGGCATGGTCAAGCGAGAGGATGTCAACCAGATTGTGTCACTGATGGCCGAACCGGTGAATGGTTGGAGGCGGTACGTCTGAAGTCCTGTTATCATAAGGTAATTCAATAAGTGAGAGTTTTTTGTATTATGTATATGTATCATGTTCATTCATCTTATATATTCATGCTCATTCCCAGGCTAATACAAGCAATATGTAGGGAGTAGTTAACCCTCTTGGCATATTGGTGTTTTCAGGCGAGATACATGTTCGTTAGTTCTCTCCCTTTTCTTAGGAGAAAAAGGGGGGGGGGGACTGTGATGTGAATGTGATTCGGTTCCGTGAACTTGACGGTCCTTTTAGGTCTCCGTTAGTCAAGTTTGAAGTCTAAAATCTTTCTCCAAGGGGCAAAATTAGCATGTATGGCTTGCCCCTTCCCACCAGGTTACTGATCAAATCTGGTGTATATCAGAAGTAACAGAATGGTGAGTATTGATCGAAGGAGAATGCAGGAAATGTCAATTTCCCTTTCTCCGAGATCTAACAATACTCACCATTCTGTTACGGATCCAGCCTCCCAGCCCCACGGAGGCAAGCCATAGTTTTCTCTTGTTTGGTGGCTATGCAAACAATATGAGCTCTATGGTAAACGGGTACTCGGCAGTTGGGAGCTGGGTACCCGGTTCCCAGGAGTCGGTAAAGCTTTCTAAGTCTATAATCCTAGAGCCGCTGTCAAGGCCAGCTGTATATCAGAAGTAACAGAATGGTGAGTATTGTTAGATCTCGGAGAAAGGGAAATTGACATTTCCTGCAATTTACAATGACGTACCACCGACTGCGCATTCTACTTCATTTTTATTAATATTTGATGCAATTTGTCATGGACATAAACATTTTCTCATATTTCCCATTTTCATACTAATTGAGCAATATTTTTAAAAACTTACCAAACCAGTTTCTGGTATCTATATTCTCTCATCATATAATCGGTTTCTCCAGATATTGATTTATTACAATTAGTTGTATTTAACAATTTATACCTAGATGCTGTTTGATTTTATTTTCAGAAAACCAAGCACCTGCTACAAATGCGCGGAAGGCTCAGTACATGATAAAGGATTTAGAGAGACTCTCGAAATACTATCAGGTTCCTGTCAATCTTAATGATCTGGAGGTAAAACTGAGTCATTTCTATTACTAGGCTTGCACGATTATGTGATTAAATCTAAAATCGGGATTATTTTTTAAATCCTGATTAAAAAATGGAATAATCGAATAATCATGAATAATTCCAGTGCATAAAATATTTCAAAATCTACTTTTTTTTGCATTTTGCTCGGCGAATGCATGTCCATTTGCGGGCCAAGAGGGACTATTTTTGAAAATGTATCATTGGAATGTCTGGCTCGATGCTCGAGCCAGGCATTCCAGTGATACGTTTTCAAAAATAGTCTTCTCTTGGCCTGAAAATTGACATTTCTAAACACCATAGCAGCTTTCATCATTGATATACCTTTGTTGTAAATATACATGTAAGCGTACTTTGTAACCAGGCCGATTAATCGAGTAATCACGATTATTCTTAAATAATCGATTGCGATCACTCAAAGTAATAATCGCGCAAGCCTATCTATTCCATGTAAAATATCACTTTACAGGGCATAATTTATCTACATATTTAGGCATTTGCTACACATATTTAGGCATTTGCTACACATATTTAGGCATTTGCTATACATTCTGCAACACGCATAGCTGTATCTGCTATGCAAAATCTGTACAGGATTGCAATTTATTATTGATTTTCTTAAGTTCTAATTATTAACCCTTTCAACGACAAATCCCTGAAAAAGTAAATTCTTTACTATGTATAGCATATTCTGTTGAATATTTTGATTATCTTAGGCAGTAATGGCTTCCACTCATATTAATTTCAAAATATTCAACAGTCTTCCTGTTCGTTTGCTCTGAAATTGTTGTATGTTTTTGACAACAACTATACAATTTATAATTTGCATAGCAATTCATAGAATCGCGATGACGTCATCATAATCAAATTTCCCATAATACCCTGATGATTTGATGTTTTCTGATACCTGGCGGGGTTATTACAGATTCTCAGATACAGGATTTAATGGTTTGAGCTTCATGGAAAATATAAACAATGCGTTGCTATGGGCAGTCCTCTTTAGCGCGTAGTAAGTTTGCCCTAACTTTAATGGCGGCTGATCTCAAGATGCCCGGATGTGCGAAACTATGAATACATGCTACGCATATATCAAATTCTAAATTATGCCGTGTTTTTATAATTTTATGAAGTGTGCTTTCTTGGTGATGGTATGAATTGATATTGTAAATGATCTCTTACTCACATTAATATATTTAACCCATTAACCCTCATAGAAAATGTCCATTTGGAGACTAAAAGAAGACTATTTTTGAAAATTTACCACTGGAATGACTGGCTCGGTTATCGAGCCAGTCATTCCAGTGATAAATTTTCAAAATATTCATGTGGTATGCAAATGGCCGTTTCTCAAGACCCGTGCAGAAGCTGTTTTTGGCTGATATGAGTGTTAAAGGGTTAACACTTGAATGGCCAGATTTGTTCAAGAAAATTTGAATTTTCTCACAGAAAATGTCAATTTGCGAATGAGATTATTTTTGAAAATTTATCACTTGAATGACTGGCTCAATTATTGATGAAGTCATTCCAGCGCTAAATTTTTAAAAATATTCTTTTCTTGAACTGCAAATGTACATTCATCATTACCAGTTTTGTCTGGTTAGCTCACCTGGGCCAAGTGAGCTTATGCCATGGTGATCATCCGTTGTGTGTCCGCCTGTCGTCCGTCAACTTTTCCTTTAAACAACTTCTCAGGAACCACTGGGCTGATTTCAATTATGTTCGGCAGGAAGAATCCTTAGGGTATAGACATTCAAGTTTGTTCTTGAAACGAACCCAATCGGCCAATTTGGCCAGCGGCCATCTTAGATTTTGGCAGATTTTTAGAAATGTCATTAAAAATCTTCTCCGATATCGCTTGGTCATCATTTCAAAATTCAGGAAGAGCTGAAGCACGTTTATTCAAGGGAACTTGATTGGCAAATAGTTTGGCAGCCATCTTGGATGACCTAGCTTTTGCGAAAACAACTCCAGAACCGATAAAAGGATCAGGCTGAAATTTGGCAGATATAGACTAAGGGTCATTAATGTATGTTCAAGTGAAGTTGATCCATTAAAAATATGGCTGCCATGGGCCATTCAAAATGTAGCGTGTTTGGTAGCCCTATTGGATTTTTTTATTTGATGGATTTTGAAGCTGAAATTGTTTTTATGTATGATTTTTGGGTTTGCTGATTCCAAATTTGCCATTTTTGAAACCGTCGGATAAATGATTTGGTGGCCATCTTGGATGATTTTTCCGCCAAAAGCTCCCATACTAAAGCAATGGGAAATTTAAAATGCTTTCTCGAGAACTGCGGGGGCCGATTTCAAGTATATGTAGCAGGAATCATCCTTAAGGCATAGGGGTCCAAGTTAATTGAAAGGAAGGTTATCCATCCACCTTACAGACACGCAATCTGAATATATATATTTTTATCTTACAAAAAATTTGGTTGGCTACATGTATAGTAATCTGAGATTTTATTTGACTAGATAATGCAATTTGCAACAAAAGTAAGATTTTGTTAGTAATATGATATTCTCATAAAACGAGATCGGGTGTGGAAATACTGAATTCTAGAATTCCGCCTTTGAGAGGGTGATAGCCAGTATATGGCTATAATAAGTCTATGCCACTCTATGGTAGTGGCTGATTGAAATGCAGCATACATGTATCACATTAACCCTTACCACTGATGTCAAACTTTTAAATTTTCAAATTAAATTAAAAGATGAACTGGTGTTCATTTTTCAAACAAATTTGGTGGAAGATGGTGCTGTTGTAGAAAAATGTACACCAGATTCTTCGCTGTCGAACCCTTAAAAAATTGAATTTTGACATCAGAATGTTAAGGGTTATAGCTGCAAGGGTAAAAATGAATTGCTGAGCGTGCAGGCTAATCGTAGATAAATTTACTATTTTCTTCATGTTTCATGGGACTAAAGTTAACCCATACGGATCAGACATATCAAATATGGCAAATTCTTTATGTTCTAAGGAGCAAATTTTACGACACTGTACATACAAATGTGTAATAAAGACTACATGTTTATATTCGGTCTCCAGCCTACCTCCCACAATGCATCAATTGCCCTTAGGCCTACTGCTGCTTATCGTTAACTGGAACCTGTACCAGGAACAGTATTCCGGTTAACATTAAACTGTTGGAAGTGCAATGAATTGTGGGATGTTGGCTGAAGACTAAATATATACAAATATCTACAAGAATTGTTTATTTTATCAATACTCAATTAAATACATCATGACTAGTACTCAAGTATAGTAAATACCACAATGTATGGCAGGAGCTAACAATTAGCCGTGTATTGGCCAAACTTGGCCAAGAAGGTTAATTATTACCTTAATGAATGCTCTTGCAGGCCAAGGGAAGAGTACATGTATTTTGTAAAATTTGTGTCTTGACTGTCTGGCTGTGTTACTGAGGCAGGCATTCCACTGGTAAATGTTTACAGAATCTTCCTTTGGCATGCAAATGGACACTAACACTTTAACACTTGAATTTGTTCAAGAAAATTTTAATTTTCTCACTGAAAATGTCCATTTGCAAACCAAGAGAAGAGTATTTTTGAAAATTTACCACTGGAATAACTGGCTCAGTTATCGAGCCAGTTATTCCAGTGGTAAATTTTCAAAAATACTCTTGTTTTGGTCTGCAAATAGATATTTCTCAAGACAACTGCAGGAGCTGCTTTTGGCTGATATGAGTGTTAAAGGGTTAACATTAAAAGCTCACTGCTTTTGAGTAATTGTATTAATTTTTGATAGAATTTCACACACAACCCTTTAACACTCAAGCTGGTGCAGAGCAGTAAAAGATTATTTTTGGAAGTTTACCACTGGAATGACTGGCTCGATACCAAGCCAGTCATTCCAGTGATGACTTTTCAAAAATACATGTAATCTTCTCTTGGTCTGCAAATGGATCTTTTTGGAGAAAATTGATATTTTTGTGAACAATCTTACTGGTTAAAGGTTTAAATGAGCTTGAAATTAGTCCCAAGCTAACATGATTACCAACGTCCTTGACCTTTGCCCGCAGAAACCAATGTCTGTGATATTTGGTTCAGGAACGTTGGTAGCGCAGAGACTCATCTCAGCAGTGGACATGAAAACACCAGAATATGTGGAAGAACTGAGCCGTCAGTTGTGGATGAGGATGTGGAAAACTGTGAGTATTATTAAAATAATATACCTAGATTACAGGCACAAGATATTTTGATATATAGCAGATAATCGAGATTTGATAAAAATTAGATTTTTGAAGAGACTAGACTAAAAATTCGGAAACTGAACAAATTCAACAATTTACAGTGACATGTTGAGAATCCTCAAACAACAACAGCATTTAGTCACAGTAATTTCAAAATATTCAATAATTTGATGCAGGTTTTCATTGACAGTAGTGACAATAGGCGTTACAGCCAATGACACCCACCCACCAAGCGTCGTCCAACATTAGCTCAACATGATACAAAATGTATATATCATATCATTAGATGTTACGAGGACAGATGATACAAGATGTATATATCATATCATTCGATGTTACGAGGACAGATGATACAAGATGTATATATCATATCATTAGATGTTACGAGGACAGATGATACAAAATGTATATATCATATCATTAGATGTTACGAGGACAGATGATACAAGATGTATATATCATATCATTAAATGTTACGAGGACAGATGATACAAGATGTATATATCATATCATTAGATGTTACGAGGACAGATGATACAAAATGTATATATCATATCATTAGATGTTACGAGGACAGATGATACAAGATGTATATATCATATCATTAGATGTTACGAGGACAGATGATACAAAATGTATATATCATATCATTAGATGTTACGAGGACAGATGATACAAAATGTATATATCATATCATTAGATGTTACGAGGACAGATGATACAAGATGTATATATCATATCATTAGATGTTACGAGGACAGATGATACAAGATGTATATATCATATCATTAGATGTTACGAGGACAGATGATACAAGATGTATATATCATATCATTAGATGTTACGAGGACAGATGATACAAGATGTATATATCATATCATTAGATGTTACGAGGACAGATGATACAAGATGTATATATCATATCATTAGATGTTACGAGGACAGATGATACAAGATGTATATATCATATCATTAGATGTTACGAGGACAGATGGAAGGATCATTGCTTGCTTAGCCCTTTAACCGTTGAATTTGTTGAAGAAAAATTTAAATTTTCTCAGAAAATGGCCATTTGCAGACCAAGAGAAGACTATTTTTGAAAATTTACCATTGGAATGACTGGTCCAGTCGTTTATCAAGCCAGTCATTCCAATGGTAAATTTTAAAAACTAGTCTTCTCTTGGTCTGCAAATGGACATTTCTCAAGACCGTTGCAGAAGCTTTTTTGGCTGATATGAGTGCTAAAGGGTTAAATGCGTTTCTTTGTTGTTTTAAAATTTGGGCAAAAATGGATCAGTTATTTTTGAGATACAGGTCTGGACATAAAGATAGACAGACAGACAGACCTGATCGTGATACCCTCTTCGCCTTGCTGGGCCGGGCATGGGTAAATATTTTGTTGACTGGTTTGAAACTAATTTGATTTGGAGTTGTTGCTGTCAAATTAGTTTTAAAATCTGTGACAGTACCTGTATAGTCATGATACATACATGTAGTTGCGTTGAAAATGAGTCTTTCACTAGCTATTTAGGTGATTGAATATGCCGGACATAAACTATGCCCGGTACCTTTTAGATTTCTATCATGACATCAAAGAAATATAGTAACCAGCACTAATTGGTATAATTTAAAATAATTATCAAGTGTAATTGTATGTTTTTATAGAGTAATAGAAATAGTTAATAATAATACAATTAGTCCGTTATTAAACTGATCATTGAATAATACTGTATATTCTAAAGGGATCTGAATAAACAGTGCAAGTGAGTACAAGTTTACAGATGTCTATGATAATATTAACTGTTTAATTAGTGATTTATTTCTGTGACTTTTCAGTCAGAAGACGTGCGTGACGCTGAAAGCCTGCTAGAGGTATGCATACATCTAGATAATAGTTTTCGACTTTGGCCCTTAAGTCGGCTAAAACACTGATTCTGCAGTGATCTTTCTTGAGAAATGTCAATTTGTAGCCCAAGAGAAGACTATTTTTGAAATTTACCACTGAAATGACTGGCTCAATAAACGAGCAGTCATGTGATGCCAGTGGTAAATTTTCTGGGTTTGCATAAGGACATTTCACGTCATGAGAACTTACTTACCTCCCTAACACTCTTGATATACTAGTATATCGGCTCTAAATGCAATAATATTCAGAATTATAACAAGTTAGGTGCCCCTACTTGGCAGGTGGAATGTACACAGTCATGCACATGTCAGACCCCACCTCTGCGCATGCACATACTGGTACTTCCGTTTTCTAATATATTGGCTTTAAAGCAACTTGGAAAACAATTTTCAAGCTCTTCTTTTGTGAATTTTCAATTCAATCTCCATCCATCTATCATTATGGCTGATGTTAATGCACCCGAGTAGTCTGTCTCATCATCTAATAGGGTGATATTGTTCCATATATTTATTTAAGACCTGTAACAGTAATACGTTACCGGTTTTCGTAACGCAGCCGCTCGGCGCTAGCACGATTTTAGGCATTGGGAATCCTTATTAAATTATCCCAGCGCCTAAATTCTACTAATCCCTTGTGTCTTGTGTCCACAGGCTCATCTTATGATGGCAGAGCTCCTGTTCTTGACACAGAGTCGATCACGTCTCCCTTTTTTTGACAATATCAAATGATTATGCCTAAGGGTCGGAGATCTAAAACGAAAAAGATCTCCCTCCTTTTGTCCCATCCCCTCATCAGACTCTACAGATTCGGCGGATGGTATGGACATGATTTTCTGTTCTGGAGGACGGTTTACCTTTGTTCAGGATAAGGGAGTTTATTAGTTATGGCACCTAATTATTTGAAATCTTTATCAATTTTTACTGCCATCTTTATTGCACTGTGTTCTCTCTTGTGTTTGTGCATGGGTTCTCAGATAAATAATTATGGAATTATATTATTCTTGAGTGATGAATGTATGTAGTCCTAAGTATTTCTTGCATTCATAATCTGATATCTCCTCCCCTTGAAGGGGCTTTTGCATTGAGGTTTGATGTCATAATCAGCCAGTATTCCCTTTATCTTGACGTATAATCTCTTGTTTATTAGAGGGTTCTTGATGTCATTATCATCTTATGTTATGAATGTGTAGAGTTAGTTTGGTGTCATAATCAGCCTCTCACAAATTTTCTAACATTCTCATTTTATCCGTGGCTGTGTTTATTCCTTATTATTTTGAAGTCAACTGACCATTCAGGGTTTTCAGTAAAAGTGGTTGTCTTCTATCTCTCTAGTTTTTATTTTTTTTAAAACAAAATTAACAAACTAGAATACTCATTCTCTTCGTATGTCTCCCTTTCAGAAGTCATGTTCGTCATGCGACAGATATCTTAAGGCTAGATTCTTCCCCCACCTCTGCCCATCCTGTACCGGCTGTAGGCCTAATAACAAAAGTGGTATTTGTAAAGAGTGGGGGAGGGGATTTACCTAACCTCTGAATTCTTTTCATTGCAGGCGAAGATGATGATGGATGACGGCAAGAGAGTGAGGAAAGAGGAGGAGATGGGTAAGAGGAAGGCCTCTGAGAAGGGTAAGCTGGAGGCCTTCAAAGTAGAGTTAGTGTGTGAGATGCGCAGGATGTTGAAGGACCTGATGCTTGACATGCTTCGCTGCATGTTGCCGGGCACAGGTGTTTCAACTTCCTGCGCATCGACCTTAGAGCAAGTAGCCCACATCCCTGGATCATGCCCTCCTAGTTCGGACAAAGTCTTCAATGATCCAGGGGTGGCCGACTCAGACCCAGGCTTGATGTTCACGTCGTCTGGTGATCCAGCGGCGGCAGTAGCATCAGGCGGGACCTGATCAGCGGGCCCGACCTCGATTACTCGCAGGGTTCCCTCGTCATCTGCCTACGGGCCTTTTCCTGGTGAGTCTGGATTAGCTTTCTTTGCTAACCCGGAGTCTAACATGGGACGAACATGAAGCCGTGGATGAGAGCGTTTACACTCCCCTCGCGGGCCTGGTTACAGGCTAAGCCGTTGGCCACCTCGGCTCAGTCTCTGCCCTATGCAGAGCATATCGTAGATATGTTCGCTGCGGCAGCGGAGTCGATAAGACTGAAAGGTCGCCTCGCGAAGGCCCCCGGCGAGGTTGCGAGACATTGCCGCATTACTGCCAGTCAATACACTCGATATGGTCGCGCGGATGACTGCGCCGCTCTGAGAGAAGACACGTGGCCAGGCTATCGTGCTGTCACGCGAGCACTGTGCTTGGGCGCTATGCGCTGAGCAAACGTCGCACTGCATGACACCAAGAAGAGTTCGCGGGCAGCAATCAGTGCGCTGCCCCATGTCTCTCGGCTGCTATCAGGGGTAGTAGCAGCCTCGGTTTACCAGTCGCCTAGTCAAGTTACAGTCCAACGAGCCATTCAGGATGGTATCAACCTGGCGTTGGACTGCTTGACCAGATCTGTGACCAAGTCACTGAGGACGAGGCGCACGTTTTCTCTAGATAATCTGTGCCCGTCCCAGGAGCTCGTCGGGTTTATTGGAAGCGCTGATGGCGGGCCCTGGTCTGTTTGGAGGTGAGGGCTGTCATCACCTCCAAGAGACAGTGAACCTGGTTAACAACCAGAGGGTGCTGCGCACACAATTTGAAGTGCTGCGCAGAGAACATGTGCATGTTCAGCCCTCGGCTGCTCATCTGCAGTACGCTCGTGGTGGCGTTGGCATTGTCAGAGGCCAGCAGGCAGGCCGGGTTCAGAAACCTCACCGACCACGCCAGCAGCAGCGTGTTGCTGTGCGTCGGCCAGTGCTCTAAGCGCAGCCAGCCACGCAGCAGCCCGCTCACCAAGGTGCACGTGGCGCTGGGCGCGGCGGGCGTGGAGCGGCGCGTGGTAAACGGGCCTGATGGCCAAATAGAATTCTCGGTTACCACAGGGACCACTCAGGTGGTGTCACACGTACTAGAGAGACGCCCACTTCTAAAATTTATGTGCACCCCGCAAACCCTAGGTGCACCAGTGGGAGGTCGATTGACTTTCCACATTCAGGAGTGGGAGCGGTTAATTCAGGACGGCTTAGTCTTGCAATGGCTTTCGCTCGGATACAGTCCAGAGTGGATAATAGGTCCGCCATTGCATCTGTCTCTGGTGCCGGTCTGGACTCAAATTCCAAGAGATCCAGACGAGCGGTTGTACATAGAAGAGGAGATAGAATCTCCAATTCTAAAAGAAGCAATTCAACCGGGGCAAGATTGCCCGGGCTTCTATTCAACCGTGTTTATTGTGACAAAGAACACCGGAGGGTGGAGACCAATTCTCAACCTCAAACCTCTAAACAAATTTATAGACACACCGAGTTTCAAAATGGAAACAATAAAAACGGTGTTGATGGGGTTACAGAATGGCATGTGTATAGCATCGATAGATCTGAAAGATGCTTATTTTCACATTCACATTGCAAGGAGTTTTCATCGGTTCCTGAGATTCGCTTTCCAGGGACGCCAATGGGAATTCAAAGTTATCCCATTTGGACTCTCGATGGCTTCAAGGGTCTTCACTCGAGTGGTGCTTGCTATCACAGCATACCTCTGCAGGAGAAATATAACAGTCCACACTTACATAGACGACTGGTTGCTAAAAGCACACAACCCAGAAAGCTTGACAGCAAATCTGGAGATAGTTTTGAAAACTATCACAGATTTAGGCTGGATAATCAACGTTAAAAAATCAGCTAACTCCATCCCAGAAGTTTGTTTACCTGGGTATGTTCTTCGATCTTGAGATAGGATATGTTTATCCATCCCAGGAGAAAGTGGAGAATCTCCTCTCGTGCATACAATTGGCTCGATAACCGAGCCAGTCATTCCAATAGTAAATTTTCAAAAATAGTTTCCTCTTTGATATTTTATATGAGAAAATTAACATTTTGTTGAACAAATTCGAGGGGTAAGGGGCTGAAGCAAACTGCCACTAGAATGCTAGATGCGATTAAGTGTGTCCTATTTATCTATCAAAATATTTTGATCAGAATTGTTAGTAGTCAATTCTCAGCGCTACCGTGATAAAGAAATATTGTAAAATTGTACGGAAATAACCAGAATTAATGTGGAATAATAGCTTGCATACGTGATACATGTAAATAAATTGCAGAATGTCAAAGTTTTTGTCATTTCATATCAAATTTATCACCCTCATTTAGCAATTTAATCTCATTTGGAACTCGCTAGAGATCATTCCATCTGAGATCTTAGTAGTAAACATGTGTGATAAATGGAGGAATCCAGTTTTAGTTCTGCCGAACCCATCTGTAGCTAAGCTTCACCCATGTTTTCCCCGTGTTGAGATCGACCGATCCCGACACTCCTTGAATCTCAATTTCCAGAAAACTATACAGGTAAGCTGTTGAATATTTTGAAACAAATTTGACTGGATGTTGTTATTGCCTATATCACGTTTATTAAAGAGTAAAGACATGCAATTCTACACCCTGATGTACTATTAAACGTTTAAGAGGGACTAAATGCAGAAGATTAAACTTTGAAAGACAATGTGTTGTACAAATGTTGAAATGACCTTGACATTTAACCTAGTGGTCTCAATGTCCCTAGTTCTCAGAACCAAGATATGACAAATTATTTGTACCTGAAGCTCGAAGTCCGGTGGACTTTGCAGCTTCGTGCTGGCCTGAGTACAGACAAATTTTACTAATGTCCCGAACCTTGGCAGGGCTAGAAAATTAGAAAAATATTGTGTTACACCCCCCCACCCCACCCCCCGAGACAAGTATGCCATTTAAATTAGGTTGCACGACTGTATTTCCAGGTTGCCCCATTTCTGTAAATTCTGTTGAAAATATGTATTGTTGTAAACTATACAGACTACAGAATCCTTGTAAATACCAACTCAACCATAATATTAAACCTTTGTCCCTCATATCAGCCCAAAAGACTTCTGCAGTGCTGAGAAATGCCCATTTACAGACCAAGAGAAGACTATTTTTGAAAATTTATCACTGGAATGACTGGCCCGATAACCGAGCCAGTCCTTCCAATGGTAAATTTTCAAAAACGGTCTTTTGTATTTCCGAAAAAGTTGGTCCTAATCCCAGGATGATTCATAATAAGGAAAAATTTGCCATGTAGGTTATCTCCCAGGGCAACCAGTGTGTTAAAATTTGGTTGCCTTGCAGTAAAAAGTGGTTGCCATGGACCACAGGAACGTGCAATTTTCGTGGCCTGCTTGGGACATAAGCAACTTTCATCCCTTGCTGTCTGATGGAACAGTTATATGTGTGTTCTCTTTAGGCTGGCAAGCGGGCTGGCATGAGTGAAGCCGTCATTTCTGATGCCGTCTCTCGGGTGAAGAACCAGGATGTGAAAGATCGGCTTAAAGATGTTACTGATGAGGCGCTCGAGCATGGGGTATGGTATATGTTAAGCTATTGAATATAGTTTACAGTATTTTCTCAGGAGTTTTTGTTTGCTGGATTGTATTTTGAAAACAATGTTGCTGCGCGATGTTTGGTGTTTAATACTCTAATGCTGGTCACATTAGGTCCAGAAAATTTAACCCTTTGCCATTGTCAAGTGAATGTCCATTTGCAGGCCAATGAAAGACTATTTTTGAAAATTTACCACGGAAATGACTGGCTTTACCACGGAAATGACTGGCTTTGTTATTGAGACAGCCATTACAGTGGTGAGTTTTCAAAAAAGTCTTCTCTTGTCCTGTAATAGACATTTCTCTAGACCATCGCCAACATAATTTTTGACTAGCTTAACCATTAAAAGATAATGATTAACACCAGCTTTCTTTTCATTAAATTAATGTAATGTACAGAATATAATTTCTGTGACCACTAACATATAAAGTCTTTAGTGTTATGTGTATTAAATTCCACTCTTGTGATCTAAGTCCTGCACCCCTAGATACCAGTGCAAGGCCTCAAATCAAATCATTTGTAGGCAGTGGTCCCATGATAACATTGCTATGAAATAGGCCTGTGCGATTATTGCTTTGAGTGATCACGATCGATTATTTAAGAATAATCGTGACTTCGATTAATCAGCCTGGGTATTACACAGACATAACAACAGAGGCATATCAATGACGATTGCTGCAATGGTGTTTAGAAATATCCATTTGCAGGCCAAGAGAAGACTTGAAAATGTATCACTGGAATGCCTGGCGCGATGCTCGAGCCAGTTATTCCAGTAATACATTTTCAAAAGTAGTCTTCTCTATATATTTGTTGAGCAAAAAAGAGAAAGTAAAGGGTAGGTTTTGAAATATTTTATGCAGTAAAAATTATTCACGATTATTCTATTATTTAATTTATAATCATAAACATGCACGATTTAAAAGATAATCATGATTTTCGATTTAATATTGTAATTCCGCAAGCCTACTTAGAAATTGTTACGGAGTCGGTAGTAGAAATACTGACATACATTTTCAAAACAATTTCTTGCAACTTGTTGTGGACGTAGACAGCAAGGTCTTATTTAGTATCTTAGTGATCTGTGCATTAACATTTTAATGGTCAAGATTTATCAATAAAATTAGATTTGCGGAGAATATAGTCACTGCTTTTTTATCCGTCCGTAAGTCCCTTATTTGTTTGTCCAGACTATAGTTTCAAGACCTAGTCATACCTGGTCAGCAAACTTGTTATGTGGATGCATCTTAGGGAGGTGTGCTGGACCAGATGTGTTTTATAATAAATATGTCAAACCTATGTTTGATCTGCTTTTCATGGTTCTCTGAACATTACAGAGAAATTCTGTCCCGGGTTTAGTTTCATATTTTGGTATGCGGGAACTGAACTTGGTGTATTGATGAACAATGGTACACGTATGTCGGAATGCCCTATTTTTTACGGTTCACTGAACATATTTTTGACCTCTTCAGGATTCACTGAAAATTACAGAAAATCCTCCTAGTCTGTAGTTTTAAGAGTTTTGGGTATACGTGAACTAAACATAGTATATGGATGCGTTATACTCTGAAGGTGTGTCATGCATCAGAAGTATGTACTAACTCGCCTCTATGACACATGTCATAAAACAACTATACTTGCATAAAATAAGGCTGTTATAATCGGCATTTATGTCTATGCAATATATTTGTTATTTTAAATACATTTCGGGGCACATGCATCAGTTTTACTGATTCACCTTATTGTATTTGGAATATCCATTTACAGCCCAAGGGGTCTGTTTTTGAAGATTTATCTCTGTAATAACTGACTCAGTTATCAAACCAGTCATTCCAGTGGTAAATTAAAAAAAAAAAATCTCTTGACCTGCAAATGGACAATCTTCAAGAGCGTTGCAAAGGCCAGTTTTGGCCGCCTTGTCCATTACTGTGTTAATATTCCTGGCTATTTGTGTTTTTCAGGCTTTTGGTATTCCATTGATCGTAGTTCATGTGGATGGTCAACCTCATGTGTTCTTTGGTTCAGATCGTCTCCATCTTGTTGCAATGCTGTTAGGTATGATTGACACATTCTTGTAATGGGAAAGCTATTGTATGTATCAGTACATTGTATTTTGTTTCCATGTATATGCACGAAAACAGAAACTTTGTCTGATTTAACCCTTTAACTGTCTGCATACTGAATTTCTGCAGACTACATTTTCATGGGGATTAATTCTGCATATGCTGAATATTTTGAAAACAATTTGACTGAAAGTTGTTGGTGGCCAAGCCACCAGCAACCTTCAGTGAAATTGTTTTCAAAATAATCATTAGGTACACGGTTATTGCCCATTGAAATTATTGTCTGGTCGTTTGCAGCAGAGAGATAGGTACTGGTGAAGTCGGTAAGAAACAGCTTCTGCCATGTCTGCAGTGCATGTATTTAAAAAAACTTTGCTAGTGAAATGACTGACTTGCAGTTAAATTATTAAAAAGTATTTAACAGCTTATATGTATGGCCATGTTGAAATTGAAATATTGTGATTTTAAATGTAAATTTAAAAAAGTTAATTTTACTTATCTTAGTCTGACTGCTGTGAGTCACCAGACAATAATTTCAATGAGCAATAGCTCTGAACATGCTGAATATTTTGAAAACAATTTGAGTGAAAGTTGTTGGTGGCTTAGCCACCAACAACTTTCAGTCACATTGTTTTCAAAATATTCAGAATATCCAGTGTTAAATCCCACGGAATAGTTAGTCATTAGAAATTTAGCAGGCAGACAGTTATGTGAACACCTTGATCCTGTCATAAGTTTGAGATGTCTTCTAATTTCAGGTGAAAAATATGAAGGACCACTGACACTCAAACTGTGAACAGATCCACCGATGAGCCACTGTCTTGCCCCAGACTTACTTGACCACAGCACATCGCTAACAGTCTAATTAACGCTAGCATCACACATGTGATTTATAAGCAGATTAGTTTGCTTCGAAAATATGAGTCTGGGAATTCAGTATGCAATGAATAGACTAGTTGAAATCGTGTGATTTGATAGTAGATTTGTGATTTGAGAGTGAATTGAATAAGAAAAGTTGGAGTGCAATATGATTTATCTGGTCATGAAGTCTTTCACACTCATAATGGACAAAAACAGCTTTTGTAGTGGTCTTGAGAGATGTTCATTTACAGACCAATAGAAAAGAATTTTTGAAAATTTATGGCTGCATTGACTGGTTCGATAACCGAGCAACTCATTCCAGTTGTGAAGTTTTAAAAATAGTCTCTTGGCCGGCAAATGGATACTTCCCTCAAGATGGGAAAATCGAAAAACTAGAATGAAGGTTAAAGAAATAAATGCTAAAAAACGTTAACACAATATAGCTATTCTCATCTATTGATTGATATCGGATTGATTTTAACTCCAAAATGACTTTTGTCTATAGAAAACAAATTTTAATACTATCATCCGCAATTTCCCAATTTCAAAGCTGCCAGGGTGAACTGAATATTAAAACTGACTGCAAGCTGTTGCTGCCTTAGCTACTTTCAAAGCATTTCTTAACCATTCAAAGTTCAAGCTAACCAAAGACCAGCCTCTGCTGTAGTCTTGTGGAATATCAATTTGCAGACCAAGAGAAGACTTTTTGAAAATTTACTGGTGTCCTGTAAGTGGATATTTACCAAAAAAATAATCTAATTTTTCTCGACAAATCTGGACCATTAGAAGGTTAACCAAGAATTTAATGCGTCTTGTCTGGGATTATCTGGGTTACGTAAATATGTGGACAATTTTATTTATCATATAAATAGGCTTGTTGATTTGAGTGATCACGATCGATTATTTAAGAAGAATCATGATTACTCGATTAATCAGCCTAGGTACAAATTACCCAGACATAGCAACAAAGGCATATCAATGACGAAAGCTACAATGGTTTTTGGAGATGTCCATTTGCATGCCAAGAGAAGACTATTTTTGACAATGTATCACTGGAATGCCTGGCTGGAGCCAGTCATTCCAGTGATACATTTTCAAAAATACTCTTCTTGGCCTGCAAGTGGACATACAGTCACTGAGCAAAATGTCAATTCTCATTAAAAAATTAATCAAAACAATTGGAATTGAAATATTATGTGGTTATGAAATTACTCATGATTATTCGATTATTTAATTTTTAATCACAAATTCACAATTTAAAAAACAATCGCGATTTTCGATTTAATCACATAATCATGCAGGCTTACATATAGACACGCTTCTGTCTGTTTAGAGATAACAGTATTACGCTAGCGTAATGAACAGTATTTCTACTTCGAATAATACTTATCAGATGTACTATTATGATAATGTCTATTATCTAGTCGAGCTCAAAATAAACAACTAAAACTCCGCACTCTCCTGGTCCTGCCCGTACTGTGTCCGGGAACTACCATTGCCCCACGTGCCGAGTCAATTCCCAATCACAGTCAGATTCGTCTATTTTGCTGACTTGGAAAGTTGCATGTGTTTTTTAGCTCAAATTGTGCATTTTTTAGCGAATTTAAGCATTTTGTTTGTGAATCGTCGCTGGCTTCATGGAAGGAAAGGGAAAGTCATCACAGGGGCAGGTTGTATCAATCTAGAATTTATACATTCGTGCCGTAATGACTGATTAAAATTTCTTTAAATTGGCACATCATTTTTAAATGGTAGCCATTGTTGGAGTCGCTCCGGTACCCGTTAACTGTTTAATCCTATCCAGGTACTCGGTTAATTTCTCTTGCGACTCGTTTCCTTCCAAGATGGATGCGCCCGTAGCCAAGATGGCGGTGCCCATGATTAACGTTTTGTTTTGGCTTGGCGTGTCTATGCACTCTGTGTAGGCCGTTCTTTAGCTCTCGCTTCATTACTGATGGTGTATGTAGCGATCAGTCTTTATTTATTGGTTATTTTAACGTTAGTTAATTACCAAGTCGTGTTTATAAAATTTTCACTCTAAAAATTTTCAAATATTTCCTGCCTAAACTTGATTATCATTAATCTAAGAGAAAGTTAATGTTTCTAAGTAATTTTAAAATTGCAATCAAGTAAATTGTGCGTGTTGCCCATCATCCTATCATGTGCAGCATTTTAATTCTAATTCTGTGTTCGCAGAAAGTGAAGGGGCAGGTCACTCTGTCAGTGCTACAACTGCTTCATGAAGCAGAAGTTTTCCGGTCATCACTGCGTTGCCTGCGCGAAGTGCAATGTTGGGAGTCCTTGCGATGTATGTGCGAGGTGGTCGTCGGATTTGGTGCCGGAGTTCGATCATGATCGGCGTGCGCGTTTGGAGAGGATCGTGAGGGACAAGGTGGCCAAAGTGGATCAGGCATCTGTAAATGGTCTTGAAGAGCGTCTGAACGAACGTATGGACTTGGCCATGAGTGTTTGGGCGGCCCAATTCAAGGCGATGTTCGAGTCTTTCCAGTCCACAGTTCTGTCGATGCAGGCTGGTGCAGGACAACCTATCGGTGGTCCGGCCAGTTCTGTGGAGGAACAAGCACCTGACCTTCCTCCCGCTTTGGCTCAAGAGCCGACGGCGGAGGAGGAAAATTTACTCCTGATGGAAGAATCCGGCATGCCGGAGCTTTCTCAGGTGGCAGATACCAGTACTTCCCGCAGGTCTCCCATGGGTTTTGTACGGGTTTGCCAGCCGGGTGGAGATGTCGATGTTCCGTCGGGCATTTTTCACCCGGACTTCGCTCAGGCCACGTTGCCGTTGGAGCCGTGTTTTACAACTCCCGTTGGCATCATGGAGGCAGTGAGGACGGCTCTTCTCGGAATTCCGTCGCCTGCCGTAGTAGCGGCTGTAGTCCCGGATCCCGTACTGGAGCCGATGGACTGCGGTGAATCCGTATCTGGCGATTTGCTAGATACTGGAGCCGCGATTAGTGGGGCTATGGATCCACTTCGTGTTGGAAGTTTGGTCCGTAGCGCTCAGCATGGATCGTCGGTGACCTACTCATCCAAGGGTGAGAAGGAGGATGAGAATGGTAGTCCATTAATGGATGGATCATCACTCTGTACCGAAGCTGAATGGGTGCAGATCCTTGGCTGGATGTCTGACCGTCTTGGGTTGGCATCGGATCAAAGATCTCGTCGCGATGGAGCGGATGTCAGAACGAGCAGCTAGCGCTCTGTCAATTGGCTCTTTGGCCATCCCCTAAGGGGATAAGGAGTAGGGTCCGCTTTCTGGAGCAGGCATATCATCAATTTGCTCGTGTTCCTCGGCTTTCAGTCGGGGAAAGAGAAGCATTGAATAGTCCGTTAGCTGGGAAATCCAAGGGTCGTTCACGACCCTTGGTTTCCCAAGCTAACAAGATCCTTTTAATGAGTTAACTTTGAGGATGCGGCGAGGGCGACTATGGCTGCACTCTAGCATGGTTGCACCGTCTTGCAGGGTATGCTGACCTGCATGGCAGAAGGTGGGGACGTGCCAGAGGCTGCTCCCGGAGTTATCCAGAACAACATGCGCTTGTCCCAGGATTGCCTGGTCAGGGTGATTACCAGAACATTGGCGAAGTGGTGGAGAATGGTTCTCGATTGTGTAGAACCAGGACCAGAGATGAGGGCTGCATTATCTTCTGCGCCCTTCATTGGTCCGGGCTTGTTTGACGGCTCGGCACAGCAAGCTCTTTCTAAAGTTGTGTCAATGGTCGCAGAGCAAGAAGTAGTCGGCAAGTCGTGGAAGTCGACGAAGAGGACTCCGCCGCAGCAGTCCTACAAACAGCATTGGCAAGAGCAACAGTGGCAGCGCCAGAGATCGCCCTTCCGTCCTTCTGGCCGTGATACCCATCGGGCATCCGGTTCACAGGGACCTGGCCCTTCGTTCTCATACAAGTCCTCTAATAAGAGGCCGTATGAAGACGATAGGAAGGGTGGCGGCTCGGGTCGTGGTGGTTACTGTAAGGATAACCGTGACAGCGGTCCCGGGCCGTCATACTGTAAGAAGCCACGTGGTGGCCGTGGGGGACGGTCCTGACGGGTTTCTGTCGAGACCCGTTCCGGTGGCGCCAGGAACGAAGGGAGTCGAGAATCTTCACCCAAGCGAATTAGCATCTTATCATGCAATATCGACTGTGAGCTGTGCAGATTCCTACCATCGGAGTCAGCCTGCAACTGTTCTCAAACCAGTGGGAACAGGTCATGCAAGATTGTTTAGTCTGTCATTGGCTAAGAAACGGCTATGAACCGGACTGGCTCATCCGTCAATCATTAGTTCCGTTAACGTCGACTCCAGTATGGACTCCGATTCCAAGGGAATCCGATCGTCTAGATGCCATTTGGTCAGAAATCATAGACCTTCAGCAGAAGAATGTGATTCATTTAGTCCGCAATCAGTCCTCCCTGGGCTTCTATTCGATAATTTTCCTTGTTCCGAAACACACCGGAGGTTGGAGACCGATTCTCAACATCAAACCACTGAACAAATTCATTCTCTCACCAAAATTTCAGCTGGAGACTGGCAGCTGTGATGACAGGGCTGAGAAAAGGCATGTGGGCAGTATCGATATATCTGTAAGATGCATATTTTCATATTCCAAGACTGTTTGGGAATTCAATGCGTTACCGTTCGGTCTGACCACAGCACCTAGGGTCGTCACCAAAGTGGTTCTCACCATGACTTCTTAATCTGCGCAGGAGAAACGTAGCTGTTCATACTTACATAGACGACTGGCCACTGAAGGCGGGGGATCCAGTCACTCTGCAACAATCTTCAAGTAGTCCTGGCCTTATTAAAGGATTTGGGATGGATTGTGAATCTAGAGAAATCAGAATTGACTCCATCCCAGGAGTTTGTATCGTTATCTCTGAGGATTCCAGTAAAAGAACCATTGATATTCCTTCTTCAATGGTGGTTATGAGAACAGAATCTCCTGCGAGGTGTTCCTCTACAACATCTTCAACCGCAGATGTCCATCTTTACAGATGCATCGACGACGGGTTGCTTAGCAGTGCTAGACGATCTGTCAGTGTCAGGGGAATGGGATCGGACCAATGCGCAGAAACACATCACTGTTCTCGAATTATTAGCGGTGGCATTAGCACTTCGAAAATTCCAGAACTTAATCCGAGAAAAGATTGTCCTAGTAAGGACAGACAACTCAACAGTGGTGTCTTATTTGAACCGCCAAGGTGGGACGAGATCACCGGAGTTGTGCATGATGATATGGAACCTTCTGCTGTGGTACCAAGAGAGGAATATTATTCTTCGGGCAGCACACATTCCAGGAAGATTGAACATCCTAGCAGATGCTCTCAGTCAAAGGACGGTTTGTCGTCCGACTGAATGGCAGCTCAACCAATCGGTAGCGGAGGTTCTTTTCAAACATTGGGGCAAGCCAAATGTGGATCTATTTGCAATGAAAGGAAATGTGAAGATGGTCACATATGTGTCCCTGATCCCGGACCCACTAGCTCAAGCAGTAGATGCACTGGCGATAAGTTGGAAGGGAATGTATGCGTATGCGTATCCTCCAATGATTCTCATCCCGAAAGTTCTGGCAAAGATAAGAGAGGGTATGTGCCAAGTACTACTGATCGCCCCTAATTGGCCAGGCCGATCATAGTTTACAGATCTGCTGGACCTTCTGGTCTGCAATCCAATCCCTCTTCCAGACAGAAGGGATCTGATATTTCAAAACAATGGTCTGTACCTCCATGACAGACCAGAGATGTTCCAATTTACTGCATGGATGTTATCAAGCAGCGTGCAATTAAGGGTGGCTTTTCTGAGCAAGCAGCGAAGTTTGTCACTTCAGCCAGAAGAGGGTCAACCACCAAGCCATATAATTATAGAATCAACAAACTAGCAGAGTGGTGTACGGGAAGAGATATTAATCCCTTTTCTGCATCTGTTCAACACGTAGCAGATTGTATCTGTCATTTATACGAGGTTGACAAACTTGTATTTTCAACCCTAGCAGCATATAAGTCTGCATCAGCTTCAGTTGTTCCCAGTCTGGCCGTTGTAGAAGTGGAGAACGACACTTTAAATGAAGTTATTAAAGGAATGAGCAATTTGCGACCGAGACAGCCAATTCCTATCCCTGCATGGAATCTATCTCCTGTTCTACAGGTTTTAGGGCATGCCCCCTTTGAACCAATTAGATCTATAGATATTAAACTGTTTTTGCAGAACAAGACCGTTTTGTCGTTACGGGTGAAGGTTTAAGACTACTTCCACGTCTTTGTTTCCTGGCAAAGAATCAGTCACTTAAATATCCAGGACAGCCGATCAATTTGCCAAGTTTAATTAGACATGACCCAAACTCTTCCGTTTGGTGTCCTGTCAGATGTATGAAAATGTATAAAAAACGTACTGAGGAGTGGAGAGATGACCCGAAATCTCTGTGGTTATGTCTCAAAGCTCCTCATCTTCGCACCTCGAAAGATACCATTTCTCGTTGGATAGTCGATGCTATTCCGATGTCGCATAAAATCGCAACAGGAAAGCAGATTAATTGTGCGAACGCCCATCAAGTCTGAGTACTAGCAGCAGCATCAGCCCTTTATAAGGGTGTCTCTTTAGAGGAGGTGATGTCTGTAGCACAATGGCATGTCGAGTCGTCATTTACTGATTTCTACCGTCGCGATATCTCCAGCGCACTTAATCCGGTAGCCGTCGCAAATTTGTCGAATCTTAACTGAAGCCACATCCGACCACTATTTCGCATACATCGCAAGGTTCTTCCACATGCACTGAGCAATGGTGGTGCACATGATCTGTGAATGACCGTGGATTGAGCGGAGCTCCTGACCAAGCACTCAGAAAATGGTGGGTGTTTGCTTAAATTAAGTGACTAATATTAATTTACTTACAGTCGAAATACCAGACTGATTAAGTAAACAGTCTGGTTCAAGAGTATCTTATTCATTGCAACAGACATTAGACTCATTCAAATTTGAAAATCTAATCGATGTACTGAGTTTTTTCAAAATTAGAAGTTATAGTAGCTTCTTTGCACTCTCCTGGACTGCCCTAGCTGAGACTTGGGGCTGACACAGGTCTGGTGGGTGTTGCCTCCCCTTTTGACAGCCCTCTGGAATTTATGCGGACAAATGAGGGGGTGGGGGGGGGGGTGGGGAGCGCGGTCTAGACCATGGAAGTTTAGCACTCTATGAGTCAGATAGCGGAACCCAAGCATATGCCAGGGTTCTAGTCTCTTCACAACGTTCTCTGTTGGATGGTAGAGGAGTGCTGGTTCGAGCCTCACCTCCTCCCACCGAATGTTCTTGGCTGTCGAAATCCTGAGTTTATCATAATAGTACATCTGGTAAGTATTATTCGAAGTAGAATAAAAAAAGCATCCGTTTTTGTTTCTACGAGAATTGTTAATACTTACCAGATGTACTATGGCTCTCACTCAGCGACCCCGCTGAGGCGAGGCTGAGCTGCTTTCGCTGTTTGTCAAGACAAATATAAGACAAATCTGACTGTGATTGGGAATTGACTCGGTACCTGGGGCAATGGTAGTTCCCGGACGCAGTATGGGCAGGACCAGGAGAGTGCGGAGTTTTAATTGTTTATTTTGAGATTAGATAATAGACATTATCATAATAGTACATCTGGTAAGTATTAAGAATTCTCGTAGAAACAAAAGCGGATGCTTTTTTGATACGGTAGCGTGTTGCGATAATTAACTATTTCACTGTGTGTTGAGTATTGTGATGTCATGGTCAAATTACTAGGGTGTATATAAAAATTGAAATTGATATTTTCATCAGTACTTAACCATTTAGCCCTCGAATTTTGTTAAGAAATCCTAAATTGTCTCATGGAAAATGTCTATTTGCAGGCCAAGAGAAGACAATCTTTGAAAATTTACCACTGGAATAACTGGCTCGATTATCGAGCCAGTCATTCAAGTGATAAATTTTCAACAATAGTTTTCTCTTGGTCTGCAAATTAGCATTTCTCAAGAGCAAAGCAGAAGTTGTTTTTAGGCCAGCTTGAGTGTTAAGGGAGTAATGCACAAAATATGACAAGATTATGTGATAAATATATGAATAATTAATTAATAATTATTATTAACTGGTATATATTATCCAATAATATCGCTACATTTCTAACACGTAACTGTCCAATAAAAAACCTTATATTAGACTTAATAAAAATGTATTGGGTGCTAAAAAGCTGTATTGGACTCTCAAGCCTATTGTTGCATCATAATACTATTGCATCATCATGGTCTCATTTGTAGTGACACTTTTTATGTTATACAAACATTACCTCATATTATTATTTTGTCACTATTATTACATAATGAAATAATTGCTAACCTGTATTATTTTTGTTAAACATTAGGTTTATTTATTGGTAATAGATGACACACAATGTTACGGTCAACCGTGTTTTTTTGCAATTTAGGTGTGTAATAAATAGGTAATTTTACATTTCCGAATCTAATATGGATTTTTATTGTACTTGTGCACGTGTCTTCCTATGCGGATTTAACACAATGTGGACTCATACAATAAAAAACTATATTGGATGCTGAAATGTGAAATAAACTAATAATAGAATCTTAGAATCGTTCAAATTTACCTGTCTCGCTGCTGCAAATCACCAGACAATTATTCAATTGAGCTAAAACTCTTGACATGCTAAATATTTTGAAAACAATTTGACTTAAACTATCAGTCAAATTGTTTTGAAAATACTTAGCATGCCAAGCGATATAACACTTAGAATGTTGTCTGCAAAAAGTCAGCAGTCAGGTGGTTAATATCAAAATTATCAACCTTGCTTCTGCTGATAATGCCGGTTACTGGGCCGCTATTGAACCAATACCGGGGCCAATACATCCAGTACCGACCCAGTAACCTGCGTTATCAGGGTTAGTCATACCAGCCTCAACCCGCTAAAACTCATTCAAACTTTATGAATGGAGGGATCTTATCTGTCACTCAAATATCGGACATCATAATCAGTTACGCCACTAGTTACACAGTAGTTAGCTGTTACACAGTAGTTAGATGACGTTACAATCATAATTGTTGTGGTTGTTTCATTCACCGACATGACAATCTTATACAATGATACGTATTCATTTTATGAAGCGTGTCATTGAGACCAGTTCCACATAGGAGCCATAAAGTTTGGTGTGCAGGTCTGTGGCATTGGGTCAGAAGGAAGTCATTTTCTGAGCATGAAGTGGGCAGTCTTGCAATACATATTCGGTGGTTTCCTGTGGGGCACTGCAGCTGCAACTTGGTGTGGGCACAGGCCAAAACTTTATGAAGATGTGCTTTGAGATGGTTGTGCCCTGTTCTCAGGCGAAAAAGAAGCACCTGTTTGTGTCTGTCTAATAGATGATAGTCCTCTTTCTCATTAACTTGTCTAGTTACGACTGCTCTGATGATAGTTTTGGCTTCTTCAAACAAGTTTCCTCTCTGGTTGTTCCTGTGGGACTCTTAGCTTTGCCAAAGTATCAGCAGATTCGTTGCCTGGAATTCTGCAGTGTGCAGGTATCCATTGTAGAATGATTGTCTTGTGGTTGGTCATGGATGACAGCATTTCCTTCAGATCCTGAGTCAATCATAATGACATATTACACCATCACGAAAATCATAGTCTGTCACTAGTCTACAAGTTGTATTGTTTTTGGTCCATTTACATTTTAATAAACATTCTGTTGAATACTTTGAAACTAATTTGACTGGGGTCTGTTGCTGCCATAGTCAGCATATGGCAGTAACGCGTATGATACCCCCTGTCAAATTAGTTTTAAAATATTCAAACGCTTAACTTTATAGTTATCTTAAAATTTAGATTCTGGAAATTTTTCTAATTTTTTAATCGATTCCAACATGATACCCCCTGTCAAATTAGTTTTAAAATATTCAAAAGCTTAACTTTATAGTTATCTTAAAATTTAGATTCTGGAAATTTTTCTAATTTTTTAATCGATTCCAACATGCGTAAAAACTAAAAAATGTGAGAGGAGAACAACCAGAAATCTGCGGGGAAAAGCTTGAACTGTGTCCCCCTGTTTGTTCAGGACACATGACGACTTCTAACCCATGAGGCACCCATACTTCACGCTGTTTTGACTTTTGTCTTCCAAGACCAATTGCATCCATGGAAACAGGAATGATAAGTCAATACAGGGATCCATTGCTAGGTAATCCCCGCCTATTTCTAGCTAAGCTTTGCACATGTTTGGATCGATTTATATACTTTTATCCCTTAATTCAATTTCAATGTTACTATACACATAAGCTGTTGAATATTTTGAAACTTATTTGACTGGATGCTGTTGCTGCGTATGGCAGCAACAGCGCCCAATCAAATTAGTTTCAAAATATTCAACAGAATGTTTAATAAATAGTAAACCCATCAAAGGCATACAATTCATACATTTGACGGACTGCCCCAGCTTCATGACTGAGTATCCTCTGTCAATTATGATTCTGACATCATGCCTACATGTGACGTAATTGATTTTGACGTATACTTGATTGACAGATCAGATTTATCCATTGAATGATTATTGTTTATTTATGAATTATTGATACACAAACATTGTATTTAATCTTTTTTAAAGAGTTATATATTAATTAATTATTAATGTGATTACTGTTGATTATTATGGGTGTGAAGATTTTGCTTAATATATTATACAACGAATATGAATCCAACTACTGGACAGCCAGATTGTGTTGTGCCAAACAAGACTAATGAACTACCGTAGCTTCTGTATACTTAGCAGAGTGTGTTTACCGATATTATTTAATTTCTTAGAAAATAGTTTATTCCTTAAATGTTTAAATATCTGTACCCAAGAAATGTCTTTGCAGTGGTTTTAAGAATTATCTATTTGGAGACCGAGAAAAGTATATATTTGAAAATTGAAACTTCAATTTTGGATGTCCTTGGTTATTTTCAGTGAAAGTAAGGTTACATTCAAACACGTGATCTGTGAATCAAAACTCTCATTTTCCAACAAACCAAATTGTTATTGATTCTGTGGTTCAAGTTGTAAATTTTCAGATTGATGTTCTGTCTGGGCCACTGCAGTGTCCATCCTTGTCCGTCTTGACCACTAGGGGATTTCAATGGAGGAATCCAGTTTTAGCTAATCCTTACTCATCTCTAGTAAACCTCCACCCACACTTTGACGGTGCTGGGGTCGATCGATCCCTGCAGTCTCTTAATCTCAATTTCCAGAAAGCTACAGGCTGTTGAATGGCAGCAACAGCGTCCAGTCAAATTAGTTTCAAAATATTCAACAGAATATTTTATTAAATAGTAAAGACATACAACAACGCTTAGTCCATCATCAATTAAGCATTTATGACAACCTTGGCTATGTCATTCATGATGTAATTGATTATGACATCATGTGATTGACTGAGGTGGACTCCTCCATTGAAGGGACCAGTAATGGGTGGATGTTAGATAACACAACTGGATGAATGCATCAAGAGAAAACTGAACTTCACTGATTTATGATTGCATGTTGAATATTTTGAAATTAATTTTACTGAAAGTTGTTGCATTTCTGCTCAAGTTCTTAGAAAAATATTTAACTATTTTCGTATGCATTGTAATACTTTTTCTTGATCAAATTTCTGTTGGATTTTCAAAACGTTCCGGGGAATCATTTAGAAGCCTACTAAATCTAAACTGCTGGCCACAATTTATGCTTTTATTCTGGTCAGATTTGTATTTCCGACAAACATTTATTCGGTCTCCAGCCAACTTCCCACAATTCATTGCGCTTACTACTGTTTAACGTTAACCAGAACATGAACCTGGTGGAAGATGGCTGGAGACTGAATAGGGCTAGGGCTCTACATGTAGGACATGTCTTTTTTAGTTGAAATACCAATGTTTCAAGTGAGCAATACAGGCTCCTTTGGCCTCTTGTTATTGTATCACATGCATATATATGTTATTATCTAAAATATCGTTTCATTAGTCAGAGAATATAAGAAATTCAGCTTCCATGAACTATGAATGCAATTATTTTACATATCATTTTTTCATCACATGTTTTATATTTTGCTCTATGCCTAAGATTATGATATTAGTTTATATCATTAAGCTGACTATTATCGTGCTCACATTTTGTGCTGATGATAGACAAACCTATAAAATTAGTGCTAGAAATAAATTTATTTGTACAATCAAACAAATACTTGTTGTTCTGCGAGTACGCACGCGCGCACACGCCTCTAATATATATTTCATGTGAGGTCAAAGTTCATGACAATCAGCCTGGCCTCATCTACTTAGTCATGTGAGCGGTCATAACCACTTAACCCATTAACATTACCCTTTCACCGATAAATCCCGGAAAAAGTATATTCTCTGCGATATAAAACTTATTCTGTTGAATATTTTGAAATTAGTTTAGGCAGCAATGGCTTCAAGTCAAATTAATTTCAATATATTCCAGTTTTTCTGTATGGTTGTCTTGAAAATGAGAAGAATTCATCACTGAAAGGATTTAGAGAATTTGCCCTTTTGATTGCATCTTTGAGTAAAATACACATTTATGTCTACAGATGGCATATCATATGACTACCATATTGACATCGCAGACAAGAAGGCAATTGGTACTCTTGCATTTCTCCATCACAACATCAAACACCGTCCAGAGAACATAGTCACAATGCTTCACAACCCTGATTTGACCCATCCTATAATATGCATCATATGGCTGGTCTCCCCACACTCAGAAAAACATTTAAAAAACTTGGAACGGGTCCAGCGTCGCGGAGCTCGCTTCACTGATGGTGATGACCAAAGACACAGCAAAATGCTCCATGAGGTAGAATGAGACAACCTACAGCAAAGACGGTGCAAAATGAGAACAATAATGACATCACGGCATCATGAATGACCTTGAGGATATCAACATCTACAAACGAGTGCAGAGTATGACAATGTGTCACAACAACAGGCTGCTAGTACCACATAGCTGTGCACTAGCGCATCACCACAGCTACATCCCAGCTCGCTTCACTGATGGTGATGACCAAAGACACAGCAAAATGCTCCATGAGGTAGAATGAGACAACCTACAGCAAAGACGGTGCAAAATGAGAACAATAATGACATCACGGCATCATGAATGACCTTGAGGATATCAACATCTACAAACGAGTGCAGAGTATGACAATGTGTCACAACAACAGGCTGCTAGTACCACATAGCTGCGCACTAGTGCATCACCACAGCTACATCCCAGACAGTGGCAGGCTGTGGATGTCACTGCCAACCTACATGGTTAGCCAGCCATTGGTGAACTCCCAAGATTGCACTTGATGGTTTCCGCTTTTACTAATTAAATCATTGTACATATCCTATGAATATTTTTAACTTGCATAAAGATGAGCTGAACATCGCATACTCACCCTGATGTAAAAATTCTGTTAGAGTTGATTCACTGTATTTGCAAGGAAAAAGAAAAGGGGGTTCTGAAAATAGATCAAATTCCAAGATGGCCACTGCCCACATCGACCAATCAGTTATATTTGCCATTCTTAGAGCTCTACATCAGACATCAAATAAAGAAAATCCAATATGGCCACCAAAGGCTACGTTGATCGATCGATCTGTCAATGCTGGCCATGTTTTTAGCTCTCCTGGCTCGAACGGCCAAGTGAGCTTATGCCGTGGCATCTATCCGTCAAATGTTGCTTTAAAACACTACTCATTAACTGCTTGTGCACTTTCCACTAAATTTCGCTGGAAGTACCCTATGGTCGTAGACTCCAGAACTTCCATTCAGTTTTGATTCATCAATTTTTTGGGTGACATCTTAGATTTTTATGCTCCCAGAAAAAAAATTTGCGGGAGCATATAGTCGCCGCTTTGTCCATCTCTCCATCCGTTCGTCCATCCATTCGTCCGTTCACCATATATAAGTTTATCCGGGGCATAGTTTCAAGACTTTTTCACATATGGTCACCAAACTTGGTATGTGGATGCATCATAGAGAGAAGGTGTGCGGAATATGAAAAGTAGGTCATGCTGACCTACTTTTCATGGTCGACTGAATATCACAGAAAATGTTTGTCCGTGCCAGTTTCAAGACTTGCACATAGTCACCATACTTGGTATGTTGATGCATCGTACCGAGGTGTGCAGAGTATGAAAAGCAGGTCCAAAGTAGGTCAGGCGGACCTACTTTTAGGTCATGCTGACCTATTTAAGGTCATGCTGACCTACTTTTCATGGTCGACTGAATATCACAGAAAATGTTTGTCTGTGCCATAGTTTCAAGACTTTTGCACATGTGCTCACCAAACTTGGTATGTGGATGCATCTTAGGGAGGTGTGCAGAGTATCAAAAGTAGGTCAAATGTTGGTCATGCTGACCTACTTTTCATGGTCGATTGAATATCACAAAATGTTTGTCCGGGCTATAGTTTCAAGACTTTCACATATGGTCACCAAACTTGGTATGTGGATACATCTTATGGAAAAGGTTGCGGAGTATCAAAAGTAGGTCATGCTGACCTACTTTTCATGGTCGACTGAATATCACAGAAAATGTTTGTCCGGGCCATAGTTTCAAGACTTTTTCATATATGGTCACCAAACTTGGTATGTGGATGCATCTTAGGGAGGTGTGCACAGTATGAAAAGTAGGTCATACTGACCTACTTTTCATGGTCGACTGAATATCACAGAAAATCTTTCTCCGGGCCATAGTTTCAAGACTTTCACATATGGTCACCGAACTTGGTATTGATTATTACAGAAAATATCTCTGTTCATTTTGAACATAGTTTTTATATGTATTTTTCATATGGTGCCAAGCAAAGTCTAAGTGTGTTTATTTAGAGAAAGTTAGATTTTGCTTTTATTAAGCTGTCCGTAACAAATTGTTCGTTAGAGCAAATCCTGCCAGACCAAAAGAATGAAGGCCCACCGAATCAGTCCTACTACCCAAATTGTGGATTTAACATCATTACCCCAAACCAACAATATTTTAAGGATGCCCTAATATGGTGATATCTCATTGACAATTTCAAGTTCGTTTCTCTGTGTCTGAGCCACAGTTCCAAACCTTTCCCTGAAGCATATGCCTTCGTGGTTATCCATTCAGTTTCACTGCAGAGTATGCCTTCGGGGAGCATACATCAATTTATTGATTTGCCTTGTATTAAAAATGTACTGGAAATTATCAAATTGCTACTTCTCCTTATTTGACCGATTTCAACCAAATTTGGCTGAAAGGATCCTATGGCCATAGGCTCTAGAACCTCCATTTAGAATATTGATTTATTAATTTTTTGGGTGGAAAGCTTACATCTTATGAAAAATGTACAGGAAATTGTCAAATTTCTTCTTACCATTCTAAATGATTTTAACCAAATTTGGCTGAAAGGATCCTATGGTCATAGGCTCTAGAACTTCAATTTGGAATTTTGAGACATCTTGATTTTATGAACAATTTTCTATTATGGTAGGCTCCAGAACTTCCATTCAGAATTTTGATTGAGCTATTTTTTTGGTGAAAATCTTAGATTTTATGACAAATTTACTAGAAATTGTCAAATTGCTTCTTCTGCTTGTCGACTTAACTGATTTCAAGCAAATATGGCCAAAAGGATCCTATGATCATATGATCTAGAACTTGCATTTAGAATTTTGATTCATCAAATTTTTTTGGTAAAAATCTTGCATTTTATTACAAATTTACTGGAAATAGTCAAATTGCTTCTTACTGATTTGAGCAATTTCAACCAAACTTGGCTAAAATGATCTTATGATCATAGGTGCCAGAATTTACATTTAGAATTTTGATTGGTAGATTTTTCCTGTGAATTTTTTTTCCATCTTTAATGTAACGAATCATGTATAATTAAATGCAAATGCTATTGGGCCAGGTGAACGTTACAGGCCATTGGGCCTCTTGTTTATGTATCAACTTCCCTTGAACAAACATGAATGGCCATTTGTCCCTGATATTTCCCAAATATTGGCCCAATCAGTTCGACTCCAGATGGCCGGCAGAGAAATTGACCAGTCTGGTTCTATCAAACAAATTTGTTTAAGCCCTTGAGCTAGATGAAATTTTGTTAGTTTCAAATCAATGGGTCCTGTGGTTTAGATGCTGTAATAGCACAAGATCCATGATGGTCACTGCTCAAATCAACCAATAAGCTTCATCTGAACAAGCTTGGATCTCTGACAGGAGGCTTCATGACAAATTTGGTTGAAGTCAGCCAAGCAGTTTTTTAGAGGGCGTTTTAAAAGAAAAATGGATGACAGACAGATACTCGCTATGGCATCTTACTTGACCTTTCAGGGCAGGTGAGTTAAAAATTTTCGAATCCTTTCTGCATCACTGAGTGTGTGACATTCTGAAGCCGAGAAAATAGAGATCTGTCACTACCTGTATTGTCAACGGCTTACACTTTATTATCATCTTTCACATTGACGAGCACCAGCATACACATGGCTCACCATCACAGCCGTCTTAAGATGAGATTCATAAATTTTGGGGTGAAAGGGGTTAGTTAGTTAAATATCTATAACATAGGCAGTTGTATCTCAAATATACTGCACGTGATGTCAGCTAAAATTATATATATATATATTCAAATTCAATTTATATTCAAATCTAGAATTGAAAATGCTCAGTGTTTGTGTATTCCTCCAAATAAAATAGGCCGACTGCAGATCATCTGATATACTAAGTGAGGTATATCACTCTGTCTAATTTACCAGCTTCACAAAATGTATCTTGCACCAACCATATGATTTGCCCAATTCACCAGCTTCATAAAATGTATCCTTAACCTGCCATATGATTTGCCCAACTCATCAGCTTCATAAAATGTATTCTTAACCTGCCATATGATTTGCCCAACTCATCAGCTTCATAAAATGTATCCTTAACCTGCCATATGATTTGCCCAACTTATCAGCTTCATAAAATGTATCCTTAACCTGCCATATGATTTGCCCAACTCATCAGCTTCATAAAATGTATCCTGCACCCACCATATGATTTCCCCAATTCACCAGCTTCACAAAATGTATCCTGCAACCGCCATATGATTTGCCCAACTCATCAGCTTCATAAAATGTATCCTGCAACCGCCATATGATTTGCCCAATTCACCAGCTTCATAAAATGTATCCTGCAACCGCCATATGATTTGCCCAATTCACCAGCTTCACAAAATGTATCCTGCAACCGCCATATGATTTCCCCAATTCACCAGCTTCACAAAATGTATCCTGCAACCGCCATATGATTTGCCCAATTCACCAGCTTCATAAAATGTATCCTGCAACCGCCATATGATTTGCCCAATTCACCAGCTTCACAAAATGTATCCTGCAACCGCCATATGATTTCCCCAATTCACCAGCTTCACAAAATGTATCCTGCAACCGCCATATGATTTGCCCAATTCACCAGCTTCATAAAATGTATCCTGCAACCGCCATATGATTTCCCCAATTCACCAGCTTCACAAAATGTATCCTGCAACCGCCATATGATTTCCCCAATTCACCAGCTTCACAAAATGTATCCTGCAACCGCCATATGATTTCCCCAACTTCACAAAATGTATCCTGCAACCGCCATATGATTTCCCCAATTCACCAGCTTCACAAAATGTATCCTGCAACTGCCATATGATTTCCCCAATTCACCAGCTTCATAAAATGTATCCTGCAACCGCCATATGATTTCCCCAATTCACCAGCTTCACAAAATGTATCCTGCAACCGCCATATGATTTGCCCAATTCACCAGCTTCATAAAATGTATCCTGCAACCGCCATATGATTTGCCCAAATCATCAGCTTCACAAAATGTATCCTGCAACCGCCATATGATTTGCCCAAATCATCAGCTTCACAAAATGATTTGCCCAATTCATAAGCTTCATAAAATGTATCCTGCACCTGCCATATCATTTGCCCAATTCTCCAACTTCATAAAATGTATCCTGCACCAACCCCCCCCCCCATATGATTTGCCCAATTCATGAGCTTCACAAAATGTATCTTGCACCCGTCATATGATTTGCCCAATTCATGAGCTTCACAAAATGTTGCTTGCACCTGCCATATGAATGCCCTGGATTCAATTGTGCACAGTAGACATGCTGAGAATGAATACTGTGGGCAAAATCGTGGGATCCATTTCTAACTATGCCCGTCCATTTCTAGCTATGCCCATCCATTTCTATCTATACCCATCCATTTCTATCTATACCCATCCATTTCTGACTATGCCCTTCCATTTCTATCTATACCCATCCATTTCTGACTATGCCCTTCCATTTCTAGCTATGCCCATCCATTTCTAGGCATGCCCATCCATTTCTAGCTATGCCAATCCATTTGTAGCTAAGGTCTGGCCACATTTTGCGCATGTTGGGATTGATTTATATATTTTGAATCCTGAAGTACATATCCAAACTTCAAGGTAAGATTGAATATTTTGAAACTCAAATTTGACTGGGTGTTGTTGGGCCTAGGTGCCCTGTCAAATTAGTTTCAAAATATTCAACAGATGTTTATGAAATAGTAAAGACATACAATTCGTACATTTACGGACTATTCAATGTTTATGACGGACCTAGATATATCATTCATTACACGTTTAGATTGTAACATCCGCTTCCATGTGATATGCTTGATTATGACCTCGAGTGACAGATCGGACATATCCTTCGCATGTGCTTCTCTGTACATTGAGCTATTAAAACTTTCTATATGACCACCCGTCTTCTCGGGCCATTACTTTGTCTCAGAAATAGGCGCTAGCTAGTACCATATTAAATCATTAGTCAAGAAACAATCAACAGTTTTCCTGTATAATTGTCTTGAAATTGAGATGCTGCCCTTTCAAGAATTATGGGTTAAAGGCAATTTCATTGACATATATAACGGAGATCCATTTCTAGCTATGCTACGTCAATTTCTAGCTATGCTACGTCAATTTCTAGCTATGCTACGTCAATTTCTAGCTATGCTACGTCAATTTCTAGCTATGCTACGTCAATTTCTAGCTATGCTACGTCAATTTCTAGCTATGCTACGTCAATTTCTAGCTATGCTACGTCAATTTCTAGCTATGCTACGTCAATTTCTAGCTAAGCTCCGCCCGCCTTTTAGTGTGTGTTGGAATTGATCTGAAATGTTGAAAGCTTCATTTTCACAATCTAAATTTCAGAGAAATAAATAAACATGCCACCATTGATTTTTACAGATGGCCACCGGACAAGCTCCCAGTCAAACTAGTTTCAAAATATTCAACAGAATTTATCAAACTGAAAGACTGTACACTTTAGTTATAGACTTGTAAATTAATGAGCATATTTTCTGATAACTCGTGTCAACACATTTAACAACACATTTTGTGTCAACACAAATGAACACATCTAAAGTCGAGGTTCAAGCATATCTTTTACAAGACAATCATCCAGTGATGTGGGAGTGGTGGTAGGTGATGGGAAATAAATATGTAAATCAGATAATTTAGGAGTAAAATGGTTAATATTATGTATTTGATCTGAATGTAAACCTTTTCCTTATACATGTACAATATAATATCATTAGCCTTCAATACAGCCAGCATCCACTGTTAAACACAGTTACTGTAGTGCTTAAATTCTCATTAGCAGCCCTTTAACCACTCAAGATGGCCAAAAATGGCTTCTGGGAAAATGTCAATTTGCAGACCAAGAAATGACTATTTTTGAAAATTTACCACTGGAATGACTGGCTCGTTAACCGAGCCAGCCATTCCAGTGGTAAATTAAAAAAAGTAGTCTTCTCTTTGTCTGTAAACAATTATTTATCAAGAGCATCTCATAAGCAATTTTTTGGCCATCTTGAGTGTTAAATTGTTTAACACAATTATAATATATATTTACAGATATAATTAGTAATGCCTTTACTAAGTTAATTAATGATGATCTAATTATGAAAGAATCTTGGTTACCTTGTATCAAATGATTGCGACATCAGTTTAACCCTTTGACCACCAAATTACCATTATCCGTTACTACTTAACGGTATCTATGGCAAATTCCCCACTCTTCCAGGATTTGGCAGCCAAGGATATATACTATGTAATTATTTGTTTAACCCTTTAACCGATGAATTCCCCATATCTCAATTTTAAAACAACCATACAGGAAAATGGCAGAATATTTCAAAATTAATTTGACTGGAAGTCGGCATATGGCTTCCAGTTAAATCATTTCAAAATATTCAACAGCATAAGTTCTATATCGAAAAGAATATAATTTTTCTGGAATTTGTCAGTGAAAGGGCCAAAAACACCTTCTGTAGTGGTCTTCAGAAATGTCTACATGCAGACCCAGAAGACAAGTTTAAAAAATTCTAAACTGGAATGACTAGCTCGGTAACCGAGCCAGTCATTCCAGTGGTACATTTTCAAAAATAGTCTTCTCTTGGTCTGCAAATTGCTCATTGAGAGAATTTAAATTTCCTGAACAAATTTAAAGCTTAAAAGGTTAAATAGCTCAAAATAAAAAAACCACAAAATGTGATGACTAAATGTTTTATTAAGAGTTTCAATAAGAAATTAATATTTGACCCATATTCACAAGAAACTAGGCCAGATTGATCCAGTTGTTCAAAATTGTTTCTAGCTGGCAAGGGAAATAACTCTGCTACATACCATATACATTGGTAGACAGCAAAAATGCATTACAAATTTCACATACAAGTGTTAGATCTAAAGGCATATCAGATGCAAATTTAAACTTTAATATACTAGTAATTTTTTTACCCTAACACTTAAATTTGTTCAAGAAAATTTCAATATTCTCATAGAAAATGTCCATTTGCAGACTAAGAGAAGACTATTTTCCAAATTTTACCACTGGATTGACTGGCTTGGTTATTGAGCCAGTCATTCCAGTGGTCGATTTTTGACAATAGTCTTCTCTTAGTCTGCAAATGGACATTTCCCAAGACCACTGCAGAAGCTGTCTTCGGCTGATATGAGTGTTAATAGTCTCATCAAATGTCCATTTGCAGACCAAGAGAATATCTTAGAAAACTCGCCACTGGAATGACTGACTCGGCTAAATATTCCTTTCTTGGTTTGCAAATGGACAATCTTGAGACCACTGTTGAAGGCATTTTCAGCTGCTCAATCATTAACCCTTTGCTGCCCCTGTAGCGGCCCAGGTCACCCCGCTCACTCCAGACTGTAACGGCCCAGGTCACCCCGCTCACTCCAGACTGTAATGGCCCAGGTCGCCCTGCTCACTCCAGACTGTAACGGCCCAGGCCACCCCATACTTTATCAATGGCAATGCTAGCAAAATTTTTCCTAGAAGAGTGCTCTCCCTTTAACCGCTCACCGTCTGTCTTATGCAGGCATATTTGTGCGGTGAAATACGGTACCAGTGTATGTGCTGAAGTTATTTTAAGAAGATTGGCAGCTTGCCCACCTTCCAGATGCAGTAATATCGCAAAAACTTCATCAAAGGGCATCTGGAGATTTAGTTTATAATCACAGAGCATTGTCAGATATCCTATTGGTAAAGTATGGGGGCGCCCTGGGCCGTTTACAATCTGGAGTGAGCACAGACGTAATTTCATTTATTTAAATGGATTTTTTTTTTCATGATTGAGAAAAATGTCAAATTACGAAGTTTTGAAAATTAATTTAGTCCACACAGATGTAAATATATTCAGGCATGCAAGGGTTAACGGGTTAGCAAAAACGTCTTATGATTAACCCTTTCAATGACAAATCCCTGAAAAAGGGACGATTCTTTGACGATTTATAGCGTATTCTGTTGAATATTTTGAAATATTCAACAAACAGTTTTCCTGTATGGTTGCCTTGAAAATCAAATATGAGGAATTCATCGTTGAAAGGGTTAATGTGACTTTGTAATGATGCAGAAAGTTTGATGGCTTATTTAGTTAGTATTAGAGGTAGCTTTTCTGTGTGTGTGTGTGTGCGTGCGTGCGTGCGTGCGTGCGTGCGTTTCACATGAATTATTGCACATAACTATACAACTTGAGTATTGTACTTAGTCCTGAATATATCCACGTCCGAAAACATACTAAGATAAGTACGACAAAGCAGTAACACCTGTCGTAAGTCACACACTTATAGAACCACAACGATTAGTCACAATAGACAAATGGTCACTTAATATCCTGTCATAAATGACCATATTAGGGTATCAGTCCATTTTAATCTATCCATAAGTATGAATATCAAAAGATATTTAAACTGTTTGCCTGCTGAATTTCTGCAGGTGGGTAACTTTGGACCTGCTTAATATTTTGAAAACAATTTTACTGAAAGTTCTTGGTGGTTTAACCACCACAAATTTTCAGTCATATTGTTTAAAAAATATTCAGGCGGTCCAGAAATTATTGTCTGGTGGCTTGCAGCCTGTGAGTTAGTTACGCAACAGATTTTAAAATGCTAACCGTCAAGATCTCATAAGAAAATTTACATTTCTGGTTTATAAATATCCATTTGCAGTTCAAGAAGATTATTTAAAAAAATTTACCACTGGAATGACTGGCTCGATTATCGAGCCAGTCATTCCAGTGGTCCATTTAAAAAAAAATACTTCTCTTCGATTGCAAATGTACATTTCTCAAGACCAGTGTAAAGACTGGTATTGGTTGGCTTACCCATGAAAATGTGAAGCAACCTGCGATAGAGATGGCTAATACATAAGTAAGTGTGGAAATGTAGATCTTCCATGCTGGCTAACACATGATCATGGCTACAGTTACCATTGAAATAGCTGTTTAGCTACAGGGATGTAACTGGACACTCATACATATACAATAGGTTAATCTCCCTAGGCAGAAATTATATAGCCATAAAACCTGTCAAAATACATCAGTGGGCTTACACTCTCTAAGAAGACAACTCAACTCTGTAGTACATAACAGATAGATAAATTAAAATTCATATATCTCTGCCATTTACTGATAGATCTTTATATTTTCTTATAATGTCAGGCTGCTGACCTGGAACCAGTTTTATCATTCTACGGTGGAGCGCTAGAGAACAAGCCGGTGGAGGCCATTTTGGAGATGTATAAATGCATTAAACAAATAGTGCAAAATCCAAGATGCCCACAGAGAAAACCAACTAATCAGATTCGCTTGAACAAATAAGGATCTCTAATGCCCTAAGGACACTTCCTGCCAAATTTGATTGAAATCAGCCGACTGCTTCCGAAGAAGTTGCTTAAAGCATAAGTTGACGACGGATGAACGACGGAGGGCCACCATTGGTCCGGTGACAGGTGGTGTAGGTCAGGAGATACACATACACACATCCATTGGTAATAGTGACAATGAAAACCAGTACCAAAATTTATTATTATTATTAAAAATAAAATAAAAATATTCAAGATGTTGACGCAAATTATTCACAATTTTCCCGATTTCTTTTAGTTTATCATACAGATGGTTTTTTTTAGCGAATGGAGATATATCAAAATATTGAAGAATTGTGATCTCCTAAGTTGGGGCCCTCTTCAAGATAGACACTGGAACTCCAACAACAATGTTACTTTACCCGACAGTGGTATCAAAGATAGAGCTATATAATTTGGCTTTACTTAATCCTTTCAACGTCAAATCCTTGAAAAGGTACACTCTTTACCATGTATAGCATATTCTGTTGAATATTTTGGAATTAATATGACTGTACGCCATTGTTGCCTAAGGCAGCAATGTTTTCCAGTCATATTGATTCCAAACTATTCAACAGCTTTCCTGTTTTTTCAACCCAAGATTGAAATACAGGGAATTTATCCATGAAAGGGTTAACTATATGGTCAAATTGTGACGTGATGAACAGGTAATCATGTAACAAAAATAAATAAATGTTATTGAAAATAAATAGAACATGAACAATCAGGGACTGCAAACCCTCCCTGTTTTTGTCACATTGCAAAGATTTTTTGATTTTCAATTTTCTGGAATTTTTCAAACTTTCTGGATGACACCAAACATTATGTATTCCTAGTGTACAGTCACACCATATCGTGTGTTAAAATTTGAGCCAAGTCGGACCAGTAGTTTCCAAAAGGTGGATAGATCCAGAATTTAATCCAATACATACCCAGGCTATTTTATCCAGATCATGGCCAAAGTCTGGGGGAAATCCTTTTGCAGGCTAAGTTCCTTTGTTTTGTTAAAATTTGAGTCAAATCAGATAAGTAGTCTGTGAGATACAACAGATTCAAACACACTCACTCACTCACGTACGCACACACACAAAGATAGACAGACAAATATACAGACTGAGGGACAGAGACAGAGAGACCCTATCACAATACTCGCTTCCCCCTACAGGCGGGAGTAATACAACTATTGAAACTAAAAAGTACAGTTCAGCACAACAAAGATAGGAGAGAGAGAGCCACCGTGAGTGGGAGCAAGATGGAGTTAGAACGAAGGGGATTTCTGACTTGATTTTACAAAAAATACTGTCTAGTAATATCAAAGACAGAGGTATATTTCAGCTTTACCTATGATGAACCTTTCTAGTTTTAGCCATGCCCCGCGCATCCCTAGTTAATCTCCGCCCACACCTCGCTCGTGATGGGATCGATCGATCACTGAACTTGTTGACTATCAATTTCCCGATTACTATAAAGGGAAACTTGTTGAATATTTTGAAACTACTTTGGGTGCTGTTGCTGGCATAGGCACCTAGTCTTAAAATATTCAACAGAATGTTTATTAAATGGTAAAGACATACAATTCGTACGTGTCAGACTATTAAGCATTAAAGACGGACTATATCGCTTCATTCATGAGGTCATGATTATGATGACATCCTACACGTCACATAGTTGATTATGATGTCATTTGATGGATGGATAAACTTGTAAAGGTCCATTGCATAAAAATGTGACAGGATCCAGATGACAGAGAGAGAGAGAGAGAGAAGAGTGGGTGAGGGATGAAAGGGGGGGGGGGAGGTCTTCTAACTTTGCTGACTTGCAGTGGCCCTGAGCAATATCCATTTACAGGCCAAGATAGAATTTCTAACGAAAAATGTTTTTCCTGCAAGCAATAAAAAAAATGTAACACTGGAATGGATAGATCTGTAACCAACAGTGGTACATTGTCTAAAATAATCATTGCTCGATAAACAAATAGAGTTTCTTCAAGACAATTACAAAACATCAATATTGACCAAAAATGGTGAATACTTTAACAGTCAATCCAGCCCAAAACAATACCTTACAGCGGTCTTGAGGAATGTTCATTTGTAGGTCAAGAGAAGACTATTTTTACAAATTTACTACTGGAAGAATAACTGGCTCGATGAACGAGCTAGTCATTCCAGTGGTCAATTTTCAATCTTTTTTGGACATTCACTAGGAAAAGAACCATGGATGAAAACTGATCATTAAAGTTTAAATGCAGAATTTCATTCCGGATCTGTGTGCTATCAACAAGTTGAGTGTTTCTTCATCATTTAACACTCAAGGCGGCTGAAACGGCTTCTTCGATGGTCTTGAGAAAATGTCCATTTGCCGACCAAGAAGACTAATTTTTGAGAATTTACCACTGGAATGACTGGTGTGGTTATCGAACCAGTCATTCCAGTGGTACATTTTCAAAAATAATCTCTTGGTTTGCAAATGGACATTTTCTATGAGAAAATTAAAAATTTCTTTAACAAATTCGAGGGTTAACCCTTACCACTCGGATGTCAATATTCTCTTTTACTGCGTTAATAGCAAACATTTTCCAATAATTTTGTTGAAAATTGTACACCAGTTCATCTTTTAATTTAATCAGAAAATTTGACATCAGTGCTGTAAGGGTTAAAGGGTTAAGAAGAATAAGCCAGGCAAATTGCATAGCTAAGAGGTCAAAAGGTCAAACTAAGTAGCCAAGCATTGTGACATTACACACTTATGTTAAAGACTTCATGGCATTGCATCTGCCTTCATTATAGAACTTATCAAACATGTGAAACAAAGACAGCAGCATAATACAGGGATCCACCATAGCTATGCCCCGCCCATGTCCAGCTAAGCTCCACCACCTCCTCCCCCCACCCCACCACCCTTTACATGTGTTGGAATCAATTTGAAACCAGAATTCCCAGAATCTAAATTTCAATGTAACTATACAGGCAAGATGCTGAACATTTCGAATCTAATTTGAATGTGGGGCGGGGGGGGGGGGGGGGGGGGGGGGGGGGGGCAAGTACTCAGTCAAATTAATTTCAAAATATTCAACTGCATATTTATTACATTGCAAATTCATCACAGACCTATAATTTGAACAATTTTGTGATGGACTTTTTGATTTTCTTTTGTGATGGACTTTTTGATTTTCTTGGTGGAGCTTCGTCATTATAATGGTGACATCAGCTAAGACTGACGTTATTTATTATGATGTCACATACTTGATTGACAGATCCGATTCCTCCATTCTCATGCGTGTCATGCTACAAGCATCAGAGCTTGAGGAAATTATAAAAACTAATCTCTTTAAATTTAGTCATAAACAAGTAATCATGTAACAAAATAAAGAAATATTCTAAAATTAGTTAATAAATACAATATAAATTATCGAAAATTAAAAAATATAAAGTACAAATTAGCACTATAAGAGTGTGAATCAGCATTTCCCACCATGACATATGGTGTAGGAAAGAAATTCATTAACAAGTGAGTAATACTTAGTTTTAAGAATACATGTATGCTGAAAATAAATTGATTTAATATTGTTGTTGCCAGGCAACAACTTTCAATCATTATTTTCACCTTTTAACCCTTTAAAGGCTAAATTTGATCAAGAAAATCAAAACATTTTGTTTTTAAATGTTCATTTACATGATAAGACCATACTGGTTTTTTTTTGTAAATTTACCATTGAAATGACTGGCTTGGTTATTGAGCCAGTCATTTCAGTGATAAATTTTCAAAAATAGTTTTCTCTTGACCTGCAAATTGACATCCCTCAAACCTACTGCAGAGGCCGGTTTTGGCTGGCTTCACCATGAAAGGGTTAAAGGGTTATTTTTTTTAGCAGATATGTCATATGGCTCCCATAAAACTACGGTACGGCAAGAAAGTGATACAATGATATATGTAAATAATTATATTAAATGAATACTCACTCTGTGTCGTTCCATATGCATTTCCTAATAATGTGACCAAATAAGTTAACCTCTTCAACACAAATGACTAGATATGACAAGATCTATACAACATAAACATATCTGGTTGCATGTTCTAGAAATAATCTGATGAAAGCTAGGCATCCATTAGCATGTTTGTGACTGCGAGTCAATAGACATTTTAGCCGCAAAGACATAATCATGGGGAATATCTCTTATATCTCTTAATTAATATTAATTAATTATATCTCTGGAGCGGCTAAATATTTTGAAAACAATTTGACTGAAAGTTGTTGGTGGCTAAGCCACCAACAACTTTCAGTCAAATTGTTTTCAAAATATTCAGCATGTCCAGAGATATTGACCACTAAAATTATTGTCTGGTGACTTGGAGAAGTCAGACAGTTATTCAAGCAAGAAATCATGTATGACAATGCCTCTCTATCAATGGATACGGAAATGTGCTAATAATGGCGTCCATTTCTCGCTAGGCTCAGCCAACTTTATATGCGTGTTGGAATTGATTTGAAACATGTAAATATGAATTCCCAGAATCAAAATTTCCAAGGTAACTATACAGGTAAGCTGTTGACTATTTTGAAATTAATTTGACTGGGAGCTACTGCTGCCTGAACGTTTATTAAATTGTAAATTATGAAAGACTTACAATTCATAAACAAGCAAGGGACAATTTTCGTGATGGAATTATACGTCATTTTGATTACGACGTCAGTTAATTAGTGACGTAATTGATCATGTCAGATACTTGAGTGACAGATCAGATCCCTCCATAGCCGCACATCTATTGAATTTATTAGAATAGATTTTTTATGTATATATACACTAACTAACATAACTTTAAACGTAGTTTGACTCTAATTTTATAGCCTAGTAAGGTCGCAGCAGCCGCATCCAGTCAGTTTCAAAATAGTTGATAGCTTATTACTCAGTATAGCTCCTCTTAACCCTTTCATGACGAAGCCGCCCAAATATGGCCTCGGCAGTGGTCTTGGGAAATGTCAATTTGCAGGCCTAGAAAAGATTATTTTTGAAAATTTACCACTGGAATGACTGGCTCGGTAACCGAGCCAGTTATTCCAGTGTTAAATTTTCAAAAATAATCCTCGCTTTGGCCTGCAAATGGACATTCAATAAGCAAATAATTAGATTTTCTAGATCAAATGTAGCCATTAAAGGGTTCAAAAAGATAGGATGTGCGAAATTACGGTTGCGAGGGTGTGGAGCACGTGTAAGCCATGTCGAGTTTCACAATCTAATTCAGATGTATATTAATAAGAGATTCTGCCAATCTTCTGGTACATCTTGCACAGAAATGAGGTAATTGGTCATTTAATAATGAGTTAGTTTAACCATTAATGGTTAGAATTGGTCAAGAAAATTATAATATTTGCTTAACAAATATCCTTATGCAGGCCAAGAGAAGACTATGTTTGAAAATTTACCACTGGAATGGCTGGCTCTGTTATCGAGCCAGTTATTCCAGTGGTAAATGTTAAAAAATAATCTCTTGGCCTATAATTGGACATTTCTCATGGCCTTTTCTGGATGGTTTGACCACTAAAGGGTTAAACTATTTCAAAAGTACAGTACAGCTCTGAAATAAATTAGAATGTTTTCAAAACAAAATAAAATGCTCTGCTGAATATCTTGAACTTACCGTATTTTTCCTATTAACCATTTAACACTCATATCAACCAAACACGGCTTCTGCAGTGGTCTTGAGAAATGTCGATATGCAGACCAAAAGATGACTATTTTTGAAAATTTGCCACTGGAATGACTGGCTCGATAACCGAGCCAGTCATTTCAGTGGTAAATTTTCAAAAATAGTCTCTTGGTCTACATATGGACATTTTCTATGAGGAAATTGAAATTTCTTTAATAAATTCAATGGTTAAAGGGTTAATAGCATATCACTTAATCCTTTAAACCATCAAATTTGTTCAAGAAAATTTAATTTTCTCTTAGAAAATGTCTATTTGCAGATCAAGAGAAGAGACTTAAAAAAAAAAATTTACCACTGGAATGACTGGCTCGATAACCGAGGCAGTGATTCCAGTGGTAAATTTAAAAAAAAAAAAGGTCTTCTCTTGGTCTGCAAATGGACATTTCTCAACACCACTACAGAAGCTGTTTTTGGCTGCTATGAGTGTTAAAGGATTAATAGAAGCATACACCAGGACTCATCAATCATGTCAATGTCAGCCCCTACATGTTCTTAGCGCTTTAAAAACGGGAAAAACTCCTTAATACAAGACTCTGCATCCCGGTTTAGGATCCGATTAAATTAATTCTAAAATATTCAACAGAACATTTCTTGCATTGTGTTCAAAATTGTACTAATTAACATGTTTCTGTTTTAGTTATGGAAACATTTATGAGCTGTACTTTATTTATGGTGTTACAGAACACTATACAGTTGTGATATTAGGCTTTTTACTGTCTCTGTAACCATCGAGCAAAACTGAACTAGCTAGTTCCAAATTCCATTGTAGCGCTTCTAATAACTGGGCACAATGGTCGCGAGTTGCTACGCCGAGTCGGAACAATTGTTCAACCTTTAGAAACCGCGTCGCTCGTTCAATGTCCCAGTGACTCCGACATAGAGCGGCGTGACATTCCTCATCTGTTACACCCATTACATGATTTTGAACTTGGTGAATTTTGTCACGCGGCGATGTTGATGATGGTAGCGATGCTGCAGCGCACGCTCCTTCATCAACGTTTGATTTTGTTGGAGAGTGAGTTCTACTGTTAAATTGTTTCACATCAGAAGGGTATGTATGCGATGAATGTTCAGATTTATTAACAAATGACGATGAGCCTGATGAGGATGATGATGATAGTGAACCCTGTATTTTAAGCGATTGGCGACCGAGAACGCGTCCACTAGACGGCGACGAATGTGATGGTGATTGTGATGAATGTGATGGCGATTGCGACGAATGAGCTTTATTCTGACCAACTGGTATGAAGCCCGTCATACCAGACCATGATATTGATGGGGATTGAGTCACTGAGTTACTTGACCCTGATGAGAGATTTGATGGTGATTGTGTGAGTCTGGAGTCTATATTCTCATAGTCAACCTCGTACTTAGTGCCATACCTCACAGGAACAACTGATTTTACAACACGTGTATTATTAACCTGAGCACCATCTACCGAAAATGGTTTCACTTCTGCCAAATTTGGTGTACGGCCCTCACCCTCAACAGCACCCTTGCTTTTCTGGCGTCTTTTTCTGTCCGCAAGCAAAAAATAATGTGTATGACTGAGTTGCTTCCCTTGTTTTTTCACAGCATGTATTCGTGGAATCTTATCCGTGTCTTGAGAATCATTGTCAGTGAAATCTTGTGAGTAGTCACGCGGAGGAAGGGGAGGTGCAGAATTAGGATCCCCTGTAGAGCTATGATTATTCATATTGGACACATCATCATCATCAGTGATGTCGGAGTCAAAAGACTCCCATGATTCACTACCCTCAGAGATGGGTTTGTAAACGGTGGGTTTCTGGATGACATGAGTTTCTGACCAGGAATTTAGCACTTTATTCAGTTCTTCCTTGATGTTCTGCCGTGCTACGCTGCTGGATGCTGTTTGTATGTTTTGTGGATTATTTTCATACGGAACTTGTTCATATTTAACATCTAATGGGAAGTGAGCGGGTGATGATCTTATCTCACTTCTTGACACACTGTGCTGATAAGATGATGATATTGCTAAGGAATCCTCATGAGATATTTCACATGGCACTTCATCATAGTTAGCGGCTACATTAGGTGATCTTTTCCTCGTTCTAGTTCTGTGTGGTGCCTCTCGATGTGACTGTGTCTCAACTTCCTCTGGCACTTCATCGTATCTTTGCAGAGGAGTTGATTGACTCCGACAACCAGTATTCTTTAGCTTGGAAGATGACTGACTACTGCTATTAGTGATAATTGTATCCAATGAAAAATTACTAAGCGTATCGTTCAGCCAATCAAATGCTGTACTCTCTTTCATGTTAGAGTTTACGTTAGCAGCAAACGAGTTCATATCATAGCCCTGTAATGGACCAATGGTTGGTGTAGGACTATTATGTACAGCCAATGGTGATGATGATGGTGCTGGAAGAACAGGTGACATCTGTGATGGTGAATGTATGGGAGTATGTGCAGCACTCGAGATATGGAGCTTATCACAAGGTGGAACTGAATAATACTGAGATGTAACAACATGTGAGGAAACTGTGTTTGTAACATTAGTGCTTGCTTTATTTACAAAAAGAGTTGGGACTACGCCATCACTCCCAGATTGAGTCTTCATTTGTGCAGCTGCATTAACTGGAATTTCATGCTGTATTTGAAGGATATTGGGGTTGACAGTAGATTGCTGTGCAATGGAATGTGATGAGTATGGAATTTGTGAAGGTAAATTTGCTGACGGTGCAGAACTCAATGATGTAAAAATAGTCTCAGGAATTGCTGGTGCAGACGGTCGTAAGCCGGATGAAAATCCCACTTGAAATGGGTCACGCTGCTCATCTATTAAGGGATGTGGAAGTTCGATATTGCCATACATACTGGTATTCGGTGTCATTAATGTATCAAATAGTGATAATGGATCTGTGGCGCCAGGTATATTGTGCACCTGAGAGGCTTTACGTTCTGCCTCATCACTTAAATCTATCAGAGGCTTTTCATCTCTCTTCACACGCGGCTGAGACTGTGGGGAGGGTTGAGATCTGACGGTATTTACAAGACTACCCGTTACATGTGCTACTTGTGCCTGATTATTAACCTTCGTCTGATCATGATGACCTTTTGTTTGCCTAGGAACGTCATCATCAACCTCATTGTGGAATTTCGAATAGGAGAATAAACGTCCAGATCCAAGCTTCTGATATGTAAAAGGCCCTACAAGTAAGAAAGCAGAGGATATTGAATCATTAGCATCAGCTTAGCTACAGAAACTGATATCAAGATGGCTGCCTCGAAGACGTTTAAGATTTTATATAGAGGGATCCATTTCTAGCTAAGCTCCACCCACTTTATGTGTGATAGAATCGATTTGAAACTTGAATTCCCAGAATTACAATTTTAAGGTAATTATACCGCTAAGATGTTGAACATATTGAAAAGAATTTGACATGGAAGAGGGGACGTTGCTGCAAATTGTGCTGTTGTGCTAGGCAGCTCCCACTCAAATTAGTTTCAAAATATTCAACAGAATGTTTATTAAATAGTAAATACATACAATTCGTACAACTGACAAACTATTCTAAGTTTCTGATGGAGACGTTCTGTCGATCATTATTGTTACGTCAGCCTACATGCTATGTAATTGATCATGATGTCAATTACTTGAGAGTGACAGATCAGATTAATCAATTGGTTAAAACTACATAGTGATTTCATAGAAGCTGATTTTTAAGATGGCTTACTGATGGCCATATTGTACTGATGGCCATATTGTATTTCACATTTGGACCAATGCTTTTTAGGAATCCTTCCCATTACAGACCAAGTTAATCTTTCAGAGTTTTGAAAGAATCATTCAAAGCTACAGAGAGTCATACATGAATTTCAGGATGGCTGCCTGGTAGCCATTTTGTATTGTGAATCCAGTCCACTATTAGATGGATCCATTTCTAGCTATGCCCCGCCCATTTCTAGCTCAGCTCTGCCCATGCTTTAAACGAAATCATGGATTTCTTTTTTCACGAGAGAGTTGATACTTATCTCCCTAACATTCTCGTAGATATTCCCAAATATCGACTTTCACTCTATAAACACTCAGGTTAAAAAAGTTAGATGGCCCTACTGGCCAGGTAGGCAGATGACAATCCGGCGGATGCCAGCCCCAACCTCGCGCATGTGCAGACTAGCACTTCCTCTGACTAATTTATTGGCTGACACACATGCAACTTAAGAAAGCCTGAAGACCGAGCCTCTGTGGAGTAGAGGCCGGGCCCGTGTTAAGGAGGTATGTATCAAGCCTCTTGTGAAAAAAGAAATCTGTGATTTCGTTTATTTCACTTCAAGGGTATACTTACTTCCCTAACACTCATTGATATTGCCAGAATTCGTCAGTGAATTCAGCGAGAGGGAGGCGAGGTCAAAAGACCAGCTGTTCCCTATGCACTTTTCTGCGTTTAAGGCACTAAACTTCTGAAATTGTGTGAAAACGCAACCAGAGAATGACTTGAACATCGGATAACACAACCAATGGCATTGAGAATATGTCATATGCGCTCCCACACAGGCCCCCCCCCCAATTTTTCTAGGGAGGGAGATAGAATGACCTCAATGTCCCATACGCTGTCAACGTACAAGTGCCATGCACTATAGGACATAAGATGAACAGGCTCCATTTTTGTATACTCTCAAGAATGAACCACATGCACATAAAAACACGTACCATCACCATATTAGAGCGAAGGGTTTACGTGACAAATACAATCAACAATGAACAACACACAGACAAGACTGACCTTGTGAATTTCTTGTTGCTGTCATCATCTCCCCATATGTGAAGACTGATGGAGATCTGACAAATGGTTGTTTCCATTGATAAATTGTGATGTATATAAAAAATGAGAAGACCATCAAAAATTGTACACCTAAATTATTTTATCAAAATCGATAAGGCGAGAAGATTCAAGGTGTCACGGAGGTAATGGTCGGTAAAACGTGACTCACAGTGACACTGGGCTACCGACATAATGTTGTCCACAGGGACCCCATTAAACAGGGCAGTGGGAGCCACTATGCCGTGAACACTGTGAGCTTTCGCAAAGTCAACTTGTTTACCTGTGGCGGATTTGTGACAAAACTGAATACATTCTACAATCCACCTGGAAATGGTGTCCTTGGAAGCCCTACCATGAGGTTCAATATACGACAACCATAACGCTGTAGGATCCGTCCACCATTCCTGTGTACGTTGTTTGTACCTGTTAAATGCGCGGAGTGGACACCTTGCTTTTGAATTAGGATCATATCTAGTCAAAGCTGGTAAAAATATGGGTTGACCTGGATATTTCAAAGACTGATTTTTAGCCATGAAATTTATCCTATGTAGAAGCCTAAGGCCTTCCCCTGTAACCACATAACGGTCTGCCTTGACTGATAAGGCATGAATTTCGCTTCTCCACCTAGCCGAGGCCGCAGCAGTTAAAAATAGTTTTAAGTGTCAACATTTTCATAGAAATGGAACTTAGTGTTTCAAATGGCTTATCTGCTAATACCTGAAGCACTAGTGATAAACTCCAAGACGGAATCACTGGGGGATTCCTTGGTCTTAGATTGCCCATGCCTTTAATTAAAGTATTTAATGTACTTACTTCATCACTTCCCATATTATCCAAGCAAGGGATAACTGTCATTAAAGCTGACTTGTAGCCAGCAAGAGCTGGGCTTGAGGCTATAGGCATCATACAGGTTACAGTGGAAATCGGCTACTACCCGAATAGATGCATCCATTGGATTAACTTCTTTTTGAGCACCATTCTGCAAATCTGTTGATTTTATAATTATATGCTCTGGAGGTTGACCCCCTTCTGGCTTTTGCCATAAACATGGCTGCTTGCTCAGAAAAGCCCTCTTTAATTCTAGATTCCTTGACAACATCCATGCAGTCAATCTGAACATTGACGGATTGTTGTGAAGGGCCGTGCTCTGTAAGATAATATTGTCCATCAGAGGCGGAGGAACCGGATTGCAGACCTGAAGGTCCAGCAGATCCGCATACCATGATCGGCGTGGCCAATTTGGGGCGATCAGAAGCACTTGGCACTCCTCCTGTCTGATTTTCTGAAGAATTCTTGGAATCAGGATTGCTGGAGGGAATGCGTATGCATACATTCCCACCCAGCTGATAGCTAATGCATCTGTTGCGATAGCGCTCGGATCTGGAATCGGAGAGATGTACGTCGTCATCTTCGCTGCGAATAAATCTATGTTGGGTTCCCCAGTGGTTGAACAGACGATCCGCCACACTCTGATTTAGTTGCCATTCCGTAGGCAAAACACTCAACCTTCCCGGAATATGAACTGCTTTTAAGGTGATCCTGTGATCCAGGCACCAGCAAAGCAATTTCTATGTCATCATACAGAGACTGGGCGACTTCGTTCCACCATGGCGGTTTATGTAAGTCACTACTGTTGAATTTTCTGATCAAACCAGAACAATCTTGCCCTGAACTTTCATTAAGAAATGTTCCAGGACCAGCACTACTGCTCGTAATTCCAGTAGATTGATATGTTCTTGTGACTGATCCAGATTCCAAATCCCTGAAATTGCGGCTTCTTCCAGGCAAGCTCCCCATCCCTCCATTGATGCATCTGTATACATCGTTATCTGAGGGTGGGGAGGAGTGAGCAACACCCCCGCCAGATTCTCTGTTACCATCCACCACTGAAGGTGGTGAATACGAGGCTCCAATACCGGCATTTTGAGTCCAGTGATCCTGTACTCTGGGTCCACTGTGTCATGAGAAACAGCTGGATAGGCTGCCTGCGTAAAGCTGCCTGTGGAATGACTGGTTCCAATGAAACCATCAACCCCAGTATTCTCAAGTAAACCCGTGCCAGGACATGATGACTGTTGACTATTAATGTGATGAATACTTGTACCCTCTACTGAGTAAGATAAACATATCCTATCTCTCGATCGAAGAACATTCCCAGGTAAACAAACTTCTGGGATGGAGTCAGCTCTGATTTTTTAAACTTGATTATCCAGCCTAAGTCTGTGAGGGTTTTTAGAACTATCTCCAGATTTGCTGATAGACTTTCCTGATTGTGTGCTTTTAACAGCCAGTCATCTATGTAAGTATGGACTGCTATGCTTCTCCTGTGGAGGTATGCTGTCATCGCAAGGACCAGCCTGGTGAAGACCCGAGGAGCTGTTGAAATTCCGAAGGGTAAAACCCTCAATTTCCACTGACGGCCCTGGAATGCAAACCTCAGTTACCGGCAAAAACTCCTCGCCATTGGACTGTGAAAATATGCATCTTTCAAATCTATTGATGCTATCCACATTCCCTTCTCCAACCCTAGCAACACAGATTTCACTGTTTCCATTTTGAAACTCGGCATGTCTACCAACTTCTTCAGTGGCTTGAGGTTGAGAATTGGTCTCCACCGTCCAGTGCTTTTTGTCACTAGGAACACGGTTGAATAGAAGCCTGGATAATTTTGTGCCGGTTGAATTGCTCCTTTTTGTATGAGGGAATTTATTTCCTCCTCTATACACAACTGTTGATCTGTCTGGATCTCTTGGATTTTGAGTCCAGATCGGAACCAGAGACAGCTGCGATGGTGGACGTACTATCCAGTCAGGATGGTACCCGACTGAAAGCCATCGTAAGACTAAGCGGTCCTGAGTCAACCGCTCCAACTCTTGCCTGTGGAGGACCAGCCGGCCCCACACTAGTTCACCTAGGGAGAGGTGGACATGAGCAATGCAAGTGGCACAGTCCTTACCGTGGCAACCCGCCCATCAGGCACGGTTACCACGACCAGATCCTCGTGCACCACGGCCTGCACCGCGTGCACCTTGGTGCGCGGGTGCCTGCCTGGCTGGCTGCACTGGAGGAGCCTGCACCCCTCCCCTCGCAGCTGGACGGAGCGCACGCAGCCGATGCCGGCGCTGCGCTGGTGGCTGGCCTGTGACTTGACCACCACCACCCCGTTCCTGCTGAGGACTGTATGCAGGGGGCGGAGTGTGACCGCGTTCCATTCTGCGGAGCACTTCAAATCGCTCGCGCAGAGCCCTTCGCCAGGGTGACCATCTCTTGGAGGTGTCTATATCCCTCACCCCAAAAGAGACCTGGACCTGTCATAGGCATGCACAGAAGCCTATTGTACAGGTTCTGGGAAGGGCACAGATTGTCAAGTGCAAACATGCGCCGCGCCCGGACACTTCTGGTAACTGACCAGGCTAAACAATCCAGAGCCAGGTTAATACCATCCTGGATGGCCCTCTGGATTGTTACCGGACTTGCTTGGCGCGATGCGGATGCCGTTACTAACCCCTGTAATAGCTGGGAGACGTGCAAGGGCGCTGCGATGGACGCCCTCGAACTCTCCTCCGCATCGCGCAATGTGGTGTTAGGCGAGCTCAGCTCCTGTGTCAGACTGAGAGCCTGGCCACGTGTCTTCGCCTAGAGCAGCGCGATCATCCGCGCTGGGCTTAGGCACTACACCGTACTTCTGGTATTCATCAGGTACGATGCGGCATCGCTTTGCCACCTCGCGAGGGGCCTTCGCGAGACGTCCATGCGCCCTAATGGACGTCTCTGTCGCTGAGAACATATCCACGATATGCTCTGCTAGTGGCAGAGATGGTATCGCGGTAGCAGCCGGCTTCCCTGCTAGCCACAGGTGAAGGTCCCGCTGGCTAGCCGGCTGTTCCACAGTGAGATCTAGCCTGAAGTTGATTAGCCAATGACAAGCGTCAGACCAGTCTTCCTCTGTGGCTACCTGTGAATGCTCAACTAGGCATGGGTATTCGTCATCCTCTAGAACATTCACAGGTGATTGCGTGGCTGGAGGAACCGATATTCCTGGCAAACCAGTGAAAGCATGCAGGCCCGATAGAGCAGCCATGCCAAAACTAGTTTGACCAGGCACAGGCGCCGTGGCATTGCATGGGGTATAATTACTCGCCACACCACGGTCCTGGCCAGAACCAACTATACCATCGGTAAGCCGAGGTATGCAGTAATGCTGGCCATCGGCCCCAACACGGGCTAGCTTCTGCGCCGTGAATGCTACTCCTGCATGAGTAGACCCATGGAAAACGTCACCCGTGTTCCCCGCGAGGTGTGCATGTTCGTCAGTTTCTATGTCCACGACGCCAGAAGGCGAGCTCAGTAAATAATCCTCTTCTTCCTGACCAGAAAGAGTAGATTCCGGGTCAGCGAGAAATGCTAACCCGTACTGGCCAGGAAAGGTACCATAAGAGGTAGTGGTACCTATAGGGTGCGGATAATCCTGGGAATCCGATAAGTGGGAACCAGGCTCCAGCGACACCTGCCCACGAACGACCAGCGTGGCAAGCCTGCTGCCAGTGTTCTTATAGTGAGCGTCTGTCCCTTCAAAAGGGACCACCTCTGAATCTTGCGCGAAAACTGTTAAATCCCTAAGGAAAACCGATTCGGAGGTGGGGACTATTTGCTCCGGAGCAGGAGACAAAGAAGGATATGGCCTAGGGAGCATGCTGCGAAGCATCTCTGGAACCAAATCCTTAATGGTCTTTTTCATCTCTCCCAACATCTCTAGACGGAAGGCTTCCATATCCATGGTGGATGAAGCCTTCCTCTTACCCTTCTTACTACCACTTACACTCTCCCGCTCCTTCTTTGAGCGCTTCTCATCCTCAGACGCCTTATCCTTGGTCTGAAGCGGCAAAAAGTCAGACATGAGATCACTCCCCACTGTTTAATTAGATCACAGTTTAACAGTGGTCCACAAGAACTGCAAGTAAAGCATGGATGAGGGGCGAATCTAGGCTTAATGAAGCAAGCACAGTTGGGACAACCATGTTTCTGAAAGGCCACAAGACAAAGACAATGAGTATTTTAGTTAATGAATTAGTAAACTCAAACCAAAATAAACATGATAGGACCAATGGCCATAAAGACCATTATAAAAAATTTTCTTAGATAAACCAGTGTTGGACTCTATTTTGTTAATAAAACGTGCACTGCTGATTATGACGTCATATCTTCAAAAATAAGAAGGCAATCCGACTGGAAAACAATCTCCAGGTGTAACAGGGTTCGTACAGGTTTGGGAAAATCAAATTCAAGCACTATTTAAGCACTTTTCAAGGACAATATATATCATTTTCAAGGACTATTTTCCCATTCCGAACAACAAAATTTGAAGCAAATGATCGATCTCCTTGAGTTTACCTGAAATCTAAAAGGCAGTAATGTTGTTTTTATTTATTCTTAAACCCTTTATAGATCAAGACAGGTTAAGAAAATTTACATCATTGCTTAATGAATGCTCATTTGCAGGCCAGAAGAGCATTTAAAAAAAATTACCACAGGAATTGCTGATTCGTTTATCGACCCAGTCGTTCTAGTGATAAATTTTCAAAAATAGTCTTCTCTTGGCTTGAAAATGGACATTGCTGAAGACAATTGCAGAGGCCAGTTTTGGCCGGCTTAACCACTAAAGGGTTACATCTGAGTCCCAAAACTGGCCTCTGTAGGGGTCTTGTTGAGAAATGTCAAATTGCAGACAAATGGAAGATTAGTTTTGAAAATGTATCACTGAAATGACTGGCATGATAAAACAGCCAGTCATTCCAGTGCTATAGTTTCAAAAATAGTCTTATCTTGGTTAACAAATGAACATTTTCTATGAGCAAATTGTAAATTCATTGACACCAAATTTGGACATTATATGCTCAAGTTATAAACTTACCACAAAATGTAGTATCTGCTTTCTGAATCCTCCCTGAATAATTGATAAATGCTCCAACAGATGGAAAATCATGAAATAGTCAAATTGGTGATAAAAGATTGAGTTCCTTGAATTAAACAAAACTTAATGTAACATTCAAATAACACTCCAACATATAATACACAATTGTTCTGGTGGCACATCCTAACAATTACTGCTTCAGTGAGGAGACTTTGTCTTCCAGTTGTATAGACAGTGAGTGACACAGTTTCTCCTTCTGTTTTGATTTCTCTCTATGAGCATTGGCTTGTGCCAACATAGTAAGCTTACCCATATTCTCTGCTTTCACACACAATTTATCAGCAGATTCTAACAATGTTTTGCAGTCCAGGTCGGCTTGTATCTTTCTCTTCTTCAGTCCTTCTATCTCTTCAAGGAGGAGCTTCCTCTTCTGTTGTTGACTCTCTGTTTTCTCCTTTTCTCGTTGCCGATCCAAATAGGAACCATATCGCATCCTTGCAGAGTGTGCACTTAACAAAAGCTTACTGGTTATTTCAAAATTTTGTAATCCGCCAATGCTATAGTCACATATAATCCGCTTGGCAACTACAGTCTGCTCTTTCATGTTTTCACATTCAACTTCCTTGTTAATGGAGAAGCCACGCTCAACTTGTGCCTGGCCATGAGAGAGGACAAGTAGGAGTTTGACAAATCTTAGAAGTTTGCTATACATCTGAGCATTTATATGTTGGACAAAGAATTCATCCACCCTGTCCTTGTAATGGTCGAACTTTCTGAAGTCATTGGATCCACTTACTAAAATACTGTCAAGGAATGTATTGTACTCTTCTAATATACATTCCCCTTTACTAGAGTCAACCCATTGTCCAGCAATCACTAGTTTCACTACCCGCTTGAATCTATCTCTGCTTGCATGCTTATCAGATACCATAGTGTTGGGGTCAAGAGCACTTGGGGTCAAGAGCACTGAGGTTTCTCACCAGTGAGTAAGTTACAGGACTTTTGTTGAAAAGTTTTTCAATTAGCTTAATTAGAAACTGTTTACATTGTATACGAAATTCCATTTGTTGTCTGTCACTTAGCTGTCCAGAGCCTTTCTTCAGTGTCTCCTCTACTGGGAGGCCAATGTTCAAATCCTTATATAACAGATGATTGTCTTTATTTTCGATCTCAACACGGAACAGTTTATCAACAGAATGCGCTTTTTCAAGAATGTCAGGTTTAATGAATTTTCGCATGAGAGTTCTCACTGTTGATACCAACTCAGATGCCAGGAAAGGCACCATTGGTTTATCAGTCTGGAAATTTGTGAGAAAGGGAAGCAGTACTTGGGCCACTGATGTGAAAAACTCCAGCTTTGCGAGTAACAGTTTGTCTTTGCAAGCTTTAGATATAACCTCGAACGATTTACAAGTGGGCCTCGGTAAGGCCTTAGACTCAACTTTCTGTACATATATCTCGACAAATTGCCAAATCTGTAATGCTCTTTCGCAACTGGTACGTTCTCGAGCCACCTATGATTAGCATACTTTAACGGCATCACTACCAACTCTGATCCATCAGTTACACACATGTGATAATCTTCCCGACGAGCAGGCGAATCTTTGAAGAGGTAGTACAGGCTGCTAAGTACTGAGCAAATTTCCCAGTCTGATGCCACTGCGCCAGCTTTGAATGCATTATGCATGATGTGTAAGCCACACGAACCAATGTCTATCAGAGAATGACTAAAGTCCTTCTGGATTTGACTTTGTATACTCTTATAGAAGGCCCAATTTACATTCGGTCCATCCATGCTGATCTGCACCATATTGTTGATGTGTGGTACCTGGTCGAATACAGAAGTCCTGAAATGTCTGACCATGTCCTCTGCCGTGCCATGGCCTAGAAATGTTGAACCGAAATAACGAGTAACGACTTTAGCATTAGAATCTGCATCACTGGTTTGACTCCAGAACCTAACATGAATGTCCATTTGTTTTTCTTGTATTTTCTTATTGAGTGACTCGTCGAACAACACCACGAAAGGGCCATTGATTGCTGACACAAGATTCTGTTTCAAGTGATCTGCTATTCCAAAAATGGTCAAATATGCTGTTTTCTTTTCACCACAACTGAACTTGGATGCTATTACACTATCGGGAAACATTCGCCGGAATAATTCACCTATCCCTTGGTTGCTGATATAAGAAGCGTGTTTAGTAATTGTTTGCATTGTCCACAAAATTTCGGCTTCAAGAACTTGGTTGCGGGAAACAAAACTGGAAACACTTGTAGATGTAGCAGTAGCCTGTTTGTCAATGGTCGGCATCACAACAGTTTTCATTTGATCCCGTGGCGAGCTATTGCTACAACTCGTAGACGCAACTGGAGATTTTTTAATCAGAAATAAATCCAATAGGGAACCTTCAGTAGCTTTTTCAAGTTTGCGATGTTTCTCGCTTTTTGAGTGCGATTTGAGACCACTTTCTCCCATGGCACCAATTTCTATGTCTTTCCGACATATATTGCAACGTGGTTTCTGTATATCGCTCGTGACACTAACCCACCGCGTGAATAGGCGACACGGTGTTGGGAGAATTTATAACCGCTTTGCGGAAGGAAAATGGCTATCTATGGGCTTATTCGGTTGAAATTATACAATAATAATCAACGAGATGATCTACCGTATTTCGCTTAGCCTAGGCATCTATTAGGACAAGAGGTGTTCAATTTCCAACCAAACATCTCTGAGAAAGGGGGTGGGCTTATATTACAGTTTTCCCAAAAGTTTTCTAAAATTGATACCACGGAAATTCAACGTAATTTCTCCCTTAAAAATTCCCACCGCCTACGCCTATGTTTAATGTATACCTCAAAACATCACCGGGGAAGTGAAATTATTTGATTTGAGCGCCTAAATATTGCGTATCCTTTAATAAAGCTCGTTTATCACATCAAAATTAATCCACAATTTGATATAAAATGGCGCCACGAAAAAATACAAATCACGTGATTCGCCTCCAATTGAAGAGTTTATTTTAGAGCGAGTACTCGGATATAAATATTCTGGAATCGGGGACTCGGAACTCGGGAATATCCATGTATTATCATTGCGCGATAGGAACTGATTATTATACTGATTTAAAAAAATGGGTACCCGTTTGATAAACTCCCATTAGCGTATATCTCGCGAGAACATAAACGAAATCTAGGATTTCTTTTTTCACGAGAGAGTTGATACTTACCTAACTAATACTTTTGATATTGCTAAATATCGGCTTTCACTCAATAAAACACTCAGATTAAAAACAGTTAGGTGCCCCTACTGGGCAGGGAGTCAGAGGTAGTCCGGCGGATGCTCGCCCCACCACCGCGCATGCGCCGACTACTACTTCCTCTTTGCTCATTTATTGGCTAAGGGTTACATGCGGTTTTGTGCTACTTTACATTTTCTGCGCGCTTACCTTGTTTTTTACTCATTTGACGATTCTTGTACGTTCGAGGCATGTCGGAAAGAGAGGACTCACCTTTGGAAGGAGCTGGATCTCTTTATCAGGTGATTTCTTTGATATGCTAGCGTGTTTTGTCCCGGTTTAATGTGTTTCCGGGACTCGCGCTTACCGTGATTAGCGCCTGTTTGTGTTGGTTTTTTACAACATGGTGCTTCATAAGTCTCATTTCTCTTTGTGTTTTTGTCCACAGGTATCACGTAGAAGCTTTGATGGACTTCTCGGCACAAGAGGATATGTTTTCTCTCCACCACGGTTCCATTTCCTACTAATACTGTTAGGTTATCTAACCAAAAGATCTATGTTCAGTGAGTTGGAGACTTGGTATAAAGGTCTTCTCACTTTGCCCTCTTGATCCAATTCCTTCCCCTTCGGTGGAGAGAATGTAGAGGCGTACTATGGTGGAGTTCTCCGGTACATCACGTTGGATGGTTTGTCTGTACAAGTGTCAGGTATCTAATTATTGATAAACAAAAGGGGAGATAATTTCCTTTTTTGCCAATGCTAGAATTGGAAGGAGTTATCTCTGTATATCTGATTGTTGTGTACTCGAAATGCCAATTCAACGGGAATGTTCCGGTTACTTATACAATTCGTTCTTGCACTTGGTGCTTGTTGCGGATCGATTTTTTTTGGTCACGGGAGTGATGACGTCATAATCGGCCTTGGCCTTTATTAACATTTAACGTTTTGTCCAAGGCTGGTTCTTCTTGATTTGCGATCTTGAGGATCCTGTCCCTCTCTTTTTAGTTGGTTTTGAGTTCGCTAACCTTAACTATCTTGCTCATTGTCCCTGTCCTTTGTCCTGTTTCAGAGACCTGGTTGCCCGTCCTGCGGGAGGTTTCTGAAGAACAGATTCGTTCCGCACTTGTGCTTCAGCTGCAGTCCCTGTGGACCGTTGCTGAAGTGCGACGTATGTAAGCAGTGGGGGGGAGATCTAATGTCTGATTTTCTCTCATTGCAGGCAAGGGAGAAGGTGATGGAGGAAGAGAGGAAGAAGAAGAAGGAGGGTAGTAAGAAGGGTAAGAAGAAGGCCTCATCCGCGGTGGATATGGAGGCCTTCAGGTCCGAAATGTTGCAAGAGATGCAGAGGACAATAAAGGATTTGGTCCCAGAGTTGCTTCGCGGCATGCTCCCTGGGCCAGCTCCTTTGTTGTCCTCGGCATCTGCTTACGAGCAGGTGATCCCCGCCTCTGAATCCGGTCTCTTTAGGTCCGGTCCGTTTGTGGATTCAGAGGTGGCCCCTTTGTTGGGGGCAGTCCAAGACCCTGGCAGCAGGCATGGCGCCGCGCCGAGGGGCCGTGGACAACGGTTGTTGCTGGGACCCGCGGTCTGCTCATCAGACCCCGGGTATCCGCGCGCCGAAGGTGTCAAAGCCTCCTATGGCACCTTTCCTGGCCAGTCCGGGTTAGCTCTCTTTGCTGACCCGGAGTCTAATCTTTCTGGCCAGGAGGAAGAGGATCTCCTGCTAGGGTCGCCTTCTGAGGACGTGGCCATGGAATACGACGTCTGTGCACCCCTCGCGGGGAATACAGGCGACGTGTTCCGTGGTTCTACTCTCGCAGGAGTAGATTTCACGGTCCAGAAGGTGTCCCCGGGCGGTGCTGTTGACCACGGATACCGCATACCTCGGCTTGCCGATGGTGTCGCTGGTGCTGGTCAGGGCCGCGGTAGGGCGGTGTTTACCCCACGCTCTGCCACGGCGCCTGCTCCTGGTCAAGCCGCGGAGTTTAGCATGCCTGCTCTCTCGGGCCCGCATGCTTTTCCAGGCTTGCCAGGGGTATCAGCTTATCCGCCGTCGACGTCAACTGCGAGTGCTCTGGAGGAAGACGAAGGCCCTCGTCTAGTAGAGCGCTTGCAGTTAGCCACGGAGGAGGATTGGTCGGACGCTTGCCAGTGGCTGGTAAGCGTTCGGCCTGATCTACCCGTGGAGCTGCCGGCTAGCCAGCGTGACCATAGGCCGTGGTTAGCTGGTAGGCCGGCGGCTACCGCTATGCCATCTCTGCCGCTGGCTGAGCATGTCGTGGACATGTTCGAAGCGGCGGAGGCGTCCATTAAGGTTAATGGACGTCTCGCGAAGGCCCCTCGCGAAGCATTGCCGCATCGTGCCCCTGGAATACCAGCGGTACGGTGTGGTGCCAAAGCCAAGCGTTGATGATCGCGCGGCTTTAGGCGAAGATGCGCGGCCGGGCTCCCGTTCTGACACGGGAGTCTTGTGCTCGAACGCGTTGCGTTCGGCGAATGCCGCGCTGCGTGATGCGGAGGAGAGTGGGAGGGCGTCGATTGCCGCTCTGTCCCACGTCTCCCAGCTGCTACAGGGGGTGGTAGCGGCCTCCGCATCACGCCAGCCAAGCCCGGTAACAGTCCAGAGAACCATCCAGGATGGTATCAACCTGGCTTTGGACTGTTTGACGCGGGCGGTGACCAGAAGTGTCCGGGCGAGGCGCACGTTTGCTCTTGACAATCTGTGCCCGTCCCAGGACCTGTATAATAGGCTGCTGCGGACGCCTATGACAGGTCCTGGTCTCTTTGGAGGTGAGGGATGCAGGCACCTCCAGGAGACGGTCACTCTGGTTAACAACCAGAGGGCGCTGCGTGAACAATTTGAGGTGCTCCGGCGGGAGCGTGTTCGCGCGGCACCCCCTGCGTATCGTCCTCTGCAGGCTCGAGGTGGTGCTGGCCAGGTCAGAGGCCAGCCACCGTCGCAACGTAGGCCTAGGCCACGGGCGATTCGGCCAGCAGCGAGGGGGGCGCAGGCTCCCCAGCCGCACCCAGCCAGACAGCCGCCCGCGCACCGTGGTGACCGCGGCGCTGGGCGGGGCGCGCGGGGATCTGGTCGTGGCAATCGGGCCTGATGGCCTGGTTACCGCGGTGGGAACCACTCCGGTGTTTCACGCCGAGAGAACAGTGCCACTCTGGCACTCCTTATGTCCACCTCTATCCCTAGGTGGACCGGTGGGCGGCCGTTTGGCCGGCCACTTGCCAGAGTGGAAGCGGTTGACTCAGGACCGTTTAGTCTTGCGATGGCTTTCAGTCGGGTATCGTCCCGACTGGGTGACAGGCCCGCCATCGCGACTGTCTCTCGCGCCGATCTGGACTCCTATTCCACGGGATCCGGATCAGAGGTTGTGTATAGAGGAGGAAATAAATTCCCTCATACTAAAAGAAGGCATTCAGCCGGCACAGAGGTGCCCGGGCTTCTATTCAACCCTGTTCTTAGTAACGAAAAACACCGGAGGATGGAGGCCGATTCTCAACCTCAAGCCATTGAACAAGTTCATAGAGACGCCCAGTTTCAAGATGGAGACTGTGCGCTCGGTGTTGGCGGGGTTAGAGCGAGGAATGTGGACAGCGTCAATAGATTTGAAGGATGCTTATTTCCACATTCCCATAGAGAGGAGTTTCCGTCGCTTCCTGAGATTTGCATTTCAGGGCCGGCGGTGGGAATTCAGGGTGTTACCCTTCAGGATTTCCACGGCTCCTCGGGTCTTCACCCGTGTGGTTCTCGCGATCACTGCATACCTCCGCAGGAGAAGCATAGCAGTCCACACGTACATAGACGACTGGCTGTTGAAAGCACACACCCGGGAATCGTTGTCAGCCAATCTGGAGATTGTTTTGAAAACTCTCTCGGACTTGGGCTGGATGATCAATTTCCCGAAATCAGAGCTAACTCCATCCCAGAAGTTTGTTTACCTGGGCATGTTCTTCGATCTGGAGACGGGGTATGTGTACCCCACTCAGGAGAGGGTTCAAATACTCATCTCGGTAATACAGTCAGTGTGCGACAGTCGTCATGTCCTGGCATGGGTTTACTTGAGAATGCTGGGCTTGATGGTTTCTTTGGAACCAGTCATTCCGCAGGCCGCCTTGCGCAGGCGCCCGATCCAGTTGTTTCTCATGACACAGTGGACCCAGAGTTCAGGTTCGCTGGACTCGAACGTGTCAGTGTTGGCGCCTCTGATTCACCACCTGCAATGGTGGTTGAATACAGAGAATCTCTTGCCGGGGGTTTTGCTAACCCCTCCCCACCCTCAGGTGACTGTGTATACAGATGCATCGATGGAGGGGTGGGGAGCTTGTCTGGAAGAGTCCACAGTATCAGGGCTTTGGGATCTGGATCAGTCCAAGGAACATATCAATCTACTAGAGCTAAGAGCAGTAGTCCTGGGCCTGGAACATTTCTTAAAGAATGTTCAGGGCAAGATTGTTCTGATTCGTTCAGACAACTCGACAGTAGTGACTTACATAAACCGCCAGGGCGGAACGAAGTCGCCCAGTCTCTGTATGATGACATGGAAACTGCTTTGTTGGTGCCTGGATCATGGGATCACCTTGAAAGCAGTTCATATTCCGGGGAGGTTAAATCTGCTAGCAGACTCATTGAGCCGAAGGATGAGTGTTTTACCCACGGAATGGCAACTAAATCAATGTGTGGCGGATCGTCTGTTCGACCATTGGGGGAAACCCAACATAGATTTGTTCGCAACGAAGAAGAATGCGAAGATGACGACGTACGTCTCTCCGATTCCAGACCCAAGCGCTTTCGCAACAGATGCGTTAGCTATCAGCTGGGAGGGAATGTATGCATACGCATTCCCCCCAGCAATCCTGATTCCAAAGGTGCTTCAGAAAATCAGGCAGCAGGAGTGCCAAGTGCTTCTGATCGCCCCGGATTGGCCAAGCCGATCGTGGTATACGGATCTGCTGGACCTTCTGGTCTGCAATCCGGTTCCGCTGCCTCTGATGGACGACCTTATCTTCCAGGGCAAGGCCCTTCACGACAATCCGTCAATGTTCCGATTGACTGCGTGGATGTTGTCAAGGAATCTAGAATTAAGGAGGGCTTTTCTGAGCAAGCGGCCATGTTTATGGCCAAAGGCAGGAGGGGGTCAACCTCCAGAGCATATAATTATAAAATCAACAGATTTGCAGAATGGTGCTCAAAAAGATGTATTGATCCAATGGAATCATCTATTCAGGTAGTGGCTGATTTCCTCTGTCACCTATATGATGCCTATAGCCTCAAGCCTAACTCTATTGCTGGTTATAAATCAGCTTTAATGACTGTTATTCCTTGCTTGGCTAATAGGGGGAGTGATGAAGTAAGTACATTAAATGTATTAATTAAAGGCATGGGCAATCTAAGACCAAGGAATCCTCCACTGATTCCGTCTTGGAATTTTTCACTGGTGCTCCAGGTACTAGGTGATAAGCCTTTTGAACCACTTAGTTCCATTTCTATGAAAATGTTAACTCTTAAAACTGTATTTTTAATTGCTGCGGCCTCGGCGAGGCGTAGGAGTGAAATTCACGCCTTATCAGCCGAGGTTGACCGTTTTGTGGTTACAGGGGAAGGCCTTAAGCTTCTACCTAGGATTAATTTCTTGTCTAAAAATCAGTCATTGAAATATCCAGGTCAGCCTATTTTTTTGCCATCTTTAACTAGATATGATCCTAATTCTAAAGTATGGTGCCCCGTACGGGCGCTGCTCCGGTACAAACAGCGTACTTCGGAGTGGCGTACCGACCAGTTAGCGTTATGGTTGTCATATATTGAACCCCATGGTAGGGCGTCTAAGGACACCATTTCTAGGTGGATTGTGGAATGTATTCAATTTTGTCACAAATCCGCCACCGGGCGACAGGTTGACGTGGCCAAGGCTCACAGTGTCCGCGGTGTCGTGGCATCCACTGCCCTGTTTAGTGGGGTCCCTGTGGATGATATTATGTCAGTGGCTCAGTGGCACTGTGAGTCAAGTTTTACAGACCATTACCTCCGTGACACCTCTAACCCTCTCGCCTTGTCGATTTTGAAACAATAACCGCTTTATGTTTGTGAAGAGTGCTTCCGCATTGCTTATATACTTCGCCATTCAGCGACGGTGACAACCACTTGTCGGGACTGTATCATCCTTCTCTACTGGATTCATGATGACAGCTTCCTAGTACAACAAGGTCAGTCTTGTTCATGTGTTGTTCATTGTTTTGTATTGTCACGTTACCCAGTGTTATTAATATGGTGATGGTTTATGTGGGTTGTGGTTCTTTAGAGAGAGTATACGAAAATGGAGCCTTTTCGTCTCTGTCCTATAGTACTTGGCACTAGTACGAAGAGAGCGTGTAGGACATTGAGGTCATTTAATCTTCCTCCCAAGGGTGGGGGGGGGAGCGCATATGACAAATCGGTCATCTCTCAGGCATCGGTTGTGTTATCCGATGGTTTATCAAATCCTGACTGTGTTTTCACACAGTTTCAGACGTCATAAGTGCCTTAAACGCTTGAAAGCGTAGAGGGAAGAGCTGGTCTTTTGACCTCGCCTCCCTCCCGCCAGATTCACTTTCGAATTCTGGCAATATCAAAAGTATTAGGGAGGTAAGTATACTCTTGATGTGAAATAAACGAAATCTAGGATTTCTTTTTTCACGAGAGAGTTGATACTTACCTCCCTAGATACTGACCCGGCCTCTCCGCCCCACAGAGGCTCGGTCTTCAGGCTCTTGGTAGTTGCATGTGTTAGCCAATAAATGAGCCAGAGGAAGTAGTAGTCGGCGCATGCGCGGTGGTGGGGCGAGCATCCGCCGGACTACCTCTGACTCCCTGCCCAGTAGGGGCACCTAACTGTTTTTAATCTGAGTGTTTTATTGAGTGAAAGCCGATATTTAGCAATATCAAAAGTATTAGGGAGGTAAGTATACTCTTGATGTGAAATGATGCCTCCCATCGCAAGAACCGCTGGCTCGCCAACTTAAGAAGCCGACTATATTGTCGTTCGTAATAATTCAATTTGGATCATTTAATGTTGATCGGCGTTACAAAATTGATGCGCATTTTCTCCCGTCCTTGTTGTTTGGTACATAAATTTGGTCTTAAAATATATTTATAAGGAAGGTATTTAATCACGCCAAGACTGGTTTTTTCGGTGATTCGCGGTTAACCATAGGGGGTGTGTGCATCATTGTGGTCAAATTCAAGCACTTTTCAAGGCAGCTCATGGGTTTTCAAGTACTTTTCAAGGTTGACACAAAATTCAAGCACTTTTCAAGGCAAGGGGCAATATTCAAGCACTATTCATTTTTGTGCGAACCCTGTGTAAGGATAAATTGTATTCAAAATTCAGAGCATAAAACTGGAAAGGATAGTGATACAAGCTATGTAAACATCAGATAAACAGTAATAAGATTGGCAGCAGATTTCAGAAATATTTCTAAACAGTTTGAAGTGCCTGTTATAATAACACTAGAATACCTGCTTCTTTAGCCCGATCTCATGAACTGGATGCTCCACCATCTCTATGGCCTCTTAAATCTCTCCACCATAAGGAGAAGGGAAATGGACGAAGAGGGCAGTGAGATCTTACGAGACCTCCAAGTCACTGGGAATAGACTTTGTTCCTAACATGTTAGTGGGAAATGGAACCTTGGTGGAGAGAAAAACAAACTCTCTGAAGATGTGATGTCCTTTTCAATCATAGACAGATACTGTGGACACAAACACAGAGAGATTAGAATTTCATAGCGCCAGATGTAAATAAATCAGTTTTTATCATGTCTAATCGCGAATCCCGGAAACACATTACACACAGGATTAAAACGCTAAATTAGACAAATATGTATTAGAATTCACCTGATAACTCTGTCCCGGTCCTTCCTACGGCGACTTAGCTTGAGAACACATCGTTATCACGTGGAATTGAGTTTGTAAAGACACGACAAGCAGAAAACTTAGCAAAAAATATAACTAGCATGTGTATCTCTTTGCCAATAAATTGGAAAATATAGTGCTAGTCTGCCCATGCGCGAGGTTGGGGCTGGCATCTGCTGGACTGTCATCTGACTACCTGGCCAGTAGGGCCACCTAACCTCTTTAATCTGAGTGTTTATTGAGTGAGTCGATATTTGGGAGTATCTAAGAGAGTGTTAGGGAGGTAAGTATACTCTTGAAGTGAAATGCGTGGGTTGGGATCGATTTATATACTTTGAATCCTGAATTCCCAGAGTCCCAATATCAAGGTAACTGTACATGTAACCTGTTGAATATTCTGAAACTAATTTGACTGGGTGCTACTGCTGTCTATTTTACATCTTTATCCCTAAATGCTGCTTCCTTATAAATTTTGCTGAAATCCATCTGGTAGTTGTTGAGAAAAAGAAACAACAAACAGAGGGTTGACTATTGCATAACATCGTTGGACATTATCTTAACATGTGTTTGATACAGGGTGTATGTATGAGAGACTCTATCTTCTCTATCTGTTAGTGAGAGACAATGCACTATAGTTGCTTTGTCAGATTTGACAGACAGACCAACAGATGGACTAATAACAAGCATGTATACACCATAGATGAGGCATTGGTCGATGCGCCATGTGTCACAAATTTGACAGCCTGACTAATAAGCCAATCACTTATACCAGTTGCAAGTCACAATGGACCTTTTCACTGTATCCATCCATCATATGACGTCATAGTATAGAATGACATCACAATCAATGATGTCATTATGAGGTTATGAATGATGTTGATAAGCAAGTCACGAATACATATTTGAAGACGGACTATGCGCTGTTGTACGAATTGTATGTCTTTACTATTTAATAAACATTCTGTTGAATATTTTGAAAGTAATCAGTCAAATTAGTTTCAAAATATTTAACAGCTTACCTGTAGTTTTTAGAAAATTGATAGTTAGGGCATTCGGGGATCGATCAATCACAATATGGCGAAGTGTGGGTGGAGCTTAGCTAGAGGTGGGTGGGGCATAGCTAAATCTGGAAAGGTCAATTAAGAAGGTTTTGTGCCAGATATAATTATAAGATTTTCCACTTTGCCATTTTTTTCTTAAATACGCAAATTACATCTTTAAGACTGTTCACAATAACCAAATGACAATAATTGGGGGTGGGGGTATTTTATTTCAAGTTTAATGTTTTGTTGGACTGCTATTCACGATGTAAAAATGTATTTGACGTACTTTTACTGCGATCTGGAAGATGAGTGGGTTGAACCTCCTCGAGTTCACCGATTATATCAGGTGGCTCCATTGGATTTCTCAGATAAACCCTGTGAAAAACAAGCCATCAATCAATCATTATTCAAACATGTTTTGAAAAGAAAACCTGGAGGGGATATTGCAATCGCCTCTGTCCATCCATCTGTTCATCCGGCTATCTCCTCTGAAACCGTTTGGCGGAATTTGATTAGATTTGTTTTGTGAGTTACCCATACGATTGTGGACTGCAAGACAACATTTACATTAGACTATACCCAAAGCTCTACCCGCAGGCCGGGGGTATGGCAGGGTGGTGGTGGAGGGGGCAGATGTCAGTTGTAGAAATTCACCCAAATTTAGTATGTTAGTTATCCATATGACTACAGATTGCAAGACAATGTTTATATTAGACTTTGCTCCCAGGGTGAGGGTATGCGGTAGGTTGGGGGCATTGTGCGAGGGTAATATTTATGTTAGGCTTCGCTCCCAGGGTGAAGGTGAGGGTGTGGTAGGTTGGGGGCATGGTGAAGAATGGCAAAGGTGGAGGAATTCAACAAAATTTGTTATGTGAGTTACTCATGAATATGATTGTGGATTGTGAAACGATATCTATATTAGGTTCCACACACTTGGTAGGGTTGGGGTTGGAGGGGGCGAGGTGGCGGCGCAGTTAAAGTTGGTAAAAGAGTACAAATTTGCATCAAGTGCAGCTAATACATTATATTTTAGTACACATTCCGTAAGTCATTTTATACAGGCAACCAGTAGGAGAAGTTACCAGGCCTTATCATCATCATCTGGCCACCCAACATAGGTCATAGTTACACATAAAGAACAATGGTCAGCCCAGTACTGACCAATCTATCTCTGAGTCAATACCTTCTTATCTCTACCACTCCCGATACATTCACACTCATCATACGCATCAGTGACAGCGAGGTCACCAGAAAACTGATCACCATCCTCTCGCTTGACCACCCTACTATAGCCGGTAATGCTTATACACTTAAGAGATTAACCACATGACTGATCACCATCCTCTCGCTTGACCACCCTACTATAGCCGGTAATGCTTATACACTTAAGAGATTAACCACATGACTGATCACCATCCTCTCGCTTGACCACCCTACTATAGCCGGTAATGCTTATACACTTGAGAGATTAACCACATGACTGATCACCATCCTCTCGCTTGACCACCCTACTATAGCCGGTAATGCTTATACACTTGAGATTAACCACATGACTGATCACCATCCTCTCGCTTGACCACCCTACTATAGCCGGTAATGCTTATACACTTGAGAGATTAACCACATGACTGATCACCATCCTCTCGCTTGACCACCCTACTATAGCCGGTAATGCTTATACACTTAAGAGATTAACCACATGACTGATCACCATCCTCTCGCTTGACCACCCTACTATAGCCGGTAATGCTTATACACTTGAGAGATTAACCACATGACTGATCACCATCCTCTCGCTTGACCACCCTACTATAGCTGGTAATGCTTATACACTTAAGAGATTAACCACATGACTGATCACCATCCTCTCGCTTGACCACCCTACTATAGCCGGTAATGCTTATACACTTAAGAGATTAACCACATGACTGATCACCATCCTCTCGCTTGACCACCCTACTATAGCCGGTAATGCTTATACACTTAAGAGATTTACCACATGACTGATCACCATCCTCTCGCTTGACCACCCTACTATAGCCGGTAATGCTTATACACTTAAGAGATTAACCACATGACTGATCACCATCCTCTCGCTTGACCACCCTACTATAGCCGGTAATGCTTATACACTTGAGATTAACCACATGACTGATCACCATCCTCTCGCTTGACCACCCTACTATAGCCGGTAATGCTTATACACTTGAGATTAACCACATGACTGATCACCATCCTCTCGCTTGACCACCCTACTATGGCCGGTAATGCTTATACACTTGAGATTAACCACATGACTGATCACTATAAATCTTGACCCTTAAATCTTCAAATTGGTTCAAGCAAATTTTAATTTTCTAATAGAAAATGTCATTTTGCAGTCGAAGAGAACATGATTTTTTGAGAATTTACCACTGGAATGACTGGCTCGGTTATCGAGTCAGTCATTCTAGTGGTAAATTTTCAAAAAACTCTTCTCTTGGTCGGCAAATGGACATTTCTGAAGAACACTGATGAATTCCACACATCTCGTTTTCAAGGCAACCGTACAGGAAAACTATTGAATATTTTGAAATTAATCTGACTGGAAGCTGTAGCTGCCTTATTTCAAAGTTTTCACCGGAATAAGTTTTATTTCACAACGAATATACTTTTTCCGGGATCTGTCAGTGAAAGGGTAAGAGGGTTAACCAGAAAACTGACCACACACATATCTACCTACCATCTCCAACACCAAACCTTAGCATTGCTCATATTTTTCACCGACAGCAAGGTCATTGCAAAACTGACCATTATCATCCAGCGCACACCCCTGTATGATAACTAGGACTTACTCATCAATGACGGCTGGGTCTCCCCATGACTGACCGCCTGCATCACCATGTCCAGTATGGATAAAACTGTTCTTTAGTGGCTTGCTTATGTCATAACCTGTTAGAAAAATATCTTATCATTTAATATTTTAATGGCTAAAATTGGTCAAGAAAATTGACATGTTTGTGAAGTGAATGTCCATTTGAGGACCAAGAGAAGACTTTTTGAAAATTTATCACTGGAATAACTGGTTCGATCATCGAGCCAGGCATTCTAGTAATAAATTTTCAAAAACTAGTCTTCTCTTGTCCCGCAAACGGACATTCTCTAAGACCATTGCCGAGTCCGATTTTGGCAAGCCAGACCGCTTACACTATGGAATATATTAGTCTACACATAGGCACCTCCATGAACAATTCAGAGTAGCCATGAGGACAAAAATCTCACTTCTTCCTAATTTGATTCCCATTCATATGATAACTAGTGTTTACTGACTAAAACAATGTATACCAGCCTTTCCTCTACTGATTGTATAAAGAGGGCCAAAGGGCCTGTAGGGCTCACCTTCAGTAAATGTGTTAATTTGCGACTAATCATTCAGCATTAAAAGAGTTAATTAAGGAATGGCTGTTCCAACTTTCCAAGCTACCAGACAATAATTTGTATAGCAATAACTCTGGATGTTTTGAATATTTTGAAAACAATTTGACTGAAAGTTGTTGGTGGCTTAGCAACCAAAAACTTTCAGCCAAATTGTTTTCAAAATATTCAAAATGTCCAGAGTTAAACCCCATTGAAAATGTAGTGTGCAGAAATTCTGCAGGCAGCTGACAGTTAATAGACCACTGGAAATTTAAGTGGTGAAATAAAACAATATACACCATGTATCACTCACATTTCTAACAACTGGAGATTATTGGTAGCGATACATTAGAGTGCAATAAAATCTGTCATGTAAATCAGTTGGCTCACAATCCCTAAGAAATCTACTGAATTTTAGAGTGCATGAGAGACAACAGAGCCTGTTAATTAAGATCAAATTCTGTGTGCATGTAAGCGTGCTGAGCTGGAATCAGTGTGGCAGCCTGTGATTTTAGAGAACAATTCAGTGAAAGTATGCAAGAAAAATCCACAATGGCCACCAAACCTGTCATCGGCCATTTTGGAGAGTTGCAAATTCGAACTTAAATAGGAGCCAAAGCAACATATGTAGAGCAACTTTCTTGATCAATATCTATAAATTAAAAATCTTCAAAATGGCCACCCACGCACAACTTGGGGTGGTCACTGGCAGTAATGTTTATTCATGTCTAAAGAGTTACCTCAACAAACTAAAATGGGCCTAATCTATAGCAAGGTTGGAAAATGGGCTCCATTTCCCCTCCCCGGTAAAATCTGCGATGACCATATAGGTAAAGTAAACGAAATCTAGGATTTCTTTTTTCAAGAGAGAGTTGATACTTACCTCCCTAATACTTTTGATATTGCTAAATATTGCCGTTCACTCAATAAACACTCAGATTAAAAACAGTTAGGTGCCCCTACTATGCAGGTAGTCAGGCGGATGCCAGCCCCACCACCGCGCATGCGCCGACTACTACTTCCTCTGACTAATTTATTGGTTGACACACATGCAACTAATAAACTAATAAGAGCCTGAAGACCGAGCCTCTGTGGGGTGGAGAGGCCGGGTCCGTATCTAGGGAGGTAAGTATCAACTCTCTCGTGAAAAAAGAAATCCTAGATTTCGTTTATTTCACATCAAGAGTATACTTACCTCCCTAATACTTTTGATATTGCCAGAATTCGACAGGGAATTCGGCGGGAGGGAGGCGAGGTCAAAAGACCAGCTCTTCCCTATGCGCTTTCATGCGTTCAAGGCACTTAAACGTCTGAAACTGTGTGAAAACACAGTCAGGATTTGATGAACATCGGCTAACACCAACCGATGGATGAGATGACCGAATGTCATATGCGCTCCCCCCCCCCCCCCCCTCCTTCCTGGGAGGAAGACTAGAATGACCTCAATGTCCTATACGCTCTCTAGGTACCAGTGCCATGTACTATAGGACAGAGACGAAAAGGCTCCATTTTCGTATACTCTCAATGATGAACCACATCAAAACACAAACCATCACCATATTAATAAAACAGGTAACGTGACAATACAATCAACAATGAACAACACATGAACAAGACTGACCTTGTTGAACTTGGCAGCTGTCATCCTCTTCCCAGTGGAGAAGACCGATGCAGTCCCAAAAAGTGGATGATTCCATTGATTAATTGTGAAGTATATAAGCAATGAGGAAACCCTCCTCAAAAACATATAAGCGATTATTTTTTCAAAATCGACAAGGCGAGAGGATTCGAGGTGTCACGGAGATAATGGTCTGTAAAACTTGACTCACAGTGCCACTGAGCCACGGACATAATATCATCCACAGGGACCCCATTAAATACGGCAGTGGAAGTCACTACGCCGCGGACACTGTGAGCCTTGGCTATGTCAACCTGCTTACCAGTGGCGGATTTGTGACAAAATTAGATACACTCTACAATCCACCTGGAAATGGTGTCCTTAGACGCCCTGCCATGGGGTTCAATATATGACAACCATAACGCTGACTGATCGATCCGCCACTCCGAAGTACGCTGTTTGTACCGAAGTAGCGCCCGAACGGGACACCATGCTTTAGAATTAGGATCATATCTAGTTAAAGCAGGCAAAAAAATAGGTTGACCTGGATATTTCAAAGACTGATTTTTAGCTAAGAAATTAATCCTAGGTAGTAACTTAAGGCCTTCCCCTGTAACCACAAAACGGTCATCCTCGGCTGATAAGGCATGAATCTCACTCCTACGCCTAGCCGAGGCCGCAGCAATTAAAAATACAGTTTTAAGAGTTAACATTTTCATAGAAATGGAACTAAGTGGTTCAAAAGGCTTATCTCCTAGTACTTGAAGCACTAGCGATAAACTCCAAGACGGAATCACCGGGGGATTCCTTGGTCTTAGATTGCCCATGCCTTTAATTAATACATTTAATGTACTTACTTCATCACTTCCCCTCTTAGCCAAGCAAGGAATAACAGTCATTAAAGCTGACTTATAACCAGCAATAGAGTTAGGCTTGAGGCTATAGGCATCATACAGGTGACAGAGGAAATCAGCTACTACCTGAATAGATGAATCCATTGGATTAATACATCTTTTTGAGCACCACTCTGCAAATCTGTTGATTTTATAGTTATATGCTCTGGAGGTTGACCCCCTCCTGGCTTTGGCCATAAACATGGCTGCTTGCTCAGAAAAGCCCTCCTTAATTCTAGATTCCTTGACAACATCCACGCAGTCAATCTGAACATTGACGGATTGTTGTGAAGGACCTTGCCCTGGAAGATAATGTCGTCCATCAGAGGTAAAGGAACCGGATTGCAGACCAGAAGGTCCAGCAGATCCGTATACCATGATCGGCTTGGCCAATCCGGGGCAATCAGAAGCACTTGGCATTCCTCCTGTCTGATTTTCTGAAGAATTTTTGGAATCAGCTGGAGGGAATGCGTATGCATACATTCTCCACCCCCTGCTGATAGCTAACGCATCTGTTGCGAAAGCGCTTGGATCTGGAATCGGAGAGACGTACGTCGTCATCTTCGCATTCTTCTTCGTTGCGAACAAATCGATGTTGGGTTTCCCCCAATGGTCGAACAGATGATCCGCCACACATTGATTTAGTTGCCATTCCGTCGGTAAAACACTCATCCTTCGGCTCAATGAGTCTGCTAGCAGATTCAACCTTCTCGGAATATGAACTGCTTTCAAGGTAATCCTGTGATCCAGGCACCAACAAAGCAATCTCCATGTCATCATACAGAGACTGGGCGACTTCGTTCCGCCCTGGCGGTTTATGTAAGTCACAACTGTTGAGTTGTCTGAACGAATAAGAACAATCTTGCCCTGAACTTTCTGTAAGAAATGTTCCAGGCCCAGGACTACTGCTCTTAGCTCGAGTAGATTGATATGTTCTTTTGACTGTTCCAGATTCCAAAGCCCTGATATTGTGGATTCCGCCAGGCAAGCCCCCCACCCCTCCATCGATGCATCTGTATACACAGTCACCTGAGGGTGGGGAGGGGTTAGCATAACCCCCACCAAGAGATTCTCCGTGTTCAACCACCATTGCAGGTGGTGAATCAGAGGCGCCAACACTGACACGTTCGAGTCCAGCGAACCTGTACTCTGGGTCCATTGTGTCATGAGAAATAACTGGATCGGCCGCCTGCGTAAGGCGGCCTGAGGAATGACTGGTTCCAATGAAACCATCAACCCCAGCATTCTCAAGTAAACCCGTGCCAGGACATGACGACTGTCGCACACTGACTGAATTACTGAGATGAGTTTCTGAACTCTCTCCTGAGTAGGATAAACATATCCTGTCTCTAGATCGAAGAACATCCCCAGGTAAACAAACTTCTGGGATGGAGTCAGCTCTGATTTTTGGAAATTGATTATCCAGCCCAAGTCTGTGAGTCTTCAAAACAATCTCCAGATTGGCCGATAAACTTTCCTGGGTGTGTGCTTTTAACAGCCAGTCGTCTATGTACGTGTGGACTGCTATGCTTCTCCTGCGGAGGTATGCGGTGATCGCAAGAACCACACGGGTGAAAACCCGAGGAGCCGTGGAAATTCCGAAGGGTAACACCCTGAATTCCCACTGTCTGCCCTGGAATGCAAATCTCAGGAAGCGACGGAAACTCCTGGCTATGGGGATGTGGAAATAAGCATCCTTCAAATCTATCGACGCTGTCCACATTCCCCTCTCTAACCCCGCCAACACCGAGCGCACAGTCTCCATCTTGAAACTGGGCGTCTCTATGAACTTGTTCAATGGCTTGAGGTTGAGAATTGGTCTCCACCCTCCGGTGTTTTTTGTTACTAAGAACACGGTTGAATAGAAGCCCGGACACCTTTGTGCCGGCTGAATAGCTCCTTTTTGTATGAGGGAAGTTATCTCCTCCTCAATACACAACCTCTGATCTGGATCTCTCGGATTCGGAGTCCAGATCGGCACGAGAGACAGTCGCGACGGTGGGCCTGTCATCCGATCGGGATGATACCCGACTGAAAGCCATCGCAAGACTAAACGGTCCCGAGTCAACCGTTCCCACTCTTGCATGTGGGCGGCCAGCCGGCCTCCCACCGGTCCACCTAGGGAGAGAGGTGGACATAAGGAGTGCAAGAGTGGCACTGTCTCCTCCGCCAGAAACACCAGAGTGGTTCTCACCGTGGCAATCGGCCCATCAGGCACGATTACCACGACCAGATCCCCGCGTGCCACGCCCAGCACCACGCGCACCTCGGTGCGCGGGTGGCTGCCTGGCTGGCTGCGCCTGGGGAGCCTGCACCCCCCTCACTGCTGGCCGAAGCGCACGCGGCCTAGGCCGACGCTGCGATGGCGGGTGGCCTCTGACTTGGCCACCTCCACCTCGAGCCTGCAGGGGACGATACGCAGGGGGTGCGGCGCGAACGCTCGCACGGCGGAGCACTTCAAACTGCTCGCGCAGCGCCCTCTGGTTATTGACCAGGGTCACCGTCTCCTGGAGGTGCCTGCATCCCTCACCTCCAAAGAGACCAGGACCTGTCATAGGCGTACGCAGTAGCCTATTGTACAGGTCCTGGGACGGGCACAGATTGTCCAAGGCAAACGTGCGCCTGCCCGGACACTCCTGGTCACCGCCCGCGTCATGCAGTCCAGAGCCAGGTTGATACCATCCTGGATGGCTCTCTGGACTGTGGCCGGGCTCGGCTGGCGCGATGCGGATGCTGTTACCACCCCTTGTAACAGCTCGGAGACATGGGACAGAGCAGCAATCGACGCCCTCCCACTCTCCTCCGCATCACGCAGCGCGGTATTTCCCGAACGCAACGCGTTCGAACACAGAACACCCGTGTCAGAACGGGCACCTGGCCGCGAATTTTCACCCAAAGCCGCGCGGTCATCCACGCTCGGCTTGGGTACCACACCGTACCGCTGGTAGTCCAGGGGCACGATGCGGCAACACCTGGCCACCTCGCGAGGGGCCTTCGCCAGACGCCCATTCGCCTTAATGGACGACTCCGCCGCCTCGAACATGTCAACGCCATGTTCAGCCAGCGGCAGAGATGGCATGGCGTTAGCAGTAGCCTTACCAGCTAACCACGGCCTGTGGTCACGCTGGCTAGCCGACTGCTCCACGGGCAGATCTGGCCGAACACTTACCAGCCATTGGCAAGCGTCCGACCAATCCTCCTCCGTGGCTAGCTGCAAGCGCTCTACAAGACGGGGGCCTTCGTCTTCCTCCTGAGCGCACGCAGCAGAGCTTGACGGCGGATATGCTGATACCCCTGGCAAGTCAGGGAAAGCATGCGGGCCCGAAAGAACAGGCATGCTAAACTCCCTGGCTTGACCAGGAGCAGGCGCCGTGGTAGAGCGTGGGGCAGACACCGCCCCACCACGGTCCTGGCCAGCACCAGCGACACGCTCGGCAAGCCGAGGTATGCGGTAACCCTGGCCATCAGCACCGCCCAGGGCCACCTTCTGGACTGTGAATTCTACTCCTGCGTGAGTAGATCCATGGAATACGTCGGCCGCATCCCCCGCAAGGGGTGCACAGACGTCGTACTCCATGGTCACGTCCCCAGACGGCGACCCTAGCAGGAAATCCTCTTCCTCCTGGCCAGAAAGATTAGACTCCGGGTCAGCAAAGAGAGCTAACCCGGACTGGCCAGGGAAGGTGCCATAGGAGGTACTGGCACCCGCGGCATGCGGATCCCCCTGGACTGATAAGCAGCCCGCGGGTTCCTGCGACAGCCGTCCACGGCCCCTCGGCGTGGCACCAAGCCTGCTGCCAGGGTCGTGGATCGCCCCCACTGATGGGGCCACCTCTGAGTCGTCGAACAACGTAACCGACCTATGGAAAAGCGACTCAGAGGTGGGGATCACCTGCTCTGAAGAAGACGCCGAGGACAACAAAGGATCTGGTCCAGGAAGCATGCTACAAAGCAACTCTGGGACCAAATCCTTTATCGTCCTCTTCATCTCTCCCAACATTTCGGACCGGAAGGCCTCCATATCCACCACGGACGAGGCCTTCCTCTTACCCTTTTTACTGACACCCTCTCTCTTCTGCTTCCTCTCCTCCTCCACCACCTTGTCCTTAGCCTGTAAACACAGAAACTCAGACATTAGCTCGCCCCCCCATTGCTTACAGACCTCACACTTAAGCAGTGGTCCACAGGGACTACAGCTAAAGCATAAGTGGGGGACGAAACGATCCTTTAGGAACCGGCCACAGGACGGACAACCAGGTCTCTGAAACAGGACACAGGACGAGGACAATGAGCAAGTTAGTCAAGGTTAGAAAAAACTCAAAACCAACTAAAGAGAGGGAAAAGATCATAAAGATCAGTAACCATAAGAAACCAGCGTTGGACAAAACTTTAAATGTAAATAAAGAGCAAGGCTGATTATGACGTCATCAATCCCATGACAGAAATTAAATCGGTCTGCAACAAGCATCTAAGTGCAAGAACGAATTGTATTCCTAACATAACGTCCTCACTTGGATATTCAGACTACACACCATCAGATACACAATGATAACAATGGTAAATAGTCATTATTTTTTCAAATAATTAACATCACCTCATATCATTAGTTAGATACCTGATACCTGGTATAGACAAACCATCCACCTGATGCACTGTATCACTCCACCAAGACCACGCCTCTTAACTCTCTCCACCTTAGGGGAAGGAATTGGATCAAGAGGGCAAAGTGAGAAGACCTTTATACTAGGCCTCCGACTCACTGGACATAGACTTTTTGGTTAGATAACCTAACAGTATTAGTAGGAAATGGAACCAAGGTGGAGAAAAACAAACTCTCTGATGCTGTGATGTCCATTACATATCCTCACCTAGACCTGTGGACATAAACACAAAGAGAGATTAGCATTATATAGCACCTAGTTGAAATAAACCAACTAAACAAGGCGCCTATCACGGTAAGCGCGAGTCCCGGAACCACATTACAACGGGAAAAAACTCGCTAGAATATATTTGAAATCCCCTGATATAAGGATCCTGCGCCTTCCTCCGGCGAAGTAGCTCTCTCAGACATAATCCAGGTGATATACTCTCACACAACAAGACTAAATAAGCCCAGAACGAGTGAAAACTTTGCACAAGCACAAAAGCATGTGAACCCTCTGCCAATAAATTAGCAAAGAGGAAGTAGTAGTCGGCGCATGCGCGGTGGTGGGGCTGGCATCCGCCGGACTACCCTCTGTCTACCTGCCCAGTAGGGGCACCTAACTGTTTTTAATCTGAGTGTTTATTGAGTGAACGCCAATATTTAGCAATATCAAAAGTATTAGGGAGGTAAGTATACTCTTGATGTGAAAATCATTTTAGGACAGATGCTAGGTGTGTGCCAAATTTGGTGCTTTTATCATAAAATGCACAATTCTTGAATCCATTTCCTCACTCAATCATATGACGTCATAATCAACTACGTGACGTATAGGCTGACATCATAATCACGACATTATGAATGATTCTATATAATCCGTTTTTAACGCTTAATAGTCTGACACATTGTATGAATTGTATGTCTTTACCATTTAATAAACATTCCGTTGAAGATTTTGAAACTAATTTGATTGGGTGCTGTTGCTGCCATAGGCGGATAATCACGACGTCATGAATGATTCTATATAGTCTGTCGTTAACGCTTAATAGTCTGAATTGTATGTACGTATGATTACTGTATTCTGCAGCTGTAGGAGTAGAAATATACTACAACTGCAATCAGTCCTTCTTCGCTTTTGCCCACTGTGTCTTGTCCTCAGCCAGAATCCTTAGCTTCCTCAGGTCCATTCTTGACTTGAGTGTACCGAGTCCTGCTTTCTTGAGGTCACCTCGTAGCATGCTTAGCAGATTTATGCAATGACATCCTCACCTGGCTCTGTATTTGCTGGCTCAGAGTAGGCCAAATTGTATGTCTTTACCATTAATAAACACTGTTGAATATATGTTGCAACAGCACCCAGTCTTCTTCTTCTTCTTCTTTTCGTTCGCTGATCATACCGCCAGTCCTGTAAGTGACTATCGACATGATCATAAACGTTAAGTGCGTGGATCCATGGTTTATTAGAGTGCGCCGTACGGCCTGGAACCTCCGTCTTCAGCACTCGAGGTTTCTGTCAGGGTTACCTCACCCTTACCTCCTTTAGTCGCCTCTTATGACACGCAGATGATACGGAAGGTGTATTCTAAGCCCCACCTACAGGGCAAGGCAGCACCCAGTCAAATTAGTTTCAAAATATTCAACAGCTTACATATAGTTTTCTAGAAATTGACAGTCAGGGAGTTCAGAGATCAATCGATCCCAACACAGACATGATGTGGATTGAGCTTAGATTTAGCCGGGCGGGGAATAGGTAAAAGTGTAAATGTCCATTCAGTCACATATTTGCTGCACTATACGTCAAGGAGTGACTTACAAGCAAGGCGTCGCTGTGGATCAACCAAGTTACGTGGGAAATGAGCAATCTGCATTGTGCGCTTATTCTGCCCTTTCCACCAGTAATGATCTGGCCTGAAATAAAGATTTAAATTTTACGCTTAACACTTTAAAGTTCTCATGTCCCGTTAAATATAGACCCTTTTGCACAAGATATGAGATGCCTGCTGATTTCTGTTATGCCATATTCGTTTAGTCTATTGTCTGTATAAGCCAGGATTTCTCAACCAAAACCAACCTGCTTGCACGTGCAAATAGTCATTTGTCCTCCAGCTCTGGAAGCGTAAGCATGCAGGTAGGGCGTACTGTTCATGGCAGTACATTCGATGGCCTGTATTTCAATACTGTTCAGCGCAACTGTGTCAATTTCCAAAAGAAGATTAGAGAAAGTTTATATATATATATATATATTTTGACAATAATTTGCGTGAAAGTTATTGCTAGCAATGACAGCAACAACATTCAGTAAAATTATTGTCAAAATAATCATTAGGTAATGCGATTACTACCTGGTACAGATCTGATGCTAATTTGAATGAAAATTGTTGCTACAACAGCTTTCAGTCGCTATATTCGAAAATAATCATCATCATTTTTAGCCGCCTCTCACTACGGATTTGAATACGGTAGCAATTTGATTAAGTTGTTGGTGTCTAAGGCACCAACAACATTGTCAAATTATTATCCACACACGTGCGATCAGTATATTACTATTTAGGTAAAGTGAGCGCAGGCCATATACGCGTTCTCACCAAGAATGAATGCTTAGCAAACGGCGTGTATGTTTCGTTGACAGGTTTGTGCATTTGTTTGAAATGCATTGGTCGAACAGAAACGTGCACGCGGTAGCTAGGCGAAATATTTCCTTCGTGCAGGCAAATCGTATTTTGGCCATATACTCCTTCTACTTAGATAGTAATACTAAGCGCTGTGTGATTCGATGGACAACAATTTGATATTGTTGTTGGTGCCTTAGTCAGCAACAACTTAGTCAAACTGCTCTTCAAATCCGTAGAAAGTGTTGACTGAAATTTATGATGATTATTTTAGAATACATAGACCGACTTTTGCAGCAACACTTCAATAAAATTTGTATCAAATATATAGTAGGTAGTAATTGCATTACATACTAATTATTTTGACAACAATTTGACTGAATGTTGGTGCTGTCATTGATAGCAATAACTTTCACGCATATTACTGTCAACATTGTATATAAAAGCTTTCTCCTATTTTCTACTGGACATTCTCTGAACAGCATTGGAATGCAGGCTGTCTAATGCACTGCCGTGAATACGCCCTACATGCATGTTTACGCTTCCAGTGCTGGGGGACAAATGACTATTTGCACGCGCAAGCAGGTTGGTTTTGCTTGAGAAATACTGACCTATACAGACAATAGACTAAATGAATATGGCGTCCAATAGTTACAACGATTATGGAGTCAGGAAATTGAATGCTGGATAGCGTTGCATGATAGATAGCACTGCATGCTGGGTAAATTGAACCGGAATCTCATATCTCGTGTACAATTGTCTATATTTAATAGAACACGAGAGCTTTAATGGTCAAATCTGGTCAAGAATATCACAATGTTTGCTGAGTGAATGTCCATATGCTGGCCAAGAGAAGACTTTGAAAATTTACCAACGTCACGCCTGGCTCGGTTATCGAGCCAGGCATTCTTGTGGTATATTTTCAAAAACAGTCTTGGTCAGCTTGACCATTAAAGAGTTAACTATTGCCAGTGGGTACCAAAAGGTCAATGATGCTGTTTCTTTAACCATTTAATGGTCAAACCGGCCAAAAATGGCCGCTGCAGGTCTTGAGAAATGTCCGTTTGCTGGCCCAGAGAAAACTATTTTTGAAAACTTACCACTGGAATGCCTAGATCGATAACCGAGCCAGTCATGTGTGGTAAATAAGAGTCTTCTCTTGGCCAGCTAGTCGACATTCCCTAAGCAAAATTAAGATAGGTGGCTGTACTTTTCTCTGAACATGTTCAATTATAATGGGCTTTTCTACAGTAATGACATCATATGATGTCATAATCAGCTAAGCGTCGTGTAGGATGATGTCATAATCACTACGTCATAAATGATTCTATATGGACCATCTTTAACTCTTAATAGTCTGACACGTTGCAAGAATTGTATGGCTCTACTATTTAATAAACATGCTGTTGAATATTTTGAAACAAATTAGTTTTGAAATATTCAACGGCTTACCTGGTGAGTGTATAGTTTTCTGGAAATTGCTAGTCAGGAAGTTCAGAGATCGATCAATCGATCCCAAAATGAGCGAGGTGTGGGTGGAGCTTAGCTAGAGATGGGCGGAGCCTAGCTAAAAATGGAAAGGCCCATTGTAAACTGTCTGCTCACAAAGTATAGCGAGACTTAGGTTTTAGACCAGTGTGCGTGCGTGCGTGCGCGCATGCATGCATCGTGCATGTCAAGCATGCTAACTTAAGTTCTAATGGAAGGATTGTGTGGGTGAGCAAGGACACGTGAGGAAAAGATCACACCTGCATGTAGTCACTCACTCATACACAACACAGCACACCACACAATCAACGTCTGCCACCAGCCTGGCACCACACCCACAACCGCGTGCATCCCCACACACCATTCCTACACAATTCACCCACTCATACAGACAAACACATGAACACACACTCTGACCTTCCATCAATGACAGTCATGGTGTCACCAGCTTCGATTTCTAGTTTACCATCTTCCTTGAAGTTTTGCATTGCTCTGACCTCCGGAGGTTGTACCTACAACAACCAACATTCAGCTAAACCATCAAGAAATATATAAAACTAAATAAAGTTTCTGACTGAATAGGTACATATTAAAAAAAATGTAACATGGTGCCATGTCTCACCTGCACAGACATTGAGTGTGTGGCAAAAAAAGCTACTCAGCGTGTGCAATAATAAATAGTTGATGGGTTAGAAATGGGAATGCTTAGCTATAAATGGGCAGGCATAGCTAGAAATGTGAGGGGTTAGCTATAAATGGGAAGGTTTAGCTATAAATGGGCAGACATAGCTTGAAATGGGAGGGCTTAGCTAGAAATGGGAAGGTTTAGCTATAAACGGGCAGACATAGCTTGAAATGGGCAGGCATAGCTAGAAATGTGAGGGGTTAGCTATAAATGGGAAGGTTTAGCTATAAATGGGCAGACATAGCTTGAAATGGGAGGGCTTAGCTAGAAATGGGAAGGTTTAGCTATAAACGGGCAGACATAGCTTGAAATGGGCAGGCATAGCTAGAAATGTGAGGGGTTAGCTATAAATGGGAAGGTTTAGCTATAAATGGGCAGACATAGCTTGAAATGGGAGGGCTTAGCTAGAAATGGGAAGGTTTAGCTATAAATGGGCAGACATTGCTTGAAATGGGAGGGCGTAGCTAGAAATGGGAAGGTTTAGCTAGAAATGGGCAGACTTAATTAGAAATGGGAGGGCTTAGGTAGAAATGGGAAGGTTTAGTTAGAAATGGGAAGGTTTAGTTAGAAATGGGCAGACTTAGCTAGAAATGGGTGGGCTTAGTTAGAAATGGGTGGGCTATCTAGAAATGGGAAGTCTTAGCTATAAATGGGCAGACTTAGCTAGAAATGGGTGGGCTTAGTTAGAAATTGGTGGGCTTAGTTAGAAATATGTGGGTTTAGTTAGAAATGTATGGGCTTAGTTAGAAATGTATGGGCTTAGTTAGAAATGCATGGGCTTAGTTAGAAATGTGTGGGCTAGCTAGAAATATGTGGGCTTAGTTAGAAATGGTTGGGCTTAGTTAGAATTGGATTCCTATAATCATTTGACACTCATTACTACTTATAGGTGGAGAGAAGCAATAAGAACTGAATCAAAAAAGCATCCGCTTTTGTTTCTACGAGAATTCTTAATACTTACCAGATGTACTATTATGATAATGTCTATTATCTAGTCTAGCTCAAAATAAACAATTAAAACTCCGCACTCTCCTGGTCCTGCCCACACTGTATTCGGGAATTACCATAGCCGCAGGTACCGAGTCAATTCCCAATCACAGTCAGATTCGTCTTATATTTGCCTTGACAAACAGCGAAAGCAGCTCAGCCTCACCTCAGCGTGGTGGCTGAGGAAGGGCCATAGTACATCTGGTAAGTATTAAGAATTCTCGTAGAAACAAAAGCGGATGCTTTTTTTATTCTACTTCGAATAATACTTACCAGATGTACTATTATGATAAACTCTGGATTTCAACAGCCAACAAATACCGGTGGGAGGAGGTGAGGCTCGAACCAGCACTCATCTACCATCCAACAGAGAAGGTTGTGAAGAGACTAGAACCCTGGCATACGCTTGGGTTCTGCCATCTGACTCATAGAGTGCTAAACTTCCATGGTCTAGACCGCGCTCCCCCACCCCCCCCTCTTTTGTCCGCACAAAATTCAGAGGGCTGTCACTGGGGATGCAACACCCACCAGACCCGTGTCAGCCCCAAGTCTCAGCTAGGGCAGTCCAGTAGAGTGCAAAGAAGCTACTACAACTTCTAATTTAGAAAAAATATCAGTATATCGATTAGGTTTTCAAATTGGAATGAGTCTAATGTCTGTTTGAGAGGATAAGTATACTCTTATACCAGACTATTTACCTAAGCAGTCTGGTATTTCGACTGTAAGTAAATTATTTATAGTCACTTAATTAATGTAAACACTCACCATTTTGAGTGCTTGGTCTTTTCTTGTTCATCACAGGAGCTCGGCCAAATCCACGGTCATTCTCAGGTCATGTGCATAGCCATTGTTCAGTGTAGGGTTGGGCGATATTGCTCAAGGTATGACGATATCGGTATCTCATTAAAATACCGCGGTATCACGATATATCGTCATTTGGGGGAGGTGTGGAGTTAGGGTGTAAACATAGAATAACATGTATTTCAAATTGGTGGTGTCTGCAAGTTATTTTCATTAAATTTGTTGCATTGAAACCGTAAATTAAGATCGCCATGATTACCATTTCCGCATATTTAATACACGAAATTCCACACTTTGACACCCTTCAATATACAGTTTAAAGCAACGAATGTAATGCAACTAACCCATCACAAATAAGAAAAATAAAGGATTTTCTTCTGTTCTTGTGTTGTATTTTATGTTATCGTTACCTCACGCTTTACCTCACGACAACTGTCAAAAGATTGAGCAAGGAATACGCATTAACTTCATCGCGCAGAAAGGAATTCTGCAGAACGAAATCTGATTGGCCGCCGTATCATACTTGAGCCAATCAGAATTCACACTGCAGAATTCCGCCAGCTGTTATCACGGCTGCTGCTAGCATAGACGATGCAAATTAATAAAATAACACTGCATGATTTTGAACGAGAACGAGCGTGAAGACTGGAAACAATTATATCAGATTCTATTTGGTCTGTAATATTAAATACTAATTTGCCCCATTGTAGACCTATTCAAATTGGCTCACTACTTAGCGGGTTTATCCATTGATCTCAAGGCGTAGCCGGGATGTGTGAAATTAACCCAGTTAACTCTGCAGCCAAGCCTGCCACAACTGATAGAAAACTGGAAATAATTAGGCCTAAATTCTTTATTTTAAGGACGTTTCTCACTTAGAATAAATCTGTAATGTTATATGTGGAATGAGTTTTGATCTGATTCATTTAAAAATGCTAAATATATTGTATAAAGTAACATAAAATCGTATAACGGTAAAGCAAGAGATTAACTGCCCCCTCACCCACCGTTCCAAGGTGTGGTATTGATAAGGGATTAAGTGTGTGGTTTCCTATCGACCTCAAAAGTTTTAAAGTTTAAATCTTTCACGGTCAGAAGAATGTTTAACCATGCAGATCAATGACTAATGGATAAATATCTTGACCTGTAGTAATGACGTCATCAGAATGGAATGTGGGTAGTGCAAATGGTATTCCCCACTGACTAATACTCAGAATGAGGCAAGAAAAAACATGGCGTCGTCTATTTATGCAATTATGAAAAGTGAACAACAAAGGATTATTTTGTACTTTAAATCATTTTATTAGCGCAAACAAATCATGAATTAAATGAACACAGATTATTTTGGAGTTTATTAAGTTTTTATTACCTTAGACAGACTAGATTATTACTTAAAGACTATTACTGGACCGAATAGAGGTAAGAGTATGACATTTCTAACTTAGTTATTTATATTATGCTCACAGTTAAAAGTGCAATATCGTCCTGTCGGTATTGACGATATTTACGATTTTTCGTAATTATGACGATTTCGGTATCGGTATTCGGTATATCGCGATATTGACGATAATATCGAAAAATCGCCCAACCCTAGTTCAGTGCAGGTGGAAGAACTTGTGATGTGTGCGAAATAGTGGTTGGATGTGGCTTAGTTCAGATTCGATAAATTGGCGACGGCTACCGGGTTAAGTGCGCTGGAGATGTCGCGAAGGTAGAAATCAGTGAATGACGACTCGGCATGCCATTGTGCTACAGACATCACCTCCTCTAATGAGACACCCTTATAAAGGGCCGATGCTGCTGCTAGTGCTCAGACCTGATGGGCATTCGCACGATCAATCTGCTTTCCTGTAGCGATTTTGTGCGACATCTGAATAGCGTCAACTATCCAACGAGAAATAGCATCTTTTGAGGCGCGCAAATGTGGAGCTTTGAGACATAACCACATAGATTTCGGGTCATCTCTCCACTCCTCAGTACATTTCTTATACATTTTCAGACATCTGACAGGACACCAAGCAGAAGAGTTTGGGTCATGTCTAGTTAAACTTGGCAAATTGATCGGCTGTCCTGGATATTTAACTGACTGATTCTTTGCCAGGAAACAAAGACGTGGAAGTAGTCTTAAACCTTCACCCGTGACGACAAAACGGTCTTGTTCGGCAGAAAGCGCATGTATTTCGCTTCTCCTTCTCGCCGACGCTGCTGCAACCAAGAAAACTGATTTAATAGTTAACAGTTTAATGTCTATAGATCTAATTGGTTCAAAGGGAGCATGCCCTAAAACCTGTAGAACAAGAGATAGATTCCATGCTAGGATAGGAATTGGCTGTCTAGGTCGCAGATTGCTCATTCCTTTAATAACTTCATTCAAAGTGTCATTCTCCACTCCTTCAATGGCCAGACTGGGAATGACTGAAGCTAATGCAGACGTATAAGCTGCTAGGGTTGAAGGTACAAGTTTGTCAACTTCGTATAAATGACAGATAAAATCTGCTACGTGTTGAACAGATGCAGAAAAGGGATCAATATCTCTTCCCTTACACCATTCTGCAAATTTGTTGATTCGATAATTATATGTTTTAGTGGTTGAACCTCTTCTGGCTGAAGCGACAAACTTCGCCGCTTGCTCAGAAAAGCCACCCTTAGTTGCACGCTGCTTGATAACATCCATGCAGTCAATTTGAACATTTCTGGTCTGTCGTGGAGGTACAGACCCCTGTTCTGAGAGATTAGATCTCTTCTGTCTGGAAGAGGGATTGGACTGCAGACCAGAAGGTCCAGCAGATCCGTAAACCATGATCGGCCTGGCCAATAAGGGGCGATCAGTAGCACTTGGCACATATCCTCTCTTATCTTTGCCAGAACTTTTGGGATGAGAATCGTTGGAGGATACGCATACGCGTACATTCCCTTCCAACTTATCGCCAGTGCGTCTACCGCTAGAGCTAGTGGGTCCTGGATCGGTGACACGTAAGTGACCATCTTTGCGTTTTGTTTCATCGCAAACAGGTCCACATTTGGCTTGCCCCAATGTTTGAATAGCACCTACGCTACCGATTGGTTGAGCTGCCATTCCGTCGGACGACAAACCGTCCTTCGACTGAGAGCATCCGCTAGGATGTCCAATCTTCCTGGAATGTGTGCTACCTGAAGAATAACAATCCTCTCTTGGCACCACAGCTGAAGGTTCCAAATAATCATACACAACTCCGGTGATCTCGTCCCGCCTTGGCGGTTCAAATAAGACACCACTGTTGAGTTGTCTGTCCTTATCAGGACAATCTTGTCTTGAACTAAATTCTCGAACTTTCGAAGTGCCAATACCACTGCTAATAGTTCGAGAACATTGATATGTTTCTGCGCATTGGTCCGATCCCATTCCCCTGACACTGACTAATCGTCCAATACTGCTCCCCAACCCGTCGTCGATGCATCTGTGAAGATGGACATCTGTGGTTGAGGAGGTTGTAGAGGAACACCTCGCAGGAGATTCTGTTCTGATAACCACCACTGAAGGTGGAATATCAATGGTTCTTTTACTGGTATCCTCAGAGATAACGGATCCGTTCTCCGAGACCAGAATGACATTAGATACATCTGAATTGGCCTGCGCCTGAGTGCCGCATAAGGAACCACCTTCTCCAGAGATACTAGTAAACCCAGTATTCTGAGAAATTGACGCGCCGTCAGATAGACTCCTAGAGAAACCGACTCCAGAACTGCAATCAGGCTCTTGACTCTGCACTCCGCCGGAAAAGCTACGCTGTCCATGAGCTTGAAAAATATTCCCAGATAAACAAACTCCTGGGATGGAGTCAATTCTGATTTCTCTAGATTCACAATCCATCCTAGATCCTTTAATAAGGCTAGGACTACCTGAAGATTGTTGCGCAGAGTGACTGGATTCCCCGCCTTTAGCAGCCAGTCGTCTATGTAAGTATGAACAGCTATGTTTCTCCTGCGAAGATAAGAAGTCATGGCGAGAACCACTTTGGTGAAGACCCTCGGTGCTGTGGTCAGGCCGAATGGAAGCGCATTGAATTCCCAAACATTGTCTTGGAATGTAAAGCGAAGGTATTTCTGAAAGGGAATTGAGATTGGATTATGAAAATAAGCATCCTTCGGATCTATCGACACAGCCCACATGCCTTTTCTCAGCCCTGTCATTACCGCTGCTACAGTCTCCATCTGAAATTTGGGAGAAAGAATAAATTTGTTCAACGGTTTGAGATTGAGAATTGGTCTCCATCCTCTGGTACGTTTCGGATAGAGGAACATCATCGAATAGAAGCCTAGGGATGACTGATTGCGGACTAGATGAATCGCATTCTTCTGATGAAGAGATTCTATTTCTGAGCAAATGGCATCTAGACGATCGGATTCCCTTGGAACGGGAGTCCATAATGGAGTCGATGTTAACTGAACTAACGATTGACGGATGAGCCAGTCCGGTTCGTAGCCGTTTCTTAACCAGTGACAGACTAAACAATATCGTACGACCTGTTCCCATTGGCTTGAGAACAGTTGAAGTCTGCCTCCGACGGTAGGAATCTGCACACCGCTGGCGGTAAAGATTGCACGAGAAGACGCTAAATCGCTTGGGTGAAGATTCTCGACTCCCTTCGTTCCTGACGTCACCGGAACTGATTCTGACGGAAATCCGTCAGGACCGACCTCCACGGCCACCCCGCGGTTTCTTGGAATATGACGGTCCGGAACCGCCGCGACGGTTATCCCTACGGTAACTGCCGTGGCCCGAACCGCCACCCTTCCTGTCATCTTCATACGGCCTCTTATTAGAGGGCTTGTATGAGGACGACCGACCAGGTCCTTGAGATCCGGATGCTCTTGCCGATGCTGCCTGTAGGACTGCTGCGGCTGTGTCCTCTTAGTCGACTTCCACGACTTGCCGACTACTTCCTGTTCAGCAACCATTGACGCGACCTTGGATATGGCTTGTCGTGCCGAGCCGCCGAACAAGACTGGACCGATAAAGGGCGCAGAAGACAATGCAGCCCTCATCTCCGGTCCTGGTTCTACACAATCGAGAACCATTCTCCGTCGCTCTGCCAATGTTCTGGTGATCACCCTGGCCAGGCAATCTTGAGACAAGCGCATGGTGTCCCGATTAACTCCGGGAGCAGCCTCTGGCACTTGTCCACCTTCCGCCGTGCAGGCCACCATACCCTGCAGGACGGTACATCCGTGCGAGAGCGCAGCCATGGCTGCCCTCGCCGCATCTTCAATGAGCGTCAGCTCATTGAACGGATCGTTGTTAACTTGGGAAACTAAGGGACGAGAACGCCCCTTAGATTTCCCAGCCAACGGCCTATTCAGTGCCTCTCGCTCCCCGACGGAAAGCCATGGAACCCTGGCATACTGATGATAGGCCTGCTCAGGAAACGGACCCTACTCCTTATCCCCTTCGGGGCTTTGGGCAGCGCATACTCTGGCTGGACCAGATGGTATGGCGCAACCTCCAACATGTCGGAAGTCTGTGTCCAAAGGGAGTGTCGGCATGGCCGAAGAGCCACTTGACAGAGCGCTAGCCGCTCGCTCTGACATCCGTTCCATCGCCGGATCGCGCTGAGATCCTAGATCGGATGCCAATCCGAGACGGTCGGACATCCAGCCAAGAACCTGCACCCATTCAGCTTCGGTGCAGAAAACCGATTCGTCCATCAATGAACTACCGTTTTCATCTTCCCTCTCACCCTTGGATGAGTAGGCCACCGACGATCCATGCTGAGAGCTATGGGCCGCACTTCTAATACCATGAGGCGCGTCCATAGCCCGACTACCAGCGGCACCGGTGTCCAACGAATCGGGAGCCGGGACCACAGCCGCTTTTACGATGGCAGGTGTCGGCATTCCGAGAGGAGCCGCACCTAACGCCGCCGGGATGCTGCTAGGAACCGCAAAACACGCCTCCACCGACAACGCAGGTTGCACGAAATCTGGATGGAAAATGCCCGACGGAACGTCGACATCACCATCCGCTTGGCAGACCCGTACAAAACCCAAGGGAGATCCCTGGGATGTACTGGGCATAGCCGTCGAGATATCCGGCATCTTCCATCAGAAGATCTTCCTCCTCCACCGTCGGCTCTTGAGCCAACGACAGAGAAGGGACAGGTGCTCGTCCCTCCGCAGAACTAGCCGGACCACCTAAAGGTTGCCCTGCACCAGCCAGCATCGTCGGGACCGTGGACTGCAATGACTCGCCCATATGCCCAGTGCTGAATCCATGTGAGTATTCAGACGACCTTCCAGTCCTCTCAACGACGCCTGATCCAGCTGGGCCGCCTTGTCCCTCGCGATCCTCTCCAAGCGCGCACGTCGATCACGATCGAATTCTGCCACCATCTCCGATGACCACTTGGCGCACACATCACAGGGACTTCCAACCTTACACTTAGCGCAGGCCACACAACTATGGCCTGAATACTTCCGCTTCATGAACATGTTGCATTTCTGGCACAACGTGTCCTGGTTCTTGGCTTTCTGCGAACACAGAGAAGAATTAAAACGCTGCACATGACAAACGATGACGAGCAATACGCACAATTGACTTGCTTGTAAAATAAATTAGAAAACATTAACTTTCTCTTAAATTAATGATAATCAAGCCATAGGCAGGAAAATATTTGAAACTTTCTTAAGTGAAAATTAATAAACACATGGAAGTTAACTAACGTTAATACAGCCAAGAATTAAATGCCGATCGCTACAAACACCCTCGACAATGAAGCGAAAGCTAAAAATTGGCATAAACAGAGTGCATAGATACGCGAAATAAACATCATGGGTGCAGCCATCTTGGCTAAGAGCGCATCCATCTTAGAAAGAACCGAGTCGCAAGAGAAAAGAACCGAGTACCCGGATTAACACTAATAAGTTAACGGGTACCGAACGACTCCAACAATGGCTACCTACCATTTTAGAATAATGTGCCAATTTAAGGAAATTTCAAAGAGTCATTATGGCACGAATGTATAAATTCTAGATTGATACAACCTGCCCCTGTGATGATTTCCCTTTGTCTTCCATGATGCCAACCATAACGCACTCCAACAACACTTAAATTCAAATTGAAAATTTTAAGAGCTTGAAAAAACGTGACTTTCTCAAGTCGCAAAATACACGAATCTGACTGTGATTGGGAATTGACTCGGTACCTGCGGCTATGGTAATTCCCGGACACAGTGTGGGCAGGAACAGGAGAGTGCGGTGTTTCAAGTGTTTATTTTGAGCTAGACTAGATAATAGACATTATCATAATAGTACATCTGGTAAGTATTATTCGAAGTAGAATGAAATTTCCAATAATGATGTAACAAACTGCCCCGAGTCACGAACCAGGAACCCACAATTTGCCATCCAAATACGTCATCACGACGCCACCATCTCCTGCAATCTTGAGAGTTAATAAAAATCTCACCTCGCATAAGAAGTCCTTCACTGCAATAAGTGTCGGCCGATCTTGTGGTTTGTGAGACCAGCATTGCAACATGAGTTGATAGATATCTGTTGGACAGTGGTTAGGTTTCGGTAATCTCTCTCCTTCTACATCTATCTTCTGTAAGATCTGCAAGCAAGAAATTAAAATATTAAATAATTAGTTTACTAAGAAAATTATTATGATCTTAACATTTAAGAATTTATTAAATGGTTTTCTGCATTTAAAATTTGTTTCCTATGTTATGCCCATTCAGTGGTAAATTGGCCAAACATTGGGAAACTCACATAGGTATAGGTCATTTATAGTCGGCTTCCACTTGCGTGCTCAGACGACTGCACAACTTTATCCCCTGGTCATTGTGTCTTTCTCATTCCTGCACAATTTCAATTCCCTTTAGGAGCATACAGCCCGGCTGCCGGGCCAATTTTTAGCTGCGACTCGCAACTGGTAAAAGTAAGTTTTTCAGTCTGACAGTCAATTCGCCTGTAAGTCTCTCAAATTTTTACATTTCTGACAAAGCTACATCTAAGTCGCAACTATGGAATTTCACACTTGCTTTTTTCTAACTTTTATAGTGATTGTCTAATATGATCTAAACATACATATAATTTTTAGTCTCGACAAGCAACTAGTATATGTCGGTCTGTCAGGCTGTCTGTCAAAATCTGACACATCTATCTATGTTTCCACTACTACTAATCATATTCTTCTCTTCTTTTCATTCGCTGATCATACCACCAGTCCTGTAAGTGACTATCGACATGATCATATGCGTTAAGTGCGTGGATCCATGGTTTATTAGAGTGCGCCGTGCGGCCTGGAACCTCCGTCTTCAGCACTCGAGGGTTCTGTCAGGGTTACCTCCTTTAGTCGACTCTTACGACACGCAGAGGATACGGAAGGTGTATTCTAAGCCCCACCTACAGGGCAGATCATATTCAGAAATGATGATTTAAACAACAAGAGAAGACTATTTTTGAAATATTTTTCTGAATCAGTCATTCGAGTGGTAAATTTTAAAAAAAGTTTCCTCTTGTTATGGAAATGGACATTCACTTGATTTTCTCGACTAATAAAGGATAAATAAAGATGTTTGATTCTGAAAATTTGTATAATCGGGGTGCGTGCTTGTGTGCATGCATTTCAGCATGTATATAGGTGTGTCTGAAATGACAAGGTTCTATGGGAGTGATTGTGGCCAAAGTTTGGTGGTAGGTTGCTATTTAGTCCCCAAAAGCCCTTCCTAATTTTATGGCTAAAAGCGAAGGTCATTGAAAACGATATGAAACAGAGATCGTTGAATATGTGTTTGAAGAAAACAAGAAACATTTGCTTAATCATTTACCCCTCATATTAGCCAAAAACGGCTTCTTCAGTGATCTTGAGAAATGTCCATTTGTAGATAAAGAAGAGTATTTTTGAAAATTTACCACTGGAATGCCTGGCTCGATGACCGAGCCAGTTATTCCAGTGATAAATTTTCAAAAATACTCTTCTCTTTATCTGCAAATGGACATTTTCTCTTAGAAAATTTAAATTTTCTTGAACAAATTCAAGGGGTTAAAAGGGGTTCAATCTTAAGCACAAAGTAGAAATTATAATTTACTAAGTACACTTTCTACTAAACATGATCATTACCTGTGATCCATTAATGCCCATCCATGGCTCTTGTCCATACGTAAACATCTCCCACAGGGTCACGCCAAACATCCATGTGTCGCTCGCATGAGAGAACTGACGTGCTTTCAAGCTCTCCGGAGCACACCTAGCCAGGAGAAAAGAATGATTAGGACAGCTAAAACTGCTTGAGAAACAACTTAACAATTGAAGTAAAAAAGATGGCAGTTGCAGTTCTCTATTTACCTTTAATGGTTAAGATTGGATACAAAAATTCAAAAAGTTTGCTCAGTAAATGTCCATATATGGAATGTCCATTTATAGGCCAAGAGGACTGTTATTGAAAATTTACCATTAAAATGACTGTCTCAGTTATCAAACGGGTCATTCCAGTAATAAATTTTGAAAAATAGACTGCAAAGGACTGTTGTGGCTGGTTTAACACTTTAACACTCATATCAGCTGAAAACAGTGTATGCAGTGCTCTTGGGAAATGTCAATTTGCAGACCAAGAGAAGACTATTTTTGAAAATTTACCACTGGAATGACTGGCTCGGTTAACCGAGCCAGTCATTCCAGTGGTAAATTTTCAAAAATACACTTCTCTTGGGGTTTGTAAATTGACATTTTCTATGAGAAATTTGAATTTTTTTTTTGAAGTGTCAAAGGGTTAGGGGCTTAAAAAATCATTATCTAATGACTTTCCTGAGTGCTTTTATGAGATAGAATAATTTCTTATTCAAAAGCAAAACTAAAATCTTAAATTATAATGATTAGCAATGGTAAGTAAGCAGACAGGCAAATGTGGACCCATGAAGTCGCAGTGTTCAAACACACCATGTATTCAATGCAAATACTCACCATAAACTCAGTACTTGTAACACTCACTATAGATTCAGATACACAGTGCTAATTCACCTTTCCAGAGCATCCATCCTTCATCTGACCGGATATGAGGTCATAATCAGCTCAGTGCGTGTATGATAACGTCACAATCATTACGTCACAAAGGGTTCCATATAGACCGTCATCAAACCTCAAATAGTCTGACACGTTGTATGAATTGTATGTCTGTAATTCTTTGCTATTTAATAAACATGCTGTTAAATATTTTGAAACTAATTTGACTGGGCGCTGTTGCTGCCTTAGGCAGCAACAGCACCCAGTCGAATTAGTTTCAAAATATTCAACAGCTTACCTGTGTAGTTTTGTGGAAATTGATAGTCAGGGTGCTCAAGAGATCGATCGATCCCAACATGAGCGAGGCGTGGGTGTAGCTTAGCCAGAGATGGCCGGGGCATAGCTAAAACCGGAAAAGTCCTTTACTCACCACGCAAAAGGCACCTTTTTGTGTTCAGTCATCACATAATGGTCTTCTTGACTTGGCAGAGCTCTCATTAGACCAAAGTCACCGATTTTCACCTGTGACATAAAGAAAGTCTCGTTGTAAGGTGAGCGTCATGTTATTCAGTAATATTCAAATTAACCCTTACATGACCAAACCGGCCTCTGCGGTGGGCTTGAGGAAATGCCATTTGCAGGCCAAGATAGTATTTTTGAAAATTTACCACTCGAATGACTGGCCGAGCCAGTCAGCCCAGTGTGGTAAAATGAAAAAAATACTGCATGCTTGTCCTGCAAATGGACATTCAATAAGTAAATATTTTGAACTTCTTGACTAAATTTAGATGTTAAAGGATTGTACCGATTCTGAATTAAACCAGAATAGAAGTTTAATGTATTTAAGAAAAGACATCTCATTGTATACTAGTAATACTACCTATATGCCGGGGATAGAACATGCCAGAGACGATTGTGGCATCATGGTAGAGTTATAGTGCTCTCATATTGTCAAGAAAACACTCAGTTTTAAGCTGCTGGTAGCAGCTCAATAATCTGCCATGTCCCTTAGTTAGTTAGTTAGTTAGTTAGTTAGTTAGTTAGTTAGTTAGTTAGTTAGTTAGTCAGTTAGAACAGCTTATTCCGCCCGGTGTCTCAATCACTCCTGATTCAACTTAGCTCGAGTTCTAACACAACAAATGACCTTGCTGTGCAAGGGCATTTTCAGACATTGGCCATGATCTGGATAAAAGAACCGGGATCGGATCAAATTCTACGTACTCTATGGATGTCTTGGAAACTACTTGTCCAATTTAGCACTAATTTTAACACAGGAAAGAGTGTGACCATACACTAGAATTACGCTACTTTGGGCGTGATAAGAAAGAAAATCTGCAAAATCCGAAAAAAGTCTGGAACACTACTAAGATTAAATCGAATATATTAAAAGCTAAATGTCTGCAAATTTCTCAATTCTATGAAAAACAACATGATCTAAATTTCACCCAATCAGAAAAAACTTAAGCTGAGATTATTGGCATGACTGTTGGCACCATCACATAGCTATATAAAAGAGTCTGGCAGTGTGTTGCAAAAACAGTATTACGGGTAAGTTATAGAATATGTTGAAACTAATTTGAACTTGAACTGTTGTTGCCAGTAAAAATAGGCTAACACTATTTAAGATTTGTTAAAGGATAACTAATCCCATCTCTTGATAGCTATTCAGGCGATCTAACACGCCGGTCATAAACTATCCAGGTAATTTTAAGCCTTTTATCACGCCGCTAAGGAAAGATATTCAGGATTTAGTAGTTAAAGGTTGGTAGATTTCTACACCCTATGATGGCTGTCATGATTTACTTTTCAGCCAATCAGAAAAACCCCAGTGTGTCTGCCTCGGTATATACGCTCAGTCATAGAGGCTCCAGCTATAGTTTGGCAACGTGGTATAAAAGCAATCCTACAGGTAAGCTGTTGAATATTTTGAAACCAATTTGATTGGAGTATGGCAGCAACAACTTCCAGTCAAATTAGTTTCAAAATATTCAATGGGATGAGCATTACATAATAAAGAATGTGATGCATTGGAGCTTACATGACATCACCCAGAATAGCTTGAGGAGACAAAATGGTGTCGATTACTGTTCAACATTTACTCGATATTACAAAACAGATAATTGCGATACAGATCAGGGAATGTGACAGGATATGAATGATATGGAATCCATAAACCATATTCTATCGGTGCAATACAACATTTGAGATGAGATTAGCATCGGTTTAAGTGTGATTGTCCCTTTGAACCATAAATTTGCAGAATCCCAATTTAACAGCAATCATGCATGTAAGCTGTTGAGCATATTGAAGCTAACTTGACAGCAGCTCACAGTCAAATTAGTTCCAAAATACACAACTCAATAATTATATAAAGTTGCAAAGGATTCTGGTGTTTTGGTATTTGGGGTTTACCGGGTTAAGGTTTTGTTGTACATGTATCTATGGTCTGTAGGGCTAAAAGAGTGAATGAATAGGTGCAAACATGACAATTATGACTAATTTGACTGAATGTTACTGGTGGCTCTGCCACGGAAATATTTCAATCAAATTGATTTCAAAACATTAAGCAGGTCCAGAGATATAATGTCTGGAATATGTTGTCTGCAAAAACTCAGCAGTCACACTTTTAATGGTCAAGATTGGTCAAGAAAAGTATTATTTTTATATAGTCATTGTCCATTTCATGGCCAAGATTTTTTCACTCATTGAGCCGGCCATTTTTGGCAAATTAAAAAAAATCGTCATCTCTTGGACGCAAACGAACATTTCTCTAGCTTACTACAGAAGACGTTTTTGGCCAGCTTGACCATTAAAGGGCTAATTAATGGAGGATTCCAGTTTATCCATCAATCATGACATCATAATCAACTACATGACGTGTAGGCTGATGTCATAATAAACTGTGCCATGAATGACGCAGATAAGTTCATCACGAACGCATAATTGATGACAAACTAAACATTGTTGTATGAATTGTATGTCTTTACTATTTAATAACCATGCTGTTGAAAATTTTGAAACTAATTTGACTGGTTTCAAAATATTCAACAGCTTACCTGCATAGTTTTCTTGAAATTGATAGTCAGGGAGTTCCGGGATCGATCGATCCCAAAACGGGTGAAGTATGGGTGGGATTTAGCTAAGGATGAGTGGGTCATAGCTAAAGCTGGATTCTTTCATTGCATAGCACTCGGGAAACACCTGTTCCTGTAACTATGGCACTATATATTCCCACCTGACACGAGATTGATAAGATGATGCAATGATATGCGTATTACGCAGCAGAACTAACCTTATCGACGGCAGCAAGGAGCACATTCCGGCATGCAAGATCCCTGTGAATGAACCGTTTAGCTTCCAGGTAGCTCATTCCAGTAGCGATCTGAATGGCGTAGTCACACAGACCACAGACTAAGTACTTCTGTGGATCCTGGTGTAAAAGTTCTAATAGAGCACCATGCGGAGCAAGTTCCGTTACCTGCCAAAGATATATGTAAGCATATTGAAATTTGTATCATAGGCTTTTATTTAGCTCATTCCATTATTAACTGTCTTACTGCTGCAAGCCAGCAGAAAATAATTTCAATGAGCAAAAAGTCTTTACTTTTACTGAATATTTTGAAAATAATTTGACTGAAAGTTGTTGGTGGCTTAGCCACCAACAACTTTCAGTCAAATTGTTTTCAAAATATTTAGCAAGTCCAGAGATATAACCACTGGAATATGTCCTCTGCAAAAACTCATCAGTGAGACGGTTAATACGAACCTGGCTAATAATAGAACAAAGTATTTTCAGTGGCCTTACAGGCCAGGTGAGCTAATAAAATAACAATGGTCAACTTTTCTACGAAAAAAAATCTTGAATGTCCATTTGCGGGCCAAGAAAACTATTTTTGAAGTTAAATATCACTTGAATGATTGGCGAGGTCATCAAGTGGTACATTTTCAAAATTAGACTTATCTTGGCCTGCAAATTCCTCAAGACCACTATAGGGTTAATCTATATTCAATAACACCACATGTTTATCATTTTTCATTAACATACCATCATGAGTGGTGTTGACAGAACTACTCCATAAAGGCGAATCAGATTTGGATGATCGAGAGAATGCATGGAATTGACTTCTTTAACAAAGTCCTCAAATGCTCCAGGCAAGGAGAGCGCCTCATTCTTCAGGACTTTCACGGCGACGGCCAGCTACAAGAAAATTATAAGATGTCTTAATAGAGACAACGAAAAAAACCATTTGGTAGTTTAGATAATATTACTTAAAGGGATGCTACTCTCATCTCAAATGTTCTATTGCAGTGATAGATTAGGGTATATATATTCCAAATCATTCATATCCTGTCGCATTCCCTTATCTGTATCACGATTATCTGCTTTATAATATCGCGTAACTGTTGAACGGTGATCGCCACTATTTTGTCTCCTCAAGCTATTGTGTGTGATTTCATGTAAGTGCCCTTGTATTACGTTCTTTATTATGTGGTTCTTTCTGATTGGTTGAAAAGTAAATGATGACAGCCATCATAGGCAGTAGAAATGTATCAAGATTTAGCTACTAAACATGACTATCAGGGATGGATTATGGGTGGCAAATTCTATCACATGAATGGTTAGCATAAGATAGAGGTGCAGTGACCGAGTGGTTAGGGAGACAAGCTCGTGACTCGAATGTTGCAGGATTGATTCGCAGCCACCCTGCCAGGTAGTGTCCCTGAGCAAGGCACTTCACTCAACCTTGTTCAAGCACACTTGTCTGTTCATTATAGTAGCTAATGAAAACATAACGGAAGAATGATTACAAGAATAATTTTGAAGACTGTATCATTTCTCGGAAGCCTTTTCTTTGATGGAGCACGCGTCCTGCGTAGACCTTATAAGTCTGGAATATGTTGAGATTGTGAAATACCACATGATAACAACATTTTTGTGGCTTGTAATGTCAATATTTGCCAGTAAATTAAACCATTTAAGCGAGGAAGGTATGTGTTACTCTGGGACGATTATGCTATCATGGGTGTGGGTTGAACTTACTCGGAAGGAATTGTCGTAAATCTGAATTAAGGTTTATCATTCAAAACTTGTATACAACTAGAATAAGTGCTTAGCAAACCGTTCTTATCATATTTCTGTATATTTGCCTTAGAGATGGAAAATACATGCAAAAAGAAAATGAATGTATGGTTCGCGAACCACAAGATTCGCCAAATAAATGTTCGAATATGATTCGCCTTCCCGGAGGTCACGATTGTTCAAAGGTTCGAATGTTCGCCCAAGCCCTAAGAAATATTATGTTTAATATTTTGAAACTAATTTGAGAGGGGGCGGTTGCTGCTTATGGCATCACCAAGTTCCAGTTAAATTTGTTTCAATTATTCAAAAGATCTCCTGCATAGTTATAATGTTGAAATTGACACAAGTATTTCAAAGGTTATATTAACACCATACCTTATTGCCAGATTGCGTCGTCCAGTCGCCTTTCCGTACGACGCCAAACGATCCATTCCCGAGCTTACCATAAAGCGTGAGTGATTTTTCGCTGATTAAGCATGTCAGCGACTGTTCACGACTGGGACTCAGAGATTTCGGTGATCGAGGATCCTGTTTACCAATCAGCTTCTCTTGTATCTTGGGCCCAGGCAAAATCTGTACGTACAAATACAAATGTATCAGGCAGAAGTTAGTTTTCACGTAAAATAAATCATATTATTGGAAAAATAAAATCTTAACACTAGTCAGGCCATCAAAAAGGACTTCGGAAATGGCGGATTTCAGTTTCACAGTCAATCATGACGTCATAATCAACTATGTGATATGTTGGATGATGTCACAATCAATTACGTCATGAAAGACGTAGCTCGTCATGAATGCTTAATTGATGACGCACTAAGCGTTGTTGTAAACATGCTGTTAAATATTTTGAAACTAATTTGACTGGGCGCTGGTGCTGCCATAAACAGCTTACCTGCCATATATAGTTTTCTGGAAAATGAGATTCAGAGTGCAGGGATCAATCGATTCTAACATAGGCGATGTGTGGGGAGCTTAGCTAGAGGTGGGTGGAGCTTAGCTAGAGGTGGGTGGGGCATAGCTAAAAATGGATTCCTCTGGTATAGTCTTGAGAACCATCCCTTTGTAGAAAAGGAGAACAAAAATTATAGAGTATTTTGAATTTAAAAAAATCGATTTCTCTTTTCTTACAAATGGACATTAACAAAGCCAAAGACTTTTTTTTACCATTGTTGACCATTAACACAGCTAATAGTAAATAACATGTAGTTGCTAACCGTTATGAGGCGTCTAATGAATGACATAGCTAGGAAATAGCTAGCTTAATGTGACGCGCTAATATCAATATTACTAGACAAAATAATTACTGGTTTAACAAATAATAGTTTAACCTTTTAACACTCAAGCCTGCCAAAAACCGCTTCTCTAGTGGTCTTGAGAAATGCCCATTAGCAAACCAAGAAGAGTATTCTTGAAAATTTACCATTGGAATAACTGGCTCGATAAGCAAGCCCGTCATTCAAGCGGTAAATGTTCAAAAATAATCTCTTGGTCTGTAAATGGACATTTTCCATGAGAAAATTTAAATCTTTTGAACAAATTTAAGGGCTAAAGGGTTTAAAAAAATGTCAAATAATAAATTCCGACCAGTGATAAAACAGTCACCCCCCCATTCAATCCGTCAAAACAAAATAAATAGTTTGAAATGTTTCAAAATAAAGCTAGTGTGTTGAATGGAGTTACAAATGTATCATGAATTTGTGAAATGCCAACAATAGCAATCATAGCTCTGTATGTGCTCACACCCATTCTCAACTCACCTTTCCAGAGTACCCACCCATCATGTGACGTCATAATGAACTGCGCGATGTGTACAATGACATCATAATGAATGACGTCGATAATTATGTCATGAACGCATATTTGAAGACGGTCTATGCGTTGTTGTACAAATTGTTTGCTTTTATTATTTAATAGGCAGCAACAGCACCCAGTCAAATTAGTTACAAAATATTCAACATCTTCCCTGTATAGTTTTCATGAAATTGATAGCTAGGGCATTCGGGGATCGATCAATCCCGACACGGCGAGGTGTGGGTGGAGCTTAGCTAGTGATGGGCGGGGCATAGCTAAAAATGGAAAGGTCCATTCTCACCCCATACAGGAAAGAGGGCTTTTAACTTGTCTGCCCATCCATCTGACCAATTCATCCATCAGTCCATACGGTCAATCATCTGCTGGTTTGTCCTGGGATTGTATCTCAGGAACTACACATACTATTTGACATAACCCTTTTACCCGTTAGTGGATAAATCTGGACAAGAATATCAAAATACTTACTTATTGAATGTCCATTTGTAGGCCAAGAGAAGACTATTGTGAAAATTTACCACTGGAATGACTGGCTCGGTTATCGAGCGAGTCATTCCAGTGGTAAAACTTTAAAAATAGTCTTCTCTTGGCCTACAAATGGACATTCCTCAGGACCACTGAAGAGGCCGGATTTGGCCGGTTTCATCACGAAAGGGTTAATGGATAAATTTGGCCAAGAATATCAAGATATTTGCTTATTGAATGTGCATTTGCAGGCCATGAGAAAGAGTATTTTTGAAAATTTACCACTGGTATGACCGACTCGGTTATCGAGCCAGTCATTCCAGTGCTATATTTTTCAAAACATGTTGATATCTTTCAGTATTAAAATATTCTTTTTCTGTGTATGTAGATGCTGCAAGAAAAATATTTTCTTTACATATTTTAACCATCATAAACCAACAGTCACTAAATCTTAATAACTTAAGCTTACCTTATCGAGGATGCCTTTCTTACGATTGACAGCTTTACGCCTTTTGACAGCATCCATGAGACGACGGACAGCTGGCTTTCCCATTCCGACCTTTTCAAGGTCTTCACATTTCACAAAGTCAAAGTGTGATAATCTGTAAAATACAGAATTTGAAAAAATTTGGCTGCAATGCCTTAGACTAAAATCCATATTTGGCAAACATAAACAAAATCAAGGTCATGCATCCACACACACTCGCATGTACACACGTGAACCCTTGTGCACACGAGGCTCCTCTCTCACACGCATGCGCATGCATGCACGGACACACGCACACACAGACACACGAACTCATGCACAGACAGGAAGTTAAGGTTATTAACCCTTTAATGATTACATATGGTTAAGAAAATTTTTATTTTTGCTTAGTGAACGTCCATTTACAGGACAAGACTATTTTTTAGTACTGGAAAGACTGGCTCAGTTATACATCTTGTACAATGTTGTACATCTTGAAAAATAGTCTTCTCCTGACCAGAAAATGAGCATTTTCCAAGACGATTGCAGAGGCCTGTTAAATTTAAAGGTTAAATTCTTGAAAGGAGAATGAATTACCTCTATCTGAGCTACTATTATATGCATTTCTAATTGCCTGTGAGGGAAGTAAATTAAATAAAACATGATGGATTTCACTCATTTCTATCTAACGGAGACAACTCATGTATAATTAAACATAAAGAAATTGTACATATAGAGTTATCTCCCATGAAAAAATTCAAAACTCGCATTTAATAGACAAGAATTCCCCGGAATTAAATGTCTCGCCTGTCTCGTGTTTGTCACAGTGGCATTGCCCTTGTGACCTCCCTGTTATCATGCTGCTTCATACCATTATAGGTAACCATGTATCCAAGTTTAGTTCCAGTATGATTAACCGAACCTGAAATATAAATGATTTGTGGAATGGAAAAATTTGTGAACACGGTAGTCAAAATATCTGGCAACAGTAACTGGGTCAGACCGAATTAAACAACATTTTGTCTGCCATGTCATACTTTCAATTTCGTCATCAACATAATCTCTGTCATCTAGAATCAGTCCTTAAATGAATGTAGCAAAGGTTTCCAATGAGTTTCTGCTGCTGAGTGATAAAAACCAAGTTGGAAGACCAAGCTGGCGAACCATAGCGAATAAATCTTTCTTTGCATTTTCCCAGTAAGGCAGTGATCCTCTAAGGGTCCTGAAAATGCGAAAACCATCATCAAGTTTAACCAGTTGATCTACATTAGATTGGTCTTTCAGTTCTTCCGCTGTTATCTTTCTTCCTTTAGTTTTCACTGGGCGCAATGACAACCATACCTTATCTTGAATTTGTTTCATCTGAATTTTCTTAACCGTGAAAAATATATTTTGAATATTTTGGGCTGCTCTACGGTCTTGTTGTCTCAGTTCTGACTTGCAGATTTCACTATACTTTACAGGAACTGATCTGTCATTGTTCATTGGCCGTCTTTCACCACAAAATATAGTGGGAAATGATAACTTCCTATTTCATCTTTTATTGTACTCACTGGTACATTTCCCTCGCATAGAGCAAAATAAAATATTAACAAAGATTATAACGTGACCTTTGACCCCCATAACCTTGACCACATGATGTCTGCATCAGCATGCTGCTTCCGTTAAATGGAAATCATCATGTACCCAAGTTTGGTTCCAATTGAATAAGGCATTGTTGAGATATAAGGCAATAACTTTTGTTTAACACAAAAACTTAACATAAAATATTAACAAAGATTATACCGTGAACTTTGACACCGTAAACTTGATCTCGTGATGCCTGTACATCAGCGTGCTGCTTCCTTTCGATGTATATCTCCATGTATCCAAGTTTTCCAATTGGATCAGGCATTGTTGAGATATAAGAGAATAACTTTTGTTTAACGCAAAAACTTAACGAAAAATATTAACAAAGATTATACCATGACCTTTGACCCCCACAACCGTGACCTCATGATGTCTGCATCAGCATGCTGCGCCCGTTAAATGTAAATCACCATGTACGCAAGTTTGGTTCCAATTGGATCAGGCATTGCTGAGATATAAGGCAATAACTTTTGTTTAATGCAAAAACTTAACATAAAATATTAACATAGATTATACTGTAACCTTTGAACTCTGTAACCTTAACCTCATGACCTTTTTATCAGTGGGCTGCTTCCTTTTGATGTATATTACCATACACCCAAGTTTGGTTCCAATTGGATCAGGCATTGCAGATATAAACTTAACTTAAAGGTTTAAGCCGCCGCCGCCAGAAAAGTGATACCTGTCTCGATCCTGCTTCGCATGCGAGACAAAAACTATGTATGATTACTGTATTCTGCGGCTGTAATAGAAACATCCTACAGCTGCAATCAGTCATTCACTTTTTCCCCACTGTATCTTGTCCTCAGCCAAAATCTTTAGCTTCCTCAGGTCCATTCTTTATTTAAGTGTACCGAGTCCTGCTTTCTTGAGGTCACCTCGCAGCATGCTTAACAGATTTATGCAATGACATCCTCTCCTGGCTTTATATTTGCTGGCTCCCAGCAGGCTGATTTCTAAGGCTCTCTGTGCTGGTGTGCCCTCTAGCATCCTTAGCACAGGCCATACATGTACATGGACCATTCTTGCTGGGCAACTTCTACGGACAGCGCCAATGTATTACACATCTTGCATAGTGCATCATTGGAAATTATGCTGTTTGGCCATCGGTGTCCAGTGATGGTGCGTAGGTGTTTGCGGTGGCAGGCATCATGTTTGTCTAGAGCTGCCTTTGGAGCTGCTCAGCTGTTACATTTATACAGCATCAAGGATACACAGGTTGCATTGTAGAAATATAGTCTTTTTGTCAAGCGCATCTTTGATCTAAGAGTCCATAGCTCCCAGAAGGACTGGAAATCTATGTTTCCCATGATGCAGCGTGCGGCAATGTCAGCGTACCACAAAGCAATAAGCCCAGGCTTTTTATTTTTCCTCGTGGATGAGCTCTGTTTTGGATTCATTCATAAAGAGATTCTCAATTTTTAGTTTGCTTGCAGCTATTGGGAGAAGTTCATCAAGGGGTTTCTTTTCTTCATCTATGAAGTCCACGTCATCGGCATATTCCATGTCTAAGCGGCATATCCAGTATAGACACTGGTTTTTTTTTGGTATATAGTAACTAACCACATAATAATAATAATAATAATAATAATAATAATGGATATTTCCAGTTTTTTGCTAAGCCCCGCCCACCTCTAGTTAAACTCCAACCCACACCTCGCTTGTGTTGGAATCACTCGATCCCTGAACTCCCCTGACTATCAATTTCCAGAAAACTATATAGATAAGTTTTTAAATATTTTGAATCTAATTTGACTGGGTGCTGTTGCTGCCATCGGCCATCGCCCAGTCAAATTAGTTTCAAATCAGTTTCAAAATATTCAACAGAATCTTTATTAACTATGTAATACAACAACGCATAGTCTGTCTTCAATTATGCATTCGTAACATACTTATTCATGTCATTCATGATGTCATAATGACATCATTGATTATGATGGTCATTCTACACATCATGTAGTTAATTATGACATCATATGATGGATGGACAGAGTGGAAAAGTCTATTTAGTCCAGTTAAATAAGGTCTGACCCACCACTAATTGCAACAGAAACGAAACCACTTTTATTTTTTTGCCTTTAGGGTGTTGAAATGATATCTTAAAAATCTAGTAAAATCTTTTGAGTAGAACACGTATACCAAGGATACCAAGATGGCCACCAATCGAGTATAATAAAGCATGTATCACGATAACGGTCCATTTTAAATCACATAAATGTGTTACAAACAGATAGAAATATGCCACCAATCTACCCGGGAAAAATGTGGTTATCACAATATTCCCACTCTATGACGTCATAGTCCAATATGGCCACCAGTCTAAATAATAGGTGACACTAAAATTCGATGTTTGAAATGATTTCTACATTCATTTAATTTTCATTTTCATCCAGGTCATCATTTGACATGTTTTGACAAATGCCCCTGCACCCAGAACAAGCAGACGAACAATCAAGTCCATGCCGACGACATCCGCATCATATAGTACCACAGCCCGATCTGCAGGTGCATCTCACAAGTTCAAGCAGAAACTGCGGGGCAGGATCCAAGTCAGATCGTACTGGTATCACTTTACCTTCTGAAATCTTCCAGTCCCATTCTTCAGCATTCAAAACATTCACTTTCTAGTGCTGGATATGATGGAACACACGGAGGCTGTGGTACTTCATCGCCGCAGATGTTGGTGGTAACATGTTTGGGTGGATGGCCTTTTGACTGATTGTTACAAGCTCCTGGAATCATTGATACCTTATCATGTTAAGATTGTCATTTTCTGTTCCTTTATATAGAATAACCATGGCCTTCTCACCAGCAGAGATGAGATCTTTCTTCGATGATGCTGCACATTCAAAAACTTTGGCCTGGTCACGGAATACTTTGTTGTCATTCATGAGTTTCAGTCTGACGGATTTGCCTATACCAAATATTCTCGACGTTATATCGCATCCGAGAAAAGCGTGTACAAAAAGAATATTTTCGTGAACGCTCTTTCCTTGTGTACGCCTGATGGAATTCACACATATATTTTGGAGGTGTTCCTTTCTTTGGTTCAGGACGGAAGTAAATATCATGCTTGTTCCTCCCAGCATGATGTATGAAGAGAATAAGCCGGCCAGTGTCATTCCCGACCAGTACTGCTTCACAGATCTTTGAAACATTAATACAGTAATTACAGCTTGCGTGATTAATACATCGGCATCTCCTTTGGTATGTGCTATCTCACAATCACACTGAGCTAGCTTATCAACCAGTAATGCAAGGAATCATTGTTTATTTTCACTATGGGAGAGAGTCTTTCTTGTTCAACTGCAGTTTCATTGATGGACTGAAAATCATAGTATGTTGTCACATAGTTGCTAAAGTCTTGCAATATTTTGCCATACGTGCTACCCACTTGCCATGAAATATGGTAGAGAAGAGTGCCCCCATCAAGTATATATTTGAACTTATGACTTTGTGGCGGTTGTGGTGGTACTGCAGACCAGATCGCTTTTGCTAGTTGTGGTTTTATGGCTTCTAAGAGACTGTCCTTTCCTTCGAACAAAGCTGGATGGTAACGACAGAGTTCATAGGTCAGAGCATTTGCCAGATCGTTTGTCTGAGATCCTGTGATGATTAACCTTTGAAACAGAAGTAAGAGATCTATCTGGACCCTATCACTGCCAATCTTGACAGCAGCCTTGGATTCAAATGTCATAGCCCGTTTCTTTCTCCTGAAGGAATGCGTGAGAACGGGTTGCCCATCCATTTCATTAAGAATGATATTTCTGATTTGCTTTGCGTTATATACGTTTACGTGTGCTCCAGCTGCAATGCCATTAACTATGTTCAGAAGTGATGGATTTGTGTCAAATGGTGTCCGCCATTCAATGCAGGACATAAGCTTTCTAGAATCGGCAGTGTCCCTTGTTTGCATAGCTAGCGATAAATCTTTATGTTGCTCACTTGTGTCATATGTGACTGATGTGAACTGCTCCATGGCGACATTAACTTCGGTATACGCTGGTCTTGACAAACACCAAACTATTCGCTGTGTTTCAGTCATGCCCCTACCTCTGCTGAAGCCACCACTCGTCTTAAGACTTCTCATGAGAACCTGTTCAATCACAAGGTCTGGCGATAATCCAGCCCATAAACGGTCTGACCTTTGAGCAACATGTAGTCCCTGGGAGAATTGCATATAAACCCGAGGGTGTGTTTCATGTAACTGTCTCATTTTCTGGTGGTAGAGGTACACTGATTTTGTGTACAGATTGTGACCGGATGCGGCCAGGTATGGCAACAAGGCTTGCATAGTTTCAAGATGAAGGAACCAATCACCCGTTCATTCAGATCAGATAAAGTCACGCACAATGGTGATCATCTCCATATAATTTACCAATAGCTTGGCAGTGCAATATTTGGACGACATAGTTGCCATCTCTGTTTGAAGTTTCCTGTGAAAAGACTGCAACTCCACTGATGACTCTACTTCTTGCAGAGTAATTTTGCTTAACATGAGGTCATCGTACATTGTCGTTATTGCATCAAGTTCCTCTGGGACAGTGTTCCTTCCACTTTCAATGTCTGTTTCCTCTATCACCTTATCTTGAGATAGCAGAGCCAATTTTGTTTGAAAGATCTTACACAGTAAGTGTGTGAATGATAGCATCAAAAGGGTAGTGGCCACAGAGAGTTCTTGCCACCGCTTTACCACTCAGTATAAGGCAAATTGTGTTTCCAGCAAAAACCGCCTCCAGAAGGTCTTGGAGACCTGTCCCTGCCATCAAGTGTCCGATGCTCCCAAGAAAGCTCATTAATGTATGAAAGCCACCCAATCTTACCCCCATTAATTGTAATGAACTAAATGTGACAACGTGTGGAGTTGACACAAGTTATGTCACTTGGATTCATATCGATCATTGGGAGGAATATCATAGATGCTTGTCCCGGGTGTGTCCCCTTGGATATTGATTGCATACATCCAGACCATGCTGGCCTAGGAGAGCGAAGTAACGTTTTCCAAAGAACATCCACTAAAAAATGTGCCATAATTGTGTGTCATAATTGTTTTCTACTGATGGCGGCATGCTTTCATATTTAAGACTTTCCAGTCCGTCACTACTTGCTATTAACGCCTGTATATTAATACCACCAACTGCAGCAATGTCATCTGCACTCACATCAATGCACTTTATCACTGAAGCAAAATCAATTATGGGCATCACCATTGCTATCGTGCCCATGCCATGAAACGTACCACAGCCATCGAGTGTTCTACTATCATGGTCAACATTGTCTGCCACGTATTGCATGAATCATCCTGGAAACGGACAGGAAATTTCTGATTCCTTGTTCATTGTTGCACACCGTTCAAACCTCTGTACTTCAGAATATGAACTACAAACCCAAGTTAATTCAATGTTTCGATGAGGAATCTGGATGCAAAATGAGAATGCATCTGAACAGTCAGACCTAATTGCAATGGAGCTATGATATTTCTCGGACATGCATAGCCTGCATGATAACCTGTCCAAAGGAACATAGCTTTGAGTCTTTGTCCGTTCCAACAAACAAAGCATTCAGCAAGTCGCAATGAATGTGGTAGAAAGGCTGTTGCTTCATCGACAGTAGATATGGAAAGGCTAGAGGTGTAAACGTCTTTAAATTGAACGACTGACTTAATGTCACTCTTGATGAGGTGGCCAGCCGCTTCTATTAATCTAAACTTTTCGGCCTCAAGATCATTTTCTTTGGGCTGTCTGTAAAATTCATTTAGAATGGCCGAAGCTGTATGTTTGAAGGACACTACGTTTTGGGAACCATTTATCTGTGTGATGATTACTTTATCAACAAAATGCCCAAGAAGTGTGTCTTTCATGTGTGTTGAACCATAAAGTTCCAAATCTGAACCTTGTAAAGCATCTGCTACATTTTGAATAACTTCTGCGATTGTTGTCTGCTGTTCGTCGTTCGCCTCTAGGTTTTCTGCGACCTTTATGAAAGCCTCGGCTCTAACAGTATCTTCCGGCCTTCCTAATTGTATTTTCTTTGACAAACCATCGCATTCTTTCTTTGTATTAATGTGGCACATTTTTACCAGTTCTAAAGTTTACATTGCAGGCTTGATGGTAAACAGCGTTAGCTGCGTGAAGGTCCTGTGCGAATGCCACCCTTCCCATGACGTTATCTGACACCCGATTTTCAGTTTACTTTGATTGTCCATTTATAAAATTAACCTGGGCCATATGTTACAATAAATATAATATATTGGAAGGAGTTATTTAATTGTTTCGTCGTATTTAATTTACAAATGGGCTTAATGTTATCATAGTTATAAACATGGCGAGTGCCGTAATGGTCATGCTGTCGTGAATTTGCAAGTTTTCTTTGGTTAATCAGTTATAGTCTCCAAACTCCATGCTCACTCCCTTAACATTGACATTAGGCCTATTTACTACATTTTTCTGGGATAACCATCTGTAATAAACACATTGGTGCATACATTATTTATATTTGATGTGAAAATGCCTATCCTCTGCATATATAAGCAATTGTCGCGATGTGCTACAGCGATATAGCCATATTTGCTTTTTCGCATTGGGCCAGACGACTGAAAAGACCATAAACTTTAACTGTCAAAAAAGAATAATTCCACTCAAAAGATTTTAATAAATTTTTAATATGTCACCAGGAAGTACCTACCGAACACATTCTACATAATTTCATTTCTGTTGCAATTTTTAGGTCTTGCCAAATTTTAGCTATTTTGACTGGACTAATTAGGGTGTACTATATGGACCTAGACAAAATCGAGATATATAGCATAGAAAATCATCATATATCGATATATTGTATATCAAAACATTTGAAGAAGACTTTTTAGGTCACAGAAGTAGCATGGGTCAGGACACAGACCAGGGACAGACCTAGGCTGTTAAGGGCAACAAATCTCATCTCAAATAATGTATTGTACTGATAGATTATGGTACATACATGTAAATTCCATAGAATTAATTTCCTGCCTAGAGAAGCAATAGCTTCAACAACGAATTGGCGAGTGATTACTGGTCTGTCCCTGTATACACACATTTGTAATAGTGTCAATGACTGGTGAATAACAAACAGTTTCCAGTAAGAGCAATTTCAAAATTTGCAACATATCACCAAACAGTGCATCTTAGATTTTGATGTTTCTTCCTCAGACCTAGTCCAGTCATCCTAGGAAGTTTCCAAGCGATCCGCTAACGGAGATGCAGTGAATCGTTCGAAACCAATTTTCAAGATGGCTGATGGTACAGTACAGCTCAGAATTAAGTTAACAAAAAAAAATGACAGCAGCAAAACATATGCGCGCAAAAAGAAAAACATTTCACCCCAAATGAAAAACACAAAAGCGCAAAATGAACTAATTTGCGCGCCAAATGAAAAACACAAACAGGACAAGGTTGAAATGTCAGGCGACTTTTTCCGTCTTCTTCTTCTTTTCGATCGCTGGTATCACACTTGGAGAGCCGTTCTCAAGATGAAATCTGTGGTTTTCTGCAGTTCTTCCACAGGCCCATACAACTTTTCAAGAAAAGAGGTTGACAAAGGCCAGATCTCTTCTTCAACATTGAAGTATGTGCTCTGTGGTCTGTTCTGCTTCTCCACAAGGACAAGCGGGCGATGTCGTAAGGTGGAACCGCCTTTTTCCGTAATGTACATGAATTAATTACAAACAGGATAAGCCTAAACGCGCCAAAACTCTTCCCGACAAGATTGTTTTTCTAAAACGCAGCCGTGTTTTTCTCTGGCTCACTGATAATAGTATTCTCGATATATAATGTAGACAGGGATTGAAATGAAATTAAGTGCTAAAATTGCCGCCAGTCCTACGCGTATATTTATCTATTGCGGAAAATAATCTATGTCATATCCTGCAAGTCGGCAGGTTCCGCTGCGCTGGATGTTTATAGAAAGTAAATGCAAAAGCAACTGGATGAGAATAAACTATGTCAAATCTCACCAGGCCGGCATGTTTCGCTGCGCTTGATGTTTTTAAGAAATGCGAAAGTAAGTGTGAGAACACTGGGAAGATTTGCGGGACTAATATTTCCTGTAAAATGTCAGACAAAACTACAAAATAGATCTATCACGATTAACATGTGGACGTTTCTCAAGCTTCTGTTTGTCTTCATTTTAAGGTTTTATTCACAATAATATGTCAGATATTAGAAAATATTGCTCGGAAATGCCGTCTTTGAATGGTGCATAAGCGGTTTATAGCAATACAGGTCTGTGGATTTAATAGATGGAGCTAGCATACTTCTCGTAGTTTCGTACAAATACAATGACACTCACCAACAACGGGAATACATTTGTGCATAAGTACATTATGTAAGCCATTGCAAAATCTTGTCGCAAACATTCATTTCAACAAATAAACTTCACAATTCTTGTTTTATTCCCGATACGAAATTAATTTAATAGAACATTGTGAAAATATGGGTTGTCCTTTCTCGCCGTTCGTGAACAACATTCTGAAACTGTTCTAGACTGCCACAGCGAGAACAGTTTAGCATGTTTAGCGTTCATGATTGAGATTTCTACTCCTCATTTGATGGGGAGTGGCAATTTTGTTCAGGAACACTGTTCCAGTGCCATTGTCGAATCTTAGGGTTCTTGTTAAATCTGTTTGCGAACAGTAAGAACTGACAACTTGAATGGGTAACGCCTACTTCAAAAATATTATGGTTGCGACTGCTAACGAGCCAAAGTCCACAGGCATTCCAATTTACTAAGCATATGTAAATGCACCTGTTTTTCACAAATGCACTGGGTATTTTGAAGACATGGCATGCTCTCTAGTCCTGTTCATATTTTGTTTCCGAACTCTCTCCGATACTTTATTGCGCGCTAAAACATTTTTCACTATTATTTGTTGTTTTCGTCCTGACACGTTTTTGTTTTCTTCCTGTCGCATTTATGTTTTTGTCTGGTGCATTTTTGTTCTCAGGACATGTTAATTTAATTCTGAGCTGTAGTGTAGCTGGCGGCCATATTGGATTTATGATCATTGTCGATTTTAATAAGGTTATTCCTCAGACCTAGTCTACATATCCTATGAAGTTTCAAAAGCAATTCCACAAACATTAACGGAGCTCTCGTGCAGAAACCAATTTTCAAGATGGACGCCAGGGTTGGTGGTCATCTTGTATATTATGATCATCGTCAATTTCTTTCCTAGATCTAGTCCAGTCATCTTAGATGCTGTTTCATAGCGAGCAAATAAATGGCAGTGTAGTTATCATCCGGAAACCAATTTTCAATAAGACCGCCGTTGGCTGGCCGCTATCTTGGATTTCAGAATTTCGTTGATTTCGGTAGGTTTCTTCTTCAAGCCCATTCCAATTCAAAGCAACCTGATAAATGGTAATGGAGCTAAAGGTAACCAATTTTCAAAATAGCTGCCCTTGACTCAGCGGACATGTCGGCCATCTTGGATTTTAAAATCATCATTATTTTCGATAGATTTCTTCGCCAGACCTAGTCGACCCACCGTATGAAGTTTCAAAGCTGATAAATGTTAACAGAGTTATAATCCGGACACTAATTTTCAAGATGGATACCAGTAGTTGGCAGACATCTTGAATTTCGGATCATCATCAATTTGGAGAGATTTCTTCCGCAGACCTAGTCCAAGAAGCCTATGAAGTTTTAAAGCTATCCGATAAATGGTAACAGAGTTATCATCAAGAAACATCATCACATTATAATACCACGTCAATCTTTTGGTGGGGTATAAAAATTGTGTACCCTTATCACTTTATAGCGACATTTGCTGACAGATATATAAATAAATGTGGGAAAATTCTATTTTATTTTGGTACTGCATACTGTTCTTAAAAACTAAAATTGAGGCACAGTCATCCATATTTGTTATTATTTGCTATTTTTCTGTAAACATAAGTGCACGCTAGTTTCTTCGCCTGACAAATTCTTTTAAATACGAAACATTCCTATTGCGGAGAACTTAAAATAATCTTAAATATGTCTAGATAGTTTGAAAATTTCAGGCGAAATACTGGCTCCACAATATTTACAATTCTTGTTTCCAAAACTTTAAAAAAAGCCACTTAGCATAGAGGATGCAAACCACCAGAAATTATAAGAACATGTCAAGGAAATACATGTAAGCTACTGACATAACCACAACATATCACTTACAGTGTGCATACTCTGGGTAAATGAATCAAGATGGCAATGGACCTTTCCAGTCTTAGCTATGCCTCGCCCCTCCATAGGCTTAGCACCACCAATACCTCGCTTGTGTTGAGATTGATCGATCCCTGAACGCCCTAACAATCAATTTCCAGAAAAGTATACAGGTGAGCTGTTGAATATTTTGACACTAATTTGACTCCAGGGCTCTGTTGCTGCCGTAGTCAAATTAGTTTCAACAGAATATTTATTAAATCGTAAAGATACAATTCATATGTACGTACACCAACACTTAGTCCGTCTTCGATTATGCATTTGTGATGTACTTATCTACACTATTCATGACGTCATTGATCATTAAGTCATCATACATGTCACGCAGTTGATTATGACATCATATGATGGATGGATAAACTGGAAAGGTCCATTGTAAGCGAATACGCTAGTGCTCTCTGTGAAATGGTGGTGAAATGTGCTGTCAAATCTGAATTTTACGTCTTAATTTGCATTTTATTGCAAGTGAGTGCCCGCATTTATAAGAATCGAAGATCAAATATTAGTTAAATATTGACCCACTAGGAGCAGTTTATACACTTGATTCAGTATTTAAAAGTGAATGTATTGAGTTACCAATAAAATAGAAAGCTGAGAGGTGCAATGCACTGTTTATCAGATCAACCAGTTTTATTGCAGAACGTAACAGTGCTCTAAATCATGTTAGCCAACAGCATACACGCAGTTATCTGCACCTAGCTCTGTAATAACCCCCTCACTTGCAATGTAAGCATAAAGCATTGTCTATAATTTATTAACCATTTCCTGGCTAAGACGGCCAAAATCAGCCTCTGCAGTCGTCTCGATGAATGCCTACAAATGGACATTCAATAAGCAAATCTTATTTTCTTGACCAAATTTAACCATTAAAGTGTTAATGTAATCCATTTCTAGCCATGCTCTGCCCATTTCTAGACATGCTCTGCCCATTTCTAGCCATGCCCTGCCCATTTCCAGCCATGCCCTGCCCATTTCTAGCCATGCCCTGCCCATTTCCAGCCATTCCCTGCCCATTTCTAGCCATTCCCTGCCCATTTCTAGCCATGCTCTGCCAATTTCTAGCCATGCTCTGCCCATTTCCAGCCATGCTCTGCCCATTTCCAGCCATTCCCTGCCCATTTCTAGCCATTCCCTGCCCATTTCTAGCCATGCTCTGCCAATTTCTAGCCATGCTCTGCCCATTTCTAGCCATGCCCTGCCCATTTCTAGCCATGCCCTGCCCATTTCTAGCCATGCTCTGCCCATTTCTAGCCATGCTCTGCCCATTTCTAGCCATGCTCTGCCCATTTCTAGCCATGCTCTGCCCATTTCTAGTCATGCCCTGCCCATTTCTAGCCATGCCTGCCCATTTCTAGCCATGTCCTGCCCATTTCCAGCCATGCCCCTGTCCATTTCTAGCCATGCCCTGCCCATTTCTAGCCATGCCCTGCCCATTTCTAGCCATGCCCCTGCCCATTTCTAGCCATTCCCTGCCCATTTCTAGCCATGCAGTGCCCATTTCTAGCCATGCCCTGCCCATTTCTAGCTAAGCCCTGCATACATTGTACATGTATGTGTTGGAATCGATTTACATTTGTATATATTTTGAACACTGAATTCCCCGAATCTAAATTTCAAGATAACTCTATAGTTTAAAGGTGGTAATCGGTAAATATTTTGAAACTATGGCAGCAACAGTTCTCAGTTAAATAGTTTCAAAATATTCAACACAGTGATTAAGGTGTAAATCCATCAATGACATACAAGTCATACACTTGACAGACTTTTCAAGTCTCATGACAGAGAGTTCTACGTCATTTTGATCATGATGTTAGATACTTGAACGGCAGATCCGATCCCTCCATTATGTCGTTATTCAGGACATACCTGGTCACCTGGAGGTCATCGCGTAGCTTTGTGAAAAAGTGATCAAGCTGGACCTCAGTCAGCAGCTCATACAGCCATTCTTGACCGTCTTCCTCCGACATACTGTCTTCCGGCGCGCAACTGGAATAATAATCATAGAACAAAATACTATTAATTCTTTCACCGATGAATTCCCCATAGCTTAGTTTCAAGGCAACCATACATGAAAAATTGGATATTTTGAAATTAATTTGACTGGGAGCCGTTGCGGCCTTAACCCTTTAACACATATATCAGCTAAAATAGCTTCTGCAGTGGTCTTGAGAAATGTCCATTTGCAGACCTCAGTTATCGAACCAGTCATTCCAGTAGTAAAATTGCTAAAAATACAGGGTTGTCCTCTTTGTCTGCAAATTGACATTCTCAGAAAATTTAAATTTTCTTGAACATACTTAGACATAAAAGGATTAAAATAATTCAACTGCTGAAAGTTGCATTAACAGTTTAGTGGTCAAACTAGACAAAAATGATTCTTCAGTGGTCTTGAGAAATGTCCATTTGCAGGCCAAGAGAAGGCTACCCATGCGAATAATTGTCTGAGGATTTACCTCTAATCATGAAAATCAATGGACTGTCCGTGCTGATAAACACTGAAGAAAATGGTTGCAGAGAAATCTTATCAAACACGGAAAAGCACTGACAATTTCAGACTTTTATAAATTTTCAACAGCATGATGCTGGTCAGACTTAACCAGCGCGGACAAGCTCAGACATTACAAATCTGAATCAGAACTTTAAAATGTATGTGCTTGTATGAATAAAGGACACATGTTCTAGTTAAAATAACTCCATGCTGATCAGTTGACCACTTGCCCTGCTAAATTGGCAGGAAATTTGAGTCTGTCTGAAGAATTTTTTAGCCAGTGCACTAATCATGAGTATATATGTATTATGAGCTATGTATACTGAACTTAATACTTTGATTACGTGCTGATACAACTGTTAGATAGAATACTTAGCACTAGTAACCTTATAATGGAAATAGTCATACATATTTTATTGATTTGCTGAAATCTAATAGCATTTACCAGTCTTGGTTCAACTTCTTAAGCTCTATAACAATGCAGTGACTGGACTTTCTAATATACATTATGTAATATGTTAACAATCTCTGGTTATAGCAAACGTATCAAATATGGTGGGATCTTACAGTGTTATAATGCCTTGCTGAAATTGAATTAAGTTATCCATTATTAACCAACCCGATGCCTGTAAAAAGATTATTATCTTTAAGTTTTTGCCTGACCATTATAGAACATTTGCCTACTTATTATGTCAGCATATACCAAAGTAAGGCGACACAATGCTCAGACATAAGATGCTTTTTGTTAGATATTTTAATTATACTAATACTGTACATCATTTGCACCTTGAATGAACTGGCAGGGGAATTAAACTATAGATAAAAACTGAATATTTTGAGAATAATAATGATAGTCCCGGCCTTTGATGGAGACATGTAACCCTTTAACCCTTAAATTTGTTCAAACAAATTTCAATTTTCTCATAGAAAATGTCCATTTGCAGACCAAGAGAAGAGTGTTTATCGGTTATCGAGCCGGTCATTCCAGTGGTAAATTTTCAAAAATTCTCTTCGCTTGGTCTGCAAATGGGCATTTCTAAAGACCACTGCAGAGGCCATTTTTGACCGATATGAGTGTTAAAGGGTTAATAGTCAAACGGGTCAAAATCTCCCCCCCCCCCCCAGTTGGTTTGAGGAATATCCACTTACAGGCCAACAAAGATCTATTTTTGAAAATTTACCACTGGAATGACTGGCTCGGTTATCGAGCCAGTCATTCCAGTGGTTAATTTTCAAAAATAGTCTTATCTTGGTTCTGTACATGGACATTCACTAATCCAAAGTATTGATTTTCTTGACCATTTTGGATGATTAAAGGCTGAATAACTGGTATCCATGGCATACATGTATGGTTATAACTCCACAATGCGGTATTAACCCTTTAACACACTAGACTGGTCAAGAAAATGAAACTAATTGCTCAGAAAACATGGACATTCTTTTAACTGACTCAGACTGCTGGGTTATATCGCTGTGGCTGCTAAACCTTCTGAAAACAATTTGACTGAAAGTTGTTGGTGGCTAAGTTTTCAAAATATTCAGCAGGTTCAACGTTATTGTCCATTGAAATTATTGTCCGGCTTGCAGCGCCGAGACAGTCAAAACCACTGCAGAGGCCAGTTTTGATCGGCATCACCATTGAAGTTAGCGTTTTATAAATACAAACAGTTCTCGAGAGGTGAATGAGTACAGAGAATTTATTGTCAAATAGTTCTGAATGATTTCCAAGAAATAACTCAAATGCAATACTATTTATAAAACAACAACTTCAAGCTAACATCGTGAACGAGGATTTCTCTGACAAAACTGACGCCATAAATCACGCTGATAAAAGAAGCTAGACATTTTGTTTTCCTTTACTGCTGCATAGCTTCTGGTAAAGTACGGGAATATATCTCGCATAATGAGGTACAATAGTAGTGTGCAGTCTGTAAGCACCTGATGCAGTATGCTATCAAGGCGATCCACCTACCTGTGCACCTGCAAACACAAATCATTACTAAGTACAGGTACACCTGCTTATAAGCAGGCTGTTAATTTCAATTTCACACATCCTGATCCACATTCTCTGATACCTAAGTTGTAGATGTTGATGCTTTTAAACTCTAGAATTTGTTCAAGAAAATTTATAACAGTAACTAAGACTTCTAGGTCTATGACACATCATCACAAATCCCCAAGTTCACCACTTTGACATTCTTACCTCACTGGGAGTTGAGCCAAATGTAAATATCCTCTTCCAATCCGCAATCAGATGGATAAATGACATAACAAATTTGGTTGAATTCGGGGCCGCAGACAAATTTAAATGCCCTCTTGCACTCCAAAATAACATGGCTAATTCAGATAGCAAATTTTGTTGAATTCCGTCCAGATGGTTTCGGAGGAATTGCGTTACAGTCAATTTCTTGACATTTTGACCACCACCCAAACCCCTGGGGGCAGAGCCAAATATAAAATGTCCGCTTGCACAACGCAATAATATTGGTAGTTAACTCACATACCAAATTTGGTAGATTTTCTGTCCATTATGGTTTCTGAGGAGTTGAGTTGCACTATGTTTTCCTAACCATGGCTTGACATGGTTTGACCATGACATGGTCAATTTCCATGGTTTGTTCATGAAAGGCCATCACTGACCATGCAGCTTCAATGGCACTAGTCAACAAATTTCTCCTGACCATGGTAAAACCATGTTTGATGGTAGGCTTGCACAATTTTTCGATTATCTGATTTAAATCACGATTTATTATTCTTTAAAATATGATCGTGGACGATTACAAAACTAAACAAGACGCAAAAGGGGTCTGTATCGCTCACATGGAATTATTGGCCGCTGCCACAACTGAACAAAATGAGATGACGACCGGAAAAATTTACCACTCAAATTTTGGTGAAGAAGGTTTAGTCAAGTTTTATTAAAGTGGTAAGTCTTTTTATATTTTTCTCAGAAATTTGCAGAAAATACAAAAACCCTATATTTTGATTGATTCATGGCAGACATGTTTTTTTAACGTATCAACTTTCCATGGACAAATTTTAATGGCATTTCAGCCCCAATCATATCCACCAAATTTTGGCCCGATCCATTCAGCTGTTCTGGAGGTCGTTTTCGCGAAAACTAGGTCATCCAAGATGGCTGCCAAACCATTTGACAAATTCAGTTTCCTCGAACAAACTTGGTTCAGCTCTTGCCCTAGATCATATTTTGTGAGGTTTGCATTGATAACCCAAGCGGTTTCAGAGAAGATTTTTAAAGACGCTTCTAAAAGTCGGCCAAAGGCCAAGATGGCCGATCATCGTCCTTAATGGATATAACATTGAAATTCTCCAGTAACCATGGTCCACCATAATATATCATGGTCCAGTAGGGACGTTGATAATTTATAAAAAATAGTGTGACATCTGACCATGAACTGACCATGATATCACTGTCAATAGGAATAACATCTCCAGTAACATCAGTGAGGTAGAAATTCAGTTACACGAACTGACCATCAAGTGACCATGATATCATGGTTGATGACAAAACCTCTGAAATTTATGGCAAATGCGGTCACACATGGTTTTCTGACCATGATGTACTGACCATGTTAACATGGACATTGGAACGATGGGTCAGGTGAGTATCAAAGAGTTAACAAGTTGGATATGCAATCAATATTTGAAGAAACACTCAATTCATCAAATTTGGCAAGGCCAGAAGCATTGTCAACAAGCATCGTCCTATCGCATGGTCCCGCACTCAAGCGATATATGTTCTCGTATCGAGTCCCATGCTCGCTCGCCTCTGATGTATAGGCTAAGTTCACGAAACTTCATAAATGAGGTCAGTCAATTTCTGCAGAATAAAATTGCTCGGTTCTTATCATCCTACTGATATACTGTCAATCACATAGATTGACATTAGTGTCTCGCGAGCTCTCCATCGATATTGGCACGAAGCCACGCCTTTATTCTTAGATTTACAGTTAGATTGAAGTAGGCAGAAATTTAATAGGCTACCTGACAACCGGCAGTCAACATAGCGAGAAAGCTTGGGTTTGCAAGTACGGTCTCAAACGGCGAAGTGATGTGAGTGGGGTGTATGTTAGTACGATGCGTTCCAGCATAGTCTGGTTAACTGTCAGCATGCTGAATTTCTACAGACTGTCATTGTTCATTGGGTTTAAGTCTGGATATGCTAATATTTTGAAAATGCTTTGGTTGAAAGTTATTGCCAATTGAAATTATTTTCTGGTGGCACGCAGCAACCAGACAGTTAAAATGTACATGGATGACATTGATACCTATGTTTGAATTCTGCTTAAAGGGATGCTACATGTAATCTCATGTCAAATGTTATATTGTATGTATGATTACTGTATTCTGCGGCTGTAGTATTAGAAACATCCTACAGCTGCAATCAGTCCTTCTTCACTTTTGCCCACTGTATCTTGTCCTCAGCCGAAATCCTTAGCTTCCTCAGGTCCATTCTTGACTTGAGTGTACCGAGTCCTGCTTTCTTGAGGTCACCTCGTAGCACGCTTAGCAGATTTATGCAATGACGTCCTCTCCTAGCTTTGCATTTGCTGGCTCCGAGTAGGGCGAATTCCAAGGCTCTCTGTGCTGGTGTCTCTTCTGGCATCCTTAGCACATGGCCAAACATGGACCATCTTTGCTGGGCGACTTTTACAGACAGTGGCGACGTATTGCACATCTTGTATAGTGCATTGTTGGAAATTGGAAAGCTATGTTCCCCATGACCCAGCGTGCAGAAATGTCAGCAGTACTGCAAAGCAGTGAGCCCAGGATTTTCATTTTCCTCCATGGTTCGCCACCACGAAGTGGGTCGTCATTTTCTATAGTTTCATGCTTTGTCGATAGGTATATGTGGGTGAACTCTGTTTTGGATTCATTCATAAAGAGATTCTCGATTTTTAGTTTGCTTGCAGCTATTGGGAGAAGTTCGTCAAGGGGTTTCTTTTCCTCGTCTATGAAGTCCACATCGTCAGCATATTCCATCTCTAGCGGCATGCCCCATATCGACACTGGGGGGGGTTTGTTCTTGTGGAACTTTCCCGCACAGATTTCAATGCAGCGGCATGGTAGCAGGTGAAAAGCACCCTGTGGGGAGCAGATTCATATCTCAAACTCTACAGACCTCACCGACTTGACTCATACTCTCAGCTTGGTGTCTGCAAGCAGTAGTCTCACTAGTCATAGTTCATCTTCATTGCAACTGGCCTGGTATAGTACATCTAGGATCTTTGAGCGCTTAATTGTGTGGAAGGCTCATGACATGTCAATGGCAATTTTGTGGAAATCCCAGTGTTTGGACATGTCTACCGACACAAGCATGCGTTGAGCTCATACAATGTCTGTGCAGCTGAGTCCACGTTTGAAGCCACTTTGACATGATCCAGCGAAGCCATCAATCTTGTCTCGGATGCGGCATAGAGTAACATTGGATAGGATTTTCCGTATGCTGTTGAGGAGCACAATGGGCTACAGATTGGCTGGGGCCCAGGTGGCTTCTTGGGCTTGGGTAGTGCGATGAGTGCCTTGGTCTACAGTGTCAATGGGAAGGTGGTGCATAAAAGCTGAATTGATTAGGCGCGTGATCGGTTTTGAGATGTCACAGAAAACATGGTTACACATGCAGAGATGAAGACTATCATCAAGTCACTCTATAGAACACCTCAATCAGAAGATGCCTACCATCATCTCTCGAGGCCAGAGCAAGTGACCATTTTTCGTCTCAGAACTGGACATAACAGACTAAACCAACACATGTACAGGCGGTTCCACCTTACGACATCGCCCGCTTGTCCTTGTGGAGAAGCAGAACAGACCACAGAGCACATGCTTCAATGTTGCAGTACGTATCAGCTGCTGAGAGTGGAGATCTGGCCTTTGTCAACCTCTATTCTTGAAAAGGGCCTGTGGAAGAACTGCAGAAAACCACAGATTTCATCTTGAGAATGGCTCTCCAAGTGTGATACCAGCGATCGAAAAGAAGAAGATGTCACTTGCATATTTGAATAGTTCATTGCTCATGCCATCAGGTCCAGATGCACGTCCATTTTTGAGGGCTTTAAATGCCTTCTCAACTTCTGCTTTAGTAATGGCCTGGGGTCCTCGGCTTTTCCCTGGTCAGTCCCGATAAAGTGTCCCTCAGAGTTGTGTACAGTGAGTGGTGGTGTGTAGTCAGTAACTCTCAAGGTCCAGGCTGCCCGAAACATTTTGTGACAATCATCCGTGGCAGTGATTTCATCTGCTAGGGAGTCTGCCTGTTGAATAGCAAGATCTTTTAAGCGTTCGCTAATGTGGTGCAGAATAATATTGTGCTCCCGGCATAGTTTGGTGCGATCTTCATTTTGGCCACTTTGATAGAAGCGCAACCGTAACGCTTTCTGCTCTGCTGACAGTTTTACTACTAGAGGGTCGTCAGTATACCTAGTTTGGTTGTTTTTGAGAACACCTATGGTGCTGGTAGCGGATGATTCCATAGATTTCAGTATTTTGCTTAGAGCTTCGTTTGGATGGGAGCTGACATCGATGTTAGCTATCTGCTCACAGAGGGCTTTTTTGTATGCATAGAAGGAATCTAATATTGCTGGATTCTCTTTGGCTTTTTCGGTAGTTGGGCCGTATGCATTGACAATTCGACACTTAGTGGTGGTGTGTTTTCGCGTAGGTATATCCAGGTCGATGAATGCAACGCGATCACTGACGTATCCAAAACTAATGACATGGTCCAAGACCCTTGGTCCGATTACGAAGCCTAAGGCCCGGCATGTGTCCTGTTTTTGCTCCATGAGCACTAGCTTATGGCCTGTCTGTAGTTGCTGCTCTGAGTTTTTAGCTACTTTAGTCTCTTGAATGCAAGCAATATCAATGTTATAGCGTTCACAGTCTGCACCTAAGGTTTGCCTCTTTGATGCTGCACTCAGACCACATACATTCCACGTAGCTATGGTGATATTAAATGTTATATTACACCAATAGATTATGTTTTCTAGCTTCCATATCATTCACATCCTGTCGCATTCCCTTATCTGTATCACAATTATATGCTTTGTAATATAGCATAAACTTTGAACAGTGATCACCAACATTTTGTCTCCTCAAGCGACAATGTATGATGTCATGTAAGTGCCAATGCATTATATGGCAACAACTTCCAGTCAAATTAGTTTCAAAATACTAAACATCTTACCTGTATGATTGCTTTTATATCACATTGCCAAACTATAGCTGGCGCCTCTATTACTGAACATACATACCGAGGCAGACACGCTCAGTTTTTTCTGATTGGTTGAAATGTAAATCATGACAGCCACCATAGGGTGTAGAAATGTATGAACATTTAGGTACTAAAGCCTGCATATCTTTCGTTGTCTGCATGATAAAAATGTAAAATGTCAGGGAGGGATTATGGGTGGCAAATTCTATCACCTGAATGGTTATAGTATCAGATAATGTGAGATTTCCTTTAACAAGTGAGACAATAATTTTTTGATTTTCAAGAATACAGTTTCTTCGCATACAAATAAAGATTAATTACCTATGAGAAGCAATTTTGACTATTAACCCAGTGATGGTCCTGAATTTCAAATTTTTTGAAAATGTATCAATTGTACATCTGGCTCAGTCTCTTGGTCAATAAAAGGACATTTACTAAGGAAAAATATCAATTTTCCTGTTGACCTGTCCGCAGTCAATATTAAAGCACTAATGTCTGGATTGTAAAGAGTGGGCGGAATGGGGGAGCAGGGTCAAGAATAAATGTATGAGAAATTTTTTTTTTACTTCAAACTGAGTAGTCAGGGGCACTATACAGGGATGTCCAAAAAGACTCCCCCATAGCTCAGCACTTTACTTTCCCAATACTTACGCAGGGGCAACAGTGACTCTTCAAACTGAGGATTCAAGAGCAATACAGCAATACCTAACCTTAGGATGGAGCATGCTTCTTACTGCATTACCCAGGTTCTAAGAGGGGACCCATGTGCAAACATAAGCACTCCAATCAGGAGATGAAAAGGAAGCATACAGGATATATAATCTCCACACCATGGAGTCTCTAGGCACCAGCCATATGGTTAAAGAGCCATTAGCCAGTAGGCTGTCCCCCTACCCCTCTGTTCCCCCATCCGACATTATAAATTCTTCAACAAAGCTCTTTTTCCAGCACACATACAACACATCACTGAATGACGTATCTGCAAATTTGAATGACGTCACACCTCTGGAACATCAGGGCTACCTCCGGCATTAGCCTACCTATGCATCTCTGCCCAGATATTTGAAAAATATATCACCTATAAATCCTCTGATGAGCTTCCTACATGGAGCGAAACGCCATAAAGTCAGATCTCAGAATGGGATTGGAAACTCCTCTCCCACTGTCATACTATTTATCGTAAGAGCCACTCATCCCTACCACTAATTCCCTGTTTATACCAAAAGGGAACACACTGTGTATAAGCACAAACATGTGCAAAACCCTTCAAATGCTGACCCTCATCAGTCGTAGGCGCCCTACATACAGGGTCCAGCTAAGAACAATCAGTGAGCATGTGCACGCAAAGGCCCAGTAGCAGGGACCCTGAATCAAGGGTCGCTAGCTAGTCAAGGATCCCTAGCTAATCTAATCAAGGGTCCCAAGCTAAGAACAATCAGTCAGTATGCAGGGACCCTGAATCAAGGGTCCCTAACTAAGAACAATCAGTGAGCATCTGCACACACATGCCAAGTAGCAGGGACCCTGAATCAAGGGTCCCCAGCTAATCAAGGGTTCCCAAGTAAGAACAATCAGTGAGCATATGCATGCACATGCTCAGTGGTAGGGACCTATGCCGGGGTTCCGTGGCCTATAAATAGGAGGAACTGCACCAGTGTCAGGCATCTGACTTTCGTCCTCCAATCGAAGACAAGCTTCAGGTATACTTCAGCGACATGGCTTATCACATTTTACTAGTTTACTAATCAAGAATAAATGTAATAATTCCTGGACACATTTGACCCCAATCATATAATATAAATTGAAAATAGACTACATGTACTTACTTTACTTGCAGCATTACTAAATCATGAGGATCAGTCTTAACCCATTAACACTAAAAGAATTTCCAGAAAATTTCAATTTTCTCATGGAAAATGTCCATTTGCAGACCAAGAGAAGACTATTTTTGAAAATTTATCACTAGAATGTCTGTCTCGGTTAGCGAGCCTGTCACTCCAGTGGTAAATTTTCAAAAATAGTCTTCTCTTGGTCTGCAAATGGACATTTCTCAAGACCACTGCAGAAGTTTTTGGCTGATATCAGTGCTATAGGGTTAACGTACTAAAGTATGGATTGTAAAGGCCACAGAGTGGGCGGAGGAGGGGGGGGGGGAAGGGGGGATAAATGTAATAATTCCACACACGGGGACCCCAATCATAAAATATAAATATTGAAAATAGACTATGTACTTATTTGCAGAATTGCCAAATCATGAGGATAGGTCTTAAGAGTCACCACAGCCCACAAAGAATACTCAGTCAAGACAAGTCAGTCAATGTGAGAAGTAATTACTTTCTTATAAGAGGATGTGGTTGTCTGTGGGAGCGGGGTGAAAACCTGTGAAATATTTGTGCACATTTCAAATCTGATATACATGTAGCCAGCTGTATGGAACTAGTAGCTAACTACATGTAGTTAGTGGTTTGTTTATAATAAGGTGTGACTGAATGGGGGTGGGGGTGGGGGTGGGGGGGAGTGAGTTAGGTTTCTGAGGGGTGCAGTATTAGTAGCTGCCAATTACTTCTTCACACATTCCAATTAGTTTCAAATTCTTAGCTAAAGTGAAATAATCGTATGGCCATAAATTATCTACATAGCCCTTCCCAGCAAGCTGTATATTAATCCTCTAAAGGCCAAATTTGGTCAAGAAAATTTAACTATCTTCCTATTGAATGCCCATTTACAGGCCAAGAGAATACCATTTTTGAAAATTTATCACTGGAATGACTGGCTTGTTTTTCCCACCCAGGTTTGTTCATTAACCCTTTAACAATCATATCGACCAAAAATGGCTTCTGCAGTGGTCTTCAGAAATGTCCATTTGCAGACCAAGAGAAGACTATTTTTGAAAATTTACCACTGGAATGACTGGCTCGATAACCGAGCCAGTCATTCCAGTGGTAAATTTTCAAAAATTGTATTCTCTTGGCATGTAAATGGACGTTCTACAAGGCGATAACAGAGGCCGGTATGACCATTAAAGAGTTAAATCAAACAGAAATTTAAATCGGTAGCGAAATTGTCAACACATTTATTGCTTTGATATAATCTTTAGCCAAGGGTGTAATACTTGCTTAATCACCAAACTTATTTATCATCACAGAAAACATACATTACAGCTCAGAAATAACATAAACCTTTAACTCTCAATCAAATAGGCCAAAAACCAATGTCCATTTGCAGACCAAGAGAACACTAGTTTTGAAAATTTATCACTAAAATGACTGGCTCGATAACCGAGCCAGACATTTCAATGATAAATTTTCGAAAATAGTCTCGTAATTGGTCTGTAATGGACATTTTCTATAAGAAATTTTATATTTTCTTGAACAAATTTGTGGTTAAACGGTTAACGTGGTTCCAAAACAAAACGTACTGTTGAATATTTTGGACTTAATTTGATTGGAAGCCATTGCTGCCTGTGGTTTCCAATCAGTCAAAAATATTCTACAGCCAAAATATTCTACAGAACATTTCTTACATCGTGTTAAAATTTGTACTGACTAACACATTTCTGTTTTTTCTTAATGTTTCCGAGCTGTACTGTACACTAAAAGCCAATGCCTGTATAAAGCACATTGTATTACCTGGGCAATGGTCAAGCCAGCCAAAACAAGCAAGCTGTAGTTTTTAGATCGAATGTCCATTTGCAGATGAAGAGAATATAATTTTTGTAAATTCATAACTGGAATGACTACCTTAGTTAAAGCTCTCGTGTTCCATTAAATATAGACACTTTTGCACGAGATATGAGATATGCCTCTTCAATTTGCCCAGCACGCAATGTTACTCGGCGTGCAATGCTACCCGGCGTCCAATGCTACCCAGCATGCAATGCCCTGACTCCATAATCGTTGTAACTATTGGACACCATATTCGTTTAGTCTATGGTCTGCACAAGCCAGTATTTCTCAAACAAAACCAACCTGCTTGCACGTGCAAATAGTCATTTGTCCTCCAGCTCTGGAAGCGTAAGCATGCACATAGGGCGTATTCACGGCAGTACATTCGACAGTCTGTATTTCAATACTGTTCAGAGAAAGTGTGTCAATGTCCAGGAGAAAATAGGAGAAAGCTTTTATATACATTGGCAGTAATTTACGTGAAAGTTGTTGCTATCAATGACAGCATCAACATTCAGTCAAATTGTTGTCAAAATAATTAGTATGTAATGCAATTACTACTGGCTATATATTTGATACAAATTTTATTGAAGTCTATGTATTCTAAAATAAACATCATAAATTTCAGTCAACACTTTCTATGGATTTGCAGAGCAATTTGACTATAAGTTGTTGCTCACTAAGGCACCAACAACGTTATCCAACTGTTGTCCATAGAATCACACAGCGCTCAGTTTTACTATCTAAGTTGAGTGAGTATATGGCCAAAATATGCTTTGCCTGCACAAAGTAAATATTTTGCCTAGCTACTGTGTGTATCTTTCTGTTAGATCAATGCATTTCAAACAAATGCGCAAATCTGTCTACAAAACATACACGCCATTTGATAAGCATTCATTCTTGGCGAGAAAGCGTATATAGACCTACGCCCACTTTACCTAAATATAATATAATGATTGCACGTGTGTGGATAATAATTCGACAATGTTGTTGGTGCCATAGAAACCAACAACTTAGTCGAATTGCTATTCAAATCCGTAGCGAGAGTCGACTAAAATTATGCTGATTATTTTAGAATATAGTGACTGAAAGCTGTTGTAACAACAGTTTTCATTCAAATCAGTATCAAATCTGTACCAGCTAGTAATCGTATTACCTAATAATTATTTTGACAATAATTTTACTGAATGTTGTTGCTGCTAAAACATATAACAGCTTTCTCTAATTTTCTTCTGGAAATTGACACACTTGCGCTGAACAGCATTGAAATGCAGGCTGTCGAATGTAGTGCCGTGAATACATCCTACGTGCATGCTTACGCTTCCAGAGCTGGAGGAGAAATGACTATTTTCATGTGCAGGCAGGTTGGTTTTGTTTGAGAAATCCAGACCTATACAGACAATAGACTAAAGGAATATGGCGTCCAATAGTTACAACGATTATGGAGTCGGGAAATTGCATGCTGGGTAGCATTGCATGATGGGTAGCATAGGATGCTGGGTAAATTGAACATAAATCAGCAGGCATCTCATATCTCGTGCAAAAGGATCTATATTTATTGGAACATGTGAACTTTAATATCAAACCAGACATTTTAGACTTCAAAAACAAGCTCTTGGCATGTAAGGGGATGTTCCTCAATTTAGACAAGCAGTATTTATTTAGTACCTTTTTGCTGAATGGCCTTTAACACTTTAACACTCATATCAGTCATTCCAGTGGTAAATTTTCAAAAATAGTCTTCTTTTGGTCTGCAACTGGAGATTTTCTATTAGAAAATGTAAATTTTTGTGAACAAATTCGAGGGTTAAAGGGTTAATGTGTGTGTGTGTGCGTGTGTGCATGTGTGTGTGTGCGTGCGTCTGCATGCATGTGCATGGCTGATTGTGTGCGTGCAAGTGATATTAACCCTTTAATGGTCAAATTTGGTCGAGAAAATTTAAATATTTTCTTATTGAATGTCTATTTACAGGTCAACTGAATACAATTTTTGAAAATTTATCATTGGAATGACTGGCTGAATTATCGAGCCAGTAATTCTCATGATAAATTAACAAAAAAATTTCTTCTCTTAGCCTGTAAATGGACATTCCACAAGACCATCGCAAAGGCCGGTTTTGGCCGGTATGGCCATTAAAGTGTTAATAAATACAATGTTTTATGTTTATCAAAAACTAACCTATGGGAATTAGCTAAACAAATGTATTATGATATTAGACTTTATATACATAGCAATAACATACATGGCATATATGCTCGCTACTCACAAAACACTGTACACAAATACAATATTTTCAAATATCTATCTATTTATTTATTTATTTTTAATTTTAATGTTTAGTTTCAAACAGTTCTGTTCAATAACTAATTAACAGACATGTAGAAATTTGAACATGTCATAGGATGTACCACTTTCATACTCAAGCTGGCTAAAACAGGCCTTTGCAGTGGTATGGAGAAATGGCCATTTGCAGGCCATAAAGAGAATATTTTAGCAATTTTGCCACTGGAATAGCTGGCTCAGTGATTTCACCTGTAAAATTTTCCCTTACAAATGGTTATTTCTTAAACGCAAAGGATACAATTTTCGTGAGCATCAAAGGGCTAAAATAGCTACAAGCTGTTGATGTCTTATCAAGCATACTTTTAATTAGCGATATATAAATACTGAGTAATGTATAAATATATCAGTAAACTGATGTAGCAACTCCTGAAGGCATAGGGCTTACTCTGCAGACACTCTTGAAACTATAGCACACACACAAATTCTCTACAATGTTCAGTGAACCATGAAAAACAGGAATGTCCAGTTGCCGACCACTAGCATGCTTTTGAAAATTTACCACTGGAATAACTGGCTCAATAACCGAGCCTGAGCTTTTTAAGTGGTAAAATTAAAAAAATCGTCTTTTCCTGACTTGCAACTGGACATCCAATTGTCAAATATTTTGTGTTTTTCCCACCCAGGTTTGTCCATTAACCCTTTAACAATCATATCCACCAAAAATGGCTTCTGCAGTGGTCTTCAGAAATGTCCATTTGCAGACCAAGAGAAGACTATTTTTGAAAATTTACCACTGGAATGACTGGCTCGATAACCGAGCCAGTCATTCCAGTGGTAAAATTTCAAAAATAGTCTTCTCTTGGTCTGTAAATGGAAATTTTCAATGAGAAAATTTAGATTTTTAAAAATAAATTCGAGGGTTAGTGTTAAAGCGTTAATACAGACGGTTGTTATAGTATAGAGCGTGGTTGCTGGGATATCATCTTTTATTATGTGGTGCATATTGCATAATGAAAACTAATTAATTAGGAATAATTGATCGATAATTAATTATTTTCAAACAATAACAGACTAGGAAGAGGTCCATTTACACACTAACATGAAGACTTTGCACATCTGACACATTGAGTGTCTATGTTTTAATTGCAGATGTACATACTTAATACATGTATGTCTTACATGTTTAAGGAACAATAGCCATCAGAAGACGGCATATCCCCCACCCCCGGATCCAAACATTTCAGACAAACATACATCGTAGCTAAACTGTAGTTGTGTTGACATCTTGAAATGATTGCCAGAGATGGACGGACCAACAGACTGATACACACACATTATATACAGATGCATGGATTTAATGGTATACGGATAGCACATGCACATCTTCAAGTGGTAATGAGAATCCTTACTAAGTTTCAATAGAACAGCTAAATTGTGAGACTTGGATATTTTGTGTTCTAAATCAGGTGTGGGATGGGTGGGTCTGCTGGGTGGGTCTGTTAATGGTCAGTTAACTACAATCCAGTTGTGTATTTGCTAATTAGGTGTGGGTCAGGGCGGGGTGTGTGAACAATGGGGATAATATCTGAGTTCAAGAAATATTGAATAAGAGGTGGGTGAGTGGTGGGTCATGGCACGGCTGGACAGTGGAGTTGGCCATTTTGTGTCAGAAGTCACTCAGGTGTGAAAAATCAATACTTCTGAGTTTTGATTTGGTTTTAACTAATAATATAGAATAATTAACTGTACTGATTCAGATATGCCCACCCCATGGTCATAGTTAAAAGTTAGCTGACATCTACTATAAGATTATTAACCTATTTCATTCTGAATAATTGTTACTTTTAGTTCTTATCCAAATGTATCAGAATTCTGTTGATTATTTTGCAAACCACCAGACTGAAAGTTATCTTAGTTAGACTGCCACAACTTTCAGTCATATTATTTCCAAAACAACCAACAGGCTTATCATTCATAGATTCATGTTTCTGGCACTTCAGAATAAAATGGTTAATGTATTTGTCAGCTAAAATGTGCAGGGGGAACTTAGGTGACCTATTCTTTAAGAGAACCACTTGTCTATAATGACCACTTTCTTTCAGGGCCATTTCCTATATACACATGTAGCTGGCTACACTATACAAGTATACGGATAGCACATGCACATCTTCATGTCGTAATGATAACACTTACCAAGTTTCAAAAGAATTGCTGCTAAACTGTAGGAGTTGCGTTTACAAATGATTGGCAATGCAGTTTATGTATCGGCTTTAATATATTTAAAGGGTGATAACTCTGTAATGAATAACTTTTTGCCCACGAAAAAAGCACATGCACATCTGCACATGATACTGATAATGTGGACAAAATAAGTTAATCTATTGAGACCTCTATGAGTTGTGTTGACTAGAAATGATTGTCAGAGATGGATGGACTGACAGACGGACATACATACATTTTGGACAGATGGATGGATGTACAGGTATACGGATAGCACATGCACACCTTCATGTGGTAATGATAACATGTCCCAATTTTCAAAAGAATTGGAGCTAAACTGTAGGAGTTGCGTTGACAAGAAATGATTAGCAATGCAGTTTATGTATCTGCTTTAAGATATTTAAAGGGGGTAACTCAGTAATGAACAATTTTTCGGCCGCGAAAAAAGCACATGCACATCTGCACATGATACTGATAATGTGGACAAAATTTAAAGTTAATCCATTGAGACCTCTAGGAGGAGTTGTGTTGACAAGAAATGATTGTCAGAGATGGATGGACTGACAGATGAACACACATACATTTTCGACAGACGGATGGACGTACAGGTACACGGATAGCAGCTGCACACCTACACGTGGTAATGATAACACATACCAATTTTTAAAAGAATCGGAGCTAAACTGTACGAGTTGCGTTGACAAGAAATGATTGGTAATGCAGTTTATGTATCGGCTTTAAGATATTTAAAGTGGGATAACTATGTAATGAACAATTGTTTGGTCGCAAAAAAAGTACATGCACATCTGCGCATGATACTGATAATGTTGATAAAATTTTAAGTTAATCCATTGAGACCTGTAGGAGTTGCGTTGACAAGAAATGATTGGCAATGCAGTTTATGTATCGGCTTTAAGTTATATAAAGGGGGATAACTCTGTAATGAACAATAGTTTAGACGCGAAAAAAGCACATGCACATCCGCACATGATACTGATACTGTGGACACAATTTTAAGTTAATCCATTGAGACCTCTAGGATGAGTAGCGTTGACAAGACAGGGACAGACGGATGGACGGACGGGCAGACAGACAGACAGACGGACATGCTGATTGCTATATCCCCCGTCTTCCAGACTGGGGGGATAAAAAGGTAGGACATTATTGGAAACAATTAAAGCTTAAGAGGGCACAAAAGCCAGGGATTTGTCGGTGAAAGGGCTAAGCGTTTGAGCCTACATGCTTGATACCTTAAGGTTATCCTGAAACAATAAGATTACATGTTGAAAATATTTTGAAAAATTCACTGATGAGTGTCTTCCTCAAAGCCGTCATTTCACTTTGATAGAATTGCATGCACAATTATTTTGTATTCTATTGCACTCAGTGTTCTGCAATGCTTGCCCTAATCCCCGGTAACATGGCAATCGTGAGTTTCTTGACATATACTTTTAATGACTAATAATGCCTAGATGGATGGATCTAAGCGTTTCATACTAAGATTTTACGAAATAACATTGGAACCTAGATTAGTTGTCCGGTGTAAATGTAGAAGCACATTTTCTACAGTGCTCACTGAAACAATGCCAATGACAGATGGGCAAAATTTGCATGTTAGTTGTGTGAGCGAGTGAGAATGAACCCAACTGTGTGTCTAAAATTTCTCAAACGTCTCAATGAGCGTCTAAGGGATCGATACAAGAAAACACAGGTACAAGTACATTCAGTGGAACAATATTTGCTTACACATAATGGACAAAATATGTTATACTACAAAACTATACAACTTGTTCATCATGACCCTGAGGACATCGAGAAGACATTTCCAGAGAGAAGAAATGTACTGGATACACAACCACGCAATGGTAGATCAAGACGAGATTGCAGACTGCTGATTCTTTTAAAGAATTATAACATTATGATGGGACATGCATATGGTTTTAAAAGATAGCTATGTGTGGATGCTTTGGCAAGCTAGCAGCATTACTTTAGTGGGGAAATATTGAATGCTGGCTGCATCTTGAATAAACATGGCAGAATATTTATACTATTAAGATCAGCTGATATCCAGTTTAAAGTCTACCCACCAATCTGATAGTTAACCCTTCAATGGCCAAATTTGGTCAAGAGAATCAAAATATTTGCTTATTGAATATCCATTTGCAGGCCAAGAGACGGTTTAAAAAAGATTTATAAATGGAATAACTAGCTCGGTTATTGAGCCAGTCATTCCAGGGATAAATTCTCAAAAATAGCCTTCTCTTGGCATGCTGATCCGTAAAGAATTAAAGGAATGCCAAAATGCTAATGATGATAATAATGATGATATACTGTGATTGGCGGCTATAATATTACTAGTTTGAAAACATCCAGCAGCTGCAATGGGTCACTCTTTGACCACTCTTTCGTGTCTTCAGAGAGTCCTATACTTAGATCCCTCAGGTTCTTCTTGGTCATCAGTACATGTACCCAATATAGCTTCTTTTAGATCGCTACATAAGCACACCTAGCAGGTCTTACAGCGCAGTGGCGTCTTCTACGAACTAATTGTAGATGTTGGCGCTGAGTACAGCAAATTTCAATGCTTTCTGTGCAGGGATGTCTTGTGGCATTCGCAGAACATGGCCAAACACGGACCATTCTAGTGTATAAAGCATTATTGGAGATTATACTATCCGGCCAGCCCTGTTGGGTTATAGTACAAAGGTGTCTGCAGTGAGAGACTGGCATCAAGCTTATCTAAAACTGACTTCACAGCTGACCAACTGGTAGTTGCACAGTATCAGTGATACACAGGTCGTGTCAGTGATTCACGGATCCAGTTTCTAAAATGATTGGAAGGCAATGTTTCCTGTGATGCAATGCACAGCGATATGAGAGGAGCTTAGGCATGAGTGATTCAAGGAGTTTGCTTTTCTTTCATTCCCCTCCTCGACAAAGTTGGATGACTTTATCACTGACTTCGTCTGTCTCAGCTAAGTGTACATGGGTTATTAACTCAGTCTTGTCTATGTTCATGAAGACATTTACTTTCTTGAGATATTCTGTCCAGTTATAGCAATGTATAGGGAGGTTATCTAGTGGCCTCTTTTCTTCATCTATTAACCTTTTAACACTCATATCAGCCAAAAACTGCTTCTACAGACCAAGAGAAGACTATTTTTGAAAATTTACCACTGGAATGACAGTGGTACATTTTTAAAACAGTCTTCTCTTGATCTGTAAATGGACATTTTGAATGAAAAAAATTGAAATTTAAACAAATTTAAGTGTGTTAAAGGGTTAAGTCTACATGTACATCATCTGTGTATTCCATCTCTAGTGGGAGGCTGTGAGTGTAGATACTGCTGGGCTTTGTCCTGTTGCTTACTCTGGCACAGATGAGAGGGGCTGCGGCAAGGTAGCGTATAAACCCTACCAAAGACAATTTAACTCTTTAACACTCAAGAAATGACAAATTCTTTACGATGTAAGGAATATTTTGTTGAATACTTTGAAACCAATGGACCTTTCCAGTTTTAGCTACGCCCTGCCCATCTCTAGCTAAGCTCCACCCACACTTCGCTCGTGTTGGGATCGACCGATCTCTGAATACCCTGACTATCAATTTCCAAAAAAACTACACATTTAAGGTGTTGAATATTTTGAAACCAATTTGACTGGGTACTGTTGCTGCCTAAGGCGGCAACAGCGTCCAGTCAAATTAGTTTCAAAATATTCAACAGCATGTTTATTAAACAGCAACGAATTACAAAGACATACAATTCATACGTGTCGGAGTATTTGAGATTTGGTGACGGTCGATATGGAACCCTTTGTGTGACGTAATGATGACATCATCATACACTCGCTGAGCTGATTATGACATCATACGAGGTCAGATGATACATGTAGATGGATACTCTGGAAAGGTGAATTTGACTGGGGCGCTGCTGCTGTTTGACAGCAAACAGTGAAATTAGTTTCAAAATATCTAACAACTTTAGTGCATAGTTATCTTGAAATTGAGACACTGGAATTTCAAAGAATAACAGGAACTAACTTAGAACTACATTTAATAATAGTTAACAGATTTAAAACTGATTAGCTTTTCACGCAAATCTATACATACTCTGTCACATGCATGCGTGACGGTTAGCATGTCTGTGTTACCCACCTCTGACTTGTCTCATTCTGACCATTGTCACCATTAGTTGCGGCGCCCGCATCTGCTGAAGTGGATTTATTCTCAATAACTAAAGCGGATTTGTGATTCTTCAGCTTTGACAGCGACTCAAGTAGCTTCGATCTGACGCTCAGTTTTGAGTCTTTAACGGTCGGTGTTTTCGATTCGGCAGTGATCTTTGAATCATTGATGATACTCACTGATTTCAACTCCGTAGAATGACCGGTTTTAATACCTTCACTCTCGATTTTTCTATTCCTCTCATAAACGGTGGTAATCTTCTTGGAATTAACCTTGTTCTTCTCTTTAATATTCTTCGGATCATCCGCCATTGTTGGCAAACACAACGAGCTCGAGTGATCATATAATTCGCTGTGTCTCTTTGTTATAACTCGGAAATATGTGTTTCCCATTTCACTCGGACACTCCCATGGTCTTATAGTAATAGTTACATCACATTGTTACTAAATATTTGAGGGAAAAAAACGCAATGAATATTACTAAGGTTCTCAAGACCACTTGCATAAGCCACTTTGGCCAGCTTTAGTGTTAAAGTATGAACTATTTAACCCTTTAGCCCTCAAATTTGTTCAAGAAAATTTCAATTTTCTCATAGAAAATGTCAATTTGCAGACCAAGAGAAGATTATTTTTGTAAATTTATCACTGGAATGACTGGCTCGGTTATCGAGCCAGTCATTCCAGTGGTAAATTTTCAAAAATAATCTTATCTTGGTCTGCAAATGGACATTTCCCAAGGCCACTGCAGAAGCCATTTTTGGCTGATATGAGTGTTAAAGGGTTAATAGTCAGTGAAGTCATCATACGATGGCTTCGGCAATGGTCATGAGAAATGCTCATCTGCAGGCCAACAGAAGACTGGACTATTTTTTTAATTCACTAATGGAATGACTGGCCGGTTTTAATGGTCTTGACAATAACAGGTTAAAAACACTCATTCTCTATAATTATTATATTCATTAAATTAGTTCATAAAAATTCTGTGATTACGTCAAAGTATAAAAATCACTGAGTTATTTGCTGTTGGTGCTTTCTTGACGTTCGGGTAACCATTCAGCTAAATTATTGTTAAATTATTCAACACCTAAACGATAAATATCTCGTGTTGAGCAAGATTTTTATAACACAATTTCACACTGCTAAGATCCTGTGTTAAACCTTACACGCTCAAACTGGCCAACAACAGCTTGAGAAATTTCCATTTACAGACTTAGTGAAGAATACGTTTGAAATTCACCACTGGAATGACTGGATCGATAACTGAGCGAGTCATTCCAGTGGAAAATTTTCAAAAATACTCTTTTCTTGGTCTGCAAATGGACATTTTCTTTGAATAAATAAAAATTTTCTTGAACTTTATGCGCCTCTCACAAGCGTTGATGTTTTCACCGATGCTATTGGTTAGAATATTTGACAGTGGAAAATATTTACAGAAACCAAATAAATATTCTTTCACACACACATGCACACAAAGACGAGAAACTGTTTCTTAGGAAGTTATATATTGAGCGGCTTTCAGGCAGAAGGAAGTCAATCCTACGCAGTAAAATACATTCTATCCCAGATTGAGATACATACAGTCGTACACCATTTCAATGTTTATAAATGCAAATACAGGGACAATTCCTAAAATTATCTTTGAAATCATTTTATTGAAAATTGTTGCAGCGTCGCCACCTTAGGACAGCACCAACAACATTGAATACAATTGCCTCTTACATATTCAACAGATGTATGTTCAATGCGCAATAACTCTGGACCTGCAGAACATTTTGAAAATAATTTGACTGACAGTTGTTGGTGGTTAATTTACCACTGGAATAACTGGTTGGTTGGTAAAAGCCCAGCATTAAATTTTCAAAGTTTATCTTACCTTTTCCTGCAAATGAACATTCACTAAACACAAATTTAGATTTTCTTAACCAATCTGGTAACGGGATAAGATTATACTATTTCTGAAAGTATGATGCTGCTTGAAAATCTGGCCAACAAAATTATAGGATTTCCTCTAAATCTGGTTAGAAAAAAATACAATTTCCTATAAAAATCGGAAAAATCTCACCCATACTTTATTAGCTGGCATAAAATGCTTCTGCCTTGGTCTACATTAACCCTTTAATCCTCGAATTTGTTCACGAAAATTTCAATTTTATCACAGAAAATGTCCATTTGCAGATTAAGAGAAGACTATTTTTGAAAATTTACCACTGCAATGACTGCCTCGGTTATTGAGCTAGTCATTCAGGTGGTAAATTTTCAAAAATAGTCTTCTCTTTGCCTGTAAATGGACATTTCCTAAGACCACTGCAGAAGCCGTTTTTGGCTGCTATGAGTGTTAAAGGGTTAATGCCCATTTACAGGCGAAGAGGGGAATATATTTGAGAATTTAACACCTGAATGACTGGTTTGATTGGCTTGATAACCGAATCAGTCATTCCTATGGTAAATTTCCCAAAAAAAATATTACTTTCGTCTGCAAACAAATATTTTCTATGCGAAAATTGAAATTTTCTTGAACAAGGTTGAGCATTATTGACCCTTTAAGCCTTAAATTTATTTAAGAAAATATAAATTTTCTCATAGAAAATGTCCATTTGCAAGACTAAAAGAAGACAATTTTTGAAAATTTACCACATGAATGACTGGCTTGATAACCGTGCCAGTCATTCTAATGGTAAATTTTCAAAATAGTCTTCTTTTGGTCTGCAAAGGGCATCTCTCAAGACTACAAGTACTACGCTTTTGGCTGATATGGGTGTTAACCTTTTAACCCTCGAATTTGTTCAAGAAAATAAAATTTTCTCACAGAAAATGTCCACTTGCAGACCAAAAGAAGACAATTCTTGAAAATTTACCACTACAATGACTGGCTCAGCTATCGAGTCAGTCATTCAAGCGGTAAATTTTCAAAAATAGTCTTCTTTTTAGGTCTGCAAGCGGACATTTCTCAAGACCACTGCAGAAGGCATTTTTGGCTGATATGAGTGTTAAGGGGTTAAAGCATTATCCAAAGGGTTAATTAATTACTGAACCATTAAAATGCTTTTTAAAAGGAAGATAATATCATATTTCTAGAAAAGAACTTGACATGCCTCTTGTACCAACCTGAATTATATTTAGAAATTATATACATACAACAAGTGCATATTACTTAACCCTTTAACACTCAAATTGGTTCAAGAAAATTTCAATACGTTCATAGAAAATGTCCATATGTAGACCAAGAGAACTGTTTTTGAAAATTTACCACTGGAATGACTGGCTCGGTTATCGAGCCAGTCATTCCAGTGGTAAATTTTCAAAAATAGTCTTCTCTTGGTCTGCAAATGGACATTGGTCAAGACCACTGCAGAAGTTGTTTTTGGCTTCTTCTTTTCGATCGCTGGTATCACACTTGGAGAGCCGTTCTCAAGATGAAATCTGTGGTTTTCTGCAGTTCTTCCACAGGCCCATACAGCTTTTCAAGAAAAGAGGTTGACAAAGGCCAGATCTCTTCTCTCAGCAGCTGATACGTACTGCAACATTGAAGTATGTGCTCTGTGGTCTGTTCTGCTTCTCCACAAGGACAAGCGGGCGATGTCGTAAGGTGGAACCGCCTGTACATGTGTTGGTTTAGTCCGTTATGTCCAGTTCTGAGACGAAAAATGGTCACATTCTCCGGCCTCGAGAGATGATGGTAGGCATCTTCTGACTGAGGTGTTCTATAGAGTGACTTGATGATAGTCTTCATCTCTGTATGCGTAACCATGTTTTCTGTCTGATTCTCTTCTGCACCCACCTTTGCCATCTTGTCTGCTTCCTCATTTCCTTGGACTCCACAGTGTGAGGGGATCCACTGCAATGCTATCCGAAAGCATTTGATGGTTTGTAGTGCTTCTTCAAGTTGTGGCAGCTTACCTTTGGTGATAGCCTCAAGGACGGAGCGGGCATCAGATAAAAAGACAATCTGTGCAATAGGGTCTGCTGTTCTGCTGATGGTATTAGCTGCATGGACCAGTGCTTCGACTTCAGCTCTGTAGTTTGTGCAGTGGTTGCCTGTCAGTATTGCAGCTGACTCATGTTGTCCGTTTGGATACTGTATGTGCAATCCGGCACCTCCGCTCCTAGTTGTTTTTGGCTGATATGAGGGATAACGGGTTAACTTACGCATTCTTCGAGTTCAGAAATCTATAAATAACCATTAATTAGTTGAATACTCAGGAAGCAAGTTTAAACAAATCGGTGTGAATCATTGCATCATGAGATAATCTTATTAGTTCTCCTAATAAAGTTAAAATTCACTAAATCAAAATTCGCTAAACCGATAATGCTAAAGACTTTGTTAAAAACTTAATGTGTTTAGTGAATATAGAAAATTTGCAGGCCAAGAAGATTATTTTTGAAAGAGTTTCACAGGAATGATGAGCCAGTTATTCCAGTGGTTAATTTTGAAAATGTTCTTTCTTGGTCCGCAATTGCCTATATTTCTCCAGATCACCTTATAGTTAAGGTTATGGCCAACTTGCTCGTTAACCCTTTAATGGTTAAATTTGGTCAAGAAAATTTCAAAATCTGCCTATTGAATGTCCATTAACAAGCAAAGAGAATACACTTTTGAAAATTTATCACTGGAATGACTGGCTCGGTTATCGAGCCAGTCATCCCAGTGGAAATTTTGAAAAAATGGGATTCTCTTGTCTCGTAAATGGACATTCCACAAGACCTTAGCAGAGGCCGGTATTGACCGGCTTGACCATTAAAGGGTTAAAGAACTAATTATCAAGTCTGCAGTTCTCTTGAGAAATATATATTTGCAAGAAAATAGATTTTTGAAATTTTACTACTAAAATGACTGGCTCACTTATCAGTAATTTTCAAAACTTCTTTTCTTACTTGATCTGACATTCACTAAGACAGTTTTAATTCTCCTGGCCAATCTTAACCATTTAAGGGTTAAAACATAATCTAAAAATTCTAAAACCTATAGCCAATTTGCTGAATATTTTGAAGATAATTTTACTGAAAGAACTGTTGTGACACCAAATTTGAGCCAAATTATTGTCGGTGTCCTTGCACTGTCGGTGGGGCTTAGAATACACCTTCCGTATCCTCTGCGTGTCGTACGAGCCGACTAAAGGAGGTAAGGGTGAGGTAACCCTGACAGAAACCTCGAGTGCTGAAGACGGAGGATCCAGGCCGCACGGCGCACTCTAATAAACCATGGATCCACGCACTTAACGCTTATGATCATGTCGATAGTCACTTACAGGACTGGCGGTATGATCAGCGAACAAAAAGAAGAAGAAGAAGATTGTCGGTGTCCTAAACAGTCTGAAACCACAGGATTTTATCATGAAGCAATTACATGTACATGTATTATCAATCATGCGCCATTGAGATGGCTTTATACCCATCAATTTAACCCTTTAATGGTCATACCCGCCAAAACCGGCCTCTGCAATGGACCTGTTGAATGCCCTTTTACAGGCTAAGAGAACACAATTTTTGAAAATTTACTACTGGAATGACTGGCTCGGTTTATCGAGCCAGTCATTCCAGTGAAAAATGTTCAAAAATTGTAGTCTCTTGGCCAGTAAATAGAAATTCAATAAGAGAATATTAAATTTTTTTAAACCAAATTTGACCATCATAGGGTTAAAGCACAGAAATAAAATGATTAAAAACAATCAGAAATGTATTAAATTCATGATTAATTAAAATATACGATTAATACATTTAATTTATTGAGACAATCTCAAAGGTACCTCTCAGCTTTAACTTTGCCTAAATTGAGTTTGATCACTACAATACATCAGCAAGCACAGAAACGGCAAACATTTTCAAACAATAGATGCCGCTTGGAGGCCGAATTAGCATGAAGTGAGCAAATAGAATTGAATGATAACAGACACCTCAGATTCGGATGGAGTAAAAATTTGAAATGAGAATAGGGGCTATGTGCTTGTGATTTAAGCCTTGTCACGTTTGCCTCATCAAGCTCAGCTTCCGTTGTAGTTAAACCATGCTAAAAATAATCAATAACAGGCCCAGCGGATGCTATATAAACCAGGCTGAGTGGTAATAATAATAATAATAATAGTAATAATAAATAATAATAATAATAATAATAATAATATAAATCATTATTAACCCTTTTATCATCAAATTTGTTTAAGAAAATTTTCTCATAGCAAATGTCTTTTTGCGGAGCAAGAATATTTTTATCACTTATCTCGGTCCACGAGACAGTCATTCCAACGGTAAATTTTCAAAAATAGTCACATCTGTTATTATATGAGCGCAACAACTACTGTCTGAAAGACCACTCTTGTCTTTGGAGACAAGTATGAGGGTTCATTAAAAGTGGCCCTGTGACCTGTTTTAACCCCTTCATGGTCACGCTGGACAAAGCCAGCATCTGTAATGTTCCTGAGTATAATGTCCATTTGCAGGCTAAGAGACTATTTTTGCAAATCTACCGTTGCAATTCCAGTAGTAAATCTTCAAAAATTCTCTTCTCTTGACCAGGTGCAAATGGACATTCACTAAGCAAAAAATTCAAATTTTCTTGACCAATTATGACCATTAATAAAAGTTAACCCTTTAATGGAGCCATCCAAAATCAGTCTTTGCAGTGATCTTGAGGAAAGTCCATTTGAAGGCCAAGAAAAGATTAATTTTAAAATTTTACCGCTGGAATGACTGGCTCGATAAACGAGCCAGTCGATCCAGTAGTAAATTTTCAAAGTCTTCGCTTGACCTGTAAATGGACATTCACTAAGCAGAAATCTAAATTTTTTTGACAAAGATTGAGCTTTAAAGAGTTAATAAATCCCTAACATCAAATACCAGTACTATAAGTAAAAACAACTTGATATTGAGACAGCGCCTCTCTTCTCCCTTTAACGGTCAAGTAAATCAAAATGTTCGCTTAGTGACTGTTCATGTGCCAAGTAATTCCTTTTGAAAATTTACCGTTGGAATGACTGGTTCGGCTATCAAGCCAGTCATTCGAATCATACATGTTTAAAAATAGTTAAATGGTTAAGCCTTTAATAGTCAAATTTAGTCAAAAACATTTTATTATCTGCCTATTGAATGTTCATATACAGGCCAAGAGAACCAAATTTTTGAAAACTTATCACTGGAATGACCGGCTTGATGTTATGGTAAATTTTCAGAAATTGTATTCTCTGGAGCTGTAAGTGGACATTCCACTAGATCATAGCAGAGGCGGGGTTTGGTTGATTAAAGGGTTAAATAAAAACACAAATTTTAAAATGTATCCGTTACTAATCACTTGGAACGTTTCTTTAATAAGCAAAGATCTGAAAAACTAAACCACTGAATAACAACACTGCGTGTACTTAACCCAAAAATTACTTCTGCAGTGGTCTTGAGAAAGGCCGATTTCCAGACCAAGAGAAGACTATTTTTTTTAATTTACCACTGGAATGACTGAGTCGATAACCAAGCCAGCCATTCCAGTGGTAAATTTAAAAAAATAGTCTTCTCTTGGTCTGCAGAGACATTTTCTATGAGAAAATTGAAATTTTCTTGAATAAATTCGAGGGTTAAAGGGTTAATAACTACTTGTAGTTCTAAATCACACATAGTTAGCGGGGAGTGACTATTCTCATTGTTTACCTCTCACTAACTAACCACTCACTCAGTTTCTCTCCTCTCATTCACCTGAAAAAACTCCATCTGTTATGTTACATACACCAGCAAAACGTAGCTTCACCCCGCCCGCCCACCTCAGCGATTACAGGAAAAACATTACAATTAACCCTTCATCGATGCATTCCCCGTATCTCAAATTTCTCAAGACAATAATACAGGAAAGCTGTTGAATATTTTGAAAGTAATATGATTGGAAGTCGCTGATGCCGAAGGCAGTAATTGCTTCTAGTCATATTAACTTCAAATTAAATATTCAATAGAATATACCAGGAATCAGAAATAAATTACTTCTTCAGGGATTTGTTGGTGAAAGGGTCAATGAGTAGAAACGCTCAAGCAGACTTTATTTCTTATTTCCACCAGGTTTGCAATTTTCACTAGACCATAGCTTTAATGTGGATGGTGGCCAAGAAAATAGATGTGTATATATGTTGAAATAAAGGCAATCTCTAGGCATCCAAGTACCGTAGTCCTACACCATCCAAGTACAGTAGTACTACACGCCACAATGTACTAAACATTCAGAACAAGCTCTTAACACATATCACCCTGATGTCAAAACTTAAAATTGTTAAATTAAATTAAACAATAAACTGGTGTTCATTTTTCAACAAATTTGGTGGGAGATGGTGCTGTCATAGAGGTGCTGTCATAGAGGTGCTGTCGTAGAGGTGCTGTCGTAGACAGCAACATCTTCCACCAAAATTGTTGAAAAATGTACACCAGTTTCTTTGCTATTGACACCGTAAAAGATAGAATATAGACATCAGAGTGGTAAGTGTTAACCCTTGGGCCTCCAAAATTTAACAGGCAGACAGTTAACAAATAAGCCATTCCAGTATATTGTAACCATAGAATCTCAGTAACTGCAGGTTCCGGAATTCTTTTTAAAGATTTCCCAGACTTTTTTGGATTTTCAGGATGTTTTCGGATCGTCCAGATTGTTTCGGATCACCCCCAACGTTATGGAGTCCCAGTGTGCAGTGACACACTTTCCTGTTTTAAGATTTGAGCCAAATCGGCCCAGTAGTTTTCGAGATATCCACATATTCAGAATTTGATCCGATCTGGAGCCAGGTTATTTTATCCGGATCACTGCCGGTCGGGGAAATCCTCTGGCATCGCAAGTTCCTTCGTTTTGTTAAAGTTTGAGACAAATCGTATCAGTAGTTTGAGAGATGCAGCATGGAATATGCTTTTGTGACTCATAGACTGACTAAATAACTAACGGACTAAGGGACATGGCATAGGTTTACATAGCTGCTACCCACAACTACATAGCTGCTACCCGCTAATAATAGCTGCCTTGCAAATGGACGTTCACTAAGCATGCGAGCGCAATATTCTCACGTCACAGACATCTTTGTCAAAAAAAGGAACAATTTGACAGATCGACAGACCGACTGACAAACCAACCATCTTGTACTAGTTGCAAGTCGTAATTAAATCTTTTAGTTTTCTTGACAAATCTCGACCATTAAAGGTTTAACACTACAATGACTGGTTCGATAATCGAGCGAGTGACACCAGTGATAAATATTTCAAAAATTGTCTTTTCAAGACCACTGCCAAGGTCATTTTAACCTCGGCCTGACCAGTAAGGGGATTATGTTATTTTCAGCTCTAGAAAATTGGCGTAACCACATAATAATATAAACACTGTAAATATATATATATATATAATTGCCAAGAATCATTGTTTATTAGTCTATTCCAAAGCCATTACGTCTAAACTTGACATTGCATTTGTTAACACACACACACGCACGCACGCGCGCGCACGCACACACACCTTCAGTCCACCCCCACTCTGTTAATCAATGGAAATGCTTAGCTGCGGCACCATCAAAAGCAGCAGCATTATTCTGCCTCCAGCCGAGATACAAATTCCTTGCTCTTATTCTAAGGTTAACACAAACTCTAAGTGCAACTTATGGACCGTGGCCAAACCGTGCTGTGCTCAATGGAACACTGAGCAGTTACAGAATTCTTGGCAGTGCTATACCCGCTTCCGGATCAGAAAATTGAAAGAGATGCTTCTTCCTCCCCATTGATTACAGACATTACCTTTATATGCTGATAGCTAGTGTTTGCTTGCATGCATGGTTACATACACATATTCTTAACCCGTACATTGATGAATTCCACATTTCTCATTTTCAAGGCAACATGCATACAGGAAAACTGTTGAATATTTTTATCTTAATATAACTGGAAGCTTCCAGTCAAATTGATTAAAAAAATTCAACAGAATAAGTTTTATATATCGTAAAAATTATACTTTTTCCAGGATTTGTCTGTGAAAGGGTTAAACCAATTTCATTCTTCGATCCAAAATTTCAGTCCTGAATAAACTTTTAAAACAAGCCTTTGCAGTCATCCATTTGCTGGCCATGAAGACTATTTAAAATATGTTACAACTAGAATGACTGCCTCAATAACAGAGCCAGTCATTCTAGTGGTAAATTTGTTAAAATAGCCTTCTGTTAGTCTGCAAATGAATATTCACTATTAGAAACACAAATTTTAATTTTCTTAACAAATTGTGAAAATTAACCCGTTAACACTCAATCCAGATAAAGATCACTTTTACAGTAGTCCTGGTAAATTTCATGTTAAATTGCAGACTGACAAGGCAAATTTATAAATTTATCATCATAATGACTGACTCGATAACTAAGCCAGTCATGGCTCGATAACCGAGCCAGTCATTCTATGTGGTAAATTTTCAAAAATAGTCTTCTCTTCTGAGAAGTAAAATTTTTGTGAACAAGTTTTAGTGTTAAAAGTACATTCCCTTTCATACATGTACATGTATATATCATATCTAATGTTCATTTTGGAAACTATTGTTCTTAAAGCTGTTGCAGTCTGATACACAGCAAAATCTTTTCCAAAATGGATAGGAGCTAGCTTATCTCACACTAACAGTCAGACTGATAATTAACCTTTTTAGAGCAATATAGTGAAGATTAACTCTATAATGGTCAATCATGGCCAAAACCAGCCTCTAAAATTGAGAAATCCTGTTCATCCATCAATCATATGATTGACGCACGAGTCATTGCAGGGATACATTTTCAAAGATAGGCTTCTCATGGCCTGCAAATGGGCATTTGATAAGTAAAAAAATTATTGTAAATTTATTAATCAATCTTTATCTTTTAGGTTTTAAAATAGCCTTTAATTTTTATGCAACACCCCCACCCCAAAGTTTGTAATTTATATATTAAGATGTGACTGGACAAATGCTGGAAGTTTTTGCTGTGTAATCTTGTAATTTTCCGGTTCTATTATTAGTCTTGAAGCTGGTTTTAAAATAATGGTTTGATTGTGTGGGCGTGTAGGAGCGAGCAAGTATATGTGTCTGATGGATCTTGATAAATTTAGTGAGAGGTAATTCACCTTTCCAGAGGATCCATCCATCATCTGACCTCGTATGATGTCATAATCAGCTCAGCGCATGTATGATGATGTCATAATCATTATGTCACAAAGGGTTCCATATAGACCTTCACCAAATCTCAAATGGTCCGACACGTTGAATGAATTGCATATCTTTGTAATTCTTTGCTATTTAATAAACACGCTGTTGAATATTTTGAAACTAATTTGACTGGGCGCTGTTGCTGCCTTAGGCAGCAACAGCACCCAGTCAAATTAATTTCAAAATATTTAACAGCTTACCTGTGTAGTTTTTTTTTTTATTGATAGTCAGGGTGATCAGAGATCGATCGATCCCAACACGTGTGAGGTGTGGGTGGAGCGTAGCTAGAGATAGGCGGGGCATAGCTAAAACCGGAAAGGTCCATTGCCACTGATGTCCAGAAAACTGAATATTCTGGATTTGGAGTTAAAAGGGTTAAAGGTCAAGACTGGTGTACATTTTTCAACAACTTTGGTGGATGATAGAAAGCGACATCTTCCACTAAATTTGTTGAAAAATGTACACACACCCAAGTTCATCATTCATTTTATTTGTAATTTGGACATTACAGCGGTAAGGGTTAAAAACGGTGGGCGTGTGAGACTGAATTCTGCCGAAGACTTAAATTGTTAATACTACAATCTATAATCATTCAAACTCGAGCGCGATTACATCATTCGATACTCAGCTCATATTTCATGTATTTCAGAAAAAAAGATTTTAACCCCGTCACCACCGATGAATTTCCCAGATATCATTTTCAAGAGAAGCATACAGGAAAAACGTCGAATATTTGGAAATTAATCTGACTGGAAGCCAAAATTATTTCAAAATATTCTTCAACAGAATAAGTTTTACATCATAGAGAATTTACTTTTTCAGGAACTTGTCATGGTTAATGTTAAGTCGTCCAAGAAAAATCTGCAGACTAAGAAATTATTTCTGAAATTATACCACTGAAATTACTGGTTTAATATTAACCAAGCCTGTCATTCCTGTGGTAATTTGTCAAATATTGTTGTCACTTGACCAGCGAATGGACGTTATGCAAAAAACTTCAATTTTCTTGACCATTATTAAAAGGGTTAAATTGAGAGGAAATTCTCCACTTTGTGAAGGAAACCTCCACTTCAACTAAAACAAGTCAGAACTTTAACCCTTTCACACATGAATTCACCATATCTCATTTTCAAGGCAACCCTATACAGGCATGACAGGAAAACTGTTGAATATTTTGAAATTGAAATGGTTAACAGGAATTAATTGAGGATGTGGCGGTATTATACTGGGGCCCATCGGCCCCTTTTTATTTAAGCTCCGCCAACCTATACATGTATTGGAGTCAATTTGAAACTTTGAAAACCTGAACTCACAAAAATATATACATATATATATATATATATATTTTAATCGTAAGTTATTGAATATTTTGAAATTAATTTGATTGATGACAGTTGCTTCCTGAACGACAATGACTGAGCCAGTCATTCTAGTAGTAAATTAAAAAAAAAATCGTCTTATCATGGTCAGAAAATAGACAATTTCTACGCAAAAATTAATTACTTCTTGAACGAACAAGAGGGTTAAATAGTTAAGTCCAGCTCCGTAATCATTGAAATGGGATTCCGCTTTTATCTCAGCCTTTTTAAGCATAATACACACCCTGTTCTATATAGACACACATATGGGACTTCGTATAACTCTCTGCCTGGTGATTTGCTGCAGATTACATTTTCCATGGAGTTTAACCACAGATCTGCTGAATATTCTAAGAACAATTTGACTGAAAGTTGTTGGTGGCTAAGCCACCAACAACTTTCAGTCAAATTGTTTTCAAAACTATTCAGCAGATCCAGAGTTATTGCCCACTGAAATTATTGGTCGGCAGCTTGCAGTAGCGCTACTGGACAGGAAGAATATTTCCGTTACACTTCTTTTCAATTAAAATAAGCATCTCGGCCAACTAGTAGATGTAATTCAGAAGCATTTCAAATGACAGATTCTCATCCCCCAGCTTTATCCATGTCATTGTTCTAAGAAGATAAAACTCCCACTCATCTAAGCTTTTAGCCTTGAACCACAGTGACATAGAGAAGAGACAGAAGTCACATAATCAGCCTACACATAATACAGTCAGTATTCAGACCATGAAGAATTTTTTTAACTCTTTGAAACGGAAATACCAGAACATTGTATACCTTTTAATACATATGATATTCAGTTGAATATTTTGAACCCAATTTAAAATTTATCACTGGAAGGATTGGCTCGGTTACAGTTTTCTTGGCATGCATATTGGGATTTCTCAAAACTGCTACCTGTACAAAGACAGGTTTTCGCAACCGTAGGGAAATTACACCGTAAATAGCCAAGCTGCCTGTTTTGCTGCCATAGGTATCAACAGGTGGCAGCAACAGCCTCCTGTCAAAATAGTTTCAAAATATTCAACACCTTACCTGTAAATTTCTTGAAATTGAAACTCGGGGAATTCGGAGTCAAAATGTTAAGTCTTTAATGGTCAAGCCAGCCAAAACCGGTCTACTGCACTGGTCTTGAGGAATGTCCATTTGCAGCCCACAAGAAGACTATTTTTGAAAATTTACCATTGGAATGACTGGCTCAATAATCGAGCCAGTAATTCCAGTGGTATTAATTTTCAAAAATTGTCTTATACTCGCCTGCAAATGGACATTCAGTGAGGGAAAATTTAAATTTGTATGAAAAATCTTGACCATTAAAGGGTTAAGACACAATTTTACTGATCTATATTAACCCTCTTCATTCTAGATAATGGTGAATGACATTTACTACATGATAACAATATTATTTAGCATGGTGGGATATTTTAAAAATAACTTGACTGAAAGCCAGTGAAGCCGCAAGGCCATAATTACTTTCAGTCAAATTATTTTCAAAATTAATCAACCTAAATCGCTTAAAATCAAACCTCTAGGTATACAGAGTGAACTTGTCAGCCATCACCCATACATAATCAGCTCATATGATGAACTAATAAAGCGGCTTTCGTAGATGATGCCTGAAGATGCTGGACTGGGGCCTGAAGATGCTGGACTCCAGCCAAGATTAAGCAGCATTACATACTGTGTACGAAGATGAATAGAACTTAGCCCCATGACCACCACCCCCGCCTAAACCATGTTTCCATATACATTGTTATCAAGTCTCTTTATATACATGTATATACCACTATTTAAAAACAAATAGTTAATGATTTTGAAAATAATTATGTTTCGCGCATGCGTGTGTGTATGCGAGTTGCTGTTTTAAATGTCATAATTGTTTTTCAGACACGTTGTTTGGATAATCATCATAGTTATGGCCTTCTCTTCGTGCATGCATGTTGGTTGAATGGTTTGAAAGTGGTTTGGTTGAAAGCCTTTGCTGGTTTTTCTTTTCCTTCAGTTAAAGTCCTTGCTGGAAGCAGAGTGTGGGGATTGTGTGTGTGTGACAGTCTGTGATGTCGCTCGTCAGGGAAAGTTAGCTTCGGCTGTTCTCAAGGACGGGCGGCATCACGTGCTGTCATGCCCGACCTTGCACTCTGTTGATGGTGTTGATATTATGTTTAAATGTTATATCTCTGAATATATTATTATATATTTATAAAGTGACTATGTAAACTGTCTCTGACAAGCTAAACACTTGTTTTTAACAGTAAAAATTTGTAATAATAATATACTGAGGTAAAACTAAGGCCAGGCATATGCATAAACACATGCACTTTAACTACCGATACCAAACCAATGATATTCTGCTGAGTTGTCTTCTCTGGTATATACGACATCAAGAGATATTGCCCCAGCCTGAAATGATGCACACTATAAATACTGGGGTTAGTTAGGCTTGCGCGATTACATGATTAAATGGAAAATCGCGATTATGTTTTAAATCATGAATTTATATGATAAAAAATTAAACAAAAGGCAGGTTGGGCCTGTGTCGCTCACCTGGAGCACTGTGCATTTTTGTCAAAATTGGTGGTGGGTGGTTTAGTCGGGCCAATCTGCTCAGTGGTCCTGGAGTTGTTTTGGCAAAAAATAGGTTATCAAAGATGGCCGCTTAACCATTTGGCCAATCAAGTTCCCTTGAACAAACTTGGTGCAGCTCTTGCCCTAGATGATATTTCATGCGTTTTGAATTGATCCCCTAAACGGTTTTGGAGCAAATCTTTAAAGACACTTCTAAAAATCGACCAAAATCCAAGATGTTGTGAAAAGACATTTTTAATTTCCCATTGCTTGAGTATGGGAGATTTTGGCGGGTAAATGATCCAAGATGGCCGCTAAACCGTTTATCCGACAGTGTCGAAAATGGCAAATTTGAAATCACAATACGCACAAACATACACAAGACCAATCTCTGCCTCAAAATCAATCAAATAAAAACATACAATATGGCTGCCAAACACACTACATATTGATAGGCCCCCATAGTGGCCAGTTTTTTTACAGATCAAGTTCTCTTTAACAAACTTTAATGGCCTTTAGTCCCTAATCACATATCACAAATTTCTGCCTGATCGCTTCAGCGGTTCTGGGGAAGGTTGTTTTTGCGAAAATGAGGTCATCCAAGATGGCCGCCGAACCATTTGGTCAATCAAGTTTCCTTGAACAAACATGAGTGAGCTCTTGCTCTAGATCATATTACATGAGGTCTGACTTGATCCCTCAAACAGTTTTAAAGATTTTTAAAGACATTTCCAAATTGGCCGATCGGGTTAGTTTGAACAAACTTGAATCTCTATGCCTTGAGGATGCTTCATGCTAAATATAATTGAAATCGGCCCAGCAGTTCTCGAGAAGATATTTTAAATTTCCCATTGCTATAGTATGGGAGCTTTTGGCGGGAAAATGATCCAAGATGGCCGCCAAACCGTTCATCCGACAGCTTCGAAAATTGCAAATTTGAGATCAGAATACCCAAAAACCTAGACAAAACCAATTTCTGCCTCAAAATCCATTAAATAAAAAAATCCAATATGGCGGCCAAACATGCTACATTTTGATTGGCTCACGGTGGCCATGTTTTTTGACGGATCAACTTCTCTTGAACAAACTTTACTGGCCCTTAGTCCCTAATCATATCTGCCAAATCTCGACCTGATCCCTTCAGCGGTTCTGGAGAAGTTATTTTCGCTAAAACTAGGTCAACCAAGATGGCCGCCAAACTTTTTGACCAATTTAGTTACCGTGAACAAATTTGGTTGAGCTCTTGCCCTAGATCATATTTCATGAGGTTTCCTTCAACCCTTCAAGCGGTTTCGGATAAGATTTCTAAAAATCGGCCAAAATCCAAGATGGTCGCCGTCCTAATTGGCTGATCGGCTTCATTTGAACAAACCTGGATCCCTATTCCCTAAGGATGCTTCCTGCCAAATATAATTGAAATTGGCCCAGCAGTTCTTGAGAAGTCGTTTAAAGGAAAAGTTGACGGACGGACGATGGACACACGACGGACGGTCGCCACGATATAAGCTCACTTGGCCTTTCAGGCAAGGTGAGCTAATAATCGAAAAAATCATGAATATTTTCCATTGCATAAAATATTTCAAAACAACCAGATGACCCGGAGGGTCTGGTCTTATGTTTTACTAATTACATATACCTACCTCCTTGCATTACTATTGCTCTTTCCTTCTCTGAAGGGAAGCGTAGTAGGATGAAATTTTTACAACCAATGTTTGCTGTGCTTTGTGGTTACAGAGTGACTGAAGGATTCTTCAGGAATCTCCATTCTCTCTCCAATGATGAGATCCATAGCAATTCGCTTGAATGCTATATCTCAGAATGAGGCAGGAAGATGGTTAATACATAACCCAGAGCCAATGAGTGAGTCATAAGGCATAATGACAATCTCATTGGCTGACAGCCGTCTCATGACTTTGTTGTAGCAACCAAGTCTTCATTCCTTGACGAATCCAGTCATATAATCCAGCTTTGTGCAGATTCATGAAGAGGCAGATGATCCTATCACTACTCGACTCTGAATCCAACTGAAACTTAAGAATTTACCTAAATACTTAATATTATATGACTAAAAAATATTTAATAAATACCAAAATATGTCGAAAACTAACATATCCGGGTATACTCTAAGGCTGAGAGACATAGTGAATATCTTATACTGAATATAACTATTCTAACAAGATATGACCAAAGAACGAAGCCTCAAGCGCCCCTCCCCCACCCCAAAAAAAATAAATTCGACAGAGGGGAGGCTTGAGATGGGCCGTAATGCAAGGAAGTAGGTATATGTAATTAGTAAAACATAAGACCAGACCCTCAGGGTCGTCTGGTCATTATTACTACATTACAACCTACCTCCTTGCATTACTATTGCTCAAATACAGATTTCAACTTTGCACAAAAAACGGAGGGAGGCGAATTTTTGTGCATAATTGATGTAAAAATAGAGAAAGAATACGATGTTAGAAATAACGAGTAAGGAAGATAGTAAGAGATAGCCATTTCTAAGAATTGCTCTATCAAGCATCTTGAAAGAGATGAAATTAATGAATAACGAGAAGATAATAAAGAAGGTCATAAATGCCCCCTGGAAGCAAGAAAGAGAAGATGAACATGCAAGAAAGAGATGAATAATAGGGGTGATGAGAGAGATGATATGAAGAAAGGGGTGAAATACACACATGAGAATTAAGTAATGAATTCCCACTAACCCAAAGTAGACTAAAGAGAATGAAGATGAAGAAGTAAGAGATGATGAATGAGGAATACGAGTCATGGTCCCTGAAGTTACCGTATGAATCTTTTTATAGAAAAAGGAAGAGGGACTAAAATCTATAATATAGAGGTTAATAAAGGTGTTCTCTGACTTCCAGTTAGCAACTAGCATGATGTAATCTAATGAAGATACATTAAAAAGAAAGAGAGCAAGATGGAGCAAGGTCCTTAACACAATGGGCCTTGACTCCCACCAGAGGATTAGCTCATGGAGAAGCTAATTCATAGCGAATTTTAATAGTATCCACGATCCAACGGGAAATAGTGATTAAGGAGACAGGACGATTTAGACCGTCTGCAAATGTAACCCAAAGATGTCCAATGTCAGATCGTTTAGAATCAGTACAAAGTTTATACATATTAAGGGGCTTGACTGGGAACCATACATAATCATCTGGCAACAAAGAAGAGTCTATGAATTATCAAAGGTTGACTCAAGAGTTAAACTGAGTCTTGAACAAGAAATCTGTCCTGGGATAGAGAATAAGGCTATGACCCGTAACTTGAAATCTAACTAATTCAGCTGAAAGAGCATCGATTTCAGAGCCATGGATACCTGATGCTACTGCTAAAAGAAACTGTTTCCAGTGTAAGATGTATCAAGCACACAGAAACCAGTTTTGAAATGCATCCCCGCTAGAACCTGTGATATATAAACTAAAGGTTCCAGGAAGGAATGTGTCTCTTAAACGGAGACAACGGATGAATGACCAACAAATCCACAACTCAGAATTTCACCAGTCGAATTTACTTGCTTATCGCTTGTGTGCACGACAACCGTAAACTTTTGGAATTCGTGCTCACATAGACTTCGTCCAAACTCGGACACCTCCACCTCAGAATAAGAATGAGTGACATACAGATATCTCATCAAAAGGACGAGGACAGATAGACCCTGGAGGGAGTAAGACATACATATCGCACCAAAGGAACGAGTACAGTCCCAATACAGTACAGCCCAGATGTCGAGATATGTTGAACAGACAGAACATGTACGCATTCAGAGACACTCACGCTGCGATACGTATTCTAAAAAACAATAACGCTTCAAACAAACTTTTGAGAACAATTAATTCAAATACAGAAACAATTCCATATACAAACATATCGACTATAACTGAACACAAATCTGTCAAAATTGACCAATGTTGGTTCAACATAACAGTGCGAACAACTACCAACAGGAATGGTTTTCAACATCAACAGTAGCTATAATTAATTTGTCAACAAGGACAATATACAATACAATATGGCTACTATGTATTTATTTGTATATGTATGCGTGTATATGTGCATGTGTATACACGTTCACAGAACCTCCATCACGTCTTCCTTATAGCCAGACCTTAAAACATATAAGGTCTAATTGCAAACTAAACATGGAACTGTGCGCAAAAGAATATATCATCCATCTTGTGTTTGAATTGCCATATCTCATCATCAAGTTGGCCTTCCATCTTCACCAAATTCAACATCCTCGTCCAACATCGCTATCATCTCACGCTCACCACCTTCATGCTCACCAGCGTCATGCACATGCGCAACAACGCACTCTAATCGCTGGAAATCACAAAAGTAAAAAACAGTATTTCAAAAAAATAAAATAAAAATGCTTCTGAAAATATTATAAGCAAGTTTTTTCCTTGTACTACTTCTGGTAACACTCAACTAGATTCACCATGGTCACTAACAGTGATTGTAGGCATCATGTAAGTCCTCTGAAGAGCTCCAACATGGAGCGAAACGTTACAAAGTCTGAATCCTTCTAGTATCCTCCACTTCCCCTGATATAGGCCATTATATACAGTAACTTCATTAAAAACAATTAAGACAAGAACCGGCGGCTCAGCGGCTCCAACACCACACCAAATAGCGGTTCTAGCCCTCTAGAACCGCTAGCGGCTGCCCATTGTCAAACATGTCTCAACCAATCAGAATTGAGATCACCATTAACGTCATTTGGACCAATCAAATGCACGTTTTAGAGCCGGACGGCTCCCTCACAAAGTATAAAGAGTCATATCACCACGGCTCGGGCTATTCAGACTTTGACTACCATATGTAGGCTGCCAAACCTAAAGCAAGCCATATCACTGCCTACATATTTATTAGTCTCTTAAACGGAGGACGAGAAGTACCCAAACCTTTACTGAGATAGCGAAATGTTTCTGAATTTGGACTGAAGGATCGATTAGACACTCGACGAAGGAATTCAGACCAAAAAGATAGGATCTAATAATATTAACTGAATTCTTCCTCTGATCAAAGAGGAAGAACAGAAACTCAGTGACCTGAGCTACAGAGGCCTCAGAAGGTAAGATAAATGGTCTGCACACCATTCTTTGAAAAATTCAAATCTAGCTTTATAGATGTTTCGAGTGGAAGATCTGAGAAATTTCTTCAATAGTTCTTGAGATCTGACTGAAAAGATTGACGAAGGCGAGGGCAACTTCAGACTGACAGGCGAAATATTTCAGAGTTCTGATGGAGAATCCTGCCTATGTTCTGGGAAAATAAATCGTGGGAGACACGGAGTAGCAGAGGAAGATCTACAAGAAGGTCTAGGAGATCCGGAAACCAGGATTTAGTCTGCAAAACTGGGCTAATAACTGGACTATGTAGGGATGTTGCCTGATCATTCTGAGATCCAGAGGAATGAGAATCGTAGGGGGAAAAGCGTAGGAGAATATGATGTCCCAAAATTGAGTTAGAGAGACTACTGAGAGCCAGAGATTCCAGGAAAGGAGATATGAAAGTGTTCTTGAGAGAAGCAGACAGATCTATATGGGGGCGAGAGGAACTGAGGAAAAATGACTGGACTACAGCCTCTTACAATTCCCACTCTATTTCTGGTATCTTTGAAGGGCGAGATAATGGGTCAGCCAGAAAATCAGTTTGCCTGGGAATGAAATGCTTGAAAGAAATGTAGCAAGACCTGCACCAATAGAGAATGATCGTGATCTCTCGACCCAGGGAAACCGGCCTGGAATGCAACCCCCCCCCCCCCCCCCCACCCCCCCTTTGGTGATAGATGAACAAGACTACTGTGAAATTGACTGACCTGATGAGGATAGACATACCGAGAATCATGGGTTCCCAACAAGCTAGGGAATGAAAAGATTGACGTGGTAAGAAGATTCTAGGAGGAACCAGATTCCTGAATCTTTATGGAATTCCGAAAGACTCCCCATCCTTCCAGAGATCTATCTGTGAAAAAGATAGCCTGAAGAGTTGAATGATGGAGAGGAACCCCTTACAAAAGGGATCTAGAGATTGATTCCATTGGACCTTAAAATAAAACTGGAAAGGTGTTCTCAACACAGGAACCCAAGGCATCACCTTCTCTACTGAAACCATGAGGTCTACTATTCTGTAAGGACTTAGCCGACACTAATTTGCCTACCATGAGAGACTGAATAGTGAATATCAGTGTTTGAACATTTGGAATGGATGGAGGCTAACTTCCCATGAGAGAGGACGAAAGAGACCTCCAGGTGGGTAAAACACGAATCAGAGGAACCGTTCCATAATAAGATATCATGTATAACGACCCTTGCAATGAACCAGACAACAATGGAAAGACCACCAATAAGGATGATTATAAATCAATCGTAAATAGCGGAATGAAATATTTAGGGATCTACACCAGTGAAAAATTATCAAGGACTCTTGGAAACAGACACCAAACTGGTCCCACCCCCATGATTGAAGAACTAGACAACAGTGAAGTGTCCATGAGGATAAGAATTGATCAACCGCGTAATACGGGATCTCAGAGGACTAGATAAAGAACAGAACAAGAAGACCTAATAACCAAGAGAATAAGAAGCCTACCCACGGAAGCCATACTTGTATGATACCTAATATCTGAATAAAGAAAGATATAAATGAAGAATAAAAGCTAAAAAGTCTCAAATTCCTATTATGGCTAGGCTGATAAAAGATAGGCTATAAGATAGTTAAGATATTTCTTGAGTTATCACAGAATTAGATCAAACTGTTCATGAGTCTGATAAATAAATTAGGATATTACAATGAGATCAGACAGAGACTTCCAAGCATTAATTTATATCAGGGACCAATCTAACCACCAGCCAATCAGCCAAATGCTAGTAAGAACGAAGTCTGACTAACCAACGGCAGAATTGGAAAAATCATTGGCTAAAGAATAAAAATAATTTAACTTTCTTGATTGGTTGAATTCTGAACAATTCCAGTGTAACAAAATGCAAAACAAAAATTCATGTTTACGTTGTTGAACATACACATGTATTAAAACAATATGCCCAAAAACAACTTTTAAACATATGAAGTTCAAATAATCAATACATATTTTATATAGAAAGACCGTATTGAATCTGGACTGTGAAATTAAAGCAGGCTCTTCATTGATGAGGACTGACTGCAAACATGATTCTAAGTGAAATTAAAGAAAGATGTGGCTAAAATATATACTATTGGCTAGAAGACAAATATTTGATTAATCTACTGGCTAGAACATAGCAAATATCAGATCTGTCCTGGTATACTATTGGACAGAAATGTCTGCTGAGTCGAGAGAAAGCGATATTTCTTAGTTAAAAGCGTTATATCCGTATTCTAATTATCCATACTAATTAAAAGTTGTACATATTGAAATAAAGAAAAACTATTTATAGTGATTGATCAGATTAAGTGGCAAATAGAAATCCCATAGAAACTTATGGGAGGGGAGCGAGTCCCGCTATAGTCAGAAAGAATTAGCTAAAATAGAACTGATCTAAGATAAGAACGAATAATAGCCAAAAGAATTACTCCATGTAAACAAAAGTGGAACGAAATATATACTGGACGAATTGACAACGACCTATAGACACGGTGATGACAATTCTGACAGTTACCGGAAGTAGATAAAAAGGGATTGAAAAGGATAAATTTCGGGCCCAAAATCACCAATCCAGCGATGGTGCGAAAGAACATGACTCTAAATAACATGTTTTAGCTAAAGAACACGAAAAAACTTTGAAAAATGGGTATATAGAAGAGAAAAAAGCGATAATGTCAAGGTGACGAAATGAGACTACGCCGAATAGACTGCCGAATAAATAGGCCTACGTGTTTCGCCGATAAGAACTGGGACAGTTAATAATAGCGAAATACGGGAAAGAAACTTATAATAAAGAAATCACAAAACATCAAGAGCGCAAATCTAATCTAACTTTAGGTAATGAATATTATACAATAAAAGGGGGGGGGTGTGATAAATGGGGAAATTAGTCTTAAACGAATGAAATATTCACGATAAAAATATAGCATGATCGGTAAATTCTCCTAACGTCTTGAAAGTATGCCAACCCGCCAACTTAGAAGGGAGAAGGAGTACTATACGAAAAGATGAACGACCCGAATAGAACTGCGCCTCTAACTCGGGGCAAAAAAAATACCAAAACAAAGCTAATTAGAATTGCGTAGTAAACTGACAGATCAGAAAATGTGCAGGAGGACGGAATCAGAAATTAGAATCGTAAGAAAAAGCTAAGAAATAGAAAGTAAACTACCAGGAGAAAGACGAGATCCATACAGCCCTAGGGAACCCGGGAATGGATCTAATAATCTCAGATGCGATCCCAAACCCTCTCTGGGATTACTAATAAATATCATTAGGATAATTTAAAATACAAAAGTTACGTGATCATGCAAAACTGAACATGATGCATACAGTGAACATGATGGCATCAGTGTTATTGATTGATTTTAATAATGCGTATGATTGTATATTTCTATTTTGTTGACATTGTAGACGTGACTGTAAATGTATGCAAATCAGCCAATTGGCATAAAAAGCAAATAAACTTTACTATACTAATAGAATCCCAGAGGGAACCCGCTGACCGTTCAGAAATCATTTGACAGTTAAATAGAGGATGACTAAGAAATTTGGAACTAACCCGGCTCCGGAGCCCAACTAGGCCCCGAAACTGGGGAAACATTTGAAAGTCATATGAGGATTGACCAAAATTAGAAGCAATATTAATTAGAATTAGACACACCAGAACTACCGGTACCGACTAGGCCGGAGCCGGATTCGGGGCGGGAAAACCAGGAGAAATTTTCAAATTTAATTGACACGCCGGAATGACCGGTCCCGATTCTGGCCAGGGCCGGAGCGGGAGAACCGGGAGAATTTTTTAAAAATTAAAAATTTTAATTCTGACACGCCTCAAAGAGATAGACTAGAGAGGAAAATAGAACCCGAAGAATCCCTAGAAGCCGGAGCCAGATAAAAATCTGGGTCCGGACCCCAAGAAGAAATTGGTAACTTAAGTTGGCCGGCTTCCCGACCCAGGTCCGGGACAAAACCCGGACCCGGAACCGATACCAACAGTACTCCCGAAGTTTCCCCAGAGGCCGAACCCGGATCAAATTCTGGGTCGGGCCCCAAGGAAGAAATCGGTAACCTAGACCCGTCCATCCCCAGACCGGGGGAAAACCCAGGCCCGGAAGACTAGCTGGAGAAACAATGTATGATGTGAGATCACTTGAACATCTCTGGTCGGGAATCCTTCTATCCAGCCAGTGAAGAAGTAGCAGTGATAGGATATGAAGACCCGGACTGACTTACAACCCGCTCAGGCGCAGGCTGCGAAATGTTGATTGATGGAGAGCCGGACCGACTTACAACCCGCTCAGGCCCGAGAAAGGATGAACCTAACTCGGTCCTCATAGGCGCAGAATGCGGAATGTTGACTGTAGAAGGTGCTTGAGTAGAAATGAATGACTTCTGAAGCGATGAACGAGCCGAAACCCGAGGCTTCTTCATACTTTTGTTCTTTCCATTGAAGATCAGTAAGACGCAAAACACTCTTGGACTTGAATAAGCGTTTCCTAGGAACAGTCAGTTCCGACGTTTCCCCTTCAACAATATCAGGAAATGAAGCGTTAGAAGCTGACTGGTCCAGGATCATTTTATTAATTCTGCCATCAATCGACGCATCTATATTGCTCTTGTTTCTGCAGGTATGCCATTGATAATACAATCCTTTCAAGGAAAGATGAATCAAGTGAGGGCTCGGGTTTGGCCTTTATTTTAATCGCAGACCCTAAAGGAGAAGAATTCCCTTTAGAGTGATCATGTGTGTTTGGTTTGAAAAAGGCAAGTCTAGTAGCCTGGGACCATGAGCTGCAAATAAGACAGGTTGAATTGATAGAGCACGAAGTGCATTTAAGGCACACATGGCCAGAATGATCTGTCTTGATGAATCTATAGCATCTGGTGTTAGGACATCTAATAGAATGAAGAGCAATCTCCTTTTCTTTAGACTTTACTTTAATCTTCTTCGGAGACTTTTGCAAATCTGAATCGTAACAGAGAAAGATTTGATAGGTTAAAGTCCCGAAGATAAAAAGGGATCAGACAGCGCTGAACCCATTAAACAATAGAGACCAAACCAGTCTCTAAATTATTTAATAGTTTTTTCTTTAAGAGAGTATGTTAATGAGATATCATGGATTTCATGCTCAAATGCTAACCAAGCATGTACATAGGTAACTTAAACAAGCTACTGTAAGGAAGAAGCAATTATAAACAATAACAATGTCTAAAACACTCTGAGCGTAAAAAAACAAAACTGGTAACACGCCTACCACGAAAATAGAAATGATCAATAAAATCAATATTGATCATAAAGACCTACAACCACTTATCTTAGGTCTTTTCTTTTTGTCCGACATCTTGATGATCCTTTGAACGACTTGAAATATACCACAGCAATATTGAAATTTTTTAAACTTTTTAAACTGGCTATAAAATTTTTTCGCTTCCATTTCCTTAAATAGTAAGAAAGGAATGAAGACTTGGTTGCTACAACAAAGTCATGTGACGGCTGTCAGCCAATGAGATTGTCATAAAGCCTTATGACTCACTCATTGGCTCTGGGTTATGTATTAACCCTCTTCCTGCCTCAAGCGAATTGCTATGGATCTCATCATTGGAGAGAGTATGGAGATTCCTGAAGAAGCCTTCAGTCACTCTGTAACCACAAAGCACAGCAAACATTGGTTGTAAAAATTTCATCCTACTACGCTTCCCTTCAGAGAAGGAAACAGCAATAGTAATTCAAGGAGGTAGGTTGTAATGCATTAATAACGTAACTTTCAATTACTTTTTAATGTGATCGGTCATGAAAAATTACATTTTGCTTAGTAAATGTATGTCCATTTTCCCATTGCAATTTTGGTCATTGATATTCTTTTGTTGTTATGTCTTCGTAATTTGTAATCAATCGCGATCACCCAACGCAATAATCGCATAAGTCTAACTGGGGTACAACCTCATTGGGCTAACGATATAAATAATAATAATGGCCATGCCTCATTTGCTTTGGCATTCCACACTATCCATGCCTTTACAGGTGAGACATGAATCAGCATTCGTTATTATCTTGACCAGATTTGGGTATGAGTGTTAAATCTGGATCATTACAGATGAAGTCAGAAAATCCTAGTTTGTTGTAGCACTAAAGCACAGTGCACACTAGGGCGGTGGGACGGTGACACAATGACCCAGCTATCGCTACCAATCACCTACTGTTCTCGTGTCGCTATTTCATTGTTATCAAGCGCACACTAGGACAGTGGGATGGCGACACAATGACCCAGCTATCGCTACCAATCTTCTACTAATCTTGTGTCACTATCCCATCGTTATCAAGCGCACACTACGCCGACAAACCTTAGTCATCAATATCATATCTCCCAAATTCTCTGGAGATGAAGTTGGTTTCATGAAAACCAGGCCATCCAAGGTGGTCGGCCAACCATTTGGCAAATTAAGTTCACTTGAACAAACTTGGTTGAGCTCGTGCTCTAAATGATATTTTATGAGTTTTGAATCAATTGCTCAAACAGTTTCTAAAAATCAACCAAAATTCATGATGGCCGCAGTCAAATTGGTCGATCGGCTTTGTTTGAACAAACTTAAATATCCACGCCCTAAGGATGTTTCCTGCCAAATATAATTGAAATCGGCCCAGTAGTTTTCAAGAAGACATTTTAAATTTCCCATTGCTTTAGTATGGGAGCTTTTTGCGAGAAAATTACCCAAGGTGGCCGGCAACCCGTTTATCCGACAGTTTAAAAAATTGCAAATTTGAGATCAGAATACCCAAAAACATATATAAAACCAATTTCTGCCTCAAAATCCATCAAATAAAAAAATCCAATATGGCCGCCAAACACGCTACATTTTGATTGGCCCATTGATGCCATGTTTTTTGATGGATCAACTTCCCCTGAACAAACTCTAATGGCCCTTAGTCTATAATCATATCTCCCAAATTTCGGCTTGATCGCTTCAGCGGTTATGGAGAAGTCATTTTCTGGAAAACTAGGTCATCCAAGATGGCCACCGAACCATTTGGCCAATCAAGTCTTCTTGAGCAAACTTGGCTTACATCTTTCCCTAGATGAGGTTTCATGAGTTTTGAATCGATACCACAAGCAGTTTCGGAGATTTTTAAAGAAATTTCCAAAAATTGGCCGAAATCCAAGATGGGCACCAGCCAAATTGGCCAATCGGTTTCATTTGAACATACTTGGATCCCTATGCCCTATATATAATTGAAATCAGCCAAGTAGTTCTCCAGAAGAAGACATTTTATATTTCTAATTGCTTTAGCATCGGCGCCTTTGGCGTGAAAATAATCCAAGATAGCGGCCAAACCGTTTATCCGACAGTTTCAAAAATGGCAAATTTGAGCTCAAAATACCCCAAAAAACGTTTATAGAACCAATTTCGGCCTCAAAATCCATTAAATAAAAAACCCAATATGGCCACCAAACACGCTAAATGTTCATTGGACCACGGCAGCCATGCTTTTTGATGGATCAACTTCCCTTGAATAAACTTTAATGGCCCTTAGGCCCTAATCATATCTCCAAAATTTCGGCCCAATCCCTTGAGCGGTTCTGGAAAAGAAGTCGTTTTCGGGAAAACTAGGTCATCCAAGATGGCCACCGAACCATTTGGTCAATCAAGTCTTCTTGAACAAACTCAGCTTATCTCTTTCCCGAGATGATGTTTCATGAGTTTTGAATCGGTTCCCAAAGCGGGAGAACATTTTTAAAGACGTTTCCTAAAATCAGCCGAAATCCAAGATGGCCGCCGGCAAAATTGGCTGATCGGCTTCATTTGACCAAACCTGGATCCCTATGCCCTGAGGATGCTTCCTGCCAAATATTATTAAAATTGGCCCAGTGGTTCTTGAGAAGAAGTTGTTTAAAGGGAAAACTGACAGACGGACAGGTGGGCTAAAAAAACAAAAACCTGAAAAAACTTCCATGCCAAAACCTTGAAAACAAGAGAAGTTTCCAAAATTCAGATTAGCGACGATTCAGACTGCATCCCTGCATGGTATAGCACATATCTGTAATGATTCATCGAAATCTGATGAACCATTGTTGAATAATAAAGTCCAAACCTATGAAAACAATTCTCCCCAAACCACATGAAGTAATGAATTAATGATGCAGATCTCATTCCTGTATTGTATAGAGTACTTATGTACTGTTTCATTGAAATCATATCAGTCATTGACTACATGTATGCTCAAAAATTTCCAGCCCATTCTTAACCATTAACGCTTTAACCCTCAAATTTGTTAAGAAAATTTAAATTTTCTCATAGAAAATGTCCATTTGCACATCAGGAAATTTATCACTGGTATGACTGGCTCAGATATCGAGTCAGTCATGTTATACATTTTCAAAAACATTCTTCTCTTGGTCTGCAAATAGACATTTCTCAAGACCACTGCAAATGACACTTTTGGCTGATATGAATGTTAAGAGAGAGAGAGACCGAGGCAGGGAGGGAGAGAGAGAGTGAGGCAGACAGGGAGAGAGTCAGGGAGGGATGTATAGAGATTAAGACGATGGAGGCTGAGTGATAAATGTACATAATTTATCAATTTATTGATTATACAAATCTGACACTCAGTGTCAGAACAGTTTTTATATGAATGTTGAAAAATACTGATACATTTTCTTATATGGGAGACAACTCTTTGTAAGTTATCTATAAAAGAATATGTATTTAAGCAGTTCTCTTTCTTGAAACTTGAAACAATACTGAAACGTATTAAAGCTTCATACTATATTTTTTAGTGTGCATTCTTTAGACCAAAGTCATGTTGTAAACAATTTGTCTCGCTATGAAAGCTTACAGAAGTATTGCTCTGACCCATTTAGCTTCCATAAAAGGCGCATTACAAGTAAGTTTAGTATCTTATAAGCCTTTCTATAATGGACACTTGTAAGTTTTTGGAGCGCTCGTATAGTTTGCCCACACATTCTGCTATAACCCACAAATTTGTTGTCAAAAAGTATATTTTTTGAAAAAATACCACTGAGATGACTAGCTTGGTTACCTAGCCAGTCATTCTAGTGGTAAATTTGCAAAAAAATAATATGCTGTTTGGTCTGCAAATTATATCATATTTATTATCCGACTACCTGTTTTTACTTATCAATCTGATGGTCCATAAGCCATGCATAGTGTGTCCAGTGTGTGTGTGCGCGTGCGCGTGTGTGTGTGTCAGCTTTCGTTCCCATGCAATAATTCAAGATCAATTTGGCCAACTTTATCCAAACTTGGATGGAAGCTTACTCTTCGGGTCTCTAAGAACCCTTTTGATTTTGGTGTTAAAGGTCAAGGTCAGATTGACCAATTAAGAAAATGCTGTTGTGTTAAGTTTCCTTCCTACGGGTGATTGGGGCATGGATTTTAGCAATCTCTGATTGTCGTTCTTGTTTATTTTTTAAATTAACATTTTTGTTTCTAAATGTTTGGATAATTGCCATAACCCTATCACCATTAGAGACTAATGTGATTTGCCTGGGAAATCATTGCTACTTAGCATTCTTAGGCCAGCGGCATGATATAGTCAATTTCAAAATTTTCAAATCATTTTTAAAAGTAGTCAAACAACTTCAAATATATTAAGGGTGATTTCATTGAGTGGTAAATTTTATCTGATTTTAAACCAGTCTTTTTACTTTATATCTTACAGAGTCATTGAGAGCTGTTGACGAAAAAACTGCATCGCAGCTTAATTTGAAACCTGGTCAAAAACTTTGTCCTGAGTGTTATAAAAGAGAATCGGCTAGAAGTCAACATGATACAGAAATATCTGAGATGTCTGATACAGATTATCAACCAGGAGAGATATCAGTTGCCTCCCTCAACAAAACTGCCGAGTCTTTGGACTGTACACCCATTAAAACTTCTGTTAGTAAACGCGACAAGTCCTATGGCAAAAGGAAGGTAAAACAGCGTAACACAGCAGTCAAAAGTAAGTGTGCCCATGCACTCGACCTAACAATGAGTGAATTTGAATCCACAGATGACAGTGACCCTGAAACTTGTAAAGACCTTGAGAGACTGGTTGCTCTTCTGAAAGATAAACTCAAAATTGCCACCAGACAAGAAAAAATCAAATTATTGACCATTACACCAGAAAGTTGGACATTACAGAAAACAATGCAGGAGTTTTATGTAACAGAGATACCGTGAAAAGAGCTAGACAGTTGAAAAAGGAGAAGGGCATTTTAGCTGATCCAGATACAAAGAAAGGGCAGACCCTTTCTCATGCAGTAATTGAAAGCATTGTGGACTTTTATCAGTCTGATGAGTATTCTCGCATGTGTCCTGGCAAAAAGGAGTATGTAACAATTAGAGTAGAGAACAACAAAGAGCTTAATCAAAAACGGTTACTACTAGTTAAACTCAAAGAACTTTACCTTGAGTACACCAAGAAAATTCCAGATGTTACGGTTGGATTCTCAAAATTTGGTGAACTTAGACCCAAATGGTGTATTCCAGTTACTGCGTCTGGTATGCATTCTGTTTGTGTTCGTGAGCATCACCAGAATGTCAAACTTATAACAGCTGCCATTCCTGGAAACAATGACTACAGGGATATTCTCTGAAAAATAGTGTGTAGTACAGAAAACTGCAACTGTATGCTCCATCTTTGTGAATCCTGTCCGGGTAAAGATGCCATTCATGATTACTTGTCAGATTTGTTTAACTCGCATGACTTTGACTCTGATGATGATTCTGTATATAAAGAGTAGGTTCACACAGAGAGAACTACTAAGCTTGTAAGTTTAACAGTATCACTTCAGCAATTCATACAGATAGCCAGTGATGCATTTGATGGTCTTCGTCAACACTACTTCATAGCCAAAGCACAATCCAGCTACATTAGCAAGCTGAAGGAAGATCTCGCTCCAAGTGAGGCTGTTGTCATGTTGGACTTCGCTGAAAACTACAGCTTCATTGTTCAAGATGCGGTGCAGGGCCACCACTGGGACAACTCAAGCTAAACTTCACCCATTTGTGGTATATTACAGATCCGAGGGAGAATTAAAATGTTTGAATATTTGTATTATTTCAGATTGCCTAAAGCATGACACTGTTACTGTGCATTCATTTATCTCAACCATGATATCTCATATTAAAACAATCCTACCATCCGGAAATACAAGGACAGTGCTCGATATTATAAACTTTCACCGCAGAATTACATGCAGATTCAACAGAAATTACCAGCATTTTTGTAATATTTGCATTCACGACCATGTGGATTTTTCTAAGCATTTATTTATATTCTTAGTAAGTTTAATTGCATGTGGTATGTAGATATGAATGCCTGTGGTTGCCGCATTGGTAATTGATAGTGCAATGTATAAATCAATGTATTTTTGGTTTGAAAGTGTTGATACGTTAATTAACACTTCATTTTGGTTGGTTCGATTTCTGGAAAATAGGGTAGATATCGAACTTTATTTAGGGTTGAAGGAATTGAGCCACAAAGTTATAACTTGGTACATATACAGCTAATATATGTATGTTAATCATATTCAAAGCTCCTGATGATAGGTAATTGCCCACATGGGTAAACCATCCCTAATATGAAGGCCAAATTTTCGGATTTTTTGTTCTCATCTGTTATGTGGACACCTGCTACACTTTAATATTGTACCCGATTCACATAAGCTTTCTTCTACAGCAACACCTATATGTACATACTTCAAAACAACTTACATTTAGTGTTTGTGATAAAGAGTCAGGTAGTACTGGTTCACTGAAATCTGATAAAAATTGGTTTTGAATGGATAAACGCCCAACTTTAGAGTCCTCACCTCTGGAACTGGCACAGATATCCAGGAAATGCGTTCAGTTCCAGACTCCTCATGCATCAATTAGGTGGCACAGCAAATTTCAGCTTAATATCTTCAATATTAAGAAAGTTATCAGCGTTTAAAGATCCTTCCAAACCACTCACTGGATTCGCGAGTGCAAAAAAGTGCCACGCCCCCTAAAATCAATCAACCATAACATCAAAACTAATTGGAATTTTGCAATGAAATTTTGCATGCAGGCATTATTTCCATATATGTGCATCTGGGTGAAATTTAATAAAAATCAGAGATGGTCACCCGGGAAGATTTTTATATTCTGGGTGATTTGGTATGGAATAAATCTTATTCTCACCCCCAAATTCAAAATGGAGACCATTTCTCAAGTTATTGCGAGTCTAGCTCCAGGTATGTGGACTGCTTCTATCAACCTCAAAGATGCCTACTTCCATGTTCTTACCCAACCCCCCCCGCCCTCCTTTCAGAAGTACATGAGGTTTGCTTACAAGGGAAGGGTATGGCAGTTTCGAGCCATGCCCTTTCTTTTCACCTGTCTGGTTTCAGCTGTGGCAGGAGTCTTGCACCGCCGATCTGTTCATCTTCACGTTTATATAGACGACTGGTTGATAAAAGCAGTCTTCCTCAATTCTCGCAGGCATTATCCCAAAGGTTTGCAGTCGGGCTTGCAGTCTAGGCTGGGTCGTAAATCTTCTAAAGTCAAGCCTTGTTCCTTCCCAAGTCTTCAACCATCTAGGAGTCTCTTTCGACCTGGTTCAAGGTCTGATCTTTCCTTCAGAGGCCCGAGTAGAAGCAATCTTGTTTACAATGGAAGTCCTGGCGTCCTCCCCAATAGTCAAAGCAAGATTCTTCCTCAGGGGCTTGGGCTTGATGGTCAGCGTCGAGAATGTTATTCCCTGGGCGGCGCTGATGAGAAGACCTTTTCAAATGTATCTGATGTCTCTTTGGAAGCAGTCAGTTCATTCCATTTACAGTCAGATTCCAATAAGAGAGCATCTGATTCCTCATTTGAATTTTTGGAGGGATCGTGCTCTTCTCTTAAGAGGTGTCCCCCTGGTGAAGTCCTCCCCAGTGGTGATTATTTTCACAGATCTATGCCTCCCAGGAAGGGTGGGGAGCAGTCTGGGATTCCCTGTCAGTTTCAGGCCTTTGGTCCCTGGAGGAGTCAACAGCCGATATCAATATTCTAGAATTATGGGCATTAGGAAAGCTCTCCTTTTGTGGGCGAATCAAGTGACGGGCCTCAAAATCTTGATTCATTCAGACAATTCCGCAGTGGTCTCCTATATCAACAAGCAGGGGGAACGAAGTCTTCTCTTCTTTGCATGGAAGTTAGGAACCTACTTCTGTGGTGCCACAAGCATCAAATATTTCTTCTTGCAAACCATGTTCCAGGCAGGTTGAGCTTTCTTGCGGACCAGTTGTCGAGGCCCAGCAAATTTGCTCACACGGAGTGGCAGCTAAAGAACTCGGTTGCCAAAGCGATTTTCCTCCTCCTGGGTCGTCCCCGTGTAGATCTCTTCGCGAGCTCTAAATGCCCAGATCTCCTGCTTCATGTCTCCTTTTCCGGACAGCCAAGCTCTAGTGGTGGACGCCCTGTCGCAATCCTGGACAGGGATGTTCGCATGCTCATTCCCTCCAACAATTCTGATCCTGTTGGTATTGAAGAAGGTCAGGGACCAGATCTGCGAAATTCTCCTGGTAGCTCCATTTTGGCCAAAAAGGATCTAGTTCGTAGACCTTCTAGATCTTCTGGTGGACTTTCCTCGCCTTCTTCGAGTATCCTTCATCCCAATCCGGAAATCTTCAGTTTGTGCATCTGGAGGATTTTGAGTGTTTGGTCCCTCCGATCCCGTTTTCTTCCAGATCTCAAGAAATTCTCGATTCAGGCATGGAGAGAGTCAACCAGACGTGTTTACAAGGGTAGACTTAAAATTTTTGGAGATTGGTGTTCCAATAATGGTTTCCTGCCATATTCTGTTCCCATATCCCAAGTGTTAGATTTTTTTGTCTTATCTGTTTGATTCTTTGAATTTATCAGCTAATACTGTTAGGGGATATAGATTTTCCTTGGCTTCTTCTCTTCCGTGCCTTTTAAATGCTGACGTCAAAGACACTAAGATTGTAAATGGTTTTATTAGAGGTTTGGGTAACATTCATCCTCCAGTGGCTAAGCCTTTACTCTCTTGGAATTTGGCATTGGTCCTTCAGGTCTTGGGAGGTAGTCATTTTGAACCAATTGGTTCCATTAGCCGTAAACTTTTAACTCTTAAAGCCGTTTTTCTAGTCGCATCCACTTCAGCCAGGAAAAGATCGGAGATCCACTCTCTTTCTGCAGAGAAGGATAGATTTATTGAAACGGGGGACAGTTTTAATTCTTTATCCCAAAAGGTAATTTTTTATCAAAGACTCAATCCAACCGTCACCCTGCTAAGCCGATTATCCTGAAATGTTTAACCTCTTTCTCGCTGTCAGATAAATTCTGGTGGGTGTCTGGTTAGAGCTCTTAAAGCGTATAAATCTCGTACTGATTTTAAAAGATATGTTAAAACCCATCTATGGGTTCCGTATGCGGAAGAGGTAGCCAGACCTGTTTCCAAAGCCACTATTGCCAGATGGATATGCGATACTATTCGAATCTGTTACGAGATAGCTTCATCTGGTGAAATCCAATTGGCTCATATTAAAGCCCATGACGTCTGTGGAATGGCTTCTTCTTTCGCCTTATTTGCCGATTCATCCTTAGATGATGTTATGCAAGTGGCCAGCTGGAAGTCTGAATCGACCGTTACCTCCTTTTACCTTAAGGATCAGAGTCCAGCGGCTTCCTTCTTTAGAAATATAACCATTTTAACTAAGCAAGCTAAAGACCATTTAGCAAGCACATCTCGCCATTTTCGTTAGACTGTATGCCTGTGTTTATATGGGTGAGAATCTTTATTTATGTCTTGTTTAGTTTTCTTTGGTAGTTCATCTTCCTTGTTTGATAATCACTGTGTGATTGAATTTGATGCACTTGTTTATTTGATTAATAATTAGTTGTGTAACTTATTTTTATACTTCCTTTGAGGTTCTCAAATCTCCACCCACCAAGGGTTTTTTAAGTGGGGCACTGACCAATTCTACGGGTTTAGCAAGTAGTGATTGAATGGTGATGGATGTTTGTGGTGCAATAACAACCCTCAACAGACCCCCCTTGTGGGTTGCTCTGTAGCTTTATTAACCACTATAAACATACTTAACGTTCAATCACTACGACCCAGCCTCAGCCATCCCACCTCAGAATGATTTGAAAATCTCTATTCTTTCTTGCATCTAAATTTGGAAAGTGATTCTATGTTACTCTTAGCCTCCTCTGCGCATGCTCTGACCTAGGTCAAAGAGGAGTGAGTTCAGACTGATGCCAGTCTATGCAGGCTATATGGTGAGAAGCCTGGTTGAGGGTACAATGAAGTGGTATAGGCAGGTGGGGCCATGAAAGTAAGCATAAAAAATCTTTTTCTGGTGCTAAATGCAGGTTTGATTTCGCAAGTAGTGATTGAACGCCAATGAACGGTAAGTATGTTTATAGTGGTTAATAAAACCACAGACCAACTCACAAGGGGGGTCTGTTGGGGGTTGTTATTACACCACAAACATCCATTACCGTTCAATCACTACTTGCATGGAGTTCAGTAGATCTATGCAATTACCTACCCAATAATAAAATGCTTTGACTACTGTCAGAACATGCAATGTAAACTTACTTCTGAGGTCTTTACCTATTGCTGTGTACTTGCTTAACCCTTTAGCACTCAAGTCCGTTAAAAATGGCTTCTATAGTGGTCTTGATAAATGTTCAGAAGACTATTTTTGAAAATTTACCACTGGAATGATTGGCTTGATAATTGAAATTTGCTTGAACAAATTTGAGTGTTAAATAACTAATTCACTCTCTGGTGTGTCATTATATCTAAGTTAGTGTTATGATGACTGAATACATTTCATTCTGAAGTTGCAGAAATGTTGAAATTGTAATTGCCCTTTTAACCTGAAATCTCCATGATATGCTGAAAATAATGTGAAAGTCTGTTTTAAATCAGTCATATTGTGGCATGTAATAGTGTAAATAGCAAATAGTACATAATATTAGTATTTATAATCGTAGATAACAAAAGGAAACATGTTGCCATCTCAATTGGTTAATCCCCAATTAGACACCTTGCTGTCTTTCCATTGTGTGACAATATCACACCTGTATATGAGCAGAGTGTGAGAGACAACCTAGCTCAGAGCATTGATTTACATAGAAATCTACGGCTAACTAAATAAACAATACTTGTAGATACATGTACTGGCAGTTTGATAATCTAGGCTTATATCTCTATTTTAAATCAATATTCTGATACGCTGAAAATTCAAGGCAGTATAATGGTATTGTATTGAATGTCACAATATGTACAACATTCTTAATATTTTGAACCTATTTTACTTTAGAGTTGTTGCTGCATCCTCTACTGAAAATGGTTTCTAAAAATTCCACAAACATTGAAATATATGCTATTAAGTAGTAGGTGTTGTATCTGCTCTGTAGAGTTGAAAAGGTTATAGATATGCTATGATGTGCCTATATTGCCTATTTGATCTCATATAAATCTGTATTAGATATGGGCTTCTATATTAGCCCCTCTGATTAATATATCTATGATATTTAGTCTAAAATTTACCACCTCTGATGAGTATTAGAGTATTTCCCAATATTTCCTGCTTTTTGAAGTATTTACCGGTATTTCCCGCCCGATATTTCCCACACCGGGAAATTACTGCCAACCCTGAATCTGGATTTATGTCAAAATTTAGCCACAGTTATTTGCCCTTGAAAGTATGAAATTCAAAAAATTTTCCTTTTCCAGACAATAACTTGTGTTTGCGGGCACCGATTTGAACCAGCTTCCGCATATGCGTAGTAATACGAATACGGAAGTACGGTTTGAATTCCCTCAATTTGCATCAAATTTACCCAGAGTTGTTTGCCCTTGAAAGTATGAAATTCGAAAAATTCCTGTTCCGGACAATAACTTGTTTGCCGGCACAGATTTGAACCAGGTTCAGCATACCGCTTAGTAATGCGAATACGAAGGCAAAGTTTGAATTCCGTTAATTTAACTCAAATTTACCTGGAATTATTTGCCTGTAACAGCATGAAATTAAAAAAATTATCTGTTTCCAGACAATAAGTTGCAATTATGTAAGCGTGCGAACTACCTAGACAATTGTAATCAGTGGTTGATATAAATTCTCATTTAACTAGTTATACATACGTTACTATTTAATTATGTTTTATTATACCCCCATCTTGATGTATTTATTAATGTTTTGTATTTGTATGTATGGGAGACACGTGTATAAGACTTATGTCTTACTGTGCTCCCATTGAACAAAATAAAATTCTGTTTAAACCAATTACCTGCACCGATTTGAACCAGCTTTGGCATACCGCTGATTAATACGAATACTGAGGCCACGTTCGAATTACCTCAATTTTATTTAAAGTCAAACCATCATAGGTGTTATGTAGGCTTCAACATATCAAAGGAGAATTTTGGTTGGTCAATTTTTTGGTGGCCGTCTTGGATTTCAACTATGTCTTAAGAAATTATTTACAATATTACTCCTAAAATTCCCAGCCACAATTTGTACTTATAAACTGCTGTATCTGACCAGAGTCTTTTGAATTTCTATCGCCAAAAATATAGCACAGACTACCTGTACAACATGGCCTTTCCACTTGATCGAGTACCAATGTTTCAACTATTCTTGAAAATTTACCAATAGAATAACTAGATTGGTTATCGAGCCAGTAATTCTCATGGTAAATTAAAATGCAGATTTCTCAACACCACTCCAGTCATTGAAGTCATTTTATGCCAGCCTGGGTGTTAACTGATATCAATGTTCTATCTTTTACGGTGTCAATAGCAAAGAAACTGGTGTACATTTTTCAACAAATTTGTTAATGAACACCAGTTCATCATTGAATTTAATTTGAAAATTAACAATTTTGACAGCAGAATGACAAGGGTTAAAGGGTCATTCCATGCCAAATCACCTAGAGGTCCCCACAGGTGACCATCTCTAATTTTTATTAAATTTCACCCAGATGCACATATATGGAAATGATGCCTGCATGCAAAATTCCAATAAGTTTTGAAGTTATGGTTGATTGATTTTAGGGGGCGTGGCACTTTTTTTTTGCACTCGTGAATCCAGTGAGTGGTTTGGAAGGATTTTTAAACACGGATAACTTTCTTAATATTGCAGATATTAAGCTGAAATTTGCTGTGCCACCTAATTGATGCATGAGGAGCATTTCCTGGATATCTCTGCCACTTCCAGAGGTGGAGGACTCTAAAGTTGGGCGTTTATCCATTCAAAACCAATTTTTATCAGATTTCAGTGAACCAGTACTACATTTGTACCTGACTCTTTATCACAAACACTAAATGTAAGTTGTTTTGAAGTATGTCCATATAGGTGTTGCTGTAGAAGAAAGCTTATGTGAATCGGGTACAATATTAAAGTGTGGCAGGTGTCCACATAACAGATGAGAACAAAAAATCCTTCATATTAGGGATGGTTTACCCATGTGGGCAATTACCTATCATCAGGAGCTTTGAATATGATTAACATACATATATTACCTGTAGATGTATGTACCAAGTTATAACTTTGTGGCTCAATTCCTTCAACCTTAAATAATTTCATGTTTTAACCCAATTTTCAGGGTTCGCGACTCGGTTACCGAACAAGCATTAGTTGTTTATCTTGACTCTTAGGTGAAATTTATTCAATAAATAAAGGATTTAAAGGTTAGGAGCCAGCTGCTCATAAAATAGTTTAATTTATAAATATATATGTATTGCATGTATATTTTGCATAGCTATATATTGTGTCTCATATTCTGAGTTCATGAATTTTGTAGTTGCTTTGAACAGTGAATGAAAGTGCATGTGATAATTTACAGAAATAATACTGGATTTTGCAACTCTCAGCACATATAGCACCAGCACCTGTGCACAGTGTAATATCTTGCAGTATTGCATCATGACTATTTAGGGAGCGGATGTGTTGTGTAATTTCTTTACTTAGACAGTGAACTTGGTTAAGCCAGTGATATCTGCCATTCAGAGATTATTATTTGTTGTGAAAGCATCAAAGTGGCGTCAACTAGTTTATCACTCTGTAAATAGGAATGTGCTTGAATGAAGACTGTCACAAATTGACATGCTGTAGAAAAACAGGACTTATTCCTCTGTCTGAGTTCAAACAAGAAGATAGAGAATTACTACAATGGAGATGCGGAATATATTTTACTGACCAGGATGAAGTTTGCCTCCACCATGAAAAAATATATAAATTGATTATCGGATGCCAACCCCCTGTCTTTTTGGACATTAAGAAAATTGTTGAATAGTAGCCCGGGTCTACTTTCCAAAGAGGAACCTCCTCTATAGCCTCCTCGACGATCATGGATTCTAACTCCTCTAAAGCGAAAAATTTCTCCTGATTGGACGGAACAGGAGTCCATTTTGTCAGGAAAGACAAAGGGGGAGGATCCTGAATCCATGAATGGGTGTACCCATAGCGAAGTTGGTCGATAAGCCAGGAGTCCTGATTGAGGGCTTGTCAAGTTTCCCAGAAACTAGACAGGCACCCTCCCACTGGTACGCTGGATAAGAGGCACTGGATCGATGGATCCGAAGGAGGCTGAGGGCAAGAGGGAAGTAAAGAGGAAAGGCTGGACCTACCCAGGTGGAGGCCATACCTTCAGGTCCTCTTCCTTTGAAAGCCACAATAGGAAGAGTGACCACGAGGTCTTGATCTACCGCCCTGAGAAGAAGACTGACCGACCACCTCTCACCTGAGCATAATAAGGCTGACGAGCCTGGGACCTCTGACGATGAAAAGAAATAGATTCATATCGTTCTCCCTCTGCGGATCCCTCTTGGGATCTAGAGTGGGATCTATTAGAATTGGTAATAACTCTAGACGGAAATGCACCAAACTCATCCGGCTTCAGACTCTTCCTCCTAGGGGAGGAATTCGGACTCTTAACCGAGGAAGAATCTCTCTTGCTAGGGGGCTTAATCACTGAAAGCTGAGCCATGATCTCCTTGGTGGACTTAGGCGCTCAAGACTCAGCCCGGATGAGACCCGAGGAACAAAGGCCAAAGATGTCTAAGAAGACTAAAACAGTCTCAGAGAGAAGAGCTAAGAAATTAGCACATTTCAACTGAGCCCTACACACTGACTCCCACTTAAAAAGATCAGACGAGGAGGAATCACGAGAACGACCACCAGGCACGGATTGAGAAATAATGTCCGAAGTCGGACAACAACAGATTGAGTAGAAGCTACCTTTAAAAATTCATCCGTGGGAACCTAAACCGGGGCATCAGATTTGGAGCCAAAGGAAATTCATTAGACAAAACGTCATTCAACTAAAAATCCAACATATCAATAACCAAATTATCTATAGGGAGAACCTGTGGAGGAGAAAAAGAAGCCTCAGAAGAAGAGAGCAGATCCATAGGATGGATGATCAGAATCATATTCGTCCTTAAGCGGACGAGAAAGTTTCTCCGTGATCCACCTGTGAGACAACGACCAGTCATCCGAGGATGCCTGTGTAGGGTAAAACCTCTTCAAATCCCTGGCCCTGCCTGACTTTGGGACCGTCTCGCAATGTACATAGCTGTTTTAAAATAAATTTTACCACATCCAAATTTGTTAAATCATAGTGTATGGCCCTCTACTTTGTTAAAATTTGAGCAAAATCTAACCAGTAGTTTCCGAGATGTCCATAGATTAAAATGTGTATCCAATCTGGATCCTGGGTTTTTGTCCATATCACAGACAACTTCTGGAAATCCTTGTTTAGGTTATGTTGCTTTGTTGCGTTAAAATTTGAAACCAGTAGGATCAATATTTTAGATGCAATACCGGACGCACACAAATGTAATAAATACCCCCTTCCCCTTGCAGGACAAGGGTAAAGATCCTGAAGTCTAAAAAAGTAATCTGTTGAGTATATTTTGATATATTCAATTGGAATCTATTGTTGCCTAAAGCAGCAGCAGCTTCCAATCAAATTGGACTCGATATATTCAACAAATCTACTATACATAGTCCAGTCTGATTACCTAATATGAGATTCTCTCTCCCTCTCACTTCGAGAAAAACTTTATTTGTTATTTGCACTGGTAGTTTACACAATACAGTATTTAAATATTATTAACCCTATAACACACAAGCCAGCCAAATACGGCTACAGCAGTGACCTTGCAAAATGGCCATTTGCAGATCATGAGAATATCTTTGCAAAAGTATGACTGGAATGTCTGGCGCAATAACCGAGGTAAATTTTCAAACAGATTCTCTTTGTTTGGAAATGGATATTTACTATGAGATGTAATTTTTTTTTGCAAATTTAAGTGTTACAGGGTTTATAAAAAATCATCAAGTTTAAATTTGCTTTCATTTTTCTCTCAAATGGTGTTTCAAGCTGAAAAATAAAGGGATAGATACATTAATAACATTGCAACATGAACAGCAGCAAACCCCAGTAAGATTGACAAAAATGGACAGGGCAATCAAGCGCAATAACTGGGGTGTCGGAATGTGTTTTGACCTTGGTGGGGTCTAAACTGTGGAAGAGGAAAAAATGGGCCGGGGGAGGGGGGGGGGGGGGTGGGGGATCTCCCAATTCCACCCCCCCCTCGTTCTGTCCCCATGTGAACCATATCTCCACAGTGGTCAATATCTTTAAAACAATTGTATTGTCTATGCTGATATGTCCTTCAAGGTTCCAGACCACAGGCCTTTGAATTTTCGTCCATGCATACCACTACCACATATCCCCATACTATAATATATATATATATATATATTATAGTAGGGGGATGTGATGTTTTTTCAAATTATTGGCAAATGTCTCTCAATACCTAAACCCCACTCGACCATTGATTTTAAATAATTTCACCATGATCGATGTTCAGTAATTTTGAGAGGCTTTCAGTTATTCAGTAATGGTAAATTGTCATTATAAAATAATTTAAAAGCGTGGAAACTAAAGTTTCATTAAAATTAAACTAACTGTCATAATCTGTAACATCCTATCACGTGACAAAGATAACAAACGAAATTTGCGATCTTCTTAACTACCGAGAGCGGGTTGCATTCGTATTTCCGTATTATATATGACACTGCTAGTATAGGATGCCGTTTAGAAAGATTTTCCAGCTTGCCCAATCGTTGAGCAGCTCTATAATAATAATGATAATAATAATACCCGATTCCATCTATCCGGATAAACGGGTACTCGCTTAAATAAAGGAATTGCTTCGTCATCTTCGACATTTTTACGCAAACTATTTCATTCACAAAGATCTATTTATATTTCCCGCATAAATTTGTAAACAAACTGAATTGACCAATTGACAGTGGATTTAGAAAATTCGGCCTTCTGACGTAATGTAACGCTAAGTTTGATTGGATAAAACGCCAGTAATGCTTGCGTATTTCGTGATCGAAAACTGGTGGTAGCTTAAGCCGATAATACGTCCCGTCGCTCCCGGCGTCTAATTATCTCTTGTCGATAATACGTCCCGTCGGACTGGGAACCTAATTATTTCAAGCCGATAATACGTCCCGTTGCTGCCACAGGGTTAACTCACCAAACTAGCAAGCTAGTTGAGTTACGCTGACCGAGGTGACAAGACATTAGTCATTTCTGTAGTCTCTATGTATTACCACACTGTGCCTGAAGAGTGAAGTTGTTATTTTTGATTCAAAATGTCTTCAAAAAAGGCTAAATTCAATGTACCTGTTGAGGTCAAAAGCCGGATCGCTGTAAAGTCATATCCTGAGATTAAGAAAATTCTAAAGTCTGATGATATTCAGATTCCACTGTCTACAATACAGAGAATTTGCCACACATTTCAAGTGACAGGTTCTGTTGCACGGAAAGCAGGTTCTGGACGAGCTAAAGTGACATGTTGAGATGAAAGAAGGCTGAAAATAACTGTTCTGAAGAATCGTATGAAGACTCTCACCAAATTGGCAGAAGAATTCAGAAATTCACAAAATAAGGCTGTTTCAAGAAGAACAATTGCAAGGAGGCTCAAGGAAGTTGGTTTGTCATCAAAGCGGTATGCTAAGAAACCATTGCTGTCCACAAAGAACGTTGCAGACAGACTCAGATTTTTGGCACTTAATCGTGACCATGATTTTCAGTGGTTTGAGCGTGTTCTCTGGAGTGATGAGTCACCTTTTTAGCTGTGTACAGATGCTCCAGAGTGCAGGAAATTTCAATTTCAATTTCCCTTTCTCCGAGATCTAACAATACTCACCATTCTGTTACTTTCTGATACACAGCTGGCCTTGACAGCTGGCTCTAGGACTATAGACTTAGAAAGCTTTACCGACTACTTGGAACCGGGTACTCGGCTCCCAACCGCCGAGTACCCGTCTACCATAGAGCTCATATTGTTTGCATAGCCACCACACAAGAGAAAACCATGGCTTGCCTCCGTGGGGCTGGGAGGCTGGGTCCGTAACAGAATGGTGAGTATTGTTAGATCTCGGAGAAAGGGAAATTGAAATTTCCTGCATTCTCCTTCGATCAATACTCACCATTCTGTTACTTTCTGATATACACCAGATTTGTTCAGTAACCTGGTGGGAAGGGGCAAGCCATAAATGCTACTTTTGCCCCTTGGAGAAAGATTTTACACTTAGCAACTTGACTAACGGAGACCTAAAAGGACCATCAAGTTACCGAAACCGAATCACATTCGCGTCACTGGGCCCCCCCCCCTTTTTTTTCTCCTAAGAAAAGGGAGAGAACTCACGAACATGTATCTCGCCTGAAACACAAATATGCCAAGAGGGTTAACTGCTCCTTGCATATCCACATGTATTAGCCTGGGAATGAGCATGAATATATAAGATGAATGAACATGATATATAGACATAATACAAAAAACTCTCACTAATGAATTACCTTATGATAACTGGACTTCAGACGTACCGCCTCCAACCATTCACTGGTCCGGCCATCAATGACACAATCTGGTTGTCATCCTCACGCTCGACCATGCCTGCTTTAGGTTCTTTTCTAACCGAAGTGAAAAAAGGGTGAAGAGCAGTGTGGCCACTTAACTATCGTCTCAAAGCAGCTAAAGCGAGTGAATTGGCTGAGTCTGACACATCCCTCATATAGTAATCCGTAAATGAGGACTCACAGTGCCATTGTGCAACGGCCATGATGTCCTCTAACGGAACACCCCTGTAAATTGCGGTAAAGGCAGCTATTCCTCGAACATCGTGTGCCCTTACGCCTTGCACCTGGTGCCCAGTCGCCATCTCATGAGTAGTCTGAATGCATTCGACTACCCAACGAGAGATAGAACCCATGGATGCGGCGCCATAAGGCTTCTTATGACAGATCCATAGATGTCTATCGTTCGACCGTAACGAGTCAGTCCGTTTCTTGTACTTAGTCAACGGACCGGGCACCAGACACTGGCATCACGATCAAACCTAGTTAACTTCGGTATTATGATCGGTTTGCTGGGATATCTCTCTTTGACATAAACTCTGCTCTTGGCAGAAGACGCAGACCCTCTCCAGAGACAATAAATCGGTCCCTCTCTGCCGAAAGTGCATGGATCTCACTGCGCCTTCTAGCTGAGGAAGCTGCCAATAGAAAGACTGCCTTTACAGTCAAATACTTTAGACTAGCCGAACGCAGCAGTTCGAAAGGGTGCTTGGCCAGTACATTAAGCACTAAAGATAGACTCCAGGCAGGAATGACTACCGGTTGTCTCGGTCGGAGATTGCTCATTCACTTCACCATCACATTTAACTGGGCCACCTCTGGACTATCCCTGTTGGCTAGACAAGGGATAACTGATGCCAAAGCTGACTTGTATCCAGCAATTGTGTCGGGAGCTAGTCCTGAAAAGAACAGCTCACAGAGAAAGTCTGCTATTTGCTGAATAGTGGATTGAAAGGTATCAATACCCTTTTCTTCACACCAGTCTGCAAATCTGTTAACCGTGTTGTTATATGACTTGAAGGTTGACCTCCTTCTCGCAGCCGCGATGAAATCAGCAGCTTGTCGAGAAAAGCCTTCCGACGTGGAATGTTGTTTGATAACATCCACGCAGTCAATTTGACCATTTCGGGCCGCTCGTGTAGGAAGCGTCCCTTGGCCTGGGAGATTATGTTCGGAATCTCGGGTAACTGCGCTGGATTGTCCACCAGCAGATCTAGAAGATCCGTGAACCACGCCCTGCTTGGCCAATACGGCGCTATTAGCAGGACCAGACACGGTTCCTCCCTGATCTTCACCAATACCTTCGGCAGAAGGATGGTGGGTGGATACGCGTAAGCGTGCATCCCTCTCCAGCTTATCGCCAGAGCATCTGTATCGACGGCATTTGGATCTGGAATCGGCGAGACACAAGTCATGATTTGAGCATTTTCCTTTGTGGTGAACAAGTCCACGTTGGGTTTGCCCCAATGCTCGAAGATCCTTCGTAGAACTGGAGGGTTGAGGGACCATTCTGTCGGCAGAATTCTCTGTCTGCGAGACAAAGCATCCGCCAGAATGTTCAATCGGCCAGGAATGTGAGCTGCTTTCAAAACAACCGAGTAATTCCTGCACCATTGAATCAAGTGCCACACTTTGATACAAAGTGTGGGAGACCTGGTCCCGCCTTGGCGATTTATGTATGATACTACCGTCGAATTGTCCGACCGTATCAATATCACCTTGCCCCTGATCATCGGAAGAAACTCTTCCAACGCCAGTTCCACTGCCATCATTTCCAACAGATTGATATGCAGTTGACTCTCCAGGAGAGTCCATGTGCCCGAGACCTGGTGTTCTCCCAGGCAGGCACCCCACCCTTCCAGTGACGCATCCGTGTACACGGACAGCTGGGGGCGAGGTAGGTGCAGCGAAACCCCTACTAGGAGATTCTGACGCTGTTTCCACCATAGCAGATGCGATATTATCGGCTCCAAAACTGGCACCAGTTTTGACAGGGGTTCTGTTCTCTGTTTCCACAGAGACATCAGATACAACTGGATAGGTCTCCTCATTAGAGCAGCGAACGGGATCACCTGCTCCATGGAGACCATCATTCCCAGCATCTGAAGAAACCGCCTCGCCTGAATGTGGTTTCCCACTCGAAAACTCTCGAGGATGGCTAACAGAGACACCACTCTGGGCTCTGACGGGTAAACCCTGCCCTCCTCGAGATCGAATCCCCAAATAAACGAAATGTTGAGTGGGCGTCAACTCGGATTTCTCCTTGTTGACTATCCCGCCTAGATCTGAAAGTAACTTCAGAGTCAGAGCAGTATCCACGTTCAACCTGGCTGCCGAGTCTGCCTTGAGCAGCCAGTCGTCTATGTAGGTGTGTAGCGCCACGTTCTCTTTTCTGAGAAACGCTGTCACCGCAAGGACCACTCTTGTGAAAAACCCTCGGAGCTGTCGACAGGCCAAATGGGAGAACAGTAAACTCCCATACTTGATTCTGAAACGCAAATCTCAGAAACCTGTGCCAACTCCGGTTCATTGGAATGTGGAAATATGCATCTTTCAGATCGATCGACACACACCACATTCCCTTCCTCAATCCTGCCATTACCGATCTCTGCGTTTCCATCTGGAACCGAGGCGTATGGATAAACCAATTTAATGGCCTGAGATTGAGTATGGGTCTCTACCCCCCCGTGCTCTTGGGGACAAGGAACATGTTTGAATAGAAGACTGGAGTGTTCCGGTTCGCTGGTTTTATTTCTCCCTTCAGAAGCAAACCCGACACCTCCTTTTGCACGGCTTCTAACTTGTCTGGCTCCCTTGGTACGGGTGTCCAGACAGGTGCCAAAGACAGATTTTGTGGCGGAAAGTCCCACCACTCCGGCATGTAACCCTGGGATAACCATCCCAGGACCAGACTGTCTGACGTCACACCTCGCCAGGCCTCGACGAAACGCATGAGCCTTCCACCCACCATAGATGCCTCGACGTCTAACGGGGTTGTCCGGCTCGCGGTCCGCTCCCCCGCCCCTCTCTTAACGAGAGAGAGAGAAACATTTCGGTCTTGGCACGGCGGGTATAACTGGCACTCCTGTTCCTGTCGCACAGGTGCGGTCCAGGCGGATATGAAGGGAGCTCTCGTACCCTCAGGTACGATCCGCCCCCCCCTTCTGTCCGCCCTTGGAGGACTTACCCTTACCCTTCCCCGCCTCTAGGGTGGTCAGGAGCAACCTTGGGGAGGGTAGGAGCCTCAACAACCTTCCTGGCTTTCTTAGCCGGCGGCGGCTGAGAAAAACCAGCTGAAGCAGAAGTCGCAGCAGGCTTAGCTTTCGCCTTGCCCGTATGCTTCTTCTGCTTCTTTGGAGGTTGTCCAGCTAGCGGTTTCCCTACAGCCCCTAGTGTGTGCGCTTGCCGCACTAGCTCCAGCTGTAGGTTGACCGCCAACCGATTCTGCGCGATACTGGCCCGCGCTTGGCCACCGAAGATGCTAGGCCCTGTCAGGGGTGTCCCAAGAAGACGCTCCCTGACTGCTGTAGCCGGACGCATATGGTCAATAACCATTTGCCTCCTGGATTTGGTCACACGCGCCTGCACCCTTGCCAATGCGTCCATAGACAGCACCAAGCCGTCATTCACGCACGAAAGCGCCACAGGTGGCATGCCCCCGCTTCAGCCCACACCTACTGAAGGAGACGATAAGAGTGTACCTGGGACGTGTCCACAAGTGCCGGACCGGGGCCACCCGCTCCAGCACTCTGAACCCCCAGGACCCATCGGTCATCCTCCGTGACCGACGACACTACACCATATCTGTCGTATTCCCCCCGCGGAATACGACACCTTGCCCGCACCTCCCTGGAGGCCGCAGGGAGCTGGCCCTTGGTCGCAAGTCGCTTGCTATAAATAGCATCCAACAACTCTATGAACCGTGGATCCAGTCCCACTGACTGGATCCGGGGCACGGGCAAGATCCCCTTCCGAATCGATGCAACCGACAGACGGGTCCACACTGGCTAGCCAAGCCAGAGCCTCGGACCAGTCTATTTCCGAAGAGGAAACACCCACAAACACGTCACCCGTTGACGCGCTCACGGGTCTGCCAGCCACGGCCTCCCGGCAAGGAGCCGCGGCTGACACACCAGGCACTCTGGTACCACCGCCACCCCATGAACCATACCAGTCCATGAGATAGGTCCGCACGGAAAACCGTACGGATCCGTAGCGGACGCGGAACCGTGGCCAAACACGGGCGCCAACGGCACCCCATGTCCGACCGCCGGACCGGGCGAGATAGCTGAGTACCACGCCCGGCCCTGCACACCGGTCACTGCGCCAGCTGGTGCCAAACCAACCGACACGGAACTGGTGCCCGGTACCAGATTGGCCTCAACCACAGGCGGAGCCGCTGCCCTGGCTTGCGCCAAGCCAGACAGATGGAGGGCGGTTCCGTCCAGGACGGAATCGACCTCCATATGCTCCACCCGTGGCATCACAGGCCGCAGCAATAACTCCTCTTCGTCTCTGACGGACCGGCCACTGCTACTGGACCACCCGGAGGTGGCCGCAGAGACAGAACCCGCCAGGCCGGAGCCAGACGGCCGTACGAGATGGCCCCCTCGGTAACCAGTCCAGAACCCTGTCCAAGGACAGGGTCCATACCAGGCATGGAGAGCAACTGCCCCCCAACCTTCGGAAGCAGTGACGACACCAGCGTGGGCAGAACTCTATGCAGAAAACCCTGCATAGCCGGACCGAACCACGCCGGTGGTGCCATCTCCGCCACCACCAGCTGGGGACGTGGAGCGCCCCCACCGGCCGAACCGGACGCTCCACGATTTAACCTCGGACCGCCTGACCCCGCGTCAGACCCAGCCACATCCTTCTGGCCAAGGAACTTTACCATCATATCGACGGACCACACTGCGCACACATTACATCGATGATCAAGGTTACATGGCGTACACCTAAAACAGACATGGTCCTTAAACACGACGCGTACAAACTTATGGCACTCGTCACATGATGGCGGGGCTGGCTTGGCCTATAAAATAAGCACAAACCTACAATAAGCAAGCGGAACGAGACACGGATGGAAGGCAGACAATTCATTTTCAAATAAATTGACCATAAATTAAATGTAACCCTCCTGCACCCCACAACGTTACAGCAAAGATCGCATTGATTATGACGACAAGAACGAAGCGGGCATAAATACACCCATAATTTATCCTCCAGGATGTATCACGGCTCCAGGAATCATATCGCATAGCATTCGGGGTATATTTACCAATCAATATAAATTATACTCCTAACGAAAGCTGACACGATATGTGAAGAAACAACAAAATGTAAACAAACTGCTGTAGCACACGGTAAAACCGCAGACCACGCATCTCACAAGAATTTTGACACCACCAATCATTGCAAACCGATCGTGATCACACGTAAACTTGACCATTCCAAAGTTTTCTGGTACCATTTTTTGTACGCAGCACCCAGAACAGATGCGCGAATTAATAAAAACATTTTCTTCACATAAACATCCGAGCGTCACGGGTGTGACGTCACCCGCTCGGACCCTACGGAAAGCGACGTCAGCCGATATTCGTGTTAGAAATACTGTAGCAAACACCTATTTTCATATCTGCCGATCGCCTGTTAGAGTTTAAAGAAGGCGATCGTCCGGCATATCTCGTTATTAGCACACGTCTCAGATTCTATGGGGTCAGAAATTGGAACATGCGACACAACAAATTTTAGAGACCTAAGTCTTTTAACTATGGATAATAAGGAATTATACAACCTGGTCTTCATTGGCGGTATTCTCCATTTTATCCAGTTATATCCTTTTACGAACGCACACTATCAAATCACAGACAAGACTTAGATTTCCTTCACAAAAAACTCAAAATCTTTCCTGCAAAGAAAAAACGTGGACAGCTCTTGTTGCTATGCAAACAAGAATGAGCTCTATGGTAGACGAGTACTCGGCGGTTGGGAGCCGAGTACCCGGTTCCAAGGAGTCGGTAAAGCTTTCTAAGTCTATAGTCCTAGAGCCAGCTGTCAAGGCCAGCTGTGTATCAGAAAGTAACAGAATGGTGAGTATTGATCGAAGGAGAACGCTGTCTTCGTAGGTCAGGTGAAAAATATAACCCAGAATGCCTCTCCACCACTGTGAAACATGGAGGAGGTGGAATTATGGTATGGGGTGTGTTTTCTGCATCTGGTGTTGGCGAGCTTGTGCAATGTGAAAAGTCCTTTAATGCAAAGGAGTATCAAAACATATTAGAAAAGGGGTTGCTTCCATGCCTGAACAAGTTGTGTAGTGGAAATAAAAGACAAAACGCTATTTTTCAACAAGCTACTGTCCCGCCACACACAGCAAAAACAACAAAGTCATGGTTTGAGTGGCATTATCTGCCGGTGATGTTTTGGCATGGACAGTCACCAAATCCTAACCCCCATAGAGAATATATGGGCGCATATCAAGGCCAAACTGGTTGGCAGAAAATTTGGGAGCACTGACCAGTTGTAGGAAGCAGTCAGACATGAATGGAACAGGATTGATGCAGCACACTGTAAACGGCTTTCAGACAGCTTGCTCAAATGGCTGAGATTTCTGAAGAAAAACAAGGAAAAAGCTATCCCATACTAAAAGGTACCCTGCACACAGACAGTCCATACAATATTATGTAAGATTGTCACTTATTTCACCTGTATTTATTAACATGAAAGAGTAATCATAAAAAATATGATAAATCATGTTTGCCTCATTTTTTTTGCCCAGCAGTGTGTCGGTGAGACATTATTATTACTATTACTATTATCAAGTTATTATGTGATGCGTCTCTTTCGGTATATTGACGTACCTACATATATCTGTACATCTGTCATAAAATCATTGTAGACAAAGTTTCATGATTTCGCTTCTTCCCTAGCACTTTGTACTCGGATGGAAAATTTTTTAAATTTTCAAAATAAAATAAATGACCAAACATAATAAATGTTACATTTTCTAGGCAGGTTTGATGGAAGATGCTGCAGTCCTAGACAGTGACATCGTCCACCAAAATTGCTGAATATTGTACGCCAATTTCTCTGCCATAGAGACAATAAAGGCTGGAAAATTGCCATGATCAGAGTGGTAGAAGTTATCAAACTTAGGATAGATATACCATGCTGAAAAGCATGAAATGCGCCAAAACAGATAGACCCAATCAGATCTCAATCACCTTAAATCTTCATCTGATATCAGCTTTCTCAATGGATATATCAGATGCCGACACTCTACTATAAAATATCTAAGTCACACCTACCAACAACTTCTCACCCCAAATACTACTGTGACTTTGTTGAGCAGCACTCCCCACCCCCCTCAGTCACTGTATCATATTAAAAAAACCCCAAGTATCTACAATCAAAAATTCTAGTTGCAATCTAAAAGACCCTTTATATATATGCAGAATACACATGTAGAACAATCATGACAATATGGTACAAAAAAATAGATGTTGTGCCGTCCGTGTTTGAACACAGATGTGTGTACAATTAACTATCACCTTATATATTGTAATGTTTTGTTTTGTGTGTAGGGGATCCATCGACTCATAGGCTCTGCCTTTGCTGGACTGCCCAATTGTAATGTCTGTATATTGCATATTAAGCATGAAATAAATAATCTTGAATCTTGAGACTGTGAGGTTCATGTTTATCGTAGAGTATCCAGTTTCGGTGAGGCTCTAGTTTCGGTGAGCTTTCGCTACGCATGCGCAGTGTAACAACACAAGTTCTCGTGATGTCATAATTTTGTAATCAACCAGTACGGTAATTATCGGTAACGCTTACCACGTTTCCCCTCAAAATTCACATTAAAATGTTGAGTCAGCACTAAATCAACTTTAGCATGTAAAAAATTGCAGATTTTCTTATTACTTTTTATCATAGTCCTTTAAAGCATTGTATTTTAAATAAAACACGTAAATTCTTTTTCTTCAAATATTGGAAATTCTTCCCCATCATCTGTTTTATTTATACCACATGACCTATGTCAACATCCAGACTGGACAGGGTGGTTCAAAAGTCAACAGGGCAGTGCCTGTTCTTAGCACATTACCAAAATCAAGGAGTATACGCATAGTATAATATTATTCATCTTTTACATATTTCCATTTGATGCTTTAGTCAAGCCCTCACAAATAGCTCCAAGTCTGAGGAAAATGTCCACCACCATCACCCGAGAAAAAACAAGAAAATGACAATAAAACACTTCCCCATTCTGACGACTAAGAACGTTCATATGGCAGCTGGATTGTCTAAAAACAGAAATTAATGCGAGCCTGTATGGGTATCACCGAAACAGGATACCATCGTTTTTCAACATTTTGTTTGTTTTGAAGTACGTCATCGTCTAATGGCGCTGTGTTTTGACATTTCGTTTTCGGGGATTTTCTTCTACCTTGGCGCTGGATAAGGGATAAAGTCACTAACAAACTAAGCCAATTTATTTTTAAATATTTATGGTATTTATTTAATTATTAGCAAGTTCTGCTTTGGCGGCCCGAAACTGGATACTACACGCTAAGTGATTTTTCTACTTTGAACATCTTTTGGAACATTTTTTTAAAGGAATACGTCAACGAGTTACTTACCACCTAGCTTTGGTGTTTCGATATGGAGAGAGATAGTTACATAGTATTCACACACCTATTCTAACGATACACCTTAAATTTATGTGTCAGATTCTAGTAAAATGTTTTTAAACAAAAGTAAACCGGAAGTACCCTTTCTCTGTTCTCATTTTCTTGTTGTGTAGATGCCACCTATCGGAGTTCCTTTGTTCATCACCAGTCGTCTCAGGACAGTACCAACTAATACGAAGAGTCTGGAAATTACCAACACCCAGATGGGGGGGGGGGCGGTTTAATTATCAACTGTGAGATAAATGGTAACAAAATCAACAATATAGCAACACCAATGGGAGGAAAAAACTGGAGAACTGGAGTGAGAAATGGCTAATAAAATTCCACCCAGATAAATGCAAAATGCTACATATAAGAGCCGAAGTAACAAACTAATTAGGCAGAACCTTTTTGCAAACCGAATTACGAATAGTTGGAATAGCTTACCAAATGAAGTAGTTAGTGCCGTAAGCCTAAATACCTTAAAAAATAAACTAGATTCATTTTGGTCAGATTTTTTTGTATACGCAAGAGCCAGTACACAATCATTATTTTTCCTTTACCTCTAAACAAATTAACTAAGCAATAAGCATAATGTAGTCGCCATCTATCTACAGGCATTTTGCCTATAAGGGTAGTATATGATAAGTATAAGTATAAGCATAAGTATAAGTATAAACTCTGACCCACATAATGAATTTGATTATAAATTATCTTTGAACAATACAGAACGCATTCTGGAGCATGCAACCACAGAGAAAGACATAGGAGAGATCTTCAATAAAAAGCGCAGCTTTGATGAGTATATCAATGCTAAAATTAAAACAGCAAACATGGTGGCAGCACTAATTCGAAGATCGTATAAATCTCTAGATACCGAGACATTCATCCCTCTGTATAAATCACTTGCCAGAGTGCATTTTGACTATGCAACTCTAGTCTGGAGCCCAGACAGACAAAATCTCATTGATGTAATGGAGAGTGTCCAGCGACGGGCAACAAAGCAGCTACCTGCCCTAAAAGAAATGTCATATGAGAATAGACTTATAGAGTGTTAAAGTTGCCAACATTATCATACTGGAGACACAGGTCAGATATGATTAAAGTATATAAACTACTTAATAACATATATGATCCTGAAGTAGCACCTGAATTAAAGCTATCAACCGAAAAATCCAGCCTATTAATAGGACATAAACATAAATTAAGCAAACAAAGATCTAACAAGAATTTAAGACTTAAAGCATTTCCATCTAGAATAGTACATATTTGGAATAACCTGCCAACTAACGTAGTTAATGCACCCAGTTTAAATGCTTTTAAAAATAGATTGGATAAGGCCTGGAGAAACCAGGATGTATTGCTTAATTATAAAATGCCCCTGATTACTGGAAGTCACACAGTTAACCAGGAGCCAGATGAAGAAAATGTGGTTATAGGGGACTAGCGCCTGTGACGACTCAGCACCTAGTAAGAACTAGTAAGACCTAGTCAAAACATACAATTTGTTAGGGCTTATGGGAACAAGTGCATGTAAGTCATAAAATCAAAATCTGAGATCGCGAACAACAGAAACTCGGTGCCGCAGGGTGTAACCATGAGTGTAGGCAGTACACCACAGCTGACTCGGGAACACCCATCTGCACCACAGTATTTCCATCAATTAATGTCAACCCTTGCCACTCTGATGTCAGAATTTTGAACTTCAAGTTAAATTAAGAGATGAACTGTGTTTTGGCAAATTTGATGGATGATGTTGCTGTCATAAACAACAACATCATCAAATGAATTGTTGGAAAGTGTACACCAGTTTCTTTGTTATTGGCATAGCAAAAGATAGAATATTGGCATCAGAGTGGTAAGGGTCAAAGTCTAAAATCTAATGGTTTCGAGGAGACTTAATTAAGCAACACCAGTCAAATTATTCAAGAACAAACTAGAAATCAACTTCAAAGAAAGAACTTGTGAATTAGACTGAACAAGCCATACTACAACAAAAAACTCTCAGGCAATAACAAGCCAATAGCTTATGCCTCATAATAATATGATGATGAGAAATACTTATGGGTAAGATGATCTCGAAAACTGGTGTCATGTGAACTAGCAAAATGGCAGGTGATCATAAGGCAAAGGGATGCCAACCTGGAGCCCAATCTGGTAAGGAAACTGTTACAAACACTCAAAGTGAGAAATTATTACTTACTGAAATTAAGGACAAAGTTTTTAATGTTCTTTTTGATGACAGAGATTTTATGTGCAAGCTGATTGACACTATCGCTAATAGTGTAGTGAGTAAATTGGCAGAGACTCCCAAGTAGTGATATCCATGTTGAAATCGGAAGGAATAATGGACAGTATCAAACAAAGCAGTTATAGTGGCATTAGTGTTGATCTTGTGGCCATCAAGAAGCCATAGCATCGCTAAAAGGTGAAGTTGAATCGCTGAAGATCGAAAAGCACCAGCAAGAACTAGAACTTGATTCCCAGCAGCAATATTCTAGAAGAAACTGCTTCTGCTCCATGGTGTGCCATAGATGTAAGTAAGTGAAGTGACAGATGATATAGTGGTCCGCACAACAAATGAAAAACTGGGTCATCATGGGGTGAAACTTAGCCAAACGGATCTTTCTAGAAGCCATCGCATTT